>OU342743.1:284665288-285865288 GCA_910589775.1 Avena eriantha | reverse complement strand
ATGCATCTCCACGGCCGATGGAAGAGTTGTTCTCCTCGACATCCATGAGGGAACCTGTGGACACCATGCTGGCAGTCGCACCCTCATGGACAAAGCTCTACGAGTTGGGTTCTATTGGCCTACGGCCATGAGCGACGCCAAGAAAATCATGTAGAAATGCAACGCGTGCCAGCGATTCGCGGACAAGCCGCACGCACCTGGCGCAGAGCTCCGGCCAATTCCATTGGCCTGGCCCTTCACGCAATGGGGGCTCGACATGGTCGGCAAACTCCCCAAGTCCTCGCGAGGAGGCTACGTCTACCTCCTGGTCGCAGTCGACAAGTTCACCAAGTGGATAGAGGCCATGCCAGTGACCAATCAACCAGGGCACATCGCAGTCAAGTTCTTCGAGTCCATCGTCTTCTGCTTCGGAGTGCCACACAGCATCATCACAGACAATGGAACAAACTTCACATCCAAGGAGTTCCAAGAATTCGGCGAGAATCTGGGGATCAACATCAGCTACGCCTCGGTAGCACATCCACAGACCAATGGTTAGGTCGAAAAGGCGAACGGGCTTGTCTGCAGCGGCATCAAGAAGCGACTACTCCGGCCACTCGAACAAGCCGCGGGTTGCTGGCTAGACGAACTACAATCAGTACTCTGGAGCCTACGCAACAACTCCAAACAGT
The DNA here is from genome assembly GCA_910589775.1 of Avena eriantha. Lineage (NCBI taxonomy): Eukaryota > Viridiplantae > Streptophyta > Magnoliopsida > Poales > Poaceae > Avena > Avena eriantha. The sequence continues at coordinate 285,864,617 of OU342743.1, read as the reverse complement.
TCTACAGGCTACACCCCGTTCTTTATGGTGCACGGGGCTGAAGCGGTGCTACACGCTGAGGTACGGTACAAAGCATCGCGCGGGGTCGCTTACAGCGAGCAGGAGTCAACCCTGGCACTTGAAGACTCCATCGACCTCCTTGACGAGGCAAGGGAAATCGCCGCGGAAAGATCAACGATCAACCAGCAGAACCTACGCAACTACCACAGTAGGAGGCTACGCCCCAGATCCTTCATCAAAGGTGACCTAGTCCTGCGACTGAAGTAGCAAGGACATCTCAAGCTCGAGTCCCCCTAGGAGGGACCATACGTGATTATAGAAGTAATCCCAGGTGGCGCCTATCGCCTTCAAGATGTAGAGACTGGAGTCGCATACTCCAACCCCTGGAACGTCGCGCAGCTGCGACGCTTCTACCCTTAGTCGTTTTTACTTTTTCATTGCAAATAAGGCCACTCAGCCAAGGCTACTTAGCCACACATTGTACTTTGTACCGTCTCACGAATACATAAAGCTAAGTGCCCCAAAACTCTGTGTTCTCCTTTATTTTTCTGCAACTTATCCACTCGGGGGCTGCGCCACCCTATACACATCTGTTCTACGAACTAAAACGCGATATCCTGAGTAGCTGGCACATCAATCGAAACCCTTGACACACATCAACCCAGTTGTAACACACCTGACAGGTTGACAAGGGACTGAGATAAGCGCATGGCCAGGCTAACGAAAAGGAGTCGCATAGTGCAACACACTCACAAAACATACACGCTAACAAGCTCTTTATACATCATCAACAATCAATTATGCACATCATTACATACGAAATTTACAACACTGGTACACTTATGTGCAGGATACAAATTAAACTACTACTTCAACAAGAGAACGTTGGTTTGCTCCTCGAAGAAGTCAACGATCTCCTCCGCTAGGCGATCCACCGCCTGATAGTGAGGCACCATATTCCAAGCAGAACCCGCTGGTGGTGCAGGTGGACCAGCCGCAATTGCCGCAATGTCTACATTAGGCCTATGCAGTCGCACCAGCGACAGAGCGGCCTTGGCACCAGCCACCAACTGCTGCCTTACACACTCGCGAATCGCAGCTAGGTCTTGGAACTTGGCAAGGAGGGCCAGCAGGCTCGATGGAGCAACATCCAGTGGAAACATCATCCGATAAATGTTCTTCAAGCATGACTGTGACTTCTTCAGAAAGTGCAGCACTCGCGACGCACGATCCTGCAGGGTCACCAGCGTGATCGCACGATCATGATCCACCTGGAAGTATCCACTCTCCTGAAGTTGCTCTTGGGTCAGATCATGCATGCGAATGGCAACCCTATCTTTCTCATCCTGTGGATGGTGAACGCTGACAACTATACAAAACAACAACTAAAGTGTGAGGATAGCACACCATTGCGAGTGACTACAAGGAAAAGATAAGAGTAAGCAAACTAACACTTAAATTGGTCGCCTAGCAGCGTCATCTCCCCCAACAGATACTGTTCTCGGGCGGTGGCCTTCTCTGCCTTTGACTTCCATACATCCACGTTACCGCGGATCACGGGCAATTCACGCTCCAACTGCTTCACGCGATCACGCAGTCGCGAGAGCAGAGATAACTCATCCACCCTCGAGAGCGGCGGTGCCAAAGTATCATCAAGGGGCAGCGAATCCTGAGGTTCCCTCAAATGATCACTTGATGTGCCCTACCACAGACCAAGCAAGAAGCAATAAGAATACCAAATCGACACATAGACAAAAGATTCGAGTGCATTCAAGATTAGCAAAAGTATCAGCAGATACACTCGCCAAAAGGCATGTTCTTGACAAAAGACATAAACTAATCAACTATTACAAAGCTACTGAGGAGCAACTGGCTTCTTCGACTTAGACGGCTTCGGGGGCCTCATCGAGTCAGTGGCGGTATCAGATGCCACTGACTTTCCGCCGGCCCCTGATGCCGCAGCCTTTGCCGCCTTCTTGGCTCGCTGCAGCTCCTCAGAGTACTTCGCAACTGTGCTAATCAGCTGTGGCCCATACTTGCCACAAGCAGTCGCGAAGGGAGCAAATACTACCTGCTGGCCGTCCGCGCTAACGGGCATCGCCCTCGAGACCGCTGCAGGATCAACTTCGACTCCATGGGCCTGCACCATAGCAAGTGACATTGACGCGCCAGCCGCACGAAGCGAGTTCTTGAAGCTTGCAGGGACACCCCCGGCGAGAGACTCCACCAGCTCGTCCATGTTCTCGATCAGCTCAGCCTTTGGCATCAGCTCCTCCTGGAGGCGACTGAGCACGCCCTTGGCCTTGGAGAGCATATCTTGAATGGCGGTGCTGCGGTCCTCGACTGCTGAAAGTGCACCCGCCAAGGCATCGTCATGACGGAGGGCCTGAGGATCGAAGCTCAAATGCCAGCATCTACACATAAACCCACACATGGGCACGAAAGTCAGCACCAACGATAAAATCGAACAAAGAACGATAATGATATCCAGGCAAAGTACCTGAGAGGGCCTTGGCAATCGATAAAAGCTGTTCTTCGAACAACTTCTCCCTAGCTGCAATGGAGGCATGCAGGTCCTCTTCGCGCTTTTGTGCCTCGTCACGCGCCATGATTGCCTCATCGCGGCTCTTCACAGCCACGGCGAGCGTCTTTTCCATGGTGGTGACATTGCGCAGAAGGGCATTATGTTCAGCTACAAGAACAAAACAAAAGGGATTGACTATCAGTTGACTACAGGACAACGATGCAGAAGAATGAGAAGTAAAGAGCACTTACTTTCTACCACGTGATGGCGCTTATCCAGCATTGCATGCTGGCAACCCATCGCACGCACCTGCTCCGCCAAGTGAGCGGCTTCCTTCACAAGAGTAGCATCCCATCTGTCTAACATATGTAATGCTACAGGGTCAGTAATAAAATGCTACTTCCTACATAGAATTGTTGCATCATAATTATATCATGCTCATGTCATCATGCCACATTGCATTTGAGCATCATATAAAACTCTTTTCATTTGGTTCTTATATCATATGCACCATTAATTGTATTTGCCTCTTGATACATTGTATTTGTTTCTTGATATTGTATTTGCATCTTGATATATCTTAAATGCCCAATTTGAATTGAGGGCATATCTCTCTAATTCTTTCCCTCCACCCGTTTGTCTTTTGTTAACTTCTTTTGATATCACTCTACTTCTACCATACACATGTATATGGGCATCCCAATTTAAACTTTGTATTTTGATTCTTGCAACATATATTTATATGGGTCCTTTTTCCCCTAATCATTCTAGCTAGCCAAAAGCCTTCCCCTCCTACTGTTTCTCTTCCTCCCTCTCTATCACGTGCCAACCTGCCAGCCCCATGCCCATCGCATGCCCTCTCCCCCTTATCTTTTTCCTTCTCCCTGGCATAAAGCAAACACCCAGCTGCACCTCATCAACCACCCAGATCCCCAGATCGAGCAACCCCAGCCCTCTCCCAGCCTTGGCGTCGTGGCATGGTACTACGCGTTGGAGGAGCCCAACGACCTCCCTGCACACCGTTGTTGCCGCTCATCGTCGCTGCGTCGCTTTCCTCCTCACTCGGCCACGCACACTCGCAAGGTGAGCACCATGCTTACCCTTTCTTCTCCTCTGGCTTGCCGCCGTAGTCACCACCGCGACTAGTAGCAGCAACGCCGCACATGATCTGCAGCAGGCCGCCACACGCCAGACGCGCACTGGTAGCCACACATCTGCAGCACCTTGCACCCGCCCTGTTCCCAGCGTTTTCCCGTCGATCAAGACATCCTCCGTCGATACTTCCCGAACCAAAATCGTAGCCCTATCTACCCTCTTTCGAACGAGCTAGGCCACGGTCAATTCGGGTCAGTGACGCGGTAGTAATCGTCCTCGCAAGATTGCTTCAGCTCATGTGTTACCTGTCGAAATCCAGTCCGCGCCGGACATGTTTTTTTTTCCGCCTCTATTCATCGCGAGGTCCCGGCCTGCACAGTTCTCCTCCGAAAAACTCTCTTAATGAAAGTTGTACATCTTGTTGCCCTCTTCAACTTTGGTTTTGCGTCATCTTCGAATTCCCAGCGTATCGCCCGACATCTTCCTCCGAAATCTAGATCAGCTAGCTCCTTTTTCCGCGTGTCGTTTACCTTCAGTTCGTCAGATCACCCCCCCTCCAGAACCTTTTGCTAAAAGGCCCTGGTGTTTCCGGAATCCTCACCCCGCCGCCCCTCCACTCCGCCACTTGTCACACCCTGGCACAATCACACGCGAGATGGCCCCGTAGCACGCGGGCCCACATGTCATCAAGAGTGGGTAGAGCGGCCTGAGTGAGAAAAGTCCCAGCCATCTTTTTCAAAATAATAAAATTCCTGAAATTGTTTAATATGTTTTAATATTCAGAAATTAAATAACTTTTTATTGACTTTTCCAAATAATACAAATAATATATGTTTTTGAATCAGAAAAATGTGAGGAATTCAAATATGCCATCCAAAATAATGTTTGAGTAATTTAAATTTTCGAAATTGTTTAACTACAATAAAAATGCCTTTTCTTAATTAATTAATAAATTTAATTCTATAACTCCAAATTTGACAAATAATATTTCTAAAATGATCAGCTCGATGAGCCCGTTCTAGTTATGCATTCTAGGTTATGAATTGCAGCATGCATCATATAAATATTAAGTATACAGCAAGGTGTATGGGAGCAAAACATGACTAAAAACTTAATAAAATGCTTTATTCTTGTACCCCACACCTCACCCATGGCATGCTAGGTCATGCCATGTAAATTGTGCATCATTCATCATGGCATGCTTGGTTGCTTGTCGCATTTTATTTATATGTTTGTGCATTATATTTATGTTGGCCTTGTTTGTTTGGTTCTTCTCGGATAGAGGCCGAGCAGGGGAATTATCAGGAATCCCAGGAGTACTACCCAGAACCATCTCTCGCTTCAACTGAGCTGCCAGGCAAGCACTACCACATGCTTGCATACATATAGTACCTATTGCTTCTATCTTATTCTTGCATCACGGAGTCGTGAATGCATTAAATTGAATCCCAAGTACTGCATAGCCTTTACTTTTAAACCCCACCGAGCTTGTTCCTCCATCCCATGAGCCATTACTACAGGAGTTGTTTGAGCCATGCGAGTCGTAGAGCAGCATGTGTAGGGTATGTGAGTGTCTGATGGATAACGAGGTACCTAAACAACTTAACCTGAGTAGTAATGGGAAAACTAATGAAAGAGGCACCGGTGGGCAATATCTATCATTTGGTTTTTATGCCCACTTGTGTCCCGTAGGACCCCGAGTGCTTGATTCCTGTCCCTTGACTATTCGCACTATCCATATCCAGGAGGACTTGTGGACCCCCCCTGAGCCAGAGCTTGATTCATTTATATTTCTTGGGGCCACAAACTAGTTTGGGGTTTTATTTACTATCCTGTACTTATGCCATGTTACTTTTTATTAAGATTGTGCGTGGAGCACCTGTACTGTTTTGGATGCAGAGTGTTTTCGCGGTATCGACAAGCCTAGTCACATTTTTAGGTTCCTAGTCGTTTACAGCCATTGACGCAAACCTTGGGTCCGTCTCAGAGTCGGCCAACTTCGTTGCGGGTAGCTTAATGGGGTGGCCCCCTGAAATATTTTATGAATCCTGTGATCGCTTTGTCATGAATGCCTCGTTGGGTTTTGAGTTGGTTTTTCCGAGGTTGATCGAGTGTGTGTTGCTATTTGTGCACCCCTGTAGGGTAAATCTTTCTGAAAGCCGTGTCCACGGTTATGGACGACTTGGAGCACAGTTTCTCGATCATAGACAAGTATAACTAAAGTACCGTCTTTAATTTGACTAAATATCTGACTAGTAATTAGTGCAATATTCATGGAATGATTAATAAAACTGCCAACGGATGGGTTGTTCGTTTGCTTTCTCGTTGGTAAGCGAGAAGGAGGATGGATCTGTTACTTTATACTGTTATAACTGTTGTTTCTAATTAACGGACATCCGCCTATCATTGGTTAGGCGGATGGTTAGCGAGTATCTATAGACTTGTTAGTTATTATCTTTTGCTGCAATTGCGTCACCCCAGGTATATGTCCCCTTTAGAGGCATAAAGACTTGCTGAGTACCCCTAGGGTCTCACACGATAAATTGTTTGATTCAGATGAACATGTGTATTCGCAAGATGGATACTGGGTGGAGGAGACATATGATGTTCGCAACGATCACTGGGTGTAGAGATTCCGGGGATGGGGATCCATGAGATCTGTGGGTGGGATGTGCTTATTTATGTGGCATCTTATGCCGATTTGCTTCTTGTCTGTACTCGGATCTTCTTTCCCGCTTCCGCTTGATACTCTGTTGATTGATGTATGATGAGCTATCCTACACTATTATCTCTATCTAGGATATTTGGATCTTGCCATATGGCGTTGCAATATTTCTATTTCTTTTAGATGGTATGGCTCTGAGAATTGTTGTAAGGTAGCTTGCATACATGCTCACTTGTGTATGTATTTGATCTCTTCGCCTATTGCCTACGCTGCTCGCTCTTGTCCCAATGTTCTTGGAAGTGGTTAGGGCAGTCGACGGGCCTAGACATGGGTGGCCCTGGGCCCCCGCCGTAAAACCCTTAACCACTTTTGGTTCATCCAGGATTGAACTCAGAGCGTAGGGTCCGAGGTTGTTACAATTGGTATCAGAGCCATCCCGCCTTCAGGGTCTCAGCCAAAATAGTCGTTGTCAGTCTAGCAAATATTTTGGTAGTTATGTATACTAGGGAAAAACAAAACGCGAGAGTAGGACTGCTTCCATTTTTCTTCTTACCCACCCACCCACCCTTTTCTGGTAAGGAAGTGTAACGTTTTTAATCCTCTTCTAAAAATTCAAACTAGGCTTCACGTGTTCTGGGTTCCGTAGTACCATAGGTTGTGTGAGTGTGTGTGTGGGGGGGGGGGGGGGGTAATTCCTTGTCTATCTGTTGCATCCAACTTGTTGTCGCTATTAGCCTTTTGGTTATCAACTGTTGGTACATTCCATACCGATAGGCTTTTGTAAACCGACGCGATCTATCTGATTCGTTGTAACCGACGCGATTTGTCTTACTCTTTGTTATCCGACGCTATCTTGTTAGGGGTGTTTGTTTTCCATAGTTGCTAATCTTTAGGTTCATCTTAAGAAGGAGAGAGTTGGGATATGTGTTTTACTTATTCATGTGCGGAGGAATGCTTTGAGTGCGGGATGGAGTCGCGACCATACCACTACTTTTATCATTCGCTCTTGTATATTGAATTGGTAGAGTTGCTAATCTTGATTTCGTTAAGTGGTTTTGCGCAGATAGTGGTATTTTAAATGCCGAAATTTGCGGTTTTTTTTCTTTGATAGCTTTGTGTACCACACTCCTTGTTCAGTCGTGTGCGATATGCTTACTATCTTCTAGGTGCTTTGAACTTTGTTGATATTTTAATATCATCTTAGTAATTTGTATCCTTTAATCTTGGTTAATTCCATTTTGGTAATATTGTGGATTATTATTATTCTCCATTATAGTACTGACTTGAGTTTTATATCAATCACAGGATGGCACCACCACGCCGCACTGAGGATGACATACCACCTGAACTGGCGGCTGCGTTGGCAAGTATTGCTAATGCCTTGGGAACAATGCAACAGAACCAACAACGCTTTAAAGAAAGTGTCACGAGGAATGAGTTTGCCCCGCTACCTCCACCTCCCAAGCGAGGAGACATCAAGGGCTTTCTGAAGTTTAACCCGCGCCACTTTGAGGTGTCTGATCAGCCACTGGATGCTGATGATTGGCTTCGTGAGATGTCAAGGTTGCTGATGACTGCTGATGTTCCTGAACAAGAATGGGTAAAATGCGCCACTCACCTTCTGAAGGGAGACGCAGCTCTATGGTGGGAGAATTACCTGAAGGCAAACCACTCTGGTTTTTAGCCTACTTGGGAGCAGTTCGTTGGGGCTTTCAAAGAGCAATACCTGTCAGAAATTGTCATGGAGAGAATGAAGGAGGTATTTCTCGACCTCAAGCAGGGCAATGATAATGTCAACACCTATATCAGAAACTTCATGAATCTTTCTCGGTATGGTGGCGATGAGATCTCTAATGACAAGAAGAAACAAAAGAGGTTCAGGCAAGGGCTCAATGCATCTATCAAATATGCAATCACTCATGCAAGGCCAGGGTCTTTTCTGGAACTCCAACATACAGCTCTACAGGAAGAAGCCAGTAGGCAAGTGTTCGAGGAGTCCAAGAAACACAGTCGTGACGCAGCAAGCTCTTCAGCTATGACAACTCCTTCTAAGCGTTGTGTGTGGGTTCCTAATACCACACCGCCGCTCCCGGCTCCACCAAGACCTTCAAGCTACGCGGCAAGGCCACCAAACTCCTTCAACGCTGCTCCTAGGGGCTACAACCACAACTACCCTGGAGCGCCTGGTGGAGTCCCTGGCTACGCTGCTCCACGTCCACCTGGTGCTTGTTACACTTGTGGGAACACTGGGCATCAACATTGGAGTTGTCCCATGAACAACAAGGCTCTTCCTCCACCACCTCCAAGACCTGCAGCAAGTCCTTCTATGGTTCGTGCACCTCCACCTCGGGTTCTCAACATCAACACCAAGCCCGGGTCGACTGTTGCTCGTGCCAACTGTGTCAACGTCGCTCAAGCCGAGCATGCACCTGGAGTTGTGATGGGTATGCTCCCTGTTAACTCAGTGCATGCACGAGTTTTGTTCGATTCTGGTGCATCGCATTCTTTTGTTTCTCACAAGTTTGCAAATGAGAATGAGTTAGTAATGGATGCGCTTCCTAAGAGCTTGATGGTCCTTTCTCCTGTGGCAACAATGGCATCTTCCAAAATCAGCCATGGCAATCAAATTGAGATTGGTGGCTCTTAGTTCCCGGCTTCCTTAATCATTCTGGGCAATTCTGACATTGATGTTATCTTGGGCATGCATTGGTTAACAGAAAATGCAACTGTGATTGATTGTGCTGAACGCTCGGTTTCTCTGAAAATTCCTGAAGGCCACATAGTCTATTCTCCAAAGCAAACTCCTTCTATTCAGCTCTACTCTCTGGGTGTCCAAAACATTGATGTTATGGAAGCCTTACAAAATGTTCCTGTGGTCCGTGAGTTTCCAGATGTGTTTCCAGAAGAGTTACCAGGTATGCCTCCTGACCGAGAGGTTGGGTTTGTGATTGAGCTTGAACCGGGTACCGCTCCTATCTCCAAGCGGCCTTATAAAATGGGCCCTGCCGAGTTGGCTGAACTCAAACGTCAGCTTGATGAACAAGAGAAGTTGGGTTTCATTCAGCACAACACTTCTTCTTGGGGTAGCCCAACCATCTTTCTGAAGAAGCGAGACCGCACTGATAGACTTTGTGTTGACTATCGGGCTCTCAATGCAAAAACCATCAAGAATAAAAATCCCCTTCCACGGATTAATGATCTCTTCGATCAGCTAGCTGGAGCTGTGGTATTCTCTAAGCTTGACTTGAGAAGTGGATATCATCAAATCAAGATTCGCAAAGAAGATGTTCCTAAAACAGCTTTCACCACCCGCTATGGCCTGTACGAGTACACGGTCATGTCCTTCGGTCTCACCAACGCACCTGCCACCTTCTCGAGGCTTATGAACTCGGTTTTCATGGAATATCTTGATAAGTTCGTCGTGGTCTATCTGGATGACATTCTAGTCTATTCTAAGTCAAAGGAAGAACATGAAGAACACCTTCGGTGTGTCCTAAACAAGCTTCGCGAGAATCGCCTGTATGCAAAGTTCTCCAAGTGTGAGTTCTGGCTGCCTGAAGTCACCTATCTGGGTCACGTCATCTCTGCTAAGGGCATTGCCATCAACCCAAAAACTGTTCGGACAATTGTTGAGTGGCTTCCACCCAAAAATGTCAAAGAAGTCCGGAGTTTCCTTGGTTTGGCTAGTTATTGCCGTCGCTTCGTTCAGAACTTCTCAAAGATTGCGAAGCCTCTTACCGATCTCCTCACGAAAGGCAAGAAATACCTTTGGTCTCCTGCATGTCAAGTTAGCTTTGAAACACTCAAAGAGAAGCTCACTTCCACACCAGTCTTGATTCCTCCAGATACATCAAAGCCTTTCCATATATTCTATGACGCCTCCTTGCAAGGATTGGGTGCGGTCCTTATGCAAGAAAAACAAGTTGTTGCTTATGCCTCTCGTCAGTTGAAGACGCATGAGATCAAATATCCTACACATGACCTCGAACTCGCAGCAGTTGTCTTTGCTTTGAAAGTATGGAGGCACTACTTGCTTGGCAACCTTTGCGAGATATTTTATGATCACAAGAGTCTGAAGTATATCTTCACACAACCTGATCTCAACCTTCGTCAGAGGAGGTGGATTGAAGCAATTAATGATTTCGATCTGACCATCAACTACACTCCGGGCAAAGTTGATGTCATGGCCGATGCTCTCAGCCGAAAAGATTATGTCAACAACCTCATGGTGGAAGAACAACAGCCTCTCTTGTGCGAGGAATTCTGCCAGCTCAACCTTGAAATTGTGGATCAAGGGTATGTTCTGAATCTTCTGGCAACCCCTCTCTTGGAAGAAAAGATTCGTGCTAGTCAGCGAGGTGATTCTTACACCAAAAACATCATCTCCAACATTCAGCTGCCGAAGTATGAGTCCTTCCACGTCGATGATGAAGGAGCTCTTTTCTTTGAACACCGGATGTTTGTTCCAAACTACCCGGGTTTGAGAGAGCAAGTTCTTAAGGAGGCGCATGATTCTGTTCTTTCTATCCATCCTGGAAGCACAAAGATGTACATGGATCTAAAAACACAGTATTGGTGGCCTGGATTGAAACAATGTTGTGCCAAGTATGTCTCTGAGTGCGATGTCTGCCATAGAGTTAAAGCTGCCCATCAGAAACCTTCCGGTCTTCTACAGCCATTGAAGCCTCCGGGATGGAAATGGGAGAAAGTAGAGATGGACTTCATAACTGGTTTTCCAAGGTCGCAGAAGGGCAACAATGCAATCTTTGTTGTCATCGATAGGCTTTCTAAAGTGGCTCACTTCTTTCCTGTCAAGGAAACAATTTCTGCAATTCAGTTGGCTGAGCTCTATATCAACAGAATTGTCTCTCTGTATGGGGTTCCTCTCGAGATCAGTTCAGACCGTGGAAGCATCTTCACTTCCAAGTTCTGGGGAAGTTTCCAAAATGCTTTGGGAACAAAGTTGAACTTCAGCACAACTTACCACCCTCAGTCACAAGGGCAAGTTGAAAGGGTCAATCAGATTCTGGAAAATATGCTCCGTGCTTGCGTCATCTCTTTTGGCATGAAGTGGGAAGAATGCCTTCCTTATGCTGAGTTCTCTTACAACAATAGCTTCCAGAAGAGTCTAAAGATGGCACCATTTGAGGTTCTCTATGGCCGCAAATGCAGAACTCCGATTGGTTGGTCGGGCACAGGTGAAGAACATTGTTTGGCCCCGACATTGTAACTCAAGAAGAGGAGAAGGTTCACATTATTCTCGAAAACCTGAAGGTTGCTCAAAGTCGCCAGAAGAGAAACTACGACAGAAAGCACACGGACATGGAGTATGTCCCTAGTGATCTCGTTTACCTTCGTGTCACTCCCATGAGACGCACGCACCGGTTTGGTATCAAAGGGAAGCTGGCTCCTAGATACATCGGTCCTTTCAAAGTTCGTGGTAGAAGAGGAGAAGTCGCTTATGCTCTTGAGCTCCCTGAAAAACTCAAGGTCCATGATGTTTTCCATATCTCTCAACTCAAGAAGTGCTTCAAGGATCCCGGCAGGACCGTGGACCATGAGCTTATCAATCTCCAAGAAGACCTATCTTATCAAGAACACCCCACAAAAATCCTTGAAGTCGCAGAAAGAAAGACTCGCAACAAGTCTATCAAGTTCTGCAAGGTGCAGTGGTCGCACCATTCCGTTGATGAAGCCACTTGGGAACGCAAGGATGAGCTCCGTGCCAAGTATCCTACCCTCTTCGTGTCTTCTTCTTCCTAGAATCTCGGGGCGAGATTCCTATTTAGTGGGGGAGAGTTGTAGCATCCCATCTGTCTAACATCTGTAATGCTACAGGGTCTAGTAATAAAATGCTACTTCCTACATATAATTGTTGCATCATAATTATATCATGCTCATGTCATCATGCCACATTGCATTTGAGCATCATATAAAACTCTTTTCATTTGGTTCTTATCTCATATGCACCATTAATTGTATTTGCCTCTTGATACATTGTATTTATTTCTTGATATTGTATTTGCATCTTGATATATCTTAAATGCCCAATTTGAATTGAGGGCATATCTCTCTAATTCTTTCCCTCCACCCGTTTGTCTTTTGTTAACTTCTTTTGATATCGCTCTACTTCTACCATACACATGTATATGGGCATCACAATTTAGACTTGGTATTTTGATTCTTGCCACATATATTTATATGGGTCCTTTTCCCCTAATCATTCTAGGTAGCCAAAAGCCTTCCCCTCCTACTGTTTCTCTTCCTCCCTCTCTATCACGTGCCAACCTGCCAGCCCCATGCCCATCGCATGCCCTCTCCCCCTTATCTTTTTCCTTCTCCCTAGCATAAAGCAAACACCCAGCTGCACCTCATCAACCACCCACATCCCCAGATCGAGCAGCCCCAGCCCTCTCCCATCCTTGGTGTCGCGGCGCGGTACCAGGCGCTGGAGGAGCCCAACGACCTCCCTGCACACTGCTGTTGCCGCTCATTGTCGCTGCGTCGCTTTCCTCCTCACTCGGCCACGCACACTCGCAAGGTGAGTACCATGCTTACCCTTTATTCTCCTCTGGCTTGCCGCCGTAGTCACCGCCGCGACTAGTAGCAGCAACGCCGCACACGATCTGCAGCAGGCCGCCGCACGCCAGACGCGCACCGGCAGCCACACATCTGCAGCAGCTTGCACCCGCCCTATTCCCAGCGTTTTTCCCGTCGATCAAGATATCCTCCGTCGATACTTCTCGAACCAAAATCGTAGCCCTATCTACCCTCTTTCAAACGAGCTAGGCCACGGTCAATTCGGGTCAGTGACGCGGTAGTAATCGTCCTCGCAAGATCGCTTCAGCTCATGTGTTACCTGTCGAAATCCAGTCCGCGCTGGAGGCCTTCTTCATCACCATGCAAGCCTCCGGTGTGATGCGTGAGTAGTTCATCCTTGGACTACGGATCCATGTAGTAGCTAGATGGCTGGTTCTCCTCCTTTGTCCTTTCATGTCTAGATCTTGTGAGCTCCGTTCATTATCAAGATCATCTATTTGTAATTATACATGTTGTGTTTGAGGGGATCCGATGAATATTGAGATGATATTTCAGATTGATTATTGATTCTATCATGTCTTTGTTATTTGTCAATTGCCCCGCTGTAATTTGTTCACCCAGCATGTTATGTATCTAAGGAGAGCTACCTCTAGTGAACTATGGATCCCAGTCCATGTCTTTTACATACAATCTATAATCTTTTACTGCTTTGTGTTTACTTTCTGCAAACTTTTACTTCTTTCCATTTGATACGTTTAATCCTTTGTTTTCTGCAAAACACAGTGAGATTGACAACCTCATCGGAAGTTGGGGACAAAGTTTTGTGGTTTTGTTGTGAAGGTCTCCGTGTTGCTACTAGCTCCGGTAGTGCGCCCTGCCAAGGCTCAGCTAGTAACACCTTTGGGGTGTTTCCTTGCTCCTACTGGTTCGATTAAACCTTGGTTTCATAACTGAGGGAAACTTGCTGCTGTGCTCATCATTTCTTCCTCTTGGGGTTCCCAACGAGCTCTACATCAACACCGCTCCAGCATTTTTCTGGGCGCCATACTCAGAGCCATCAAGCACTTTTCTGGCGCTGTTGCCGGGGAGTCGAGGACATCTTCACAAGGGAGTCCCTCATAACCAATCTCTTTACTTTGTTGTTTTTGTTTTTCTTAGTTTCTTTTTTGTTTGTTTGCTTGTTTCTTTTTCCAAAAACCCAAAAAAATAGTTTTACTAGTTTGCTTTCTTAACACAAAAAATGACTACTCTTGAAAACACTAAGTTGTGTGACTTCACTAGCACCAACAACAATAATTTTATGAGCACACCTATTGCTCCACATGTTCCTGAAGCTACTTTCTTTGAGATAAAACCTGCTTTACTTAATATTGTTATGAGAGAACAATTTTCTGGTATTGGTAACGAAGATGCTGCTTCCCATCTAAATAACTTTGTTGAACTTTGTGAGATGCAAAAGCATAGGGATATAGATGGTGATATTATTAAGCTGAAATTGTTTCCTTTCTCTTTGAGAGGAAAAGCTAAAGAATGGTTGAATTCCTTAACTAGGAATAGTATTGATTCTTGGACTAAGTGCAAAGATGCTTTTATTGGAAAATACTATCCTCCTGCTAAGATTATATCCATGAGAAGTGAAATAATGAAATTTAAACAACTTGATAATGAGCATGTTGCTCAAGCTTGGGAAAGAATGAAATCTTTGGTAAAGAATTGTCCCACTCATGGACTGACTGCTTGGATGATCATCCAAACTTTTTATGTAGGATTGAACTATTCTTCAAGGAACCTATTAGACTCTTCTGCTGGAGGTACCTTTATGACCATCACTTTGGGTGCTGCAACAAAACTTCTGGACAATATGATGGTTAATTATTCGGAATGGCATACTGAGAGAGCTCCACAAGGTAAGAAGGTAAATTTTGTTGAGGAAACCTCCTCCTTGAGTGATAAGATTGATATATTATGTCTATGCTTGTTAATGGGAAAGCCCATATTGATCAAAATAATGTTCCTTTAGCCTCTTTGGTTGCTCAAGAAAAGCAAGTTGATGTGAACTTCATAAGAAATAACAATTTTGGCAACAATGCTTATGGTAATAATGCTTATAGGAACAATTTTGGTAACAACAATTATAAGCCATATCCTCCCAACAATGGTAATGCTTATGGAAATTCTTACAACAATAATAGGAGTGCTCCCTCTGAACTTGAAGTTATGCTTAAAGAGTTTATTTGTAAACAAACTGCTTTCAATAAAACTATTAAGGAAAAACTCTCTAATGCTGAAAGAAATATAGCATCTTTGGCTGAAGCTCCATCTTCTTTGAATAAAATGACTGCTAAACCTGAAACTAATGATAATCCCTTTGTAGCTACTAATGCTATGCAAGTGAGAATTGATTAAAATGTTAGACTATTAGCTGAATTACATGCTAAGTGGGAAAGAGAAGATGAAATTGCTAGAAACATTAGTGTTTCTACTATCACCACCACTAGTGTTGAGGCTAGTAATAGTTCTACCACTTTAGATGATAAATTTGATTTTGATCTTGATGGTTGCAATATCTCTGAAGTTATTAAGTTCCTACAAAAACTTGCTCAAAGTCCTAATGCTAGTGCTATGAACATGGCCTTTACAAAACACATTACTGATGCTCTCATAAAGATTAAAGAAGAAAAGATGAAACATAAAGCTTCTATTCCTATAACAAGAAGATGGTTAGGAACCCATCATTAATATGAAAGTGAATGACTTTGATTTCAAAGCTTTATGTGATCTTGATAGTAGTGTTTCTATTATGCCTAGAAGGATTTATGATATGCTTGATTTGCCTCCTCTTGAAGATTGTTATTTGAATGTCCCACTTGATGATAATGCTAAAAAGATACTCATGGGGAGTCTTAATGATGTTCTTATTATGGTTAACAATGCCTATGTCTCCGTTGATTTCTATGTTTTGGATGTTGAATACAATGCTTCTTGTCCTATTACTTTGGGAAGACCTTTTCTTAGAACTGTTGGTGCCATCATGATATGAAAGAAGGACTATTAAATATCAACTCCCACTAAAGAAAGGTACAGAACACTTCCCTAAAAAGAGATAAAGGATTTCTTTTGCTTCTCCTATGAAAACAAAATTTGTTCTTAATGCTTCTTCATTTGAGAACACTTGATTCTTTCTTTGCTTCTTATGCCTAACTTAAAGGCGTTAAAGAAAAGTACTAATTGGGACATAACCCAAAATTTTTAGATGAGTCTTGGAAGTTATTACCTCTTTAATAAACTCTACTTATCCTTTTTATTTTCTTTTTGTGCCAAGAGTAACCTCTAATGAGAGAGAAGTAATGATTGGGAAAGTTGTTGTCCCGAAACAGATTTCTGTGCTTTACCATAAAAATTCGTGTACAATCTCTGAACGTCTTTTTGAGGCGTGAATTTTTGTGCTTCTGACCCAGGTTGTTATCTAACTTTCGTTGGATCAACACTTTTTTATTTGAGCAACATAAGGTCTTCGAAAATATTCGTCTTTACCTGCTGGTCTGTTTTGACAGATTTCTGCCATTTTCTGCATTTGCTTCTTGTTGGTTCCTTCTTGAGTTCTTTTGGGGAATTGAGCTTTTTGAGGGAAGTGCTACAGTAGCTAGAGTTCTAATGGAAGTTTATTTGGTGTTAGAACTGAACCTTAAGACTTATTTATCTTGAGTGCACTAATGTTGCTAATAAAGATTGTGTGAAGTTTTGTATGAAGGAAAAAAATTCAGGTGTATGGAAGGAATGAGTAATGAGATGAAGGATGGACTAAAGCTCAAGCTTGGGGATGCCACGTGTGTCACCCCAAGAAATATCCAAAAAGTACAAGCGTCAAAGCTTGGGGATGCCCAAGGCATCCCCTTCTTCATCAATAAAAATCCCAGGTTTCTTCCAAACGCTTCATTTTTATTCTTTCTGCACAGTTGTGTTGTTCTTGGAGCGTCTTCTTTTTAGTTTTCATTTTGGTTTTTTGTTTGCTTTGGTTTGCTTAGTTTTCTGAATAAATTGGTTGGACCCCCTCTTTCATACATTGGTTTGCAAATAGTTTGGTTTGGTTTGGAAAAGAGTAGGAAAGTTCATGCTTTTGTGGTAAAAAGAGCTCGTTTTTTACTGTGGCCTATGCTTTGTCATGCCATGCTTGATATTGTTTTGGCTTTATGCTTAGTATCCTTTGCTATAGCATTACTTGTTATAAAAAATTGAGATTGCTTAATGTGCCTTGGATGAATCATGCGTTGTTTTAGCATATTAAAGCATAGTATAGTGGTATTCTCCTTTGATGCTTTATTTGGGTTGACTTGGCGCATGCTCACACCATGTTATGACTATATAAAGTCACCATAGCCTTTATGATCATTTAGTTTTTAACTTGTAGTATTACTTTATGCTTTTATCAATGATGTTTTGTCGCTCTGCATGATTATGGCCATTATTGCTATCTTAGTTTGTCGCTCCTAGTCTTTTGCTAGCCTCCACAACCAAGTATGAGTTCCACTCATGCATCCAACTCCCTAAACCAAGTTATTCCAAAGAGTCCATCATACCTACCTACTAGCTTATGCTATTCCAACTATATTCATGCTTTTGTTTACCTTCCAAATTAAACTTGTTACGAGAAAACTAGTGATTAAAGCTCTCACGAACTTGATGGCACACTTTACTTTTCTTGCCCTTAATAAACTTGAACCATTGTGTCTTCTATGTTGTATATGCTTGCACTTATTTGTTGGGAATTAGCAGAACCATGATTTCATGGGGAACGCTTTCAACATTGCACTTGGTACTTGTACCTAGTTGATATCATGCTCTTTTGTATATGGATGTCGTCGATGTGAAAAGAAAGGGGAGCTTGTAAGTCCATGGAGTTATGTATATGTGTTAGAGAAACTCCTGGGCCGCTGGTCTAATCCATGCTGACATGGTGGAAACCTGCAGTGTAACCATAATGAGCTGTCTATGAAGCATTCTTCTTATAAAAAAAGAGTCCTATATTGAGAAAAAAAGAGAAAAGGAAAAATAAAAAGATACTATGAAAAGTGGAAAGAGAGAAAAAAAGCACCATATTCCCATGGTAAATAAGAAGAATGCTGAGATGCTCGTTGTCTGCTTGTCTTGTCATTTTGATATGGGGATTCTTCCGTATCATCGGGCAAGGGGTACCCCGATGGTGGTTCTCTATGATACACATGTACTTACGATGACAAGAACTTACCGGTGACTAAACTTGAGTAGCATGAGGAGCGGCCCTCGTATACAAGGGACATGAGATTTTTGACTTATACTTCGTCAAGCATGTACACCATAGTTTGTTCACTTTAACCTTAATAACTTCAAGATGCTTATGATAGGGGCAATGAGAGCTGAAAGCTATAAGTACCATAATTTTTGGAAGCTCTTTATGAGAGTTGAATCCCTACTTCCTTTTACAAAAGGCCTTTCTTCCACCATTATATTGAGTCTCCACCTTCTAACTTTATGCACCTACTTTGAGAGCATAGTGGCCATTCTTAGTTCTATGTGCATTGTCCCAAGACTTGTTGATTGATGCATACTTTGATATTGCTTGTTTTAAACTATTGTATCTAGTCACTCTTATGAACTTTGAAGGTGTCCTATGCATTTATATTTGCTACTCTATTGAGGGACAAGCTGAATACTATTATGCTATGTTTTCTTTATGTGAAACAAACAAACGTCTTGCAAAGCATTGTTATTCATGAATCTTTTGTTTGTGCCTTTTCATGTTGCATCATAGTTTCTTTGTCTTATTGCTAGAACTTTGTCTTTTATGTTATGATTGAAGTACTATCATCCCAGCTTTGAATGTTTTACAAATACTTTGATCAAGTCTTTGATGGTGCATGTCACCTCAAAAATTATTCTTTCTTTTTATCACTTACCTACTCGAGGACGAGCAGGAGTTAAGCTTGGGGATGTTGATACATTGCAAATGTATCTATAATTTTTGATGTTCCATGCTTAGTTTTATCCACTTTCTTGTGTTTTGTTCCAACTTTGGAGTACTTTTCTTATGATTTCTTGGACTAACCTATTAACAAGAGCCATAGTGCCAGCTGCCTGTTTTCTGCTGTTTTTGGTTCCAGGAAAGTCAGAAAATGAATATTCTCGGAATTGGACGGGACAAAAGCCAAACTGCCTACTTTTCCGGATGTCATCAAGTGCCAGAATACGAGACGGAGAGGGATCAGGGGCCACCACACCACCTGGCCGCGCGGCCAGGCCTGGCCCGCGACAGGGGGTGGTGTGGCCGCTCCCGGCACCCCTCGGCCTCTCCTTCCGCCTATAAGATGCCCTCGGGACGAAAACCCTAAGTACCCAATCAAAAATCCACGAAAGAGTCTGTAGCCGCCATCATCTCCTTCCCTAGATCAGGAGGGATCTGAAGCTCTTCCCGGCACCCTGCCGGAGAGGGGAATTCACCCCGGAGGCCTTCTTCATCACCATGCAAGCCTCCGGTGTGATGCGTGAGTAGTTCATCCTTGGACTACGGATCCATGTAGTAGCTAGATGGCTGGTTCTCCTCCTTTGTGCTTTCATGTCTAGATCTTGTGAGCTCCATTCATGATCAAGATCATCTATTTGTAATTCTACATGTTGTGTTTGCGGGGATCCGATGGATATTGAGATGCTATTTCAGATTGATTATTGATTCTATCATGTCTTTGTTATTTGTGATCTTGCATGCATTCCGTTGTTAGTAGCTATCTTGGCCAAGTAGATGCTAGCAACTCTAAGAGTTAGTATTTATGCTCGATAGTGGGTTCATGCCTCTGGTAATCTGGGGAAGTGACAGAAATGTCTAAGGTACTAGATGTGTTGTTGCTACTAGGGAGAAAACAACAATACTTTGTTCATAGAACAATCGTATTGTTTACTTTACATGCACTTCGTAAAGCAATAATATGTTGCTTGCAACTTAATACTAGAGGGGGTTCGGATGATAACCTGAAGGTGGATTATTAGTCATAGTTGCAGTTGGATGGCGGTCTATGTATTATGTTGTAATGCCCAATCAAGTCTCAAAGGAGTCAAGATGATTAGTATATGCATGTATTGCTTTCTCGATGTTTGTCAATTGCCCCGCTGTAATTTGTTCACCCAGCATGTTATCTATCTAAGGAGAGCCACCTCTAGTGAACTATGCATCCCGGTCCATGTATTTTACATACAATCTACAATCTTTACTGCTTTGTGTTTACTTTCTGCAAACTTTTACTTCTTTCCATTCGATACGTTTAATCCTTTGTTTTCCACAAAACACGGTGAGATTGACAACCTCATCGGAAGTTGGGGACAAAGTTCTGTGGTTGTGTTGTGCAGGACTCCACGTTGCTACTAGCACCGGTAGTGAGCCCTGCCAAGGCTTAGCTAGTAACACCTTTGGGGTGTTTCCTTGCTCCTACTGGTTCGATTAAACCTTGGTTTCATAACTGAGGGAAACTTGTTGCTGTGCTCATCATACCTTCCTCTTGGGGTTCCCAACGAGCTCTAACACCGCTCCAGCATTTTTCTGGGCGCCTTACTCAGAGCCATCAGTGACACCGCCCAATCCTGCATACAGATCACAATTTAGCACAAAGTTAAGAAACCGCAAAGAAGCAATCAACAAACTAAGCTACTGCGTAGCACAACTATACCTCAGGGGGAGGATTAGCAGCATCGAACGGAGGAACGACTTGTTCACTAGGGAGCACATCCTTGACGGTGTACTTGGTGACCAGGCGAACCCTTTTATCTACCTCACTCACAGACATGCCATCGGCAGACACGCGAGTGACATCGTCAGCGCCAGCCCACTGAAACATGGGATGGACTCTGGCCTGCAGGGGCTGGACACGACGGCGCAGGCATGTGCGAATGAGGGCGCAGCCCCCCTCCTCTTTGCCTATGCGACTCTCGAGGTCGCAGACGCGCTCGTACAGCACATCTGTCCCCGCGGACTCGCCAGGCATGACCACATTCTTCCAGGAGAGCCTCGTCTGGCACGGTGTCGCGGGGTCGAAGGGTGCGAGTCCGAAGTGTTATCCGTCAGCCTTCTCGTCGCGGACGTAGAACCACTTGTCCCTCCACCCTTGGACGGACATCGCCAGCTTGATGTCGAAGTATGTGGCAGATGGATCGACGTGGATTCCGCAGCCGCCTACATCATAGACTACGGAGCCACACGCCGATTGACGCTTCAACTTAAAGAGGCGCTTGAAGAGGCCGAAATACGGCTTGATTCCGAGCCAGCATTCGCAAAGGGTGATGTAGCAAGCTACATGGAAGATGGAATTGGGGGAAAGCTGATGGAGCTGGAGCCCTAAAAACAAAGAAGGCCCCTGAAGAAAGGATGCAGGGGCAACGAGAGGCCGCGAATGATGAACGCCAGGAACATCACTCGAAAACCGGCAGGAGGAGAGGGGATTACCTCGCTTCCAGGGACGCACGCGTCGACAATTGCGACGGAAAACACTCCGTCTTGGCGAAGAAGAGAAAGATCCGAGGACTTGATCACAGATGGACGCCACGCGCCATTCGTGACACGGGTGCCCGTGCCCTTCTTCTTCCCGCCGGAGGCGGTGCTGGTGCCCGCAGCGGCGAAGCTGCCCTTCTTCTTCTCCGTAGCAGCGGCAGCAGCGGAATCAGCCACAACACCTCCTTTCTTCTTCCCCATTACGCAGCGGCGATGCGAACGGAGGAAGTAGCTGGGAAATGTGCGCAGTTGGTCCAGCGCCGTGGAGGGAAAATAGCACAGAGAAAGAAGAGGAGCAGCGGCAATGGCGATGAAGGCAAAGGATGAATGGAAGTATATATGTGAATTTTACCGTCGCGGCGTCACTACTTAACCCCTGGAAGATGCAATCCAACGGCTCAGAAAAACCCTACCAGATGCGTGGCGTTCATCATGCTCGACACGTGGAGGAGCTAAAACGCGAACCGTCCCCCGACTACTCCCATTACGCACGGAAATCGAGGAGGCGCAGTTAAAATAAAGATTACACACACCTGGTCAAATCAGAGTCAGGGAGTAGGACCCACCGCTCGTCATGTCCCGTCAAACTCGCTCACGCGGGCAACTGAGGTCATGAAATCTTCAGCACTGACGTCATCAAAAACTACGCAGCAGAAGACTTCGACTACTCTAGTCGTCGCTCGAGTCTTCGACTCCACCAAGCACTCGGGGGCTACTCCCATAGGGAGCGCTGGTCGCGCACCCTACGATTTTTCTTCTTCTTTTACAGGAACATGAACAATCAAAGCAAAACCCAATCACTCGAAACACGGTTCGAGTATGGACATGGGTTACTCCCATAGGGAGCGCCGGAAGCAAATTCGACTGAAACAAGCAAACAAAAGACGACAGCAGTCATAAAAGTTCTTTAGTCCCTGCCTGAGTCTTCGACTCAACCAGGCACTCGGGGGCTACTCTCATAGGGAGCGCTGGTCGTGCACCCTATGATTATTTGTACAAATTATTGTGTGTTGATAACATCCACACTCGAAGTTTATGGCGACACCGCCTCATAATTTTTCCCTACAAAGAGACTGCGTCTCCTGGGTCACCCGAATCGTCTCCGCGGTGATAAAATTTGGATGTCGCGCTTACAGCGTGAAGATAAGACCTGAATAAGGCCTGGCAATGCATCAGCTGCGCACTACTAGAAATATATCCGTGCCTATAGGTACGATGAACATGCCTTGACGGATGCATCGAGTGCGCACACCCATATACTGGAATTCGACTCCTGTAATACCTCCACGGCTTGAGTCGAATTACACCAGCACTTTTCTGGATTCGAGTCCGGGGACTCGAGTTTGAGTAGATGGCGTTGTTTTACCCTAAGGTAGTTAACTGATACCGGTACATCGATTAAATCAGGCACGCACATCAACAATCCCTATGACATAAACAGAGCAGTCGAAAAACATACTCAGTCATGCACTCAAAAGGCTTCATAAAGTCTCCAGTCGAATCTGCGATTCCACTGCACACTCGGGGGCTACTGACATGGGTATACCCTACAGGTACTCGAGCTTGGTATATACGGCCTGAATATATAGAGGCCCACGGTGTCGCCAAGGCCCAAATGAAGAACTCGAGTAACCTACGGACTCTCGATTGCTTGAAGAACAAGAAGAAGCTAAAGATAGAAAGTTAAAAGGGGGAAACCCTAACATGTAAGCGACTCGACCTGCTACCCGAGACCTAGCCTATCTATATAAAGGCTAGGAGGGGGTGGCGAGGAGGACACACGCAACCCTAGTTTCCACAATCCTCGCCAGATTGCATCTGCGCACCATTGTAATCCTCGATTCCTTTGATCATTCCACGAGCAGACAAGCCGGAGCAGGGACCTCTACGAGGCCTGAACCTAGGTAAATCTTTGAGTCCCCTATGTGCTTGTTTGCTAGCCGATAGATGTCTCCAGCGCTCCCTCCTTCTCCAAAACCCAAGTCCATAACAATGGGCATTGATGAGTTAAACCCTCGTCACCAGCACCTACCCTATGGGTGTTATTCCCCTCAAAACTGGGACATCAGGCGAGGACCAACCAGAGCGCTTTTTCCACTTCTCGAGTGTGTGCTTTCAATGAGGGGCCCATAGTAACGCGTGGAGGCCTGCCGACCCTTCGTTCCTTCTCTAGGTCGATGTCCCACATGGACCTTTATCGGAGAAGGCCCACCCTCCAGGGATCCCCGATCCCCTGTAGTAATTGTGAGGCACTTCTATCAGAGAGAACCACCTTCGGGTCAAGCCCCTTCCCATATAGGAGTAGTGTGGTTGGACGGGGTAGTTGTTCGGGCAAAACTACATAGAACCAGGTGCGTTTTCAAAAACAGTTTTTCGTCCATCTTCCACTTTGGTGCCTCCACCAGGGCACGAATACTAAAACCTTTTAAAAGCTCCTCGACAAGTCCCACTTTCCTAGGTTTTCTGTTAAAAACTTTTTATAAAACCATCCTTGCCTTCGGGTTCCCAACCTAGAGTTTTTGTTAGGCTAAACCGGAGTTTCCAAGGGGTTGTGGTATATTAGACCACCTTAACTACTAGGATAGGAGTAGGTAATCCAAGGGGGAGTACTTAGACAGTACCATAGGCATAAGTTTGGTGGAGCCAAACTAATACCATAATAATAATATAGCGAGTAAAACCAATGCAGTAATAGAGTAAGTAAAACGGAGTGCATGAAAATAAAGATGGGACAAGTCTCATGAACTTGTAGGTGGTTTGCCTTGGTTGGCAGCTTGTTCCTGGTCCTCTTCTTCAAAATCTTCCCATTTACCTTCCTCAAACACTTCCTTGTTCGTATCTATCGCCGAAAAGGGAAATTATAAGCAAACCACTATCCCAAACATCACCCAAGGCACAAACAATGAAATTAGTATAGAACAATGGCACAACTGAACCAAACTAATCGAATAACACAAGCTACTGATTCTAGCAATACTAGGCCATTGGAAACAATCAAAAAGGGTTGATTAAACAAATTTGGTGATTTTAGTGATCAAGACTAGATTATCACTCAAATAGACTTTTCGACCAAGACTTGTTGGTGGAAAGTGATCACCATACACATAACTGAGTATCTACAGAAAATACCAAGCTAACCCCACTGGTTTCACATTTTTACCAAATAGGAATGATTTTTAATAGATAAAATACTAGAAACAGAGCAGAAACTAGTACTAAAATCCCTAGGGCAAAACTATAGGGCCAAAACTTAAGCCCTTCCAGGAGTATGTAGTACTAACAGAGGCCTAACTCTGGGAGTTGGTTTCATCCCAAAATTAGCTTCACAACAACCTCTAGAAAATAAACAAAACCCTCAATTCTTAACTTGCAAAAATGAGAACAGAGGCCTCACACATCCAAAATGGACGATTCCAGTTTTGCACTGTAGGCAATTGCAAAGGCAATGTCTGGAACTTGGTTTCATAATTTATTGAGCTCCAGAAATGAAACTATGAATTTAATACTCTAAACAGACACTATTTACCATAGAAATTCTCAGTAAAAATACAGGCAAGCTATAGACTAGCTACCAAGGACATTCAATAGGGAATTACCAGGGTTATTCTAAAAAATTGGAATCAAGTCAGAACACTACGCAAATTTTATTTGGTGGAATTTAAGATATAGAACAAATTTCTGGGAAATAAAATGACCTAAAAAGAAAAGAAAAGGGGATGTGCAGAGGCTAGGTCACGGCCCGCTACGGAGCTAGGCCGGCCCGCGTACACGGTAGCATGCGAGGGAGGGCTGGGGATTCAAATCCCGCAGCAGGGCCCGCGTGCCATAGGAACAAGGGGGTGAAGCGGTATCGGGCGAGGCTGGCCGTTGGATTTAAAGACAGATCGACGGCTAGCAGCTCGTCTTCCTCTAGGGATAGAACGCTGGCGAGAAAACCCTAGCTCGGCCGTTCGGGGGTGCGGGGTGGCTCACCTAGGGGCGGAGAGGGGTCGGTGACGGCGGCGTTGGAGGCGGTCGTCGATGCGAATCCGGTCGACGGGCGGTAGGGGCGGTTTCGGCTACGGGCGGTGTCGGGGAAGTCCTCGGCTCCTCGGTGTCCGCGGCGTCCTCACGGCTCCGGTGATCCTGGCCAAGGGGGGAGGAGAGAGAGCGGTTAGACGTAGAGTGGGGAAAGGGCTAGAGTGAGGGTGGGGCGAAGAGAGGGCGGCGGCAACCACCTAGACCGTGCTCGACGGTGTCGTGTCAGTGCGGGGGTGGCAAGAGCAGCAAGGGGGCCGAGCGGGCTCGGCTCCGCTCTAGGGTGGAGTGGGGTGGCAGAGGGGAAAATGGGGTGGGTGCGTGGAGGCTGGGGTGGTCTGGGGGCTTTAAAGCCAGTGGGGGTGCACCCACGGTGCACCGGGTGTAGGGGAGGGTGGCGAGAGAGAGGGAGCGGCCTAGGAGTGGCTAGGAGCGAGCGGGAGAGAGAGGGAAGAGTGGAGGGAGTGCTTGGGGAGTTGTGGCTGTCCGAGGTGGGGCCAGATGGGACAAGAGAGAGGGAGGGGCTGCTGGTTTTCGAGGTGGGCAAGATCTTGATGATCTCCTTTGTACCTTCTCTTGGTAGTGTGCCAGCGCGTGTGTGAGGGATGGGTGTGTGCAAGGGGGTAGCCGGGGTGGTGCTGCACCGTGCCAAGGCCAGGGAGAGGGGGTGGCATGAGCAGGGAAGAGGGAAGGGGTTTTGGGGTGATCTAGTGTAGTGTTGATGAGGTGGCCACTTTGGGGGCTTGCCATTTCGGGCTAGGGCCACCAATGGCAGAGGGAATGGTATAGGGTGGTAGAAGGTGACTTGGTGATCATGCTTAGGCCATGGTTGATCCTTGGATCACGGCCAGATGCTCACAAGGGCCAACCAAACTTGGGACAAAATAAGGGGGTCATTCCCTAAGTGACCACTAGTGAGGTAAACACCCACATGCAAGAGGCTAGGGCTTTTGGTTTTACCTGGACCAAGGGATGGTTCACATGTACAAGTAGCATAGTACCACTTGGTACTCTTGCATGGTGGAAAAAGGTGAAGGCTTTAAAACAAACCATGGCTCCAAAGTTGGAAGAAAAAATTAGTTTTCCATGACATAGCCAATGTAAGTTGGGGGTGGGGTGACTAACTAGTATGACCCTTGGTGGTCATGCAAACATGTAGACTAGTAAACAGTACTACCAAAACCACAGAAGTGATCAAACAATTCTAAATAAGCTAAGCATATAAGCACACAAGTAGAAAAGTTTTATTTCCCCCTACTTTCTAGCTTCCCAACCCTCAAACATGGATGTAGAAAAATGGGATGTTACAGACCTTCTTCCCTTAAAATAATCTCGTCCCGAGATTCGCTAGTTTTGCTGACAGGAGATGGGGAAATTCTTTTTGGAGAAAATCCTCTCGTTCCCAGGTGGCTTCGTCTTCCGAATGGTTGCTCGACTAAACCTTGTAGAAGTTTATGTTCCGATGCCGGGTGAGCCTATTGGCTTTCTCTAGGATTTTGATAGGCACCTCACGATAGGTTAGATCACGGTTGAGGTCAATGGCTTGATAGTCAATCTTCTTGAACGTTTCGGGCTTGTTGGGTGTCTGGAGGCACTTCCGGAGTTGGGACACATGAAAGACGTTATGGAACTCTGCTAACTCCTTGGGTAGTTCTAATTGGTATGACACCTTTCCTCGTTGGGCGAGGATCTTGAAGGGCCCAATATACCTGGGGGCGAGCTTCCCTTTTTCATGAAACCTTTGCATTCCCTTGAGAGGGGAGACGCGAAGATATGCGAAGTCCCCCTTGTTGAAACTCACTTCTCGGCGTTTGTTATCGGCATAGCTTTTCTGACGAGACTGGGAAACCTTCAAGCGATCACGGGCTAGATGTACTTGCTCTTCTGCTGCCTTGATCACATCAGGACCGAAGATTTGGCTCTCTCCGGTCTCAGTCCAGTTTAGAGGGGTTCTACACTTCTGTCCATAGAGAAACTGAAAGGATGCCATCTTCAAACTGGCTTGGTAGCTGTTATTGTAGGAGAATTCCGCGAAGGGCAGACAGTCCTCCCACTTAGCTCCGTAGGCTAGAACGCAGGAACGGAGCATATCCTCCAGGACTTGATTAACTCTCTCTATCTGTCCTACGGTCTGTGGGTGGTAGGCGGTGCTAAAGGATAGAGTGGTGCCTAAGGCCTCATGTTACTTGCCCAGAAAAGCGAGGTGAATTGCGGTCCCCTATCCGACACGATTTCTTTAGGGACACCATGGAGACTGGCGATACGGGAGATATACAATTTCGCTAGCTGTTGGCCGTTGTAGCTAGTCTTCACGGGGAGGAAATGAGCCACTTTGGATAGGTAGTCTATGATGACCCAGATGGAGTCATGACCCCTCATGGACTTGGGTAGTCCAATGATGAAGTCCATTCCAACTTTTTCCCATTTCCACTCGGGAATCTTCATGGGTTGTAGCAATCCAGTGGGTCGCTAGTGTTCGGCTTTGACTCTTTGGCATATATCGCACTTGGCTACGAACAAAGCGATTTCGCGCTTCAATCCATGACACCAGAACTGTTCCTTTAGGTCCTGATACATCTTGGTGCTAACGGGGTGGATGGAGTAGAGTGTCTCGTGGGCTTCCTTCATAATCATCTGCTTCAATTCATGCTTGCTAGGTACACAAATGCGCCCTTTGTACCATAGTACACCCATGTCTTCAACTTTAAATCCGGGGATAGTCTCTCTCTCCATTCTCCTTTTAATGCCTTCAATACTTTTGTGACCTTTATGAGCTTCCTTGATCTAGTCTAAGAGGGTCGGCTTTAGCTCCAGATGGGCTAAGAATCCATGGCTGACTATCTCGAGTCCGAGCCTTTCCAGTTCTTGACTTAGTTCTGGTTGTTCTTTCATGATCATAGCATTCAGGGAACATGGTTCCGACTAAGGGCATCGGCTATGACGTTGGCCTTTGCCCGGGTGATAGTGAATGCCAAGATCATAGTCCTTTATCAGCTCAATCCATCGTCCCTAACTCATGTTCAACTCTTTTTGGGTAAAGATGTATTTCAAACTCTTGTGATCTGTGTAGATCTCGCACCGATTCCCCATCAGATAGTGGCGCCAGGTCTTAAGTGCATGAACCACTGCTGCGAGTTCTAGGTCATGGGTGAGGTAGTTCATCTCATGTGGCTTTAGCTATCTGGATAGATAGGCGATGACCTTGCCTTCCTGCATCAGCACACTCCCGAGTCCTAACTTGGAGGCATCGTAGTCAACTTCAAAGTTTTTGGTGATATCCGGCATGGTCAGGACAGGGGCAGACACTAATCTCTTCTTGAGTTCCTGAAAACTCTCTTCACATTTCTCGGTCCACTCGAACTTTTTGTCCTTCTTCAGTAGTTGCGTCATTGGCTTCACGATACTTGAGAAACCTTCCACAAATTTACGGTAGTATCCGGCTAAACCCAGAAAGCTTCGGATTTCCGAGGGGTTTGTGGGGGCTTTCATTCTAGAACCGACTTAATTTTTGTGGGGTCGACTGAAATTCCTCCTGCAGACAAGATGTGGCCAAGGAATCCAACTTGCTTTAACCAAAACTCGCACTTGCTGAACTTAGCATATAGTTGATGCTCCCTGAGGGTTCCCAGTACGACTCTCAGGTGTTGCTCATGCTCGGCTTCATTCTTGGAGTATATGAGGATGTCGTCGATGAACACTACGACGAACTTGTCCAGGTAGGGCATGAATACCTTATTCATGAGGTTCATGAAATAGGCAGGGGCGTTGGTTAAGCCGAAGGACATGACGGTGTATTCATAAAGACCGTATCGAATGGTAAAGGCGGTCTTGGGGATGTCTGGTTCTCGGGTCTTGAGTTGGTGGTACCCGGTGCGGAGATCTATCTTGGAGAAGATTTTGGCCCCATTTAATTGATCAAACGAGTCTTCGATCTTGTGTAGGGGATACTTGTTTTTAATTGTGAATTCATTGAGTTTCCGGTAGTTAGTCACTAGCCGGGTGGTTCCATCTATTTTATCCACAAAGATAACGGGTGATCCCCAAGGGGAGGCACTCGGCTGTATGTGACCCTTGCGTTCCAGGTCGTCCAACTGTTTCTTCAACTCAACCAATTCTTTGGGGTTCATACGGTAAGTCATCTGAGCGATGGGGGTTGTTCCGGGGACTAGCTCTATGATGAACTCGATATCCCTGTCAGGGGGCATACCGGGCAACTCCTCTGGGAACACATCCGGATATTCACAGACTACAGGGACTTGATCTAGAGTAGGTCCAGCTAAACTCTTCTGGCAATAGATCCGAGATGAGGGTACAGTTGCCTTATACTCGACTTGTATTCCATCACTACTTGTCAAGGATATGGACTTTCTGACACAATCTATGATTCCATGGTACTTGGTCATCCAATCCATTCCTAGGATCACATCTAGACCTTGGGTTCCCAAAACTATTAGGTCGGCCGTGAAGGTTTTACCATGGATAACTATGGGGATATCTCGGCAGACGGATTGGCTTTTGGCCGTCGAACCGGGTATTTGTACTAGCATGAGCCTGCTCAGTTGACTAGGTTCCATCCCACTTCTTTCAACAAACAGCTCCGTAACAAAAGAATGCGAGGCCCCGGAGTCAAATAGTACTGTAGTAGGGATGAAGTTGACAAGGAACGTACCCAGAACAATATCAGGAGACTCCTGGGCTTCCTCAGCAGTAATATGATTATGGTGTCCTCTGGTAGCATTGGCAGGCTTCTTGGGTGCGGTGCCCTCAGCTAGGGCTCCCCTGGCGTGACCTTGATTCAGGCGGGCTGCATTAGGGTGGGGTGCATTATCCTTCTTCCTCCCGGGGCATTCACGGGAGAAGTGCCCCACTTGACCACAGTTGAAGCAGCCAGCCGTATTGGGGCGGACATTGGTGTTGACTAGGCCTCTTGGGGCAGGTCTTGGGTTCCCGCCTCCAGGGCGAGGGTTGTTGTAGTTACGGTTGGGGTTGTTGGGGCACGGAGCATAGGACGGAGTCCTCTGCGGTGGGGGTGCAGGCCTTGAGGGTGGCATGCTTCACGACCTCTGTCCACTGTGTCCTCCTTGTTGCATCATCCGGTGCTTGCGATTCTCAATTACTCCCTTGCGCTTGTTCTCTACTAGTATGGCAGCATCAACGAGCGCATCCAGCTCCTTGAATCCCTGGGCTACTAAGTGGCACTGCAGTTCATCCTGGAGTCCATTCATGAAGGTATCCACCTTCTTCTCTTCAGTGTTGGTGTCATCTGGCGCGTACCTGGCCAGATCAGTGTACCTCTCTAGATATTCCAGCACATACATTTCTCCCTACTTCAGATCACGGAATTGATCTCTCATCATCTTGATTGGACTAGGTGGGATATGATGCTTGCGGAACCTTTCCTTGAAGTCCTCCTAGGTGATGGCTTGTCCTGCGGGCAGAATCTCCTTGACAGTGATCCACCAAGTCCTAGCTTGTCCCGCGAGGAAATGGGTGGCCAAGGTGACTTTCTCATTCTCTCCTACACGGGCAACTTCCAGGTTGTTCACAATGGTGCAGAGCCAGTCATCGGCGTCAAGTGGATTGGTGCATTTGGTGAACACAGGTGGGTTGGTGTTTTGGAAGTCCCTAAGTCTAGATCTCTGCTTCTCGCCCTCAGGGTTGGGGGCGTTTCTAGCTGCGGCTTGCACAAGCTGCTGGAGAGCGGCAATGTTGGCTTGGCCTTCCTCATTGGCGGCTTGGCGGTCTTGCATGAACATGTGCAGGAGCTGCGCCATGGTCGGTGGTGGTGGAGTGGGTCCGCGTGGGCGCACCATCCTGGAGGTATATGATTAGGAGGGGGTTACCAAGGGGGCGGTTTGCATCGGAAGCATCAAGGTGCGGGAAGGAAATAACTAATCAAACAAACATGCATAAGAAGGGCGGGTGTTTAGGAGCTAAGCAACCATAGAATTAACCACAGAATAACCGAGTTCATGCGTCACATCTCGATGCTAGATAATACTATGAGTCTACCCATACAAGCAAGCAGAAGACAAACAAATCGCCACTCAAAAGGGGGATACCGCGATGTTCTCACTTGCTCTCGTAGACTATCGTGAAACCTACTCCTAGTCGAGGCGTGCGGTGGTGTCTTCCTCAATGATGACCTCCGTATCATCCTCAGACTCGAAAATGCGTTCTTCGGGATCCTCTTCTTCCTCACCCATCTGATCATCATCCTCGAGTTCACTTGGCGGCTCCATGTCGAAATCCTCCATGTAGGCGGCATCATTATCGGTTTCATTCAGCAGGTCGTCGTTGTCCTTGTCGAGCTGAGCGCATTTCTCCTCCAATGCTTCTATCCAGGCCTCCATGGTCACCAAGAGTTCCTTCTGCTCCTTGGTGGTCTTCATGAGACGCTTGTTTCTTGCCACAACCGCCTGCTTGTTCAGCTTGGTCTGAGCATGCTCCAATTTCTCGATCCTCAAGTCCTCTACAAGGGTGAGTTACTCCAAGGTCTTGTTGTCCAGGTGAGTGCGAACATCATCCAAAGATTCCTGGGTCTTCCTCAGGAGATACTCCATGTTTTGGATATGCTCAGCAAAGTCATAGTGCTGCAGAGTCACAGTGGCGTAACCCCGGGGGTGGCATCTCCCAAATGGTAGAACTTGGTTCCCTCAAGCTGCTCGCGGTGGTGACAGGTGAGGCGTGTTAGAGCCTCTTGAGCCATACGGAGCACACCATCGCCCAATCCTTTTCTAGCACCTCCACCTTCAGCTCCTCGGAGAATGGAGGTACTACACCACCTCTCATGGTGCAGACAACCAACCAATTCTTCTCTCCTTCAACCATCCTGGGAATGAAAGCGCCCTGGGATCTCTGGTGTGGGACGGCCCACATGCTTGGCCAAGTCCCTCAGCTCAGCCTCAAACAAATGGAGTGGCAAGTCTAGTCCGACCCGACGATACATGTTGAACACCACTACCATCTACAAAATTTTAGTTAAGTTTAAGTTAGTGAATAGTGTGCAAAATTTTAGATATGCAAAAATTTAATTAAATGCAAGTTGTTTTCGAAATAGAGGGGAGGAGTCATAAGAAATATTTTTGCAAATATCAAACATCTTCCTTTATAAAGAAAATAGTTTTTGAGGACCGGGTATGACGTCCAAGCTAACTAGGGGCTCCTAAGGTCAGGATGGCTCTGATACCAAGTCTGTGGCGACCCTAGATTTTTACCCGAGATCGCCCAATTATGCAAACCACCACGATCTCATGATCAGTGCATCGTGGAGCATAACCGACATGATATCAAAGTACACACATCCATTACAGTACGGTACAATAAGTCTTACAACAATAGGCTTACAACCTTGCCTCCATGGGCACAAATAGATAATAGCAGCGGTACTAAATAACGTGGATGAAGGGAATATGCCCGAGAGGCAATAATAAAGTGGTTATTATCTTATTCCATGTTTATGATAAATGTTTATTTTGCATGCTATAATTGTATTGATCGGAAACATCAATACATGTGTGTTTAATAAACAAAAAGGGTTCCTAGTTATGCCTCTCTTATAAACTGGCTTGTTGATTAACAAGATGATCAAGGTTTCCTGATCATGGACATTGGATGTTGTTAATAACAAGGTCACAACATTAGTTGAATGATGTGATGAACATTCATCCGAAGTATAGCATTACGATCAAAGTCATTATGTTTATATTGCTATAACATCATACGAAGTAGTCTTTATCCTTAGACCATGAGATTATGTTAATTGCTAACACCGGAAGAGTATCTTGATAACATCAAACGTCACACCGTAACAGGGTGACTATAAAGATGGGTTCAGTGCTACTAAGGTGTTACGTTGAGGCTCATGGATCAAGAGTGGAATTTGTCAATCCCGATGACAGATAGATATACTCTAGGCCCTCTCGGTGATATCACATTAAAATAGCTTGCAAGCAAGTGATGTGATCACAAGAATGTTATATCACGGGAACGAGAAAAGAGTGCATATCAGTAACGAGATCAAACTAGGTATGGAGATACCAATGATCGAATCTCTGACATGTAATATATCGCGAGACAAAGGGATTTAGTTACTAGCGTTAAAGGTTCTCACGATCATAGAAGTCATCGTTGAATGTGTAGGAGTCAGTACGGATCTCCAGGTCCCGCTGCTGATTATTGATCGGAGAGGGGTCTCGATCATGTCTGCATTATTCATGAACCGTAGGGTGACACAATTAAGAGTTACCGGACACCATTTGGGAGTACATATGTTTCAGATGAAAGAATTGCAAAGCGCAGGAATTGTTTCGATAGAAACCGGAAATTGTTTCGGGTGAAATTGCAGAAAGAGGTTCTGCATGTGACATTGAAATATTGCATGGGGTTATATGTGAATGTTTGTTAATTAAAGTAATTAACAAAATTATGAATAAATTTAATAAAAGAGTTTTATTAAATGAGAGAGCAATAAACTTGGAGAATTTTAATGCATTTAAAGTAGGGACTTTAAAGGGGAATGTGAAGAGGCATTTTAATGTGGAGGGGTTACCACCACATGAATGGGGGAGGTGAGGAGTCACCCCCCTATGCGCCGGCCATGAAGGAGGGGCACCCCCCTCCTCCTATAAAAGGCCACCCTCTTCCTCCTTCTTCCTCACACCTCCTTGTGAAAGATCTCTCTCCCCCTCTAGAATTATTTCCCCATGGTCTCGAATTAGCGAGATACATGTTCCCAGTGGCATTTCGTCTGGAAGGAGTTGCTACTTCCGTTGGATCGCTGGAGCGAGGAGGTGGAGGTTGTCCGGTGGCTTGAACGTATGTGCGAGTACGGATGCGCTGCTAAGTTGCGGTGCTCGGACTTCCTCACGATCTTGAGATCGGCAAGTGTACGACTACATCAACCACGAGTTCCTACTCGTTAACAAAACTCATTGTCTTTGAGGGTAAGTTCTCGTTGGATGTATGTCCACCCGTTGCTTTGTACCTAGTAGATAGATCTTGGCGTGTAGTTCTCATCGTAGGAAAAATTTTGTTTTCTATGTTGCGGACCCAACAGTGGTATGAGAGCCTGATATATGCGTAGGTGCTTTGCACAGGTAGTACACATATGTTTATATGTGGGCGATGATGATCATGTTATTGCATCTTTTATGTATTTTGGATATTGGTGGCATAGTGGGATGAAGCGGCCCGGACCAACCTTACATGTCATCGTACATGAGACCGGTTCCACGACTGACATGCAACTTGTTTTGTATAAGTGGCTGGCGGGTGTCTGTCTCTCCTACTATAGTCAATATCTGATTTACAACGAGTTGCTAATAACTTGGTTATCCTCGTTGTGGTTCATGTTCATAGGTAAGAACGGTTCTATCTCTGAAAGCCCTAAGCCACGTAAAACTTGCAATTGATAAATTAGAGGCGGCTAGTTTAGATCGTTGCTGGGCTAGTGTCTTGATATGGTATTGTTGTAAGTATATGTATGATAGATACTCTTACAAGACACTCAACGTGTAAGTTCCATAGACCTTGGCCTTACACACAAAGGAATGATAGAGATCATACCAGGATGCAAATGATAGAGATCAAATGCATGGACCATATCATCTCACTTTACACATTAGATGTTAGCATCTTATACTGCTAGTTTGGTGCTTTCTGTAGCATTGTAAGATGATCCCTCATTTAGATATCAAGATAAAAATGTGTTCTTCCTTGAGTATGCACCGTTTTATGGATCGTGTTTCGAGACATCACATGATGATCGGGTGTAATCGACTCTACACTTTCATACAACGGGTGTAAGACAGTTTTACACACGCGAGTACTAAGGTTCTTACTGGGCGAGCCTAGCATGTATAGACATGGCCTCGAAACACAGACAGAAAGGTTAAGCATGAGTCATATAGTTGATATGATGCCCATATTGATGCTCGCCTTTGAAGCTACACCGACTCACGTGATGATCGGACTTGGTGTAGTGGATTTGGTTCATGTAATCACCAAAAAGGCATGAGGGATGTCGTTTTTTAGTGGGAGTTCATTTCTAATTTGGATTAGTCGAACTAAATTTGTCATAAACTAAATCGAAGTGAATTTGCATAATTTGTTGTAGTCATTGGCGTCTGTTCACTACCTTATGCTTAGTTTTTATTTGAGATAATAGAACTATAGAATTCTGGATATTTACTTTACGAACTAGTATCGTATTGTTTTTGAATGTCAATTTAAAGTTTATAAGTCCTATTGCAAACTTTCAGCAAACTCTATTTACTCCATGAAGTTTAATAAGTAGTATTAAATCAAGAGTAAGAATTCCAATGTTAGTATCTAAAGTATCATGTTTGCCTCCATGATTATTGATATTTAAAAGGTTGTTTTAATATCAAGATTATATTGGAGCTGAAAATTGTTTCAGAAACCATCATGTGTGAAAGATATTGTGATATCTGAAATAATGTTTTTGGTTGCATTGTGATAGAGTATAATTTAGCAAAATACATGTTCTCATATTGTATGAGAATTTGTGAAGGATGGAGATGCTAGGCATCTGAATCTACCAAAAAGGTTTTGGGAACTGATATTATACTCGTGATTCATCCTTATAGGCTATAGTAGCTTGATCATGAAAGTTTTCATGATAAGGATGAATAGAAGATGTAAGTAAAATGTTTACTACACTAATAGATTACTAAAAATTGGATTTTTCAAAGAACACCAAACATTTGATGATGGTGATCCACTTCAAAGTACAAGTCCAAAGGTATTAGTATTTGACTATATACGCTTTGTACTATGTGTCATGTGAATGACACCAAAATTGATGTTGAAGGATTCTTTTAAAAGAAAAGGAATTGTTGAAAGAGGATCTATAAAATATTTGGCAGAGAAGAAAAGGTTGGAGATGTCCAACTTAGGTATATAGAAGATATACATGTTATGGCTGTATTCCTTGCTTGTTAAACAATGTGGTTCTGAGGTATGGGATACCGGTATTGGATACCAAAATTGTTGGTATGAAGTGTCATACAGGACATATTCCTTGCTTGTTAAACAATGTGGTTCTGAGGTATGGGATACCGGTATTGGATACCAAATTGGTTGGTATGAAGTGTCATACAGGACAACGCAATTCATGAACTACAATGGCCTAAGTAACTAGCAAGAGAATAAGTGATGATGTTCATCGAAAACAAATAAAGTGTTATTGTGTTTTTCGTTGACGTGAAACCTAGTCTTCAAGATTTGTTTTAATAATTGTTATTTTGTTCCGGTATATGAGAACAATGGTTCTTCAAATAATTACCGTATTCCATAAAGGATGGATGAACTTTTACAAGTCTAGTGGGAGAAATCACATCCATAAACACTATTGCTAAAATGTCTCAAGACAAATGATTGAAAGATCACTTATGAAGTGACATCGTTGTTTAAATTATATTGGAATGAAAACATGAAGAAACTCCATGTTGATAGAATTTTTTTTGGAGTCTTTGATTTTGATCAATTGACGCTTGTGAAAGTTTCCTTGAGATAATTGAAACTCTGTCCATAGGCCAAAGAGGAACGAATGACTGACTTATTGGATATTATACATATTGATGTATATAGTCCATTATATGTAGCCATATGCGATGGATATCTTTGCTTCATATGCTTTCTCCAGAAATTTGAGTGAATATATCTATATATTTACTTAATAAGGAAGAAGTATGAAACATTTGAAAATTGTTCAAAGACTTTCAAGATGAAGTGGAAAATCATTGTAACAAGAAAATAAAGAGAGAGTTACATGTTTAGCAAAAACACCTAAGACTTGAGGAATTGTTCCATGATTTGTGTTTCCCGATAAACCATAGGAGTATGGCATATTCGAGAGATGAAATCAAACCATGTTTGACATGTTAAGATCAAAGGTGTCATTTATAAAACTGCCATTATGTTTTGAGGATTGAAGCTTTAGAGACTACCGCTTTTACATCGAAAAGAGCACCATCGTGATCCGTTGAAATGACACCATATGAGTTATGTTTTGGGATAAAACCCGAATTGTCTTTTCTTAAACTTTGGTATGCTATGCATAAGTAAAATGTTTACAACCAAAGTCGGATAAGCACGTCTTTGTACATTATCCCAAATAATTTGTTGGGAATTTCTCCATAACACCAAGGACAAAAGAGTTTGTCGCTTGGAACGTCAAGTTTCTTGAGAAGGAACTTTTCGTGAAAAGTTACGTGGGAGAACAATAGAACTTTGATAAGGTTGTTGAACCTTAGATATATGTGCTAAGTAGCGTAGCACCGGAAAGTGTCCCGGTGGTGACCACAATGCTCATGGCTCCCGTGATTACAAAGGTTGTGATCTCGGAGATTAGAGTTCCTATTGAACCATGTGGGTCGGTAAGAATCAAATAGTAAGATTTGATAAGAAAGTCGTTATTGTTTTGACAATGATGAACCGACTACATGCAAAGAAGCGATGATGGGCCCTGACTCCATAAAATGAGTAGAAGTCATAGAATCCGTGATAGTATCCATACACGAGAAATCAAGTTTCTGAACTTGGAAGACCCTCCAGAAAGGCATGAAGCCTATAGGTTGTGTTTGGATCTATAAAGAAATAGACATGGATGTTTAACATCTATGAAATAGTCGACATGTCGGAAAGAAGTTTATGGCAATGTTCAAGGAGTTGACTATGACAAGATTTGATCTTTCACAGCGATATTTAGTCTTGACGGATTAATGTAGCAACCACTACATATAATTTGGTATATGGTAGTTGAATAAACAAAACAAGGTTCTTCTAATAGGACGGTTACCTAGGACGTGTACATGACATGGTCCGAAGGGTTTTGTTAATTCAAAGGGTGCTACAAGGGCATGCAAACTTCAATAGTTGAAGTAAGCATAGCGGAGTTGGAATCTTCACCATGATGAAACTGTTAAAAGAGTTTAAATTCATCGGAGATGATGAAGATGCTTGCATTTGCAAGAAATTAAGTGGGAGCACTGAGACATATTTCTAATACATTATGTAGAGGACATATTGTTGATTGGAAATGATGTATCTTGTATTGACACAAGTTAAGAATTTCATTAAAATTGGATTCGATGAAAGACTTGGGCAAAACCGGAATATTTGGCATCAATATCTATATGGATAGATTGAGGCGCTAATATTGTTATGCCAGACATACATATATGAGATATTGAAAGGGTTCAATATGGAAACAACAAGAAAGGTTATTGCTGCATGTAAAGGATTGTATCAAAATTCAAGTGTTTCAACACTTGGTGAGTAAAATCACATGAAGATTTTGATCGATTATACCATGATATGTATATATCCAGAATGTCCTATGCTCTAAATGTTATGA
This sequence comes from Avena eriantha, assembly GCA_910589775.1. NCBI lineage: Eukaryota > Viridiplantae > Streptophyta > Magnoliopsida > Poales > Poaceae > Avena > Avena eriantha. The sequence goes on along the minus strand of OU342743.1, from coordinate 285,825,886 downwards.
GCATATACCATAATGATTCATAAGATGATCATTGGACAATAGTAAAGATATTCTTATGAGCTTTGGAAGAACTAAGAATATATCATGTATAAGTGACAAATAGTTAAAGGTAGTTCATTATAAAGTGTTACATTGATACTAGTTTTGTCACAAGATTCAAATTAAATTTATCTCAATTTAGACTATGGGTGGCACAATGTAATGGAAAGGATGTTCCATGATGGATTTGTATGAGTTCCAAAGTTGAGACATTGTGACGGATATTACAACAAAAGGCTAAGTATATGACTGCTATAGTAGCAGCATAGGAGGGCATTTGTGTTAAGTAGTTTGTTATCAAACTAGGTGTGGTTCAAAGTGGGCTAATACTATGAAAATATATTGTGTGACAATAATATCAACATATTTTAACCTGAACGAACTAAAGGTCTCACCAAAGGACCAAATTTATACAATGCCATCTCATTTGAGAATGAGTGATGCGTAGAGACGCAAAGACATGCAAATACACACGGACCTGAAACTGTCAGATCCGGAGATTATGTTAACCACTAGCAATAGCGTATATGCAACACCAGAAAGCCATAGGTGTTCAATACGCAAAGTTTTTCAAACTAGATTATTGACTCTAGTGCAAGTGGGAGACTGAAGGGAATATGCCCGAGAGACAATAATAAAGTGGTTATTATCTTATTCCATGTCTATCATAAATGTTTATTTTGCATGCTATAATTGTATTGATCGGAAACATCAATACATGTGTGTTTAATAAACAAAAAGGGTTCCTAGTTATGCCTCTCTTATAGACTGGCTTGTTGATTAACAAGATGATCAAGGTTTCCTGATCATGGACATTGGATGTTGTTAATAACAAGGTCACAACATTAGTTGAATGATGTGATGAACATTCATCCGAAGTATAGCATTACGATCAAAGTCATTATGTTTATATTGCTATAACATCATACGAAGTAATCTTTATCCTTAGATCATGAGATCATGTTAATTGCTAACACCGGAAGAGTATCTTGATAACATCAAACGTCCCACCGTAACAGGGTGACTATAAAGATGGGTTCAGTGCTACTAAGGTGTTATGTTGAGGCTCATGGATCAAGAGTGGAATTTGTTAATCCCGATGACGGATAGATATACTCTGGGCCCTCTCGGTGATATCACATTGAAATAGCTTGCAAGCAAGTGATGTGATCACTAGAATGTTATGTCACAGGAACGAGAAAAGAGTGCATGTCGGTAACGAGATCAAACTAGGTATGGAGATACCAATGATCGAATCTCGGACATGTAATATATCACGAGACAAAGGGATTTAGTTACTAGCGTTAAAGGTTCTCACGATCACAGAAGTCATCGTTGAATGTGTCGGAGTCAGTACGGATCTCCAGGTCCCGCTGCTGATTATTGATCGGAGAGGGGTCTCGATCATGTCTGCATTATTCACGAACTGTAGGGTGACACACTTAAGAGTTACCGGACACCATTTTGGAGCACATATGTTTCAGACGAAAGAATTGCAAAACGCAGGAATTGTTTCGATAGAAACCGGAAATTGTTTCGGGTGAAATTGCAGAAAGAGGTTCTGCATGTGATATTGAAATATTGCAAGGGGTTATATGTGAATGTTTGTTAATTAAAGTAATTAACAAAATTCTGAATAAATTTAATAAAAGAGTTTTATTAAACGAGAGAGCATTAAACTTGGAGAATTTTAATGCATTTAAAGTAGGGACTTTAAAGGGGAATGTGAAGAGGCATTTTAATGTGGGGGGTTACCACCACATGAATGGGGGAGGTGAGGAGTCACCCCCCATGCGCCGGCCATGAAGGAGGGGCACCCCCCCTCCTCCTATAAAAGGCCACCCTCTTCCTCCTTCTTCCTCACACCTCCTTGTGAAGGATCTCTCTCCCCCTCTAGAATTATTTCCCCACGGTCTCGGATTAGCGAGATAAATGTTCCCGGTGGCATTTCGTCTGGAAGGAGTTGCTTCTTCCGCTGGATCGCTGGAGCGAGGAGGTGGAGGTTGTCCGGTGGCTTGAACGTGTGTGTGAGTACGGATGCGCTGCTGAGTTGCGGCGCTCGGACTTCCTCATGATCTTGAGATCGGCAAATGTACGACTACATCAACCACGAGTTCCTACTTGTTAACAAAACTCGTTGTCTTCGAGGGTAAGTTCTCGTTGGATGTATGTCCACCCGTTGCTTTGTACCTAGTAGATAGATCTTGGCGTGTAGTTCTCATCGTAGGAATTTTTTTGTTTTCTATGCTGCGGACCCAACATTGGAGGACCCGAGTCAAGCCATAGCCCAACAAGTGCCTGACTCGGATAAACGCCCTAGTTCGTGAAGTCATCATCGAACCCTTCATTGTCCTCTCCATCCAGCTCATAATCTGACCAAGTTGATAGCCAAGGAACATTGCCAGTGAGTACTTTGAATGTACTTGCAAACCACCATACAGAGAAGAACAAGAGTATGCAATATGGCTTTGGATAGGATGGCTCCAAGGAAGCTATTTGAGAAAATTTCTTAGAGATATACTTTCAATCCTACTACTTATTGTTCACAAAACCTTTTTAGGGTAAAAATAGTTAGTAAAACTTGAAATACTAGGCTAGGGTCAACCCTGTTATTCACTTCCACTGTGGTCATCCCATGACCAATGCTTCAACTAGGTCCGACCATCCCATGGCCCATCCTCCTTGCCTTTCGACCATCCCATGGTCGAATCTCTTTTTATAAAACCTTTTTAGTAAACCAAAACCAGCACCGCTACGCAGCAACCTTTCCAACTGTCCATGACCGCGGACACGGCTATTTTCGAATAGATTTACGCTCTGCAGAGGTTGTACACTTTACCCACAAGATCTGATACATCTGCCGCGAAATGTCGCGGATCGTCATACATTAGTATGCGGGGTTCGGATAACTGGACAAGACCTTCAGGATAATCCCCTCTTAATACCAGCACCTACCCTATGGGTCTTATTCCCCTAAAAACCGGGACGTCGGGCAAGGACCAACCGGAGCGGTTTTTCCACTTCCCGGGTGTGCGCTTTCAATGAGGGGCCCATAGTAACGTGTGGAGGCCTGCCGACCCTTCGTTCCTTCTCCAGGTCGATGTCCCACATGGACCTTTATCGGAGAAGGCCCACCCTCCAGGGATCCCCGATCCCCTGTAGTATTTGTGAGGCACTTGTATCAGAGAGAACCACCTTCGAGTCAAGCCCCTTCCCATATAGGAGTAGTGTGGTTGCACGGGGTAGTTGTTCGGGCAAAACTACATAGAACCAGGTGCGTTTTCAAAAACAGTTTTTCCTCCATCTTCCACTTTGGTGCCTCCACCAGGGCACAAATACCAAAACCTTTTAAAAGCTCCTCGACAAGTCCCACTTGCCTAGGTTTTCTGTTAAAAACTTTTTATAAAACCATCCTTGCCTTCGGGTTCCCAACCTAGAGTTTTTGTTAGGCTAAACCAGGGTTTCCAAGGGGTTGTGGTATATTAGACCACCTTAACTACTAGGATAGGAGTAGGTAATCCAAGGGGGGGTACTTAGACAGTACCATAGGCATAAGTTTGGTGGAGCCAAACTAATACCATAATAATAATATAGCGAGTAAAACCAATGCAGTAATAGAGTAAGTAAAACAGAGTGCATGAAAATAAAGATGGGACAAGTCTCATGAACTTGTAGGTGGTTTGCCTTGGTTGGCAGCTTGTTCCTGGTCCTCTTCTTCAAAATCTTCCCAATTACCTTCCTCAAACACTTCCTTGTTCGTATCTATCGCCGAAAAGGGAAATTATAAGCAAACCACTATCCCAAACATCACCCAAGGCACAAACAATGAAATCAGTATAGAACAATGGCACAACTGAACCAAACCAATCGAATAACACAAGAAACTGATTCTAGAAATACTAGGCCATTGGAAACAATCAAAAAGGGTTGATTAAACAAATTTGGTGATTTTAGTGATCAAGACTAGATTAGCACTCAAACAGACTTTTCGACCAAGACATCTTGGTGGAAAGTGATCACCACGCACATAATTGACTATCTACAGAAAATACCAAGCTAACCCCACTGGTTTCACATTTTTACCAAAAAGGAATGATTTTTAATAGATAAAATACTAGAAACAGAGTAGAAACTAGTACTAAAAACCCCAGGGCAAAACTACAGGGCTAAAAATTAAGCCCTTCCAGGAGTATGTAGTACTAACAGAGGCCTAACTCTGGGAGTTGGTTTCATCCCAAAATTAGCTTCACAACAATCTCTGGAAAATAAACAAGAACCCTCTGTTCATAACTTGCAAAAATGAGAACAGAGGCCTCACACATCCAAAATGGACGATTCTAGTTTTGCACAGTAGGAAATTGCAAAGGCAATGTCTGGAACTTGGTTTCATAATTTTTTGAGCTCTAGAAATGAAACTATGAATTTAATACTCTAAACAGACACTATTTACCACAGAAATTCTCAGTAAAAATACAGGCAAGCTATAGACTAGCTACCAAGGACATTCAATAGGGAATTACCAGGGTTATTCTACAAAATTGGAGTCTAGTCAAAACACTAGAAAGATTTTATTTGGTGGAATTTAAGCTACAGAACAAATTTCTGGGAAATAAAATGACCTAAAAAGAAAAGAAAAGGGGTTGCGCAGAGGCTGGGTCACGGCCCGCTACGGAGCTGGGCCGGCCCGCGTACACGGTAGCATGCACGGGAGGGCTAGGGATTAAAATCCCGCAGCGGGGCCCGCGTGCCATAGGCACAGCGGGGTGAAGCGGTACCGGGCGAGGCTGGCCGTTGGATTTAAAGACAGATCGACGGCTAGCAGCTCGTCTTCCTCTAGGGACAGAATGCCGGCGAGCAAACCCTAGCTCGGCTGTTCGGGGGTGCGGGGTGTCTCACCTAGGGGCGGAGAGGGGTCGGTGGCATTGGAGGCGGTCGTCGATGCGGATCCGGTCGAGGGGCGGCAAGGGCGGTTTCGGCTACGGGCGGTGTCGGGGACGTCCTCGGCTCCTCGGTGTCCACGGCGTCCTCGCGGCTCCGGTGATCCTGGCCAAGAGGGGAGGAGAGGGGGCGGTTAGACGCAGAGTGGGGAAAGGGCTAGAGTGAGGGTGGGCGGAGAGAGGGCGGCGGCAACCACCTAGACCGTGCTCGACGATGTCGCGTCGGTGCGGGGGTGGCAAGAGCAGCAAGGGGGCCGAGCGGGCTCGGCTCCGCTCTGGGGTGGAGTGGGGTGGCAGAGGGGAAAATGGGGTGGGTGCGTGGAGGCTGGGGTGGCCTAGGGGCTTTAAAGCCAATGGGGGTGCACCCACGGTGCACCGGGTGTAGGGGAAGGTGGCGAGAGAGAGGGAGCGGCCTGGGAGTGGTTGGGAGTGAGCGGGAGAGAGAGGGAAGAGTGGAGGGAGTGCTTGGAGAGCTATGGCTATCCGAGGTGGGGCCAGATGGGACATGAGAGAGGGAGGGGCTGCTGGTTTTCGAGGTGGGCAAGATCTTGATGATCTCCTTTGTCCCTCCTCTTGGTAGTGTGCGAGCGCGTGTGTGAGGGCTAGGTGTCTACAAGGGGGGTAGCCGGGGTGGTGATGCACCATGCCAAGGCCAGGGAGAGGGGATGGCACGAGCAGGGGAGGGGTTTTTGGGTGATCTAGGGTAGTGTGGATGAGGTGGCCACTTTGGGGGCTTGCCATTTCGGGCTAGGGCCACCAATGGCAGAGGGAAGGGTATAGGGTGGTAGAGGGTGACTTGGTGATCATGCTTAGGCCATGGTTGATACTTGGATCTCGGCCAGATGCTTACAAGGGCCAACCAAACTTGGGACAAAATAAGAGGGTCATTCCCTAAGTGAGCACTAGTGAGGTAAACACCTACATGCAAGAGGCTAGGGCTTGTGGTTTTACCTGGACCAAGGGATGGTTCACGGGTACAAGTAACATAGTACCACTTGGTACTCTTGCATGGTGCAAAAAGGTGAAGGCTTTAAAACAAACCATGGCTCCAAAGTTGGAAGAAAAAATTAGTTTTCCATGACTTAGCCAATATAAGTTGGGGGTGGGGTGACTAACTAGAATGACCCTTGGTGGTCATGCAAACATGTAGACTCGGAAACAGTACTACCAAAACCACACAAGTGATCAAACAATTCTAAATAAGCTAGGCATATAAGCACACAAGTAGAAAAGTTTTATTTCCCCCTACTTTCTAGCTTCCCAACCCTCAACAAACATGGATGTAGAAAAATGGGATGTTTACAGAAACAGCCTGGTCGCAACCGGATATCTCCCACTCATGTTGCGGAAGATGGCATGATCATGGCTCAATGAACTTCCGGAGAACACCATCCACAACTGTCATGACATGCAAAGTGCGTTCTTTCGGAATTTCGAAGGAACATACCGGAGGCCCTGTATGGTCGGAGACCTACAACGTTGCACCCAGAAAGCCGGATAAACTTGCTGGGACTATCTTGGATGATGGATCGACACCAAGAACTCCTGTGAAGGAGTAAATGACCAAACTACGATTGAAGCTTTCATTGTAGGTCTCCCAATTGGTTTACTATGTCATCGCTTGAAGTGTGCCAAAGTCACTAATTTTGGAGAGATGATAGGAACAACGAGCAAGTATGCAGATGCTGACGACGACGCGGAGGGATTACTCAATGTGTTAGCTGGGCCACAGGCGCCAAAACAACCAAAGAAACAAGCTCGGAAGCGCAAAAATACATCAGAAGAAAAACCCAATGCGGAAACGTCAGTAGTCACTTCTACTTTTGGGTCTGGAGGACGAGGAGGACGAGGAGGACGTGGTGGTGGCCGCGGACATAGTCGTGGGACGTCCAGAGTTCAAGGTAGAGGAGACCAGCAACCTGGCAAAACCTAATCTTGGGCCGACATTGCCAATAACCCATGTGTGCATCACTTAGACGCCAATGGGGGCTCGTCCCACACAAACACCGAGTGTCGTTTCAACGACGACATTAAGAGAGATGATACCGCTGGCTATAAAGCTAAGCGGAAGAAGGGAAAGAAGAATCCTGAAAAGGATAAAGAGACCAAGGAAGATTCCGACATGGAGGAAGCTAATGCTTCAAATCCCAAGCCGGAAGGGAAGAAAAAATTTCTGACCAAAAAAGACACTTACGTCACCTTCCTCGGATCTCAACCAGCAAAGGTCAAGAAAGCAGTTCTACATGAGCTCAATGCAACAGTTCCGGCTGTCCCTCAATTCTTGAACTGGTCGGAAGTGGCAATCACCTTTGACCGTGCTAATTATCCGCGTAAGCTACACGGGTGAGGAAAATACGCCTTAATCGTTAATCCACTTATTGACGGTTATGGTTTCTCCAAGACTCTCATGGACGACGGCAGCAGCATCAACATTTTGTATGTCGAAATGCTATGCCAGATGAAGATCTCGGAGACCCAGCTGAACCACAGCTCTGTGATCTTTCACTGGGTTGTCCCAGGAAGACAAGCAAATTCCCTGGGAGAAATCACTTTGGATGTTACCTTTGGAACTCCAAAGAACTATCGGATGGGGGCACTTTCCTTCGAAGTGGTCTCATTCAAGAGCGAATACCACGCTATATTCGGACGTCCGGCTTACTGGGCTTTTATGGCTCGTCCGTGTTACATTTACAATATGATGAAAATTCTAGGTTCCAATGGCGTGATCACCATCAGGGGAGACCCGAAGAAAGTGCGAGAGTGCAAGGATGGAAATGCCGCCTTTGCTGAAGCCGTACTGCACGCCCAGGAGTACCAGGAGATCAAGAAAAGCATAGATCCGTCCGAGATGCCCGCAATGAAGAAGGAGGTGACAAAGCCGAATCCAGATTTCAAGGCATCAGATGAGACGAAGAAGACGCTGTTGAAAGATGATGACCCCTCCAAGGTGACCCAGATAGGCGTAGGCCAAGATAGCGCATAGGAAAGCACGCTCGTCAAGTTCCTCAAAACAAATCATGATATCTTCGCATGGCAGCCATCTGATATGACCGGAGTACCTAGGGAACTTACCGAGCACTCTTTAAATGTAAACCTGAATGCTAAATCCGTCAAACAGTCCTTACGACGTTTCAGCGATGAAAAGCGTAAGGCAATAGCTAAGGAACTAGCATGGCTCGAGTTAGCCGGATTCATAGAAGAGGTCATCCACACTGAGTGGTCGGCCAATCCTGTAATGGTCCCTAAAAAGGACACCATTGATTTAAGGATGTGTGTTGATTATACCGCCTTGAACAAGGCTTGTCCCAAAGATCCGTTCGCTCTGCCTAGGATTGATCAAGTTATCGATTCTACGGCAGGCTCGGAACTCCTCTGTTTTCTCGACGCATATTCCGGTTATCACCAAATCTGGATGAAGGAATCTGACAAAGTCAAAACTTCATTCATAACCCCCTTCGGAACCTTTGTTTTGTTACGATGCCCTTTGGGCTGAAGAACACAGGAGCTACGTACCAATGCACAATGCAGCATTGCCTCCACGATCAAATCAGACGCAATGTACATGCATATGTGGATGATATTGCGGTAATGTCCAAAAAGAAGGAAACATTGATTTCCGACTTGGAGGAAACGTTCGCCAATATACGAAAATACAACATCATGCTTAATCTGAAGAAATGCTTCTTTGGAATCCCAGCCGAAAAATTGTTAGGTTTCATCGTGTCTCAAAGAGCCATAGAGGTGAACCGAGACAAAATTAAGGCTATACTCAACATTTTCAGGCCAACTCGCCTGAAGGACGTACAAAGACTAACTGGTTGCATTGCCGCAGTCAGTCGGTTTGTAAGCCGGCTCGGTGAGAGAGCCGCACCATTATACAAACTCCTGAAAAAGACTAAGGATTTTGTGTGGACCGATGAAGCTGAAGCTGCGCTACAAGACCTGAAGACAGTCCTTTCATCTGCTCCAATCCTTGCAGCCCCGGAACCACAGGAACCGACGTTGGTCTATATTGTTGCGACAAACAAATTCGTTAGTATTGTCATGGTGGTGGAGAGACCGGAGGAAAATTAGGAACACTTGGTGCAGCGTCCGACTTATTTTCTCAGCAAGGTCCTACCAGAATGGAAGCAGCGGTATCCGCACTATCAAAAGCTGGCTTATGGTGTTTTCTTAGCATCTCGTCAGCTACGACATTATTTTTAGGAACATCCAATTACCGTGGTGAGCACAGCTCCCATGAGAGATATAATCAACAACAGTGATTCCACTGGACGCGTCGCCAAATGGGGCATAGAGCTCTCAGCTTTCGATATTGAGTATAAACCTTGGACAGCAATCAAATCCCAAATCCTTGGTAACTTTGTCACTGATTGGACAGAGACAAAGGAGAATATGACCCTTCCTAAGTCAGAATATTGGACCCTATATTTGGATGGGTCTAAGGCTCGCGGGGGCTCGGGGGATGGCGTGGTTCTCAAATCACCCCAAGGAGATAAACTTTTATACGTGTTGTAGATCCACTTCATAGCGACAAATAATATTGCCGAGTATGAAGCACTGCAGCATGGAATCCGGATTGCTAAGGATATCGGCATCCAACGTTTGATGTGTTAAGGAGATTCGGATCTTGTTGCTCAGCAAGTGTCGGATATTTGTAATGCAAATAAACACATGGCAGCATATAAAGCTGTCGTGGATGATTTATCTAAATCGTTCGAAGGGTTTGAGGTTCAGCACATCCCTCGAGCAGAAAATGAGGAAGCAGATGCATTGTCTCGAATAGGCTCTGTATGGAAAGAGGTTCCGGATGGCGCTTTTTTAGAGCACCTCAAAGTTCCCTCAATAAAGGGAGTGGATGAGGAATATCCGACCAAATCCGACTCACCTTTGATAGCAATTCTGGCTATAATTCCCAGCTAGACTCAACCCTACCTTGATTATCTGGTAGGTGGCAAATTACCCGAAGACGAAGTTCTGAGACAGCAGATCATCCGACGAGCGAAAGCCTATACTGTGGTTAGTGGTGAGCTCTATAAGCGGAGTGTGTCTGGGGTCTTTCAGCGCTGCGTATCTCCGGAAGAAGGAGTGGAAATCTTAAGAGAAATCCATAAAGGTGAGTGTGGTCACCATGCTGCAGCCAAATCTTTAGTGGCAAAAGCTTTCTGACACGGTTTTTTCTGGCTCACAGCCAAGGTAGATGCCGAACGGCTGGTCAAGACGTGAAAGGGCTGCCAAAAGTACGCCAAACAAGCTCACGTTCTGGCTGATCAGTTGTGAACAATACCTATAACATGGCCTTTTGCGGTCTGGGGGCTTGACATGGTAGGACCATTTAAACGGGCTCCAAGTGGATTTACTCACCTCTTAGTGATGGTGGATAAATTCACCAAATGGATTGAGGCTAAACCCGTCACTACTTGTGATGGAGCAACAGCCAAAAGATTTGTCGAGGATGTTACAATCCGGTATGGTTATCCACATAGTATTATCACGAACAACGGGAGTAATTTCTCTATGGGAGAACTTGCCAAATTCTACAACGAACAAAATATCCGGCTTGACATTGCGTCAGTCGCACAACCGCAGGCTAATGGACAAGTCGAAAGAGCAAATGGTTTAATCCTACAAGGACTAAAACCGAGACTCGAAGCACCACTACGACATGCTGCGAGGGCTTGCGCAGAGGAATTACCTTCTGTAATATGGAGTTTACAAACAACTCCGAACAGGTCAACTGGATACACACCTTTCTTCTTGGTCTATGGTGCAGAAGCAGTTCTTCCTAGTGATTTGATTCACACTTCTCCTAGAGTGGTCGAGTATATTGAAGAAGATGCCGAGATTTCTCAACAAAATGATCTCGACTTAGTCGAAAAAGTTCGCGTCGTTGCTGAAATGAGATCGACAGCCTATCAGCAGAAGTTACACAACTATCATAGCCAGAGAGTTAGAAACCGGTCTTTCAGTAAGGGCGATTTGGTTCTCCGGCTTGTGCAACAAAGAAAGCACAAACTTTCCCCGGTATGGGAAGGGCCCTTCTTGGTTAGTCGAGTATTACACAATGGTTCATACTACCTAACTGATATGAGGCCAGTCAAAGAAAGACCTGCTACTAAGAAGAGAAAGAGAGCTGGAGGCAGTAGAAATCCGAATTAGTTAGTCAGACCATGGAATATTGCTCAGCTACGTCCCTTTTATTCTTAGTTTATCCTTCTTTGTAATCATATGTGTGTACATGTTCCATGAGACATAAAAGTTTTGGTTGCCTCAAAGTTTTTTTGAGAAGTTTTTACCATCTTATTTCCGAATGATCATGTCACAAAGTCGAAAATTCCAGAACACATGAAAGTACTTTATGCTCATGTTTGTTCTGGTTTAGATTTCCGATTCTAAAATTGCTACCTTCAAGTATAAATCTATATTTCATAGTCTATACTTTGGTTATTTGTCTGATTGCCGGATGCAGGTATTTTCTGAGTAGTGAATTGTTGGTACTGGAAGTCGGCTTTGTTTCCGAGTTTAAACTGGTTTAGCATTTGAGCTCCGTTGCTTGGCAAAGTTTCCGTGCAGAAAGTTTAGCCGGCTCACGAAAGGGACGAGGCGGAAAGCCAGATAAACAATAAGTGTAGACAAAAAAGAACAAGTGCTTACGCAAACATTTCAGCCACACAAAAATTTAAAAGCCAAAAGTGTTGAAATAGATAAAAACTTAGCACTAGCAAAAGTATCATACTACATATTTACAGACCCATAACATTTTTAGAATAACACATTTGTTCTTTCTGATGATCTATGATGCAGGAGAAGAGGTCGGAGCTGCCAGCTCGCTAGATGCATCAGCCTCAGCTTGATAATGTTCCGAGATGTTCAAATCCGATACGGTTTGTTCATCGTCGAAAACTTCAGCTGTTTCTTCAGGAGGCGGAGGCGGTGTGTCCACGCGGGTGAAGAAAGGAGTGTCGCAGCTGGTCAAATCAGCTACGTGGCACCCATATCCGGCGCAAGAGTCCATGATGGCTTTGATATCTTGTTGTTGGCCATCTTCGTCCACAGTAGAGTACCCTCTGGTCACTTGCTAGATTTCCATGCTTCCATGGTAGCTCATGACCATTGTGAGAGGGTTCTGCGCTGCGGATCGCGCGTAGGACATATTCCAGTCCTGGACAAGTGATACATTGCAAATGTATCTATAATTTTTGATGTTCCATGCTTCGTTTTATCCACTTTCTTGTGTTTTGTCCACACTTTGGAGTACTTTCCATATGATTTCTTGGACTAACCTATTAACAAGAGCCACAGTGCCAGCTACCTGTTTTCTGCTATTTTTGGTTCCAAGAAAGTCAGAAAATGAATATTCTCGGAATTGGACGGGACAAAAGCCAAAGTGCCTATTTTACAGGAAGTCATCTGGAGCCAGAATACGAGACGAAGAAGAGCCAGGGGGTGGCCACACCACCTGGTGGAGCGGGCTAGGCCAGGCCGTGCCAGGGGTGGTGTGGGCCCACCAGGCACCCCCTCGGTCTCGCTCTTCGCCTATAAGAAGCCTTCTGACCTAAAAACTCCGGGGGGTCGACGTTTTTCCAGAAGGAGTTCCGCTTCGCCGCCACCACCAGATTCCACGAAACAGCACCAGAAACTCCATTCTGGCACCCTGCCGGGATGGGGAATTAGAGGAGATCATCGCCATCATCATCACCATCGCTTCTCCATCGACCATCCATGTTCCCCCGATCTATGAGTGAGTAATCCCCCTCTGTAGGCTATGGGGATGGTAGGGATTGGATGAGATCGTTCATGTAATGGCATCAGATTGTTAGTGCATGGTGCCTAGTATCTTTTATTAGTGCTTTATGACTTTGTTGAGACTTGTTGTGCTTAATGCTTGTCACTAGGGCTCGAGTGCCATGATTTCAGATCTAAACATGTTATTGATCCATTATGATAGTATTGTTTTTGGTCTTATCTGCAAGTTGTATACACACGTTGTTGTCCGGAAGCAATGGCCCTGAAGTGACAAAAATCGGGATAACTGGAGGGAATGGCTTTTATGTGAGGATCACATGTGTTCATGGAGTGTTAATGCTTTACTCCGGTGCTCTAATAAAAGGAGCACCTTAATTGCCAGTAGTTCCCTTGAGGCCCCACTTCAAACGGGCTGGCAGGACAAAAGATGTTGTGCAAGTTCACGTATGACTATATATGGAACACATGCCTAGGATTATCTAGTACTTGGATGCTTTATCTTATTTATCTGCAATTGCCCTATGTTCTGATTGCTATGTGAATTGTCTTGTCCATGCAACGCCCGTCCATCCATCCCTATGCCTACCGCACTCGAATCCTACTGTTTACTGCTATTGTTACTGCTATCTTTACTTTACTACTGCTGCTACTTTACTATTTCTACTACAAAACTGTTGCTACTGATAAACTGCTCTGAGCAAGATTGTTTCCAGGGGCAGCTGAATTGACAACTCAGTTGTTAAGGCTTATAAATATTCTTTGGCTCCCCTTGTGTCGAATCAATAAATTGGGTTTCACTTCCCTCGAAAATACTGCGATACACCCCCCTATACTTGTGGGTCATCAAGACTATTTTCTGGCACCGTTGCCAGGGAGCATAGCTTTATTTATAAAGTTCACTTGGATTCTTTATTGTTTGCTGCTATCCATCCATCATGGGTAAGTCTCGTGATGGCAAGGTTCCTATTTCACCATCCACTACAAGAAGAGGTACGGTTCTGAACACCTCTGCTGCTCTTGATTCACCATCTGTTATAAGTAAGCTTGTTATATTACCACATACACATGCTACACACGCTGCTACTACTGCTGAATCTGAAACTTCTGATGCTTATGATGCTTCTTCTACTTTGCTTTATAAGAGTGGTTCATTAGGTCCTTTCCTAGATGCTACGATTGCTAGAACTATAGATGGAAATACCGAAACTCCTAATGAAGACACTACCGCACCTGTTAGTTCACCCGAGTCTAGTGAAAGTTATGATATTGAAGATGGTTAGGTTGAGATGACCAATGAAATTATTAAAGAATGTAAAAACACCCATGATAGGAGCGCTGCTAAGAGTCTCCTTGAGAGGCGTACTATTAGACCCAAATTTTCTCCTATTGCTAAGTTTGCTGCTTCTCCCATAAACATTATAGATGAACATTATGATTTCTCTCTCGATCTATCTTACATAGCTATTGTCGAGAAAGAACCTTTTTGTGGGACTAAGAATGAAAGTGCGATAGCACATTTGAATGAACTTTCTACCATGAGTGGCTTGTTTTCTTATGATATTAAGATGCGTACTTACTTTGTTGCCAAGATCTTCCCCTTTTCACTAAAAGGAGAAGTTAAAACTTGGTTTAGTAATTTACCTCCTGGATCTATTGATAGCCCTGAGTGCTTGATTAGTACTTTCCTGCAGAAATATTTTCCTCCTAGTGCTAGACATGCTATTTTGCAGGAACTTTTTGATTTTAAACAGGGAGAAAAAGAGGTATTGCTCGAATCTTGGGCAAGGTTTTGTGCTTTGATTCATGCCCAGGCTGGAAGTCCATTGCCTAAGAATGAGCTTCTTGATATATTTTATAATGGACTAACCGAGGAATCTAGGACATACCTAGATAGTTGTGCTGATTGTGTTTTCAGGAATAGGACTCCTAAGGAAGCTGAGGAATTAATGGCTAAAATAAGCAAGAATTATGAAGATTGGACTCCTCCTAAACAAGCTATACCTAAAGTAATTGTACCTGAGCCTACTATTCCTGTGTCTATTCCAACATCAAAGAAGAGGGGTGTTATTGAATTAAATGATGAAGTGATGAAGGAAGCTAAGAAATGTCTTAAGGAGAAGGGAATTAAATCTACAGATGTCAAGAATTTACCTCCTATTGAAGAATTATGTAAGCCTATTCCCTACTCACCCACTATTGAGGTACACTCTCTCCAACACTTTGATGAAGGTGATATCCCTTACTCTAAACCTCCTGATCAATGCTTAGAACAATTTAATATCTTTATTGTTAAGCAAGATAATTTTAATAAAAGGGTGCAAAATCATCTAATGGAAAACACTAGAGCTATTGTTGATTTGAAAGATATTGTGAAAAGAACCTCTAATGATGTTAAAATGATTGTTAAACACTTTCAAATGGTTCAAACTCAAATAGATCAACTCGTTAAAGTGGAAAACGACTTGCTATTTAATGCTGCTAAAGAAAAACATGCTTATGAAATTAGAACTAGAAGTGGGGCTGCTACCCAGGATCCTCTATATCTTGAGGGGCATCCCAAAAGAATGGGTCAGGATCCTCAACAAGCTGAAAATAGTGGTTCTACTCGTAAGAAAAGGAAAAAGAAACATAAAACGGTTGTAGAACCCTCTGAACTTGCTATAGATCCTAATAGTATATCTATCTCTGATGCTGAAACTGAAAGTGGTAATGAAGGAAATGAAGCTCCTAATGAAGAGAAAGTTGAGGAAGAACCTGAAAACCACACTAAGAATACTAAATACACCAAAGAAGATTTTATTGCTAAGAAACTTGGTAGTGAAAGAGAACCTTGGGTCCAAAAACCTATGCCTTTCCCTAATAAGAAACACAAGTCAAAGGAAGATGAACACTATAATAAGTTTTGTGAGTGGATGAAACCTTTATTATTGCAAATTCCTTTGACTGATATTATTAAATTGCCTCCTTATTCAAACTATATGAAGGACATTGTCTCGAATAAAAGGAAGATCCCTAATGAAGAAATTTCTACTTTACTTGCTAATTATTCCTTTAATGGTAAGGTTCCTAAGAAACTTGGAGACCCAGGGATTCCAACTATCCCTTGCTCTATTAAGAACAGTTATGTTAGAATTGCTTTGTGTGATTTGGGAGCTGGAGTTAGCCTTATGCCTTTCTCTCTCTATAAGAGGCTTCAACTAGAAAAATTAATACCAACTGATATATCTTTGCAAATGGCTGATAAATCTACCACTATTCCTGTTGGTATATATGAGGATGCACCTGTTCAAGTGGCTCATAGTTGCTTGATATTAACTGATTTTGTTGTGCTTGAAATGCCTGAAGATGATAATATGTTTATTATTCTTGCGAGACCTTTTCTTAATACTGCAGGAGTTGTTATTAATTGTAATCAAGGAAAGGTAACTTTCAATGTTAATGACAAGGAACATACTGTGTATTTCCCCAAGAAGATTGAAAGGACTTATGGTTTGAATTCAATTGAACAAGTTTATGGCATTCAAGTTGGAGAAATATATTGTCCCATACCAAGAGAAAAATTTGAAACTATTATGATTGGGACCATTGCTATCAAGGTTGAGGTAACATAATCATTAGTGGAATACAAAGTTTTGTCTCATATGAAATTGTTTTGGTAACAAGACCTGATCAACCTTGTTATAAAAAGGATTTCATTGAACAAAACAATGTTTTCACCATGATTATCTCCGCTTACTTCTATTCTATCCATTTTAGTTTTTGCTTATGCCTAACTTAAAGGCGTTAAAGAAAAGTACTTATTGGGAGATCAGCCAAAAGTTTTAGATGAGTCTTGGAAGTTATACTTCAGTAATAACCGCTCCTTATCCTTTTTATTTTCTTTTTGTGCCAAGAGTAACCCCTAATGAGAGAGAAGTAATGATAGGGAAAGTTGCTGTCCCGAAACAGATTTATATGTTTCACCGTAAAAAGTCGTGTAAAATCTCTGAATGTCTTTTTGAGCCGCGAATTTTTGTGCTTCTGCCCAAGGTATTTATCTAACTTTCGTTAGTTCAACACTTTTTGATTTGAGCAACAGAAGGTCTTCGAAAAAAATCGTCTTTACCTTCTGGTCTGTTTTGACAGATTTCTGCATTTGCTTCTTGTTGGTTCCTTTTATACTTTTTTTGGGGGAATTGAGCTTTTTGAGGGAAGTGCTACAGTAGCTTGTGTTTTAATAGAAGTTTTATTGGTGTTGGAACAGAACCTAAAGACTTATTATCTTGAGTGCACTAATGTTGCTAATAAAGATTGTGTGAAGTTTTGTATGAAGAAAAATTTCAGGTGTATGGAAGGAATGAGTAATGAGATGAAGGATGGACCAAAGCTCAAGCTTGGGGATGCCACGTGTGTCACCCCAACAAATATCCAAGAAGTACAGCGTCAAAGCTTGGGGATGACCAAGGCATCCCCTTCTTCATCAATAAAAATCCTAGGTTTCTTCCAAACGCTTCATTTTTATTGTTGCATGCAGAGTTATGTTATTCTTGGAGCGTCTTCTTTTTCGTTTTCGTTTTAGTTTTTCATTTGCTTTTGTTTGCTTAGTTTTCTGAATAAATTGGTTGGACCTCCTATTTCTTGCATTGGTTTTCAAATAGTTTGGTTTGGTTTGGAAAAGAGTAGGAAAGCTCATGCTTAAGTGGCAAAAAAAGTTTGTTTTTGACTGTGGCCTATGCTTTGTCATGCCATGCTTGATATTGTTTTGGTTTTATGCTTAGTATTCTTTGGGGGAATTGAGATTTTTGAGAGAAGTGCTACAGTAGCTAGTGTTCTAATGGAAGTTTATTTGGTGTTAGAACTGAACCTTAAGACTTATTTATCTTAAGTGCACTAATGTTGCTAATGAGATTGTGTGAAGTTTTGTATGAAAGAAAAATTTCAGGTGTATGGAAGGAATGAGTAATGAGATGAAGGATGGACTAAAGCTCAAGATTGGGGATGCCACGCGTGTCACCCCAAGAAATATCCAAGAAGTACAAGCGCCAAAGCTTGGGGATGCCCAAGACATCCCCTTCTTCATCAATAAAAATCACAGGTTTCTTCCAAACACTTCATTTTTATTGTTTCATGCACAATTGTGTTTTTCTTCGAGCGTCTTCTTTTTTGTTTTCGTTTTGGTTTTTCGTTTGCTTTGGTTTTCTTAGTTTTCTGAATAAATTGGTTGGACCCCCTCTTTCATACATTGGTTTGCAAATAGTTTGGTTTCGTTTGGAAAAGAGTAGGAAAGTTCATGCTTATGTGGTAAAAAGAGCTCGTTTTTCACTGTGGCCTATGCTTTGTCATGCCATGCTTGATATTGTTTTGGCTTTATGCTTAGTATTCTTTGCTGTAGCATGACTTGTTATAAACAATTGAGATTGCTTAATGTGCCTTGGATGAATCATGCGTTGTTTTAGCATATTAAAGCATAGTATAGTGGTATTCTCCTTTGATGCTTTATTTGGGTTGACATGGCGCATGCTCACACCATGTTATGACTATATCAAGTCACCATAAGCCTTTATGATCCTTTAGTTTTCAACTTGTAGTATCACTTTATGCTTCGATCAATGATGTTTTGTCGCTCTGCATGATTATGGCCATTATTGCTCTCTTAGTTTGTCGCTCCCAGTCTTTTGCTAGCCTCCACAACCAAGTATGAGTTCCACTCATGCATCCAACTCCCTAAACCAAGTTATTCCAAAGAGTCCACCATACCTACCTACTAGCTTATGCTATTCCAAGTATATTCATGCTTTTGTATACCTTCCGAATTAAACTTGTTATGAGAAAACTAGTGATTAAAGATCTCACGAACTTGATGGCACACTTTACTTTTCTTGCTCTTAATAAACTTGAACCATCGTGTCGTCTATGTTGTATATGCTTGCACTTATTTGTTGGGAATTAGCAGAATCATGCTTACATGGGGAACGCTTTCAACATTGCACTTGGTACTTTCATGGAAAAAAGCACCATGTTCCCATGGTAAATAAGAAGATTGCTGAGATGCTCATTGTCTGCTTGCCTTGTCATTTTGATATGGGGATTCTTCCGTATCATCGGGCAAGGGGTACCCTGTTGGCGGTTCTCTATGATACACATGTACTTACGATGACAAGAACTTATCGGTGACTAAACTTGAGTAGCATGAGGAGCGGCCCTCGTATACAAGGGACATGAGATTTCTAACTTATACTTCGTCAAGCATGTACACCATAGTTTGTTCACTTTAACCTTAATCACTTCAACATGCTTATGATAGGGGCAATGAGAGCTGAAAGCTATAAGTACCATAATTTTTGGAAGCTCTTTATGAAACTTGAATCTCTGCTTCCTTCTATGAAGGCCTTTCTTCCACCATTATATTGAGTCTCCAGCTTCTACCTTTATGCACCTACTTTGAGAGCATAGTGGCCATTCTTAGTTATATCTGCATTGTCCCAAGACTAGTTGATTGATGCATACCTTGATATTGCTTGTTTTAAACTATTTGTATCTAGTCACTCTTACGAACTTTGAAGGTGTCCTATGCATTTATATTTCCTACTCTATGAGGGACAAGATGAATACTATTATGCTATGTTTTCTTTATGTGAAACAAACAAACGTCTTGCAAAGCATTGTTATTCATGAATCTTTTGTTTGTGCATTTTCATGTTGCATCATAGTTACTTTGTCTTATTGCTAGAACTTTGTCTTTCATGTTATGATTGAAGTACTATGATCCTAGCTTTGAATGTTTTACAAATACTTTGATCAAGTTTATGATGGTGCATGTCACCTCAAAAATTATTCTTTCTTTTTATCACTTACCTACTCGAGGACGAGCATGAGTTAAGCTTGGGGATGTTGATACATTACAAATGTATCTTTAATTTTTGATGTTCCATGCTTGGTTTTATCCACTTTCTTGTGTTTTGTCCACACTTTGGAGTACTTTTCATATGATTTCTTGGACTAACCTATTAACAAGAGCCACAGTGCCAGCTGCCTGTTTTCTGCTATTTTTGGTTCCAGGAAAGTCAGAAAATGAATATTCTCGGAATTGGACGGGACAAAAGCCAAAGTGCCTATTTTACCAGAAGTCATCTGGAGCCAAAATACGAGACGGAGAAGATCCAGGGGTGGCCACACCACCTGGTGGCGTAGGCCAGGCGAGGCCACGCCAGGGGGTGGTGTGGGCCCACCAGGCACCCCCTCGGTCTCCCTCTTCGCCTATAAGAAGCCTTCTGACCTAAAAACTCCGGTGGTTTCGACGTTTTTCCAGAAGGAGTTCCGCTCCGCCGCCACCACCAGATTCCACGAAACAGCACCAGAAAGTCCGTTCTGGCATCCTGCCGGGATGGGGAATTGGAGGAGATCTTCGCCATCATCATCACCATCGCTTCTCCATCGACCATCCATGTTTCCTCCATCTATGAGTGAGTAATCCCCCGCTTTAGGCTATGGGGATGGTAGGGATTGGATGAGATCGTTCATGTAATGGCATCAGATTGTTAGGACATGGTGCCTAGTATCTTTTATTAGTGCTTTATGACTTTGTTGCGACTTGTTGTGCTTAATGATTGTCACTAGGGCCTGAGTGCCATGATTTCAGATCTGAACATGTTATTGATCCATTATGATAGTATTGTTTTTGGTCTTATCTTCAAGTTGTATACACACGTTGTTGCCCGGAACCAATGGCCTTAAAGTGACAGAAATCGGGATAACCGGAGGGAATGGCTTTGGTGTGAGGATCACATGTGTTCACGGAGTGTTAATGCTTTGCTCCGGTGCTCTATTAAAAGGAGCACCTTAATTGCTAGTAGTTCCCTTGAGGCCCCGCTGCTAACGAGCTGGCAGGAGAAAAGATGATGTGCAAGTTCACGTATGACTATATATGGAACACATGCCTAGGATTATCTAGTACTTGGATGCTTTATCTTATTTATCTGCAATTTCCCTATGTTCTGATTGCTATATGAATTGTCTTGTGCATGCAACGCCCGTTCATCCATCCATATGCCTACCACACTCGAATCCTACTGTATACTGCTATTGTTACTGCTGTCTTTACTTTACTACTGCTGCTACTTTACTATTTCTACTACAAAACTGTTGCTACTGATAAACTGTTGTGAGCAAGTTTGTTTCCAGGTGCAGCTGAATTGACAACTCAGTTTTTAAGGCTTATAAATATTCTTTGGCTCCCCTTGTGTCGAATCAATAAATTGGGTTTCACTGCCCTCGAAAATACTGCGATACACCCCCTATACTTGTGGGTCATCAACAAGTTGTGGCATCTCCTTTGCCTTGTCCCGCACCTGAAAGTCGGACATGCTATGCATGTCCGGAACCTTGAGAGCTTCGCCAATGTCCTCGATGGATTGGCGGAAGTCATGAAGCAGATCACCGACTTGTGTATGATGGTGGGTGCGAGACTCGGCAGAGGTGGAGTTAGTCAAGTTCAGAGGACCTATGCATACAACACAAAATGGTTAAATAAATCCAACATCGAAAGAGTCGAAGAATGTAAACAAGTCAGAAAGTTGGAAACATACCAAAGATGACATCATCAACTTTGGTTTTCTCCTCACGAAGACTCTAGAGTTCAGCCCGGAGTGCCTCGGAAGGATCCTTCTCTCTGAAAATCTCATCATTGAGATCCGAGATTTTCTGCTCGTGGAGTGCAATCTTGCGATCACGCTCCACGGTGGCCATGGAGGAGGATTCAAGAACTTGAGCAATGCTCTTCTCATGATCCGCCTTAAGCTAGTCTAGCTCTCGGCGGAGATCCTTGTTTTCCACCAACAGGGTCTTCAGATTCTTGGCCTCTTCGATCATAGAACAGGACTGCTTTACTAGTGCTGTAAGTCAAAAGAACAACAGTTCAGTAAAAATATTGACCTTCGGCCTCATCCTTGGAAACTTTCAGCTCAGCATTTTCAAGTCGGAGAGCTTCGATCTCTCTCCACTTGTTGCAAATATTCTTCAACAAATCCTGGTTATACGAATTAACTTTTTGTAAGTCCGAATACCCAGAGTCAGAAGTCTACTAAAGACTCGGGCTAATATTGTAGCTAATATCAACACGAGCCTTGGGGGCTACACTAGTTCATTCTTTGGCATCCTAAGGAAGCATAAACCTGGATTATCTATCCATTTTCATGCTTGGGGGATAGAGGATATGATATATATTACCATAAAGAAAAACGTGAGTTGGAATTCCGACTTACATTATGTTCATGTGTGAGCTTGCTCAGGCACATGTTCACCTCAGTGGTAACCTTCTCGGCGAAGGTGAGTGGAATAACCGGAGGTGGTGGAAGCACACCAGCTCTTAGTCCCTCGTCGCGAAGGCGGACTTGTTCGAGAAGATCAGAGTACTTGATGTCCTCTGCTTCTTGTGCTTCTTCTTTGGCAGAGAAATTACGGCTTTCCAGGCATTTTCGGGCCAGCCGCTGGATTTCCCCCGCAGATTTCTGAGACAAGCCAAATTTGGCAAGTCCCGGATTGTTCAGGAGATTTTCGGTGAAGGTCTCTTCTGAGGGATCATTACCCGAACAGGGTTCACCCTTATCAAAACCTGAGTCACCCATGGTGACGTCAGTCTGCGACTCAAGGATCGCTGGCCCTGTTGAGGAAGCCGGATCTTCTGCCACGGTCGGAGATTGAGTAGTCTTCGGCGCTGCAGAAGGTTGAGGGGCAAGAGTCGGAGGAGCCACGGTAGAAGAAGCCAAAGATAGCTTTTTCTGATGCAGAGGCTTCGAAGAAGTTCCCTTCCCCTTGCCCTTGATGACCTGCTTAGCTCTGAGAAAGTAATAGAATGGAGAACATTATATCTTAGAAGAAATTACGAGTAAAGTACAAAGACAGAAGTTGTGTGGAAAGTTACCTCTTCACAACTGGCACTTCCTTTGTGCCAATGGCCACTGTCAGAGCTTTGCGCTTTCTAGGCACAACGTCCGGCAGTGGGACCAGTTCCTCCTCCTGAGAAAACTCGGGAGGATATCCCTCGATAGGAGCCAATTCTAACTCGGGGAGGTCGACAAGCTGAAAAGAAGATAGTATCTCAGTGTTGCGAAATAACTTAAAGATGAAACACATAAAAAGGGTTTACTGCTAAAAACTTACCGGCACTACAGGGTCTTCCGCTGTATGCATGTCCAGGGACAAATCCGGAATCATTCTCTCGATCCGCTCCTTTATCAGCCATTTGATCTAGCTTATATAATCTTGTGGCTTCAAGGTTTTGGGGATGATGCGGAGGGAGTCTTTTTTTGACGCCATGATGGAATGCATCAGTCGGTCGCCGTGGTGCTTGAGAGGCTAGAACCGACGTGCCACCCAGGACTGGACCAAGTCGGACCCTCTTAGGCCCTTGTACTTTATCAGATATTCAATCCGCCTCTTGGCGAGAAGTAGATCGTCACTGAGAGCCGGATGAGCCTCGTCCCAAGACGCTAAGGCCGTGGCGGCTCCGTCGACGAAAGCCGGCAAAGTAGTAGCTTTGCCGGGAGCAGGAATATCCTTATGATAAAAAAAGGTAGCCGGCCACTTTTTGACTGACTCACTAGCTAAAATACGAGGATAGACACGCTCGCGTCTAACTGAAATACTAATCGTGCCGGTAATATAAGGATTACCTATAATGATGGAGTTTCTCCGGACATGAAAGTAGAACCGGAATAAAGTGAGACTCGGCCTAATGCCGAGATACCCCTCACACAAAGCCGCATAGGCGCTCATCTCTAAGATAGAGTTGGGGGAGATGGTGAAGTTGAACACCGTAGTGATCTATCACCTCGGAAAAGAATTCTGAGGGAGGAAAAGACAAACCTCTGTCGAGGTGAGTGCCGAAGTGCACTCGCTCGTCGGCGTGTAGATTGGGGATGGTTTTAGCGAAACCGCTCCGCCAGTCGCCAGCGCGGAGGAGCCCTTCGTTCTCCACGTCGCGGAGCTTGGCATTGTCAAGGACGCACGGGATCCAAATCCCGCGATTTCTTTCTTTCTCCACTATCGCCGCTGCTGCTGCCGCTGCCAAGCCGGATGATGATGATGAAGCCATTCTTCCGGTGTGCTGGTGACCTTGGGTGGGCGGCACTGGGAATCTGGGAGCAAGGGAGCTCTGTGCGCGTGGGAGAAGTGGAGGAGAAGGAAATGACACAGGGAATAGGTGAAGATGAGGGAAAGGGAATCCTCACTCCTTATAACCACCGAACCGCGCCAAGATTCGTGTAAATGACATAGTAAATACGCCACGCGTCGTGGAAAGAACTGGGAAGTTCCCACGCGATGATTACACCGCCTCGATCTCCTTGCACGCATTAAAACGGCACCTCGATTTAGAAAAAGGCGGACCCACCAACGGTCGTGCTGACAGGGGATGTCTGTCAGTGACGTGACTTGACCATGACCAGTGTCAGATGACGTCAGAGACCGAGTTCTGGCTTAGTTTGAATTACAAGCTGGAAATGTGAATAACATACTGATAGGTCCGACTTATTCTTGAGACCCGGATCGTATCTTTTGTTTTGAAGTTTCAGGAACCCTTCAAGATTCTGCAAGCCGAAGATCAAGCTAGACGATGATGAATCCGACTTTGGATCTTGGAGACTTCTGGGGGCTGCTGTTGGGGATATACTTTCCGAGTATCCTCATAGTTCCTCACTGACCAGGGTGGCCCACTTCGGGTTAGAGGTTTGCTTCACGGGCGGCCCAGTCAGGGAGAAGAGACGGAGTCCAGTCCGGCTACAGGAAGGCCCAGAAGACTTACCGACATAGGCCCATAGAGTTACTTCTTGTTCAAGATGTACTCTGTAACCAACTCTTAGTCGTAGCCAGATAGATCTCTCCTGTAAACCCTAGGCCAGATATCTATATAATCCATCCTAGGGAGAGCCTTTAGGGCAACCCTCAATAGTCTACAATCTCAACTCACACAGGCGAACCCTTGTAACCCATATTCCGGGTTTTCTGTATTACTAGATTGCTAGTAGGAGTAGGATTCGTCCAAAGCTGGCGGATTCAAACCTGGGTAAACTTGTGTGCTCACCGTCCCGGAATACCGTACGACTCACACCCCTCTCTTCGGCATGCCTCGAGGACCCCCTCATGGCGTACTTGTCATCAATACGATGACATAACCAAGATATGGGTCATGTTCCCCTTTGCCATCTTAAATGTTCCTACCATATCCAAACACCATACCACAAATGGCCAAGTGATAGGTATAGTTTTCAGTTCCGACATAGGCATGTGTGTCTTTGTGGTGTACCTTTGACAACCATTGCATTTTCTCATAAGATCCTAGGCTTGCTCCAAGGCACTTGGCCAGTAAAATCCATGCCGGAAATATTTTGCCACTAATGCTCTAGAGGATGCATGATGTCCACATTCCCCCTGATGGATATCTCGGAGGATGTCAACCCCTTCTTCCGGGTCTATGCATCGCTGCAGAACATTTGTAACACTCCTTTTGTATAGTTCAGCGTTGATGATAGTGTATTCCTTTGCTATTTTTTGGATTTTCCTTGAGAGTACCTCATCATTCGGCAGGGTTCCTTCTTTTAGGAATTCAAATATCAGTTTTGCCCATGTAGGTATAGCTCGAGAGAGGAAAATCTCTTCGTCTATTACCATTGCATCTACTGACATAACTCCAGCCAGATCTGGCTGAATAGCCCCTGGGTTCTGCGAGACAGTTCCTGGGTCTACCGAAGCAGTCCCCGGGTTTGTTGAGGTGCTTCCCCAGTCTATATCCATAGGGGTAGCTTCTGATCCAGAGAGAGTCGGGACATAGATTGAGTCAGATTCCAGTGATGGATGGGTTTCTCAAGTGTTCCAATGCAACACCTGGTGGGATTGGCTGTCGAGATGACCCCAACTTAGATAATACATCGGCTGCCTCGTTTTCAATCTGAGGGACGTGATGGAATTCACACCCTTCAAAAAACCCACATATCTTCTGAGCGTGAAATCTATAAAGGGCCATGTTTGCATCTAGAGCATCCCAATTGCCAGATACTTGTTGCACCACCAAATTCGAGTCTCCAAAACACTATACCCGATGTATTCCACCTTCCTTTGATACCTTAAGTCCATGCACGAGCGCTTCATACTCGGCAACATTGTTCGATGTGCTAAAATGGATCTAGAGAACGGACTTCAGTTGATCCTTCTTGGGCGAGGTAAGCACTACCCCGACCCTAGTCTTTCCTTTAGCTTTGATCCATCAAAGTGCATTTGCCAGTCATTTGAGTCTGTCAAAGGTGGTTCGTATTGCATCTCAGCCCAATCCATGAAGAAATCTGCCACAACTTGCGATTTGATCACATCTCTTCTATCAAACTGCGATGCGTATGGGGCGAACTCAATTGCCCATTTTGCAATTCGGCCACTGGCATCTTTGTATCCCATAATCTCGAATATGGGTGCTTCACATACCACCTTGACGGGGTGTTCCTCAAAGTAATGCTTGAGTTTCTTGGCTACCATGTACACACCGTATGCCATCTTCTAGTAATGAGGGTAATTCTGCTTCGACGTTTTATGGCTGCAAGTGCACAGATCGTTTGTAGCTAGTTTCTAAGTAAAGATATCGATCCCACAGGGAGCAGGAGTCTGAAGTCTAATACCTCTTGAAATAAATATTATGACAGAAATGCTAGATAAAGTTCTAAGTGACAAGGTAAAATGCGAGTATTGTGTAAACATGTGTTTTTGGGTTTTGGGTATAAAAGCAATAAAGTAAAGTAAAACAACTGAGTATAGAAAGTAAGTATCGTGTATGTAGCAAAGATTGGAACTGCAGTAGGGAAAAGACGTTCTCAGGGAGTAGGGGATACACCACTAGTATTGTAAAGATTTAAGATAAATATTATCATCATGAATATTCTCAACTATGTATGTGTGGGAGGAACTCCGTATTTGGACGAATAGGCAGCAACTCCTGCTCACATCATCCTCATAACCACAGAAATCAGCAATCGACATCAATCGAATTACTGCGCTTTTAAGGGACGTAATCCCGTAGGACGTATCCCATGGCATGGATAGTGTCCCGTGAGTTTCCTCGGTATCCCAAGTTGATACGTAAGGGGTGCCAACAGCTTTATAGTCACTGTAAGTGCTAGCACGCCTCCATCTACCAACAAGTAGTTTCCTCCATCAAGTCCCCACAAGAGGCAAATATTGAGAGGTCGACTTCTCTCAACGTCAAGATGTAGAAAATCTAACACATGGTCACAGCGATGAATATCATAATAGTCTTCATCTTATTTAAATCTCATACTAAGGTTTCTCCATCTCCCCAAGAACTAATGATCTACTCAGACATGGAGGCAATCAACATCATAGTAATGGTAATGGAAACAATCATAGATGAATAGCACTTGTATAAATCCACAAAGAGTATAGGAATTGCAACAAGATCTAGACAAGATGTAGATGGGATGGATGGAGATGGTGGTGATGAAGAAGTGAATGATGAAGATCGATGCCTTAGCCTCCCGGATCTATGCAGGGCGAAGTTGGATCCCTGGTGGATGAGTTCCCCCTCCAGATGCCTTCCGGAGGTGAGGTTTCTATGATTTCTGGGTGTTCTGTATGTCGTCTCCTCAAACCAATTGCACGGGGTGAAACTATTTGACAAGGCGGAGGCGGTGCCAACTATATGACCGGGGCTATATGGCTGGAAAAATTGCTCCGGTCGTATAGTTGGTCGTTGGACTCTATGCCTCGCTTGTTCGCTTTTGGTTTTCTTCTGGTATTATTAATATTTCCCAAATAAGAGATTTACATTCTTTTTCACTCCTTTTCTCCATAGTACAACTGCTCCAAGAATTGTATCCATTGGATCCGTCATCTGTCCTGATCCTGGTGAAAACAGACATAAAATGTGCATGCGAGCACCGTAAAATACCAAGATCCTACATCTACAATGCAAAATAATAATGTAAATCATGATGTAAATATGCACTCATCAACATCGATAATATCTTGCTCAGGTAATACACTGGTATTTGCACCGACTTACCTTTCTCATCGCGCTCTGATACGTTGCAAACGTATCTATAATTTTTTATGTTCCATGCTTGTTTTATATCTACTTTCTTATGTTTGGTCCACACTTTGGAGTATTTTTACACATTTTCTAGAACTAACCTATTAACAAGATGCCACAGTGCATGTTGCCTGTTTTCTGCTGTTTTTGGTTTCAGAAAAGCTAGTAAGGAAATATTCTCGGAATTAGACCGGACAAAAGCCCAAGTCAATATTTCACCAGAAGGAACACGGAGTCCAGAGGGGAGACTAAGTGGCACACCAGGACAGCCACACCTGGTGGTGGCACGGCCTGGGGGGCACCACCAGGGGGTGTGGACCACCTGGCGCTCCACCGACCTTGCCCCTTTGCCTATATATTGCCACCGGGATGAAAACCCTAAGCACCCTATCAAAATTCCACGAAAGAGTCTGTAGCCGCCACCATCTCCATCCCTATATCGAGAGGGATCTGAAGCTCTTCCCGGCACCCTACCGGAGGGGAGAGATCACCCTTGAGGCCTTCTTCATCACCATGACTGCCTCCGGTGTGATGTGTGAGTAGTTCATCCCTGGACTACGGGTCCATATAGTAGCTATATGGTTGGTTCTTCTCCTTTGTGCTACCATCTTTAGATTTTGTGAGCTCCATTCATGATCAAGATCATCTATTTGTAATCAACATGTTGTGTTTGCGGGGTTCCGATGGATATTGACATGCTATTTCACGAGCCATTGCTAAAAGCGGTGTGCGATTAAGTTGTATACGCGATGTAACACCTATGCCGCATAATGGATGTCGACCGCCTAAAAAAAGACGTCTGTAAAAGAATTAATCCGTTTTCAAGAGAAATAAACGATTCAATGATCAAATAATAATACTAGTCTATTATGGTTCGAGAGGAAGTAGCAGGATCCACTCAAACACTACAGTGGAAGTGTGTTGAATCAAGAGTAGATAGTAAGCATCTTTATTATGGTCGTTTCATTCTGTCCCCGCTTAAAAAAGGTCAAGCGGACACCGTCGGTGTTGCCTTGCGAAGAGCTTTACTTGGAGAAATAGAAGGAACATGTATCACACGCGCAAAATTTGGGAGCGTGCCACACGAATATTCTACAATAGCAGGTATTGAAGAATCCGTACAAGAAATTTTACTAAATTTGAAAGAAATTGTATTGAGAAGTAATCTCTATGGAGTTAGAGACGCATCAATTTGCGTCAAAGGTCCTAGGTACATAACCATTTTCCATTAAGTAATTTATATGAGTCATTGATCTTCCTTTCATGGGCTCTGTATATTCTTCATACCATTCCTAAGATACAGAACTCTAAAAATGATTTAGGCACAATAACTACGCCAAGTACTATTTTAACGCAAGGCTTTGCCACATCGGGTCTTTTAACTGAAATGCATCAATCCACAATACTAGTACCTGCTCTACAATCTCAGTGGTTAATGATGCATGTCAGTATGATGTTACTAAGCTATGCAACTCTTTTGTGCGGATCCTTATTATCTGCCGCTATTCTAATCATTAGATTTCGAAAGAATTTCCATTTCTTTTCTAAAAAGAAAAAAAATGTTTTAAATAAAACATTTTTCTTTAGTGATTTTAATGCAAAAAGAAGTGCTTTAAAAAGCACCTCTATTCCTTCATTTCCAAATTATTACAAATATCAATTAACGGAGCGTTTGGATTCTTGGAGTTATCGTGTCATTAGTCTAGGATTTACCCTTTTAACCATAGGTATTCTTTGTGGAGCAGTATGGGCTAATGAGGCGTGGGGATCCTATTGGAATTGGGATCCTAAGGAAACTTGAAGATTGATTATTGATTCTATCATGTCTATGTTATTTGTGATCTTGCACGCTTTCCATTGTTCGTAGCTATCTTGGCCGAGTAGATGCTAGCAACTACAAGAGGGAGTATTTATGCCTCTAGTAATCTAGGGAAGTGACAGAAATCTCTAAGGTACTAGATATGTTGTTGCTACTAGGGAGAAAACAGCAATCCTTTCTTCATAGAACAATCATATTGTTTACTTTACACACTTTGCTTAATGCAATTATCTATTGCTTGTAACTTAATACTGGAGGGGGTTCGGATGAGAACCTAAAAGTGGATTATTAGTCATAGATGCAGTTGGATTACGGTCTATGTATAATGTTGTAATGCTCAATCAAATCTCATAGGAGTCAAGATGATTAGTATATGCATGTATGCTTTCTCGATGTTTGCCAATTGCCCCACTATAATTTGTTCACCCAACATGTCATCTATCTTAAGGAGAATCACCTCTAGTGAACTATGGATCCGGTCTATTCTTTTACCATCAATCTACAATCTATTTATTGTTTACTTTCTGCAAGCAATTACTATCTTCCACACAATACGTTTAATCCTTTGTTTTTAGCAAAACTGGTGAGATTGAAAACCTCACTGTAAGTTGGGGGCAAAGTTCTGTGGTTGTGTTGTGCAGGATTCCAAGTTGGAAACAACACCTTGGAGGTGTTTCCTTGCTCCTACTGGTTCGATAACCTTGGTTTCATAACTGAGGGAAAATTTGATGTTCTACTCATCATACCTTCCTCCTAGGGTTCCCCAACAATCTCGATACGTGTTGAGCCGATTAGCAAGCTTTTTTCTAGCGCCATTGCCGAGGAGTCAAGGACAGCTTCACAAGGGGAGTCTTTCACAACCAATCTCTTTACTTTGTTTTTCGTTTTGCTTAGTTTATTTTTTCTTTGTTTGCTAGTTTCTTTATATCAAAAACACACAAAAATTAGTTCCTGCTATAGTTGTTATTTCTGTTGATCTGTTATTGTCTTGCTTTATCATGCTTTCTATCAATGGTGGGTTTCTTTGAATCTAGATCTTATTAGCAAGATGGATTCATGGAACAACAAAAATATTATGAGGAACATCGCTTGTCATGGGAAACTCTTATGAGAACAAATTGATAAATTGCGTCCATTGCTAGAAACATGTGCTCTACTTATAATGTTACTTATTTCTTTGATAAATCTTGTTGATGTAGGAGGTATAAACACCTCCGTTTTCAATGTGAGTATAATGATGATGTTACCATATCTTATTATGTTAAGGGAAATTATGACTTTTATGATGTGGAACAAATTGAAGAATTTATTGCTTGGAAGGATGCATTCGAACTTGCTTATTTGCTTGAAAATACTGATGATGCACCTTATAAATATGAGGTTTATGATATACTTAAATTTTTCTTGGATAATTACAAGGTAGAGAATGGATATATTCTTGAATATCTTAATTGATGCTCTCCACCAACAGAAGAGACTAATGCCTTGCAGGAGCTTATGGAAGAAGAAATTGCTGAAACTGGAAGCTCATTGGATGAAAAAGACGAGGAGAGTGATGATCAAGAGGAGGAAGAATGGATCTACCTATTCCTACCTTCTAATGAGAGTAACTCTTTACCCATTACATTATTTGATTGTCCTCCATGCTTACCAAAGGGGGACGAATGTCATGTTCCTATGGATTCTTTTGAAAATGTTTATAATAAAGCTCTAAATGATGGTCCTATATTGATTGATAATATTAATTGTACTACTATTGAAAATGAGATTGATCAGTCGTTTTGTTATAAAATTGTTAAAAGTTAGCTCTAAACGATCATTTTGATAGGTTAAAGATTTTTTTCCGACATCGTACGCAAAAGTTAGAGCCGTTTTACCGTGCCATGACCTATTTTTGCAAAATACATCGAAATCCATGTTTTTCAATTTTGTCTAGATCTATACCCTAAAATCTATGCACCTTATAAATATGAGGTTTATGATATGCTTAAATTTTTCTTGGATACTTACAAGGTAGAGAATGGATATATTCTTGAATATCTTAATTGATGCTCTCCACCAACAGAAGAGACTAATGCCTTGCAGGAGCTTATGGAAGAAGAAATTGCTGAAACTGGAAGCTCATTGGATGAAAAAGACGAGGAGAGTGATGATCAAGAGGAGGAAGAATGGATCTACCTATTCCTACCTTCTAATGAGAGTAACTCTTTACCCATTACATTATTTGATTGTCCTCCATGCTTACCAAAGGGGGACGAATGTCATGTTCCTATGGATTCTTTTGAAAATGTTTATAATAAAGCTCTAAATGATGGTCCTATATTGATTGATAATATTAATTGTACTACTATTGAAAATGAGATTGATCAGTCGTTTTGTTATAAAATTGTTAAAAGTTAGCTCTAAACGATCATTTTGATAGGTTAAAGATTTTTTTCCGACATCGTACGCAAAAGTTAGAGCCGTTTTACCGTGCCATGACCTATTTTTGCAAAATACATCGAAATCCATGTTTTTCAATTTTGTCTAGATCTATACCCTAAAATCTATGCACCTTATAAATATGAGGTTTATGATATGCTTAAATTTTTCTTGGATACTTACAAGGTAGAGAATGGATATATTCTTGAATATCTTAATTGATGCTCTCCACCAACGGAAGAGACTAATGCCTTGCAGGAGCCTATGGAAGAAGAAATTGCTGAAACTGGAAGCTCATTGGATGAAAAAGAGGAGGAGAGTGATGATCAGGAGGAGGAAGAATGGATCTACCCATTGCTACCTTCTAATGAAAGTAACTCTTTACCCATTACATTATTTGATTGTCCTCCATGTTTACCAAAGGGGGATGAATGTCATGTTCCTGTGGATTCTTTTGAAAATATTTATAATAAAGCTCTAAATGATGGTCCTATATTGATTGATAATATTAATTGTACTGCTATTGAAAATGAGATTGATCAGTCGTCTTGTTATAAAATTGTTAAAAGTTGGCTCTAAACGATCATTTTGATAGGTTAAAGATTTTTTTTTCGACATCGTATGCAAAAGTTAGAGCCATTTTACCGTGCCATGACCTATTTTTGCAAAATACATCGAAATTCATGTTTTTCAATTTTGTCTAGATCTATACCCTAAAATCTATGCACCTTATAAATATGAGGTTTAGGATATACTTAAATTTTTCTTGGATAATTACAAGGTAGAGAATGGATATATTCTTGAATATCTTAATTGATGCTCTCTACCAACGGAAGAGACTAATGCCTTGCAGGAGCCTATGGAAGAAGAAATTGCTGAAACTGGAAGCTCATTGGATGAAAAAGAAGAGGAGAGTGATGATCAAGAGGAGGAAGAATGGATCTACCCATTCCTACCTTCTAATGAGAGTAACTCTTTACCCATTACATTATTTGATTGTCCTCCATGCTTACCAAAGGGGGATGAATGTCATGTTCCTGCGGATTCTTTTGAAAATGTTTATAATAAAGCTCTAAATGATGGTCCTATATTGATTGATAATATTAATTGTACTACTATTGAAAATGAGATTGATCAGTCGTCTTGTTATAAAATTGTTAAAAGTTAGCTCTAAACGATCATTTTGATAGGTTAAAGATTTTTTTCCGACATCGTATGCAAAAGTTAGAGCCATTTTACCGTGCCATGACCTATTTTTGCAAAATATATCGAAATTCATGTTTTTCAATTTTGTCTAGATCTATACCCTAAAATCTAACTACAACTCAAAGGAATTTTTTTTTAAAGTTTCTATCATTTTTTGTTTATTTTTATAAAACTGAAACGGCGATCGGGGGGGTGGGATCTGTTTTTCCCCCTTATATGCTTGTCTGTGGCGCATACACCTATATGCGCTACACAAACATCACTTTCTGTGGCGCATATGGACAAATGCGCCGAGAAGTTTCTCCCGCTTTTTTTGCTGCTTGGTCCCATCAACCTTCTCTGGCGCATACGTCTATATGCGCCACAGAAGTTTGGCACTTCAGTGGCACACACGAAAATATGCGCCACAGAATATGGACTTCTGTGGCGTATTTTTTCTAGTGCATCACTGATATATCTGTGGCGCATAGTTTTACATATGCGCCACTGAATATCTTGTCTATCTATAAGCTGTTTCCTAGTAGTGTCTAACCCGAATGACTCAGCCTAGAGGAACCTGTATAGGAGAAACAACATATATGTTATGCTGACATATGGTGTATGTCGGCTAGGTCTTGTTGGGTTAACCCGGCTTGGGTAACTCAGTCTTTACTCGGCCGACCCATATATGTCAACTTTTGTTCTGGTCAACCTTATCCTTATACCTTAGCTTGACCCTACCGGGGGTCATCCTCCGACAGCCCTCCTCTTCCCAAATGGTTTCGTCCTTGGTGAAGAGGACGGTGGTCGGTGTCGGCATGCATCCCTGAAGCTATGCGGTGAGGCGCAGGGACCTAATCGCTTTTTTTAGGAAAGTGTTTGATGTCCTTTGTGCTTGTTTCTAGGACCTAGTTGTAAATTTCAATTTTCTAGGGATCCTTCTTGTAATCTGTACCACCGCTTGGATTTGGATTTAATGCAGCACTCTAGGTCCTATCCTGTTCAAAAAAAGTCTGCAAATTGGAACCCGGTCATCTCATGTACAGTACATGTGACATGCCCGTCGTGGGTTTTTCTTATTTTTTCCCCTTCGGGAACCGCTTCACGTCCTTTGAGCTAAAGTGGTTTAGACGATTTTTTATCCTGGATGGAACTTGTTACCCATCTTTTTTGGGTTTTCCTTTTCCAATATATCATGCAGTTCTCCTGCACGGTTCGAAAAAAATCGTGCACGAAACTTGTTCGCCTCCCCTGACCCAATCCACCGAGAGTATTACTATTACTGTTTTTGTATATTAATTGCAAACTAGGTCTCGGTCGATGCCTAGAGTGTTCATTAATCTCAGTGGATGCTTTACCTGGAGCGTGGTCATGTGTTTGCCTTAAGGCCATAGCTAGGCGTGGGCAGCCTGGCCCGACCTGAAAAAACCTGCCGGGTCGGGCCTGGGCCTCAGATCTGTAGCCCGGTGACTACACGGGCCGAGCTCAGGCCGAAGAAAACCCAGAAATAAGGAGATGCCTAGCCCACGGTCCGACGGCCCGAAAGAAACTGTACTGCATGGGTCGGGCTTGGGCCTAAATTTGGGGCCTAACAGCCAGGTCGGGCCGGGCTCAGTCCTAGGAAATGTGCGGGTAGCCTTTTTCCAGTCCCGCCTGCGGCCCGAGAAATGTCGTATACTTGAGGCATGGACTCTGTTGTCTGTACGTACTCCTTCCCGTGAATGATGGGCCTTTGTTTTGGCTTGCTAGCTGCTGCTTTCTTCTTGTTTTAATTATACTCCCTCTGACCCAAATTATTTAACTTAGATTTGCCTAGATTCGATTGTATATAGACATGATTGTATTAGATACATCTATACCTAGACAAATTTTAAATTTGAGTCAACTAATTTGGATCGGAGGAAGTACCATCTTGTTTCCTAAGTGATAATCTAAGGGCTGATAGCATAGCTTTTTTCTTCGGTAATATCCAAACAATAGCTAGCTGACCATCACTCTTACCCTAAAAAAGCTGACCATCACTCAATCAGAACCTGACATGATACACTAAAAAATATGCTCTCTCACAAAAAGAGTTTAAATCATTAAAAATAACTAGCTGCTATTAATTCTCGTATGGCAGACAAATAGTTTTATTCTCAGCCATACGATATCATCAAACCTGAGTTGTAGCCCACGTGTAATTCGCATCCAATAAGAATCACGGTGAAAAAGAATTTTTTTCTCAGTTGCAGCCAACTTGCAACTTAAAAAAAAACTCAATCGCAGCCTACATGAAATTGAAAATCTGAGTTGCAACGAAAACTCAATTGCAATCCACTTAAAACTAGAAAATATAATTTGCAACCCACTTGCAAGTGGAATAAAACAGAGTTGCAAGTAGAACAAAAACCGAGTTGCAACCCACTTGCTACTAGAAAAATACTTAGTTATAACCCACTTGTAACTAGAAAAATACTTAGTTACAACTCAGTTGTTGCAACTGACAAAAATTATTAGTTAGGGTTCAATATTTTTTTGGTGCTATTGAAAATGGTTTGCATCGCTTGTCACAACCATCGATTCTGTCAAGTCCAAAACGAGTATCAATAAAATAATAGAACTTAATGACTAACCATTCCTTAAAAAAATAGGACCAACATATCTTTTACTAGTTGAGAAAAAAAGACACAGAATTAAAACATGAAAAAATTGTTTAAAAGGAAGAAAACCCGGGATCTACAATAAAGGACAACATAAACAAGAGCCAATACAGAAATAAAAAATATCATTAGCGTTTTCTTTTTAGAAAAACTAGCGTTCAGCATGCTCACAGTTAAGTCCAAAGGACTGAAAGTTTCATTGTTGATCGGAGCAGAAATGAAAGAGGATCACACTCGTCCGTGCAAGATGACAGTATTCATTGGAAGAAACTTTGGGCTATCAAAGCACATGGGAAAATGAAGATTAATTTATGGCGTTTTGCTCATGATTATCTTCCATCAGTCTCTCAGCTGGTCCAGTGGCATATTCCAGAGTCAGCTGCCTGTGTCGTGTGTGGCAGAGAAGACACTACAACCCACTGTTTCTTGTTCTTCCAATATGGGAAGGAATTCTGGCGTGTGATCAAGCCTTTGTTTAGTTTCCATCTCCATCGTAAGATCTTCGTGTGCCCTAAATCTTGGCTGTTCGATTTCTTGTCAAGAACAACTGAAAGGGAGAGGATGGTTCTGACTGTTGGTGTTTGGCATCTACGAACCGCTTGCAATGGTTTGAGGAATGGAGATTCTTTGAGACACCCACACAGTGTTGTTGAGCAATGCAAAGCTTATGTCGATATGACTGAGACGCATCTTTTCAATCCAGCTTCTTCTACTAGGTGTGAGGCTTCCTGCTCTTTACCCCGTTGGTCTCTGCCGCCTGAAGGAGTGGTTTATATTAATGTGGATGCTGCTCTTTTCCTTCATCTCGCCGAATGGGAATTGTCTTTGTAATCCAAAGCCACAATAGCGAATGATTGTTTGCTTGCAGCGAGCTAGCTGAGGAGGTTACAGTGCCTGAAATTGCTAAATTGCTAAAGCGATGGTCCTCCGCCGTGCGATGTCCCTTGCCAGTACTGAAGGTTTCGACAAGTTGGTTGTGGCTTGTGATTGTCCCTCCTTGGTTCAGCGGGTCACTTGTTCTGATACTGATCGCAGCCAAGCGGGAGATGTTATCCAGGGCATCAAGGCTCAAGCCGAGGAGTTCTCTTCGGTGGATATTATTCGTACTTATCGTCATTGTAATGTTGTGGCGTATACTTTAGTTCGCTCTGAGCAATTTATTATGTTACCTTTAGAGATGTTATTCCGGAATGTATCCGACCGACAATTTATAATAGTTTATCGTAATTAATAAAGTGTCGTATTCTCTCTCAAAAAAAATCCCAAAGTCTCACGTTAGAATCTGTCGTATGCACAAAACAGAAGAACAGGAAAGCCGTATGCCCCTCAAAAAAAGGGAAGGCCGTATGCAACAAGAAAAAAAGCCCATGCATGCTGCTGGAACAAATAGACAAGAGAAAAAAGGCCCGCTAGCAAATACCCCGATCTCAGCCTAGGGTCGCGGTTAAGGGACGAATTGTTTCTTCCGGTCCAATATTTTTTGGACCGCCCTGCAAGTTTGAAGCTATTACCTGGTATGCCACCACCACGTCAAAACAAAACGCTTCGTGTAAAAAAATCCCCCGGATGCTGCTGCATATGCCTGTCCGTGAGCCCGATCACTTCGTCTCCTTACGGATCCCCTCCGCCCAGCCTACACTGATGTCGCCGGCGTCTGCTCCCTTTAACTCTGCTATGGTTGAAAACCTCTCCTTCCTAGAAAATAAAAGAAAATCTATAATCCTTCCGTCCACTTCGATCTAGCAAAAACAAGACCGATCTATGGGAGATGCCGTATCTGCCCTCATCCTTGGCGTGCCCTCCTACACATCAGCGTCATTGCCGCAATAGCTAGCCACGCTGCAACATTGGTCCTCTACTCCTCTTACCGGAAACTAATCTCGCCAATCGCAGGTACGTCATGGCATCTCATGGTGAGCTGGATCAATATTTGTTGACCATATCGAGATAAATCAAATTGCATGTATTTGTGTCCAGCGTATTTGCCTTTGTGGACCAGGTCGGCCAGCCGGCCGTTCGCCTCCATGTGTATGCACATAAACAGCTCATGCCCTAATCTTGCACGCTTCATGACGCAACATACCACCAGTAGACACGCAGCCATGACCCTACTTGGTATAGGTTGATCAGAGACAGCCAAGAGCTTGACATGATCAAAGACGTGCTTCGTAGAGACAGAGCAGAGGTAGGTAAGTACATGACTGATATGTCTCTGTTGATTGACATTTTGTTATCTTCATATACATCTCTGTATTAGTACAACATAAGATCTATAGAAAACTTTCAGCATTGGCATCATGGGCGATGCAAAACAAGGGCGCACACTTATCATTATCAGGAGCACAATCGATCAATCCGCTGGACTACCAATCTACTCGTGCGCGGCTAAATCCTCTTCTTCGAAAAACGACAGTCGTCGCCAAGGAATCATCCGCCTATCGTCGAAAAGGGCTCCTGCCCTCTCGCCCTAGCTCTATGGGCGCCGAACAGTTGAACAATAGATAAGGTCACCCTAGAACACAAATGGGACCTGAAAACCACACCTCCAAGGAAGAATAGACTCCGAGCAGCACCACCACCGCAAACCAAGGCCACGCAGAGCGCCGCTTCACCACCGTCTGCCAAGAAAACCCAAACCGACCAGCTGGAGGGGACCAATGACTCACGAAACGACGCCTCCAAGGAGGACACAACACAGAGTGTCATCGCCGCTCGGTCCGGAAGCCAGACCAAAGATTTTCACCCGGAGCCAATGGTGAAAGGAGCAAGACACCATGACAACGCCTTCAAGAAGGAGAACGGCACTCAAGAGCGTCACCGTTGCCGGCACAAACACCATCGTGCTAAGCTTTCACTCGTAGTCCAAGCAAACCAAACCACCCCCACACCAGACCACAGACGCAAGATGTTGATGGCAGGTCGAAGGGACATGTAACATCGGCAATGAAAGGGAAAAGGGTGCTAGAGCAGAACCATATCTTCCTGTCCAAACACAAAGCATTACAGAAACCTGGTCAAGTTAATGCGGATTTTAGTTTTAATGCAGTCTTTGGAAATGATCTGGGTAGGTTATTAAGTCTGCCTGGGGTTTCTTTCCTGGCTACCAAAATGCTGCTACAGGTGAAGCAATCGCATGGCTTGAAGATTTGAAGCTAGCTCTGTCTTGCGATTAACTGAACTATAATTTGATTATCGAGATGGATTGTTCCTCTATTTTGAAACCGTTTAGAAACTTCATTGAGTATATATCATAGGCGGGAGTCATTGATAAGGAATTTTATTTGCTGAGTCGGCACGATGCCCTGATTTTTCTTTCAAAAATCAACATGAAAGGCAATGGTGTTGCTCTTGAGCTTAGTAAATTTGGTCGCAGGGAGTTGTTCTGGTGATGTTTTGCAAGGTGCCAGTGCAGCTGTTCAAACTGGCCTTGTTCGCACTATAACCGGAATACTGGATTTTATAAAGTGCAGAAACCCATATCAAGAAGAAAAATATCATACATTCTTTTTGTCTATATGGTTGTTCACTTTGTACATTATTTGCTTGGGATGGTTATTAGAGAAGTTACAAAACTGAATCTTCGTGTTTAGGCTTGATTCATAATGGGAAATTATTCTAATTGTTGGTCACGTACCTTATCAAGAACACTTCGTTCCATCAAGAAAGAAATGATTTTTCGTGAGTAAATTCTCAATGGCTCTCTAAGAAATATTCTGCAACAGATTGACCCGTAGCAACGCACGGGTTTGTTTTCTAGTATTCTAAAATGCACGAATGTTAGCATCTTAATCGAACGATTCTCATATGGACTGAGAACTAGCAAGTTCTCGTACGCCTCATAACAAGCAAATGTGATATTTATTTTTTGAGAAAATCCGATATTAGTTTTATCGCAATGTTGTCGTATATTTTTCTATACACACTAGTAGAAAATGGGCCTTTGGTTCGGTCTACTAGTCCTGGCCGTGGTAGGGGCCGAGACTAATGGTCCGAACCAGACGGCCCAAGGACGCCGATGTCCTTTGTCCCAGCCCGTAAGGGACCATTAGTCCTGGTTTGAGATACAAACCGGGACTAATGGGTCTGGGCATGCCCGCGTGGTCCTGGTAGAACTATTAGTCCCGGTTTGTGTCTCAAACCGGGACTAATAGTATGGCCCTATATACACTACACTCAGCCCTCCACTATCTTCTGTTTTTTTCCTATGTGAGGTGGGTATAACTTTGTGCTAAATTTTTTTCATATGCACTAGAGGTGTTTGGTGAAATGCCTATTAGTACGATCCCATTTGAGTTCACACAAGACAAAACATGATATGAGGTGCCAGAGCCACACTTAAGTTTTCTCATCTTTGTTTCTAGGTGTCCTAAAAGGTTAGCAAGTATTTTCTTGTTCAGACTGCACGGTAGTAATTTTATCATCATGATTGTGTTTGATATATATGGCTGTATGATGCAGATGAGTCATCCATAGATGTACGGTGACCGATGCTCTGACGCTTACAGAGAAGGCGTGTGTTCTTTTCGCCTTGTGGCCAAGGCGAACAAGCGGTGGGATAGTTTTATGTGTTGTCCATGTGTTGAATGTCAGAATGAGCAGACTCACACTTCCTCAAGAGTCAGATGGGCACGCTTCGCATGCCTGATCAGCCGACGGCGCCGTCGATTGCCCCAGCATCATGGTTCCCTCCATCGATCGGCACCCTCAGTGAACTCAACGCCCCGACCACAGTCGAGAACACGGTCAGCGACAGCAGTCGCGACTCCGATCTGAGCAATCTGTTCACTGAAGATGGAACCTACGGTTCTGGATATGAGAGTTGTGGAAGCAGCAGCTTCCCCAATCACTTCATGTGCGCCGTCATCAACGCAGGCGATACCTCTGCCAACCGCGACAACACGGGCAATCGCGGTAACGGAACCGACCCGCCTAATGGCGGCAACGGTGGCAATCGCACCCCCGTCGACAATGGAGGAGCATTCGAACCTCCAACCATATTAAACGAGCAAACCGGCGAACGTGTCGTGATCAGGCTCAACGAGCAAGAATGGGCTCGCTGCCGCGAGGCCCTACGAGGTGCTCCTCTACCCTTCGGGTCCCCGCAAGAACTGCTGATGGGCTACCACTGGCTCCTGAAGGAAGAATTCAAGTGCCAAGTCCAAACAATCACGCAACTCGAGGAGCGCAAAAAGGCAGCAGACGAGTCGAGCCTTCGTCGTGCTGGGCTCTCCTCCCATGGAGGATCCTCCTCAAAGGGCAACGAGTACATCGCCAAGAAGAGGCAATCTCGGATGGCCCATCTCACCGAGCAAGAACGCATAGAAGCTGCAAAGGTCCTCGACTTCAGCTCTATGATAGTCGACACACGGGGTAATGTGGTCCCCAAGACGCCACAGGCTATGGAGACAGCGGCCACCATGTACCTCCTTAACAACCAGCCGCCAGCTGGAGATCCCCGAGCCGCCATGCATCGATCTACGATCGTGGGCTTGGGATTAATCGAGGCCGCCCTTGACAAGGAGCCAGCACCAGAGCCGAAGAAAGGAAAAGCGCTAGCAAAGCGTTATTCCTCGCCCTCATCCAGCGACGACAGTCACGACCTGTCTCAACACCGGCGCTCACGGCAACACGACCACGACTATGATGTGTGCGACGACCTCACACAGCGCAAGATTGACAAATCAAGGGCGCGACACGCTCGGTCGACTGACTCGGAAGAGGAAGATGTGGAGCTCTGCGGTGCCAGATGCTTCAGCAGATCCATCAGGCAAAAGCGAATGCCCAAAGGGTTTAAACTCCCATCGGAGAACCCGAAGTTTGACGGCCTACAGGACCCGAAGATCTGGCTGGAAGACCACATCTCCCCCATCAGCCTCCACGGCGGCAGTCGAAGCACGGCCATGCAATGCTTACAGCTACAGCTGCAAGGCGCCGCCCGAGCATGGCTCAACAACCTTCCACGCGGATCCATTCGCAGCTGGGATGAGCTGGTTTATAGCTTTGTGCGCAATTTCAAGGGCACGTACAAGCTGCCTGCATCAATCAAAGAGCTAAGATGCTGCCAGGAACGATCGGACGAATCGCTACGCTCCTACATCCAAAGGTGGTCCATCATCAAGAACTCCGTAGAGAACATCTCGGAGGATCGCGTGATTGACGCATTCAACGGCGGCGCCCGCCGCCTAGAACTCAGGGAGGAGCTGGGCCACTCAAAACCCAAGACCATCGACCACCTGATGGAAATCGCGAATCGGTGGGCCGATGGAGAGGATTCGGTGAAAAATCGTGTTCACTCCTACGAGGAGGCGGAACTCGAACGCAGACGCGATCGCCCAGGCAAGCGCCGCATGCGCATCTACGATGACCGCGACGATGTCAACATGGTTGCAGCTGGCTACGCCGACAGACGTGATGATAACCGCAACACCAGATACTGTAGCGTCGGATACCGCGACTCTGGGAAAGCCACGTAAGTGTGGCAACGCCGCAATCGCGATGAGGCACCCGCGACATCCATTGAGGACAAACTGTCCGGGCCATGTACGGTACACTTCCACATCGACAAGCACGATGGAAAGAAGAAGTCCAGCCACCTCCTCAAGGATTGCCGCGAGTTCCTCAAGCTACACGAGGGATTAGTTCGGATGAACTGCAACACAGTCGAAAGAGGCTACAGAGTCGCTCCCGGCGCCGTGGTACATGGTGCTCCGCCACCACCACCTAGGCCACCGCCGAATTGCAGCTGCGCCGGACCAGCACCACAAAGGTGAACCATACCCACGAGCCATGGGCACCATGATGATCCAAAAGGGACGCCCCTCGAATCGGGTGCAGAAGGCCATCACTCGCCAAGTCAACCTGGCCACACACTCGCCACCATCTACTACTGAGTACCTCAGCGGAAGTGAGTCCTACATCACCTTCGACAAACGCGATCATCCGCCTCAAGTACCCTATCCAGGCCATTGCCCCCTCGTACCCGAGGCGCAAATCAGAGGCTTCGACATGAGCCGCGTCTTCATGGATGGCGGAAGCGGCATCAACCTTATATTCGCGAGTACCTTGCGAGCAATGATGATCCCTCCAACTTGCCTGGAGGCCTCGGACACAACATTCCACGGCATCGTCCCAGGAAAAGGCGTATATCCCCTGGGCAAAATCAACCTCGACGTCATCTTCGGCACGCTAAAGAACTTCTGGCGTGAGCGCATCGACTTTGAGGTCGTCAATTGGCCCTCACAATACCACTGCATCCTCGGACGTGTCGCGTTCGCTAGGTTCATGGCAGTGCCACACTACGCCTACGTGTAGATGAAAATGCTAGGTCCCAATGGCGTCATCACGATCAACGGGAGCTTCGAAAGTTCCGATAGTTGCGATAGGGAATTCAACAGAATTTCCCAGTCCTTCGGCATGCAGGAGGAACTCGCGAGACTAAAGGAGTCGACAGACAACAGTCTGCCTCCCCTCAACCGGCCAAGCTCACCTGATCTATCTTTTGACTCATCAGTACACACAAAGAAAGTGCAGGTTCACCAATCGGACCCTGCCAAAATGGCCCTCATCGCCAACAACTTGAGTCCCGCATAGGAACTCGCGCTCGTCGAATTCCTCCGTGAGCACTGGGAAATTATTGCCTGTTGTCCTGCGGACATGCCAAGAGTTCCAAGGGAATTCGCCGAGTACGCACTCAACAACCCGGACGCAAGGCGAGTCAAGCAAACAATTCGGCGATTGTCTGAGCCACGAGTGCAGGCAGTTGGAATGGAGATCAACAGACTTCTCGACGCCAAGTTCATACGCGAGATCAAGGAAAGCACTTGGCTCGCCAACACGGTGCTGGTACCAAAAAAGGACACGGATATCCTCCGGATGTGCATAGACTTCACCTCTCTGAATAAGCACTGCCCGAAGGATCACTTCCCGCTGCCGCGCATCGACCAGATCATCGACTCCACCGCGGGATGCGAGCGCCTCTGCTTCCTCGACGCCTACTCGGGCTATAATCAGATTTGAATGAAGGAGGAAGATCAAGAGAAAACAGCGTTTACAACGCCCTTTGGTGTGTTCTGCTACAACACAATGCCCTTCGGGCTAAAGAACGCGGGAGCCACCTACCAGCGGTGCATGCAGGCTTGCCTCAAGGAACAACTAGGTCACAACATTCAAGTTTATGTCGACGACATAGTAATCAAGACCAAGGAGGAAGCCTCCCTAATCGATGATTTGCGCGAAACCTTCGCCAACCTTGACCTCTACCGGATCAAGCTCAATCCGGACAAATGCGCCTTTGGCGTACCATATGGGCAACTACTCGGGTACCTCATCTCCGCGAGGGGAATCAAGGCAAACC
Organism: Avena eriantha; assembly: GCA_910589775.1. Classification (NCBI taxonomy): domain Eukaryota; kingdom Viridiplantae; phylum Streptophyta; class Magnoliopsida; order Poales; family Poaceae; genus Avena; species Avena eriantha. The sequence goes on along the minus strand of OU342743.1, from coordinate 285,781,677 downwards.
CGAAGAAAATAAAAGCCATATTGTCCATGGAGAAGCCGAAAAACATAAGGGGCGTTCAGCAGCTGGCTGAGCGAATCGCGGCCCTCAGTCGATTCATCAGTCGGATGAGTGAAAAGGCGCTGCCCTTCTACCAACTCCTCCGCAAAGCTAAAAAGTTCGAGTGGACCAACGAAGCGCAAGAAGCATTCGAAGACCTCAAGCGCCTTCTATCCACCTCGCCAGTACTAGTGACCCCACGGGAAAGGGAACCACTGTTGCTATATATCTCTGCCACCAACCAGGTGGTCAGCACAGTGCTTGTTGTCGAGCGAGCCGAGGAAAACAAGGTCCATGGGGTACAACGCCCAGTATACTACCTCAGCGAGGTCCTCACGCCAACAAAACAGCGGTACCCGCACTACCAGAAGCTGGCGTACGGTGTCTTCATGACCGCCCGACGACTGCGCCATTACTTCCAGGAACACCCAATCGTGGTGGTCAACGACGCCCCATTGGGGCATATCCTCAATAACCCCGACGCCACGGGACGAGTCGCGCTTTGGGGAATAGAATTGTCTCCATGAGACATCACATACGAGAAGCGCGACGCAATCAAGTCGCAAGTCCTACCTGACTTCCTAGTGCACTGGATGGAGAACTAGCTCTCAGACAAACCAGATATGTCCTACCTCTGGACAATGCACTTCGATGGGTCCAAGCGGAAGGACGGAGCAGGTGCAGGTGTCACACTGACATCACCTCAAGGGGACAAGTTGAAGTACATCCTGCGAATGCAGTTCATAGCCTCCAACAACGAAGCTAAATACGAGGCCCTGCTACACGGGATGAGGATGGCAAAAGCCTGCGGTGCCAAGAGACTCATTATTTATGGCGACTCCAAGTTGGTCGTCAACCAAACAATGCATGAGTGCGACGCACTGAACGACAACATGATCGCCTACCGCGACCTCTACGACACACTCGAAGAGGACTTCGACGGCTGCGAGCTGTGGCACGTAGGCCGCGAAAGCAACGAAGAGGCGGACGCACTCGCCAACATAGGCTCTACCTACGCCCCCATACCACTTGGGGTATTTCTCGAGCGCATCTGCGAATGCTCCATCAAGCCAAAGGCAGCTGAGAAGAAAACAAGCGCAGCAACGGACTCGGGGGCTATGCCACCCAATGAGCTAACAGCACTCGACGACCTGGAGCTGGACACAGGACTCGAAGGACCAATGAGCGTCATGATGATCGAATCCTCCTGGACTCAGCCGTACATCACGTACCTCCTCAGCAAAAGGCTACCGGACGACCCGACTGACGCCCGGAACATCGCGCGGCGATCCAAGGAATTTGCTGTTATCAACGGCGAGCTGTACAAGCACAGCATCACAGGAGTGCTCCAACGGTGCATCTCCATGGCTGACGGAAAAGCTGTTCTCCTCGACATCCATGAGGGAACCTGCGGACACCACGCTGGTAGTCGCGCCCTCGTGGCCAAAGCTCTACGAGCTGGGTTTTACTGGCCTATGGCCATGCGCGACGCCAAGGACATCATCCAGAAGTGCAACGCGTGCCAGCGATTCGCGGACAAACCACACGCGCCTGGCGCAGAGCTCGGGCCAATTCCGTTGGCCTGGCCCTTCGCGCAATGGGGACTTGACATGGTCGGCAAGCTCCCTAAGTCCTCACGAGGAGGTTACGTCTACCTCCTGGTGGCAGTCGATAAGTTCACCAAGTGGATAGAGGCAATGCCAGCGACCAATCAAGCAGGTCACAGCGCAGTCAAGTTCTTCGAGTCCATCGTCTTCCGCTTCGGGGTACCACACAGCATCATCACAGACAATGGCACGAACTTCACATCCAAGGAGTTCCAAGAATTCTGCGAGAACCTGGGAATCAACATCAGCTACGCCTCGGTGGCACATCCATAGACCAACGGTCAAGTCGAAAAGGCGAACGGACTCGTCTGTGGCGGCATCAAGAAGCGACTCCTCCGACCACTCGAACAAGCCGCGGGCTGCTGGCCTGACGAACTACAATCAGTACTTTGGAGCTTACGTACAACTCCAAACAGTGTTATAGGCTACACCCCGTTCTTCACGGTCCACGGGGCTGAAGCCGTGCTGCCCGCCGAAGTATGGTACAAAGCGCCACACATGGTCGCCTACAACGAGTAGGAGTCCTCCCTCGCACTCGAACACTCCGTCGACCTCCTCGACGAAGCGAGAGAAATCGCCGCGGGAAGATCAACGATCTACTAGCAGAACCTGCGCAACTACCACAGTAGGAGGCTACGCCCCCGATCCTTCATCGAAGGCGACTTGGTCCTGCGACTAAAGCAGCAAGGACATCTCAAGCTCGAGTCCCCCTGGGAGGGGCCATACGTGATTATAGAAGTAATCCCAGGTGGCGCCTATCGCCTTCAAGATTTAGAGACAGGAGTCGCATACTCCAACCCCTGGAACGTCGCGCAGCTGCGACGCTTCTACCCTTAGTCATTTTTACTTTTACATTGCAAATAAGGCACTCAGCCACACATTATACTTCGTACTGCCTCACGAGTAATAAAGCTAAGTGCCCGAAAACTCTATTGTCTTCCTTTATTTTTCGGCAACTTATCGACTCGGGGGCTACGCCACCCTATACACATCTGTTCTACGAACTAAAACGCGATATCCTGAGTAGCTGGCACATCAATCGAAACCCTTGACACAACATCAACCAAGTTGCAATGCAGCTGATAGGTTGACAAGGGACTGAGATAAACGCATGGCCAGGCTAATGAAAAGGAGTCGCATAGTGCAACGCACTTACACGCCAACAAGCTCTTTATACATATTTGACAGTCAATTATACACAACATCTATACGAACTTTACAACACGGGTACACTTATGTGCAGGGTACAAATTAAGCTACTACTGCAACAAGAGAACATTGGTTTGTTCCTCAAAGAAGTCAACGATCTCTTCTGCTGGGTGATCCACCGCCTGGTAGTGCGGCACCATATTCCAGGAAGAACCTGCTGGTGTCGCAGGTGGCCCAACCGCAATTGCCTCCACATCTATGTCAGGCCTATGCAGTCGCACCAGCGATAGAGCGGCCTTGGCACCAGCCACCAACTGTTGCTTCACGCACTCGCGAACCGCGGTCAGGTCTTGAAACTTGGCAAGGAGGGCCAACAAGCTTGATGGAGTAACATCCAGCGGAAACATCATCCGATAAATATTCTTCAAACATGACGGCGACTTCTTCAGAAAGTGCAACACTCGCGATGCACGATCCTGTAGGGTCGCCAGCGCAATCGCACGATCATGATCTACCCAGAAGTATCAACTCTCTTGAAGTTGCTCCTAGGTAAGATCATGCATACGAATGGCAATTCTATCCTTCTCATCTTGCGGATGACGCGCGCTGACAACTACACGAAGCAACAACAGCAGCATAAGGACAGCGCACCATCGCGAGTGACTACAAAGGAAAAGATAAGAGCAAGCAAACTAACACTTGAATTGGTCGCCCAGCTGCGTCACCTCGCCAAGAAGATACTGCTCTCGGGCGGCGGCTTTCTCTGCCTTTGACTTCCATACATCCGTGTTACTGCGGAGCACGGGCAACTCACGCTCCAGCTGCTTCACGCGGTCACGCAGTCGTGAAAGCAGCGACAGCTCATCTACCCTGGAGCGTGACGGTCCCAAAGTATCATCAAGAGGCGACGAGTCCTGAGTTTCCCTCAAAGGATCACTTGATGTGCCCTACCACAAGCCAAGATAGAAACAAATAAGACGACCAAATCGACACAAAGACAAAAGATTCAAGTGCATTCAAGACTAGCAAAAGTATCAGCAGGTACACTCGCTAGTAGACATGTTCTTAACAAAGGACATAAACTAGTTAACTATTACAAAGCTACTGAGGAGCGATTGTCTTCTTCGACTTCGACAACTTCGGGGGCTTCATCGAGTCCGTGGCAGTGTCAGATGCCACTGACTTTCCGCCAGCCCCTGATGCCGCAGCCTTTGCCGCCTTCTTGGCGCGTTGCAGCTCCTCAGAGTACTTCACAACCGTGTTTATCGGATGCGGCCCATATTTGCCACAAGCAGTCGCGAAGGGAGCAAAGACTACCCGCTGGCCGTCCGCGGTAACGGGCATCGCCTTTGAAACCGCTGCAGGATCAACTTCTATTCCGTGGGCCTGCACCATGGCAAGCGACATGGACGCGCCAGCCGCACGGAGCGAGTTCTTGAAGGATGCAGGAACACCCCCGGCGAGGGACTCCACCAGCTCGTTCATGTTCTCGATTCGCTCCGCCTTGCGCACCAACTCCTCGTGGAGGCGACCGAGAACGCCCTTGGCCTTGTAGAGCATATCCTGAACGGCGGCGCTGCGATCTTCGACTGCCGACAACGCACCCGCCAGTGCATCATCACGACAAGGGCCTGAAGGTCGAAGCTCAAATCGCCAGCATCTGCACATAAATCCACACATGGACAAAAACATCAGCGCCAACGGCAAAAAGTCGAGCAGAGAAAGATAATGATATCCAAAGCAAAGTACCTGATAGGGCCTTGGCAATCGAGAAAATCTTCTCTTCAAACAACTTCTCCCTGGCTGCGAAGGAGGCACGCAGATCCTCTTCGCGCCTTTGCGCCTCGTCACGCGCCGGGATTGCCTCATCGCGACCCTTCACAGCCGCGGCGAGTGTTTTCTCCATGGTGGCAGTGTTGCGCAGAAGGGCATTATGTTCAGCTACAAAACAAAAAGGATTAACTATCAGTCGACTATATAAAAAGGAGAAGAAGAAAAGTGAAGAACACTTACTTTCGACCACGCGATGACGCGTCTCCAGCATTGCATGCTGGCGGCACATCGCAAGCACTTGCTCCGCCAAGTGTGCGGCTTCCTTCACAAGGAGCTATCGCACAACACGGGATCAGCAGAAGCGAATAGATAACATCGACTGCAACATTAAAAGAAGAAAATCTACACTTACATGATCCTCCAATGACTCCGAAGTTGTCTGTTGTACCATCATCCGGGCAACCATTCGATGCTCCCCTTCGTGCGGAGAACTGGAAGAGTTGTGCCCGGAGTGGGCCGCCAGTGGAGGGGAAGGAGCGCGCTCGACCTCTTTCTTGGCCCTTGAGGTCGTGACTCCTGATTTCTTTCAAAAACTGGACGTCACCATAAGATGACGACGCCTCTTGACTACAAGACAAAATCTTCATCAAGAAAAGACAAATCCAGAGACGAACCAACAAGGGAAAATCAGAGAAGAACAAACAAACTAGAAAACTTACCAATCAAACTTGGCAAAGTCAAAAGTGGGCTCCCCTGACTCTGACGAAGAGTCCTTGGGCAGTCGCATCTTCTTGCGAGAAGATGGTGCCATGGTGCTCACAGGAATAGCAGGGATCGGCGACTCCGCACCAACACCTGCACCTTCCGGAGTCGAAGGAGACGACACATCAGAATCCTTGCTGCGCGAACGCTTGCGAGTATCCGGACTACCGGACTCGGGGGCTTCCTCCTCCACATCAAATGGGATAGTCGACTTTGACTCGTCCTCTTCCAAGGCTTCGCGGGGGATAATCCCCTCAGGAAGAGGGGGCATACAGGGTGACACCGCCCAATCCTACATACAGACAACAAAATTAGCACAAAGATAAGAAACAGCAGAGAAGCAATCGACAAACCAAGCTACTACGTAGCACAAATATACCTCGGGAGGAGGGTTAGCAGCATCAAATGGAGGAACAACTGGCTCAATGGGGAGCACATCTTTGACGGTGTACTTGGTGACCAGTCGAACCCTTTTGTCCACCTCACTCACGGACATGCCATCGGCACACACGCGAGTGGCATCGTCAGTGCCAGTCCACTGAAACATGGGGTGGACTCTGGCCTGCAGGGGCTGGACGCGAGGGCGTAGCCACGTGCGAATGAGGGTGCAGCCTCCCTCCTCTTTGCCGGTGTGACTCTCGAGGTTGCAGACGCGCTCGTACAGCACATCTTTCTCCGCAGACTCGCTAGGCATGACTACATTTTTCTAGGAGCGCCTCCTCTTGCACGACGTCGCAGGATCGAAAGGTGCGAGTCCGAAGTTCTCCCTGTCAGCCTTCTCATCGCAGACGTAGAACCACTTGTCCCTCCATCCTTGGACGGACGCTGTGAGCTTGATGTCGAAATAGGTGGCGGATGGGTCGACGTGAATTCCGCAACCACCTACATCATAGACTAAGGAGCCAGACGCAGATTGGCGCTTCAACTTGAAGAGGCGCTTGAAAAGGCCGAAGTGTGGCTCGATTCCGAGCCAGCACTCGTAGAGGGTGATAAAGCAAGAGATGTGGAGGATAGAGTTCGGGGACAGCTGATGGAGCTGAAGCCTGTAGAAACAAAGGAGGCCCCTTAAAAAGGATGCAGGGGCAACGGGAGGCCGCGAATGATGAATGCCAAAAACATCACTCGAAAACTAGCGGGAGGAGAAGGAATTTTCTCACCGCCAGGGACACGCGCGTCGGCAACTACGTCGGACAGGACTCCGTCTTGGCGAAGAAGACGAAGATCAGAGGACTTGATGATGGAGGGACGCCACGCACCATTGGTGACGCGGGTGCCCGTGCCCTTCTTCTTCCCGCCGGCGGCGGTGCTGGTGCCCGCAGCGGCGGAGCCGCCCTTCTTCTTCACTGCAGCAGCCGTAGCCGCGGAATCAGCCGTAGCACCTGCCTTCTTCTTCCCCATTGCACGGCGGCGATGTGATCGAAGAAAATAGCTGGGAAATGCGCGGAGCTGGTCCAGCACCGTGGAGGAAAAGAGAGCAGAGAAAGCAATGGAGCAGCGGCAATGGCGATGAAGGCATAGAAGATGAGCGAAAAGCAGATCTGAATTTTACCGTCGCAGCACCACTACTTAACCCCTGGAAGATGCAATCCAACGGCTCAGAAAAACCCTATTGGACGCGTGGCGATCATCATGCTAGACACGTGGAGGAGCTGAAACACGAACCGTCCCCCCACTACTCCCATTACGTGCGGAAATCGAGGAGGCGCGGTTAAAATAAAGATTACGCACGCCCAGTCAAATCAAAGTCAGATAGTGGGGCCCACTGCTCGTCACGTCCCGTCAAACTCGCTCACGCGGGCAGCTGAGGTCATGAAATCGCCAGCACTGACGTCATCAAAAGCTACGCAGTAGAAGACTTCGACTACTTTAGTCCTTGCTCGAGTCTTCGACTCCACCAAGCACTCGGGGGCTACTCCCATAGGGAGCGCTGGTCGCGCACCCTACGATTTTTCTTTCTTTTCTTTTTTAGGAACATGGATAATCAAAGCAAACCCAACCACTCGAAGCATGGCTCGACTATGGACATGGGTTACTCCAATAGGGAGCGCCGAAAGCAAATTCGACTGAAACAAGCAAACAAAAGACGACAGCAGTCGCAAAAGTTCTTTTGTCCCTGCCTGAGTCTTCGACTCAACCAGGCATTCAAGGGCTACTCCCATAGGGAGCGCTGGTCGCGCACCCTATGATTATTTGTACCAAGTATTGTGTGTTGATAACGTCTACACTCGAAGTTTATGGCGACAGCGCCTCATCATTTTTTCCCTACAAAGAGACTGCATATCCTGGGTCACCCGAATCGTCTCCGCGATGATAAAATTCGGATGCCGCGCTTACAGCATGAAGGTAAGACCTGAATAAGGCCTGGCAACACATCTGCTGCGCACTACCAGAAATATATCCGTGCCTACAGGTATGATGAATATGCCTTGACGGACGCGTCGAGTGCTCACACCCATATACTGGAATTCGACTCCTGTAAGACCTCCGCGGCTTGAGTCGAATTACACCAGCACTTTTCTGGATTTGAGTCCAGGGACTCGAGTTCGAGTAGATTGCGTTGTTTCACCCTAAGGTAGTTAACTGATACCGATACATCGGTTAAATCAGGCACGCACATCAACAATCCCTATGACACAAACAAAGCAGTTGAAAATATACTCATTCATGCACTTGAAAGGCTTCATAAAGTCCCCAGTCGAATCTACGATTCCACTGGACACTCGGGGGCTACTGACATGGGTATACCCTACAGGTACTCGAGCTTGGTATATATGGCCTAAATACATGGAGGCCCACGGTGTCGCCAAGGCCCAAATGAAGAACTCGAGTGGCCTATGGACCTCGATTGCTTGAAGAACAAGAAGAAACTAAAGATAGAAAGTTCAAAGGGGAAAACCCTAATCTGTAACCGCCTCGACCTGCTACCCGAGACCTAGCCTATCTATATAAAGGCTAGGAGGGGGCAGCGAGAAGGACACACGCAACCCTAGTTTCCATCACCTTCACCAGATTGCATCTGCGCACCATTGTAATCCTCGATTCCTTTGATAATTCCACGAGCAGAGAAGTAAGAGTAGGGCCTCTACGAGGCCTGAACCTGGGTAAATCTTCGAGTCTCATGTATGCTTGTTTGCTAGCCGATAGATGTCTCCAGCGCTCCCTCCTTCTCCAAAACCCAAGTCCATAACAATGGGCATTGATGAGTTAAACCCTCATCAGATAGTGTGTCCCTATTCTTCATATTTAGTAACAAAGTCTTTCACATTTGCTATTATTGGTTCATAAACCATTTGTTTATCAGGTTCAACAGCTTTACTTGTACTTTCATTAGCCATACTAGCTATCATAGAATGTTCCTTTACCTTAACTGGGAAAGGCATTTTCTCAATATAAGGTTCAGGTAAGACATGATTAGCAGTATAAACTTCAGTATTTCTTTCAGGAACACTCTTAGCAATATATTTATAAGGTTCATGATACTTATTCCACTTCTTTTTAGGCACTTCAATATAGGAAGCAAAAGCCTTAAAATAAGAAGCAATAGCTTGAGAGTCTAGACCATAAGCATTTTTAATATTTTGAAAGTCATCAGTTCCTATAAAAGATTCAATGCATTCATAATCATAATTTATACCTGACTTTCTACCTTTATCATTCTCCCAAGCTTCAGCATTGTCTTGAATACGGTCTAGAAGATCCCATTTAGCTTCTTCTTCCATGCGAGTGAATGATCCAGCACAAGAAGCATCCAATATATCCTTGTCATGTAGAGGGAGCCTTGCATAAAAGTTGTTGATAATAATATTGTTGGGAAGCTCATGAATGGGACATTTGAGCATTAGTAACTTCAATCTCCCCCAAGCTTGAGTTGTACTCTCTCCATCAAGAGGCCAAAAGTTGTATATTCGATTCCGATCTTTATGAATCTCACTAGGAGGATAAAAATTTGAATAAAAGAGAGGCACTATTTCCTCCCATTCTAGAGCTTGACCATTCTTCAGCAACTTATACCATTCCTCGGCTCTTCCTTTCAGTGATAATGAGAATAACTTCTTCTTAACTTGATCTGTAGTAATACCTACACACTTGAACAACCCGCATAATTCGTGTATAAAGAGTAAATGATCACCAGGATGGACTGTTCCATCCCCAACATAGTAGTTATCCATAACACAATCAATAATTCTTGTAGGTATTTTAAAAACATCATTCTCAGCAGGTGGTGGCTTATCTACTACCTTAGCAGTGGTAGTAGCATTACCAAATAAGAAACTCAGCGAATTATCCATAACGAAAATAAAGCAACTAATAGAAGTAAACAATACTCACAGTAGAAGTTTCCTTTACCAGTTCCACTCTCCAATAGCGCTTCACTCCCCGGCAACGGCGCCAGAAAATAGTCTTGATGACCCACAAGTATAGGGGGTGTATCGCAGTATTTTCGATAAGTAAGAGTGTCGAACCCAACGAGGAGCAGAAGGTGCTGGCTAGTGGTATGGATCAGGAATTCTCTGCAAATACTTAGCAAACGGATTTTTAGGGGTTTTTGATAAAGCAAGTAAACAAAGTATGAGTAAATAAAAGACAGTAGGAATAAATGCAGCAAGTGGCCCAATCCTTTATGCAGCAAAGGACAAGCCGGTTGTATTACCTAAGATAACCAAACGTTCTCGAGGACACATGGGAAGACTTTCAAGTGCTTTCGCTTCATAAAGTTGATTAATCTTCTTTAGCTTGCTAAGTGTTGTGTGGGTGAACCTGTGCTAATGTACTGACCTTCCTAGGACTAATACATAGTTGTGATTATACCCCTTGCAAACATCCGTAAGTACAAGAAAGTAATCAAGGTAGAAACCTAACCACAGCTTTAAACTCTAAGACCCTTACGTCCCTTGTGCAATGGTTTCCTAACGGGGGTTCAGGTTTCTGTCACTCCGGCAACCCCTACGATTAGTAGCCAAATACACAATGCATTCCCCTAGGCCCATATAGGTGAAGTGTCTTGTAGTCGACGTTCACATGACACCACTAGAAGAAGTACACCACAACTTAAATATCAAACTATTGAATCTTTCTCAACACAAATCCACTACTAACAACATGACTTCTCCCATGTCCTCGGGAACAAAACGAACTACTCACAAGACATCATATGGATCATGATCAGAGATGGAATAATGATGTATAACAATCTAAACATAAACAATAATTCAATGGTTCACTCAATAGCATCAACTACAAAGAGTAATCAACACTAGGAAAGTTTCCCTTATGAACTATGCAAGATTCAACACAATTGTTACAGCAGTATGGAGATGGTGATGAGGGTGTTGATGGTGATGCTGGTGGTGATGATGATGATCCCGATGAAGTCTAGCTTGATGGTGGTGTTGATGGCGATGATCTTCCCTCTCTGGGAAGGAATTCCCCGGCAGAAATCTGTCTGCCGGAGAGATCTTTCTCTCTCGGTGTTTTCCGCCCCGCAGAGGCGGCGGAGTCTTTCTGTGGTCGCTCCCTGAGTCTTAGGGTTTCGGGAGGATAATATACGCCAGAGGGGAGTGCCAGGGGTGGACCAGGGCGGCCCCACCACCTAGTGGGATGGCCTAGGCTGGCCCGCGCCAGGGGGTGGTGTGGGCCCCCTATGGCCCATCTCCAGCCCCCTTCTGGCTTCCTTCGTTTTCTGGAAAAATAGGATTTTCCGTATATTTTCCCGGATTTTCTGATCTTCGTGAATTTTGCCTCCAAACAGCACCTTTTCCATCAGAATCCTGACTGCAGCGGTCCATGCTCCAAAAGTCATCAACCATGCAAAAACAGATAAAATAACATAAGTATCACCTCTCAGTATGAAATATATCAATGAATAATAGTGAATTATGACATAGAATAGTGATGCAAAATGGACGTATCATAGCACACCTGCAAGATCCTGCACTCAATATTACCGGCATCCCATCTCAGTGGAGAAGCAGCGTGGCTGAATCGGAGGTCCAGTCTGATGATGCACGGATGGTAGATGGTGGTCTCGGCCACCCCGTGGATGGAATCAAGGAGCGGACATCTTGTGAGCTCCATCATAAGGTGAAGAACCTATCCATCAAGGTGGCGGTCGGATGTGCATTACCTTGTCCACCTGATGCACGCTGGCATGGTTGTGAGATTCTAGATGGCTATGCTAAAGTTGGGGTGGATAAAATCGCAATGGGGTGGGACTCAATGGAGCTTGACATTCCTAGACCTGAAGGTGAGAGGACACTCGGAGAAGTATTGGGTGGTATCATTCTATGGGACAAGAACAACATCAAGCTTCCAGGCTTAGCGCCAAGGCCAACACCGCCTCCGAGTCGTCGCATGTCACCTTCACCTCCATCACCTCCAAGAAGCCCACCCCATGACTACGACCACCACGGCTCGGGTCCATCTCGATCTCCACCACAGGATCAGCCGTCTTCACCGCCCGCTAAGGACAATAAGCAGAAGCATGCTCCGTCGATGAGTACTAAACGACACAGCAACCCAAAACGACAAATGTCGCCCCTCCCAAGAGTACCTCATAAGAATCTTCCCATCAGACCTTATGATCATACTAAAGAGGAAACCGTAGTGATCGCAAAGGCCGAATGTGTTGCGCAGCTTCAAAAGAAGAAACCTAAGCCCGCCCCGGTATACACCAAAAAGCAAAAAGCATATGCACTTGGTTTTCTAAACACAAAATCGCAATATGACTTGCACCATAAGCCAGATGACTATTTATGCACGCTTCGAAAGGAAGTGAAGAAGAGCAAATCAAGTAAAAGTGCAAGCGAGAGAAATCGTCAAGTCAAAGTGCAATCGGGAAAAGAAAGGACGTCCCCCAGCTCGGGGAACAGGCCAAAAAATTGATCCCACCCCTCAGGATGGGATCCTATGACATTCCCAGCAGGATATGGAAGAAGCAGCGAAGCTTGCAGCCGCTATGAATGTGACTGTTGAGGAACTGCTAGGTTCGCAGGACGACAAGTAACCCAAGGCTGATGTAGCCCCTCAATATGTCCCAGGGATGCCGTTGGTCACCCCAGAGAGGTTGCAACAACTGCCAACACAAATGCGGAGTTTACATAACTGGTACTTGAAAGCCGCAAAGGAGGAGAGAATAATGATCGTGGTGAAAGTACCACATGACTACTACTTCCGAGAAGAAGAGGTCCATGTTGAATTTCTAGAACTCTTCTAGTTATACGCTTTTGACACCCTCAACAAATCTATCATGAGTTGCTATTGTCTGTAAGTTGTTGAATTCATTGTCTACATATAAGTTGTTCAATTTTTTAGTTATTCGGTTTATTGCATGTAATTATCCTCATTATATCCTTTTGTGATGGAGATATGTCAAATGAGGTATGCCCAAAAGGACGTTCTGATTGGGCCAAAGGCCTCACTAGTGGGCGCAGGACGGCGACTGGAATGCGACTAAGGAGAAGGCCTAGCGACTGGAGACTAGAGGCCCACGAGCATATTCGAAGCCTAGTCGAATTAGGTTAAAGCCTCTGAATCCATATCTTGTTCGGTTGTAAACTGATGTCTATGCACTTCTATTCTTGTAGACAGTTGTTGGGCCTCCAAGTGCAGAGGTTTGTAGAACAACAGCAAGTTTTCCCTTAAGTGGATCACCCAAGGTTTATCGAACTCAGGGAGGAAGTGGTCAAAGGTATTCCTTCTCGAGCAACCCTGCAATCAAAATACAAGAAGTCTCTTGTGTCCCCAACACACCAATACACTTGTTAGGTGTATAGGTGCACTAGCTCGGCGAAGATATAGTGAAATACAAGTGGTATGGATATAAGATAACGGTGCCAGAAAATACTTTCATGGCGTGGAAGAGACTAAAGGTAAACTGAAATAAAGATGGAAGCAAGCAAACATGTAACAGATCTAATTGCAAACGGTGTTTCAATGCTTAGAAACAAGGCCTGGGGATCATACTTTCACTAGTGAACACTCTCATATAAATATCTTCTCTTTATGATACTACTCTAAACTACTCTCCGGTTGGACACCCTAATCCATGGTAGGGCTATAACAACACACCTCAAAGTTCATATTTCCCATCTAGGTAACCCCACACTATCACCTTGAGCGCTAGATGGTTCCAACAAACACCACAATTTCATAAAGACATCCAACTCCAAATATAACTCATAACAAGTATTTGTAATCTCTAGCCTAAGTGCCACCATGGTGTGCACACTGTCAACTTCACACACATGGGGAGAGCAGAGATCTATTAAAGCACTTGAGTAGCAATGTAGATCTATAGATTACAAGCTCATGATCTCAATAAGATCATCCATAGAGAGAGAGAGAGAGAGAGAGAGAGAGAGAGAGAGAGAGATGAACACATAGCTACCGGTAGAACCCTTAGCCTTGAGGACCAACTACTCCCTCCTCATCATGGGAATCAGCAATGGTGATGGAGATGGTAGTGGAGATCGATGGAGATGGCTTCGGGGGCACTTCCCCATCCCGGCAGGGTGCCGGAACAGAGACTTTCTGTCCCCCGAATCTCCCCTTCGGTGGCGGCAGTGCTGCGGAACTTTTCGTGGCTGGATGTGGCGCCCCGCTAAAACCACTACTAGAAAATCGCTGCATTTTGTGCATTGCATCATCATGACCGCATGCTCATCTCATCATGCCACATTGTGAGCATCGTCATGTCATCTTGCATTGGTTTGCATAAAACTATTTTTGCTAAAAGCCCTATTTTTGTTTTCTACACTAATCTCCTCCCTTTTATTTCAAATCAAAACCCTGGTCTTATCCGGGTCTTTTATTTGCCTAAAAACTATTTGCAAAAATGTTTAAAATATTTTAAATAAATGTTTTGGGAGGCAGCCAGTCCGGCCCAAAAGCCCGACCGGCCCCCCCTCCATCCTAAAACAAACCTAACCCTAATTATAATCCTACCTAGCCCCAAACCCCCACACTTCCTACCTAGTCCTACCGCTGCCGCCACACACAGGCAGCACACACACGTGCGCGCTGTGCACACTCCCGCCCACCACCTTCCACCGCCGCCGCCACCCTGGCACCCGTCCACATCACCCCAGCAACTCACAGCCCTCCACCTCACCTCCCTAGGCCACCTCACCCCCTGGACCTCGATCCCTACCCACCTGCCGCCGCCACCTGCACCTCTCCCACACCCCACCTAGACACACACGCCCCCACGCGCTCCAACCGCCCCCGTAGGTCGCTCTCTCACCCCCGACGCCACCTACCCCACGCCCGGCTTCCGCCGGGCCCCACCACAACCCGCGCGTCGCCCGCACGTGGTCCCTAGTGTCCCGTCCTCTCTCGCTCCTTCTCGCCTTCCTCCCCGCAGTAGGAGCCGCCCGTTCGCCGCTGCTCGAAACCCTGTCGGGCCCACCACCAACTGAGCTCCTCCAAGCCCCGGAACCCGCTGACCCCGCTCCGGCCGACGCCTCACCGCCGCGCGACCCTCCTCTGCCTGCGACCTCATCTGCATCCACCGCCGCCACAGGAGGCCCCCGACCCGACCTTGCCGCCAGCAGTGCGCCTCCGCCTCCGTGCAGCCCGTCGTCAGCCGTCGCCGCGGCCTGCCCTCTCCTCCGCGTCAAGCTCGCCACCGCCTTTCTCCGCCGCCTTGCCCTCTGCGTCTTCGGTCGCCCTGCATGCCCCTTGCCGACGTCGGGCACCCTCTGCTCGACAACGCTGCTCGCGTGGCGTCCCTCCTCGAGCCGTTGTGTGGCCTCCTCGACCCTAGGCTCTACTGTCGGCCACCTCCTCCGTCGTGAGCCCGTCGCCGCCAAGCCCTGCGTGAGCGCCGCCGATGTGCCCAGCTTCCGCCCTGTCACCCTCACCGCGCGAGCGCCTCCTGCGAGCCCCCGTGCCGCCGCCCGCGTCTCACGGCGCCGCATCCTCGATCTTCCCACTGTCCTCGCCGGTGACGCCCTCCTCCATGACCGATACCCCAAGTTCGTCTGTCATCGTCATCAGCGTCTCAAGCAACCGATGCCGGTCCTCTTTGTTGTTGTTGCCAATCTTTTGTTGTAGTGTGAAGTTGCACGGCAAAAGATGTGTTAGCCGTTCGGTGCTGCTGTAGGCGTTCGGTAAACAAGTTCGACATGCACTTCGTGCACCACTCAGACCTACATCGGCGTCTTAGACCGAGACCGGGACCTCCTTCCTGGATCCAAGGGCGAAAACTCGAGGAACCCGAAGACCACCGAATACAAAGATCTTCTTCACGTTTCACCAAGGACCTCGTCATGGATTTCAAGATCTTCACCCTGGAACCCCCAGATCGACACCGATGCCCGAGGACCGAACGCCAAGACCCGAACCCGATGACGCCAAGTTCTCCATCCTGGAACGCCAAGTTCTTCCTCGCGAATCCGAAGCTCGCCGAACCCCACGGCGCGCCAAGTTCTCCTTCTCGGACTCGACAAGATCTTCACGACGACAAGATCGACACCAACCTGGGAAAATCCGATGTGCCCCCTAACGCCAAACCAAGTCCTTCTTCCCGGAACGCCAAGCTCTCCTCCGTTGTCCGAGAACGTTCTCGCCGAGACCGATCCCCGTCGAACCCTGTCGAACCTCGGACCCCCGGAACCCAAGATCTTCCGAACCCAGATGTGTGACCCTAAGACTCTATTTTTATAATATGACATATACCTGTCGCATCATTAAATCATCTTGCTTGCATACATGCCATCTGGTGGGTTGGGTTAAATAGTCGATTCACCTACATTAAATATGGAGTCCATATGCGGGCTATTCTAGTCTTATATTGGCTCCATTTAAATTTGTGTAGCGAACCGATGCCATGTTTTGGCTTGCTAAGACAACATTTAAATTGCGAGGTATCTAAATAACTAGAACCTATTAATTAATTGTCGGGACCCCGGTTCCGCTTAATACTGCCTAATTGCACCGCACTTTTGCCATGCCATGCATCATACCATGAACATGCCGATTCTTCTGCTGTAGCATTAAATATTGCATCCCGTGTTTCTTCTAGTGTTTTCTTCTTCGCGGATTAGGCCGATGAGTGGATGTGAGTACCAACAAGTTCTCCGGATATGAATCTTCGGCTATGTTTCCCAGGCGAACATCTCTCCCCCTTCTACCTATTTTGCATTTATAGTCTTTATTTCCTCCTGTTGATCTATTGCTATCCGTGTCGCGATGCTTTAGTTTCCGTACAACAGTTATATCCCGTGCAGCCTCTATATTGCCTTGGACACCTCCTATTACGTGTGTTTGGGGGATAGCTGGCCTTGCGAGTCGTAGTTGCTTTCTCAGGTGCGATCTCGTGTTGTCAAGTGACTGGGGCTTTATTACTATCCTGTACTTATGCCATGTTTTACTGCTTTATTTAAGATTGTGCATGGAGCACATGTACTATTTTGGATCGTGCCATGTTTTCGCGGTATCGACAAGCCCAGTCACACTTTCGGGTTCCCAGTCGTTTACAGCCGTCGTCACAAACCTTGGGTCCGTTCCGGAGCCGGCCAACTTCGTTGCGGGTAGCTTAGTGGGGTGACCCCCTGAAATATTTTATGAATCATGTGATCGCTTTGTCGTCAATGCCTCGTTGGGTTTTGAGTTGGTTTTTCCGAGGTTGATCGAGTGTGTGTTGCTATTTGTGCACCCCTGCAGGGTAAAACTTTCTGAAAGCCGTGCCCGCAATTATGGACGACTTGGAGCACAGTATCTCGATCATAGACAAGCATAACTAAAGTAGTGTTATAAACTTGACTTAATACGTGACTAGTAATTAGCTTCAACTATAACAGAATGGATATTAAAAATGCCAACAACTGGTGGATCTGTGTCATGCTATACCTGCCTAGTAAGTATTGCAACTCCAACGGAATGTGATAAAAGTGCCAATAACTGCTGGATTTTGGGATTCCTCAGGACAATTATATCTGGCTAGTAAATGTTCCAACTACAACGGAATGGTAATTAAAACTGCCCACTACTTATGCTATCAGGATGACTCGTGTTATCTATATCTGACTAGTAAGTGTTGCAACTATAATGGAATGAATAAAATTGCCAACTATGTGAGTTCCTTGGTCCGACTTCCTCGTTTGGTCTCGAGGGGGGAATACCAGGATGGGTATGATTGGTGTTAGTATCAGGTTGGATCCGAATAGGTCTTTCTTATCCCTCTCTAATAGCCGCCAGTTTTACTGAGTCTCTATAGGTTGTTTAGTGCTGCTGCGCTGCCGCTTCAGTCCACCATACCTATGTAGGCGAGAGCCGCCGAATTCTAGCCTCGCCGTGTACTGGCCTCAGTACTGACGCTCGTCTTTTTCCTTTGCCCTTTGTCGGCACCCCTTTTGTTTTAGCAGGTTTGAGTTCGACGTCGTTAGCAGGGATACCCTTCCGGCTTGGCCTGGGCAGGCTTATGGACGTCATTGGTTATTCTTCAGGGCTCTTAGCCCCATTTGCATCTTGTCCGTAGTCGGACGCTCTATCGTTTTCAAGGTGATTTGGATCTTTGTATATTATATCTGTATTCTTGACTCATGGAGTCGTTGATGTATATATATGTTCTGTGGGTTCCATCGTGGACTAATGTGTAATGGTATTACTTCGTTTTCCACCCGCACGAAAGTGCCTGGTGGGCGTCCTTGAATTGTTTCTATGCGGGTTTGGTGGAAATGGCTAAAACTTGCATAGGGCCGATTCGAGGGTGTTACGGAGTGGTATCAGAGCTCAGCCGTTGCGATACCCCACAAGTCTAGCCTGTAGGATAACCTAGCTAACAGCCGAAGTAGAGTGTCAAAACTATTTTGCAAAAATCGGTTGGATAGATCTGATTAGGTCTGCTTTTACTGCTTACCCCTCTGCTGTTCTCCTCTTACCTCCGCGTGTTTTGATTCTACTCTCTTATCTTTTCTTCGAGTCCAGGATTTCTCGTGGTTGGGTTTCCATTGTACCTTCAGGGTTTCGCTTCCTCCTTTGGCAACGGTGTTTCTACCTCCGGACTTCATGTTATCTGAGTGATCTTTTATCTGTGGTACCATTCTTTGTTCCTTGTTTGTGCCTTCCAGTGTTCCAATATGACCACCTCATCTACGCCAGATCCGATGCAGAGTCTGCACCACTCCTTGTTTCCGAACCTCGTTTGTTGAGATCTTCATTCTGATTCTGAGAGTTGGTTGCATGATTCTGCTATTCATGTACGGAGTAATGATATGAGTGCGGGATGGAGTGGCGATCATACCACTACTCTTATCATTCGCTTTTGTATATTGAATCGGTGGATCCAGCAATTTTCTCCGTCTACGGAAGCTAGAGGTGGCTTTATTTCTTGATACCTTTACCTTCCTCCTTGGTTTATCCGGAGTGTTCTCTCTACGGATGTGAGCAGCGACCCTTGTTAGTGGTGTCGCGAGGATCTACGCGAAGCGAGAAGATTCAGATCGCCGACCTTCTTCCCGGTACCATGAGGCAGATCTCGAGGGCGAGATCCCTTGTTAGTGGTGTCGAATTGTGGCGCCCCGCTAAAACCACTACTAGAAAATCGCTGTGTTTTTGTGCATTCCATCATCGTGACCGCATGCTCATGTCATCATGCCACATTGCATTTGAGCATCGTCATATAATCTTGCATTGGTTTGCATAAAACTATTTTTGCTAAAAGCCCTATTCTTGTTTTCTACACTAATCTCCTCCCTTTTATTTCAAATCAAAACCCTGGTCTTATTCGGGTCTTTTATTTGCCTAAAAAATATTTGCAAAAATGTTTAAAATATTTTAAATAAATGTTTTGGGAGGCAGCCAGTCAGGCCCAAAAGCCCGACCGGCCCACCTCCATCCTAAAACAAACCTAGCCCTAATTATAATCCTACCTAGCCCCAAACCCCCACACTTCCTACCCAGTCCTACCGCTGCCGCCACACATAGGCAGCACACACACGTGCGCGCTGTGCACAATCCCGCCCACCACCTTCCACCGCCGCCGCCACCATGGCACCCCTCCACATCACCCCAGCCACTCCCAGCCCTCCACCTCACCTCCCTGGGCCACCTCACCCCCTGGACCTCAATCCCCACCCACCTGCCGCAGCCACCTGCACCTCTCCCGCACCCCACCTAGACACACATGCCCCCACGTGCCCCAACCGCCCCCGCACGTTGCTCTCTCACCCCCGACGCCACCTACCCCACGCCCCGCTTCCGCCTAGCCCCACCTCAACCCGCGGGTCGCCCGCACATGGTCCCAGTGTCTCGTCCTCTCTCGCTCCTTCTCGCCTTCCTCCCCGCAGCAGGAGCCACCCGGCCGCCGCTGGTCGAAACCCCGTCGGGCCCGCCACCAACCGAGCTCCTCCAAGCCGCGGAACCCGCTGACCCCGCTTCGGACGGCGCCTCACCGCCGCGCGACCCTCCTCTGCCTGCGACCTCGTCTGCAACCACCGCCGCCACAGGAGGCCCCCGACCCGACCTCGCCGCCAGCAACGCGCCTCCGCCTCCGTGCAGCCCATTGCCAGCCGTCACCACGGCCTCCCCTCTCCTCCGCGTCAAGCTCGCCACCGCCTTTCTCCGCCGCCTCGCCTTCTGCGTCTTCGGTCGCCCCGCATGCCCCTTGCCGCCGTCGGGCACCCGCTGCTCGATAGCGCCGCTCGCGTGGCATCCCTCCTCGAGTCGTCGTGTGGCCTCCTCGACCCCAGGCTCTACTGCCGGCCACCTCCTCCGTCGTGAGCCTGTCGCTGCCAAGCCCTACGTGAGCGCCGCCGGTCTACCTAGCTTCCGCCATGTCGCCCTCACCGTGCGAGCGCCTCCTGCGAGCCCCCGTGCCGCTACCCGCGTCTCACGGCGCCGCATCCTCGATCTTCCTGCTGTCCTCGCCGGTGACGCCCTCCTCCATGACCGATACCCCAAGTTCGTCCGTCACCGTCTTCAGCGTCTCAAGCAACCGATGCCGGTCCTCTTTGTTGTTGTTGCCAACCTTTTGTTGTAGTGTGAAGTTGCACGACAAAAGATGTGTTAGCCATGCGGTGCTGCTGTAGGCGTTCGGTAAACAAGTTCAACATGCACTTCGTGCACCGCTCAGACCTACATCGGCGTCTTTGACCGAGACCGAGACCTCCTTCGTGGATCCAAGGGCAAAAACTCGAGGAACCCGAAGACCACCGAATACAAAGATCTTCTTCGCGTTTCACCAAGGACCTCGTCATGGATTCCAAGATCTTCGCCCTGGAACCCAAGATCGACACCGATGCCCGAGGACCGAACGCCAAGACCCGAACCCGATGACGCCAAGTTCTCCATCCTGGAACGCCAAGTTCTTCCTCGCGAATCCGAAGCTCGCCGAACCCCACGGCGCGCCAAGTTCTCCTTCTCGGACCCGACAAGATCTTCACGACGACAAGATCGACACCAACCTAGGAAAATCCGATGTGCCCCCTAACGCCAAACCAAGTCCTTCTTCCCGGAACGCCAAGCTCTCCTCCATTGTCCGAGAACGTTCCCGCCGAGACCGATCCCCGTCGAACGCTGTCGAACCCCGGACCCCCGGAATCCAAGATCTTCCGAACCCAGATGTGTGACCCTAAGCCTCTATTTTTATAATATGACATATACCTGTCGCATCATTAAATCATCATGCTTGCATACATGTCATCTGGTGGGTTGGGTTAAATAGTCGACTCACCTACATTAAATATGGAGTCCATATGCGGGTTATTCTAGTCTTATATTGGCTCCATTTAAATTTGTGTAGCGAACCGATGCCATGTTTTGTCTTGCTAAGACAACATTTAAATTGCAGGGTATCTAATTAACTGGAACCTGTTAATTAATTGTCGGGACCCCGGTTCCGCTTAATACTGCCTAATTGCACCGCACTTTTGCCATGCCATGCATCATACCATGAACATGCCGATTCTTCTGCCATAGCATTAAATATTGCATCCGGTGTTTCTTCTAGTGTTTGCTTCTTCGCGGATTAGGCCGATGAGTGGATGCGAGTACCGACAAGTTCTCCGAATATGAATCTTCGACTATGTTTCCCAAGAGAGCATCTCTCCCCCTTCTACCTATTTTGCATGTATAGTCTTTATTTCCTCCTGTTGATCTATTGCTATCCGTGTCGCGATGCTTTAGTTTCCGTACAACAGTTATATCCCGTGCAGCCTCTATATTGCCTTGGACACCTCCTATTACCTGTGTTTGGGGGATAGCTGGCCTTGCGAGTCGTAGTTGCTTGCTCAGGTGCGATCTCGTGTTGTCAAGTGCCACAGTTGTTGGAATGCGGGCATATGTTTATGGTGGAGATGATCATGACTTTAAATACAACTATTAAAATGCTAGATATAACTAATGCAGAGGCATCGGTGGGCAATAGATGTTATTTGGTTCTTCCACGCTCACTTGTGTCCCATAGGACCCCGAGTACTTGATAGCTGTTCCTTGACTATTCGCACTATCCACATCCGGGAGGCCTTATGGACCCCCCTGAGCCAGAGCTTGATTCATTTCTATTTCTTGGGGCCACAAAGTAGTTTGGGGCTTTATTACTATCCTGTACTTATGCCACGTTTTACTGCTTTATTTCAGATTGTGCGTGGAGCACATGTACTGTTTTGGATCGTGCCATGTTTTCGCGGTATCGACAAGCCCAGTCACACTTTCGGGTTCCCAGTCGTTTACAGCTGTCGTCACAAACCTTGGGTCCGTTCCGGAGCCGGCCAACTTCGTTGCGGGTAGCTTAGTGGGGTGACCCCTTGAAATATTTTGTGAATCATGTGATCGCTTTGTCGTGAATGCCTCGTTGGGTTTTGAGTTGGTTTTTCCGAGGTTGATCGAGTGTGTGTTGCTATTTGTGCACCCCTGCAGGGTAAAACTTTCTGAAAGCCGTGTCCGCAGTTATGGACGACTTGGAGCACAGTATCTCGGTCATAGACAAGCATAACTAAAGTAGTGTTATAAACTTGACTTAATACGTGACTAGTAATTAGCTTCAACTATAACGGAATGGATATTTAAAATGCCAACAACTGGTGGATCTGTGTCATGCTATACCTGCCTAGTAAGTATTGCAACTCCAACGGAATGTGATAAAAGTGCCAATAACTGCTGGATTTAGGGATTCCTCAGGACAATTATATCTGGCTAGTAAATGTTCCAACTACAACAGAATGGTAATTAAAACTGCCCACTACTTATGCTATCAGGATGACTCGTGTTATCTATATCTGACTAGTAAGTGCTACAACTATAATGGAATGAATAAAATTTCCAACTATGTGAGTTCCTTGGTCCGACTTCCTCGTTTGGTCTCGAGGGGGGGAATACCAGGATGGGTATGATTGGTGTTAGTATCAGGCTGGATCCGAATAGGTCTTTCTTATCCCTCTCTAATAGCCGCCAGTTTTACTGAGTCTCTATAGGTTGTTTAGTGCTGCTGCGCTGCCGCTTCAGTCCACCATACCTATGTAGGCGAGAGCCGCCGAATTCTAGCCTCGCCGTGTACTGGCCTCAGTACTGACGCTCCTCTTTTTCCTTTGCCCTTTGTCGGCACCCCTTTTGTTTTAGCAGGTTTGAGTTCGACGTCGTTAGCAGGGATACCCTTCTGGCTTGGCCTGGGCAGGCTTATGGACGCCATTGGTTATTCTTCAGGGCTCTTAGCCCCATTTGCATCTTGTCCGTAGTCGGACGCTCTATCGTTTTCAAGGTGATTTGGATCTTTGTATATTATATCTGTATTCTTGACTCATGGAGTCGTTGATGTATATATATGTTCTGTGGGTTCCATCGTGGACTAATGTGTAATGGTATTACTTCGTTTTCCACCCGCACGAAAGTGCCTGGTGGGCGTCCTTGAATCGTTTCTATGCGGGTTTGGCGGAAATGGCTAAAACTTGCGTAGGGCCGATTCGAGGGTGTTACACTGGAGGCTTGATGATTTAGGGTTTATGCGTCGGGAGGCTTCTTATAGGCGAAGAGGCAAGGTCGGTGGGTGGCCAGGGGGCCACACCACCTGGTGGTGCGGCTAGGGATAGCCCGCGCCACCACATGGTGTGGCCACCCTGTGGCCCCTCTTCGTCTTGTCTTCTAGCTCCGTGAGTCTTCCGGTAAAATATCGACTTTGGCTTTTGTCCAGTCCAATCCCGGGAATATTCATTTTCTAACTTTCCTGGAACCAAAAACAGCAGATAACAGGCAACTGGCACTATGGCATCTTGTTAATAGGTTAGTCTAAGAAATCATATGAAAAGTACTCCAAAGTGTGGACAAAACACAAGAAAGTAGATAAAACCAAGCATGGAACATCTAAAATTATAGATAAATTTGCAATGTATCAACATCCCCAAGCTTAACTCCTGCTCGTCCTCGAGTAGGTAAGTGATAAAAAGAAAGAATAATTTTTGAGGTGACATGCACCATCATAAACTTGATCAAAGTAGTTGTAAAACATTCAAAGCTGGGATCATAGTACTTCAATCATAACATGAAAGACAAAGTTCTAGCAATAAGACAAAGAAACTATGATGCAACATGAAAAGGCACAAACAAAAGATTCATGAATAACAATGCTTTGCAAGACGTTTGTTTGTTTCTCATAAAGAAAACATAGCATAATGGCATTCAGCTTGTCCCTCATGGAGTAGCAAAACATAAATGCATAGGACACCTTCAAAGTTCATAAGAGTGACTAGATACAAATAGTTTAAAACAAGAAATATCAAGTTATGCATCTATCAACTAGTCTTGGGACAATGCACATAGAACTAAGAATGGCCACTATGCTCTCAAAGTAGGTGCATAAAGGTAGAAGGTGGATACTCAATATAATGGTGGAAGAAAGGCCTTCATAAAAGGAAGTAGGGATTCAAGTCTCATAAAGAGCTTCCAAAAATTATGGTACTTATAGCTTTCAGCTCTCATTGCCCCTATCATAAGCATCTTGAAGGTGATTAAGGTTAAGGTGAACAAACTATGGTGTATATGCTTGACGAAGTATAAGTTGGAAATCTCATGTCCCTTGAATACGAGGGTCGCTCCTCATGCTACTCAAGTTTAGTCACCGGTAAGTTCTTTTCATCATAAGTACATGTGTATCATAGAGAACCGCCAACAGGGTACCCCTTGCCCGATGATACGGAAGAATCCCCATATCAAAATGACA
Source organism: Avena eriantha (assembly GCA_910589775.1). Classification (NCBI taxonomy): domain Eukaryota; kingdom Viridiplantae; phylum Streptophyta; class Magnoliopsida; order Poales; family Poaceae; genus Avena; species Avena eriantha. Next base: position 285,757,200 of record OU342743.1, on the reverse strand, counting down.
AGGCAAGTAGACAACGAGCATCTCAACAATCTTCTCATTTACCATGGGAATATGGTGCTTTTTTCTCTCTTTCCTCTTTTCATAATCTTTTTTTTTCCTTTTTCTCTTTTTTTCTGAATATCTGACTCTTTTTTTCATAAGAAGAATGCTTCATAGACAGCTCATTATGGTTACGCTGCAGGTTTCCACCATGACGACATGGATAAGACCAGCGGCCCAGGCGTTTCTATAACACACATACATAACTCCATGGACTTACAAGCTCCGCTTTCATTTCACACCAACGACATCCATAGACAAAGGAGCATGATATCAACTAGGTACAAAGTACAAGTGCAATGTTGAAAGCGTTCCCCATGACAGCATGGTTCTGCTAATCCCCAACATATAAGTGCAAGCATATACAACATAGACGACACAATGGTTCAAGTTTATTAAGGGCAAGAAAAGTAAAGTGTGCCATCAAGTTTGTGAGAGCTTTAATCACTAGTTTTCTCATAATAAGTTTAATTCGGAAGGTAGATAAAAACATGAATATACTTGGAATAGCATAAGCTAATAGGTAGGTATGGTGGACTCTTTGGAATAACTTGGTTTTAGGAGTTGGATGCATGCGTGGAAGTCATACTTGGTTATGGAGGCTAGCAAAAGACTGGGAGCGACCAACTAAGAGAGCAATAATGGCCATAATCATGCAAAGCGACAAAACATCATTAATTAAAGCATAAGGTGATACTACAAGTTGAAAACTAAAGGATCATAAAGGCTATGGTGACTTGGGATAGTCATAACATGGTGTGAGCATGTGCCAAGTCAACCCAAATAAAGCATCAAACGAGAATACCACAATACTATGCTTTAATATTCTAAAACAACGCATGATTCTTTCAAGGCACATTAAGCAATCTCAATTGTTTATAATAAGTCATGCTACAGCAAATAATACTAAGCATAAAGCCAAAACAATATCAAGCATGGCATGATAAAGCATATGCGACATTCAAAAACAAGCTCTCTTTACCACTTAAGCATGAACTTTCCTACTCTTTTCCAATCCAAACCAAACTATATGAAAACCAATGTATGAAAGAGGGGGGTACAAACAATTTAGTCAGAACACTAAGCAAACCAATCAAACAAAAAAACAAAAACAAAAAACGAAGACGCTCCAAGAATAACACAACTGTGCATGAAACAATAAAAAAATAAAGCGTTTGGAAGAAACCTGGGATTTTTATTGATGAAGAGGGGGATGCCTTGGGAATCCCCAAGCTTTGACGCTTGTACTTCTTGGATATTTCTTGGGGTGACACGCGTGGCATCCCCAAGCTTCAGCTTTAGTCCATCCTTCATCTTGTTACTCATTCCTTCCATACACCTGAAATTTTTCCTTCATACAAAACTTCACACAATCTTTATTAGCAATATTAGTGCACTCAAGATAATAAGTCTTTAGGTTCAGTTCTAACACCAATAAAACTTCCATTAAAACATAAGATACTATAGCACTTCCCTCAAAAAGCTCAATTCCCCAAAAGAACTCAAAAAGGAACCAACAAGAAGCAAATGCAGAAAATGGCAGAAATCTGTCAAAACAGACCAGCAGGTAAAGACGAATTTTTTCTAAGATCTTCAGTTGCTCAAATCAAAAAGTGTTGAACTAACTAAAGTTATATAACAACCTGGGGCAGAAGCAAAAAAATTCACGCCTCAAAAGGACGTACAGATATTTTACACGAATTTTTACGGTGAAGCACATAAATCTGTTTTGGGACAGCAACTTTCGCAATCATTACTTCTCTCTCATTAGAGGTTACTCTTGGCACAAAAAGCAAATAAAAAGCAAATAACTTCCAAGACTCATCTAAAAATTTTGGGTTATCTCCCAATAAGTACTTTTCTTTAACGCCTTTAAGTTAGGCATGATAGTTTAAGAAGATGCTCACATAAGAAATATGAATTGAAGTAAAAGAAAGCATCAAGAAGCAAATTCAAAGCACATTTAAGTCTAACCCAGTTCCTATGCATAGCAATATTATAAAGAAATAAGTCATGAAAGCACAAAGAAACAAGCATAGGAAAGCAAAACAAGTGCAACTTCAAGACTTTCAACATAAAGAGGGGAAACCTAATATTATTGAGATGCATAAAACCATGTTTCCCTCTCTCATAATAACTTTTAGTAGCATCATGAATAAAATTAACAATATAACTATCACATAAAACATACTTATCATGAGCCACATGCATATAATAATTATTACTCTCCACATAAGCATAGTCATTTTTATTAATTGTAGTGGGAGAAAATTAAACAAAATAGCTATCATTATTATTCTCATCACCATAATCATCAAATATAGGAGGCATATTGTAATCATAATTAATTTTCTCCTCAATAGTAGGTGGACTGAAAATATCATATTCATCATTGTAATCATCATATATTGGAGGTTTGGTATCATCATAAGCAATAGAATAGCTATCTTCCAAAGCTGGGGAACTAAAAATATCATTTTCATAAAAACTAGCTTCCCCAAGCTTAGACTTTTCCATAGCATTAGTAATAATGGTGTTCAAAGAATTCATATTAATAATATTGCTATTAGCATGAAAATAAAGTTCCATAGGTTTTTTAATTTTCTCTTCAAACACTTCATGTCCTAACTCAAGATAAATACTATAAAGCTCTCTAATTTTTTTGTTATTTTCCATTAAGCCTAACTAGTCAAAACAAGAAACAAAAAGACAAAATTGCAGAATCTAAAGGAAATAACTTCGAGCACTCACACCGGAGGATGTGAGTACCTTTTACCTTACCTCCTCGGCAACGGCGCCAGAAAATAGCTTGATGTCTACGCAATTCTATTCTTGTAGACAGTTGTTGGGCCTCCAAGTGCAGAGGTTTGTAGAACAGCAGCAAGTTTTCCCTTAAGTGGATCACCCAAGGTTTATCGAACTCAGGGAGGAAGTGGTCAAAGGTATTCCCTCTCAAGCAACCCTGCAATCAAGATATAAGAAGTCTCTTGTGTCCCCAACACACCCAATACACTTGTCAGGTGTATAGCTACACTAGTTCGGCGAAGAGATAGTGAAATACAAGTGGTATGGATATAAGATAACAATGCCAGAAAATACTTTGATGGCGTGGAAGAGACTAAAGGTAAACTGAAATAAATATGGAAGCAAGAAAACATGTAACAGATCTAATTGCAAACGGTGTTTCAATGCTTAGAAACAAGGCCTAGGGATCATACTTTCACTAGTGAACACTCTCATATAAATATCTTCTGTTTATGATACTACTCTTAACTACTCTCCGGTTGGACACTCTAATCCATGGTAGGGTTATAACAACACACCTCAAAGTTCATATTTCCCATCTAGGTAACCCCACACTGTCACCTTGAGCACTAGATGGTTCCAACAAACATCACAATTTCATAAAGACATCCAACTCCAAATATAACTCATAACAAGTATTTGCAATCTATAGCCTAAGTGCCACCATGGTGTGCACACTGTCAACTTCACACACATGGGGAGAGCAGAGATCTATTAAAGCACTTGAGTAGCAATGTAGATCTATAGATTACAAGCTCATGATCTCAATAAGAGCATGCATAGAGAGAGATGAACACATAGCTACCGGTAGAACCCTTAGCCTCGAGGAAGAACTACTCCCTCCTCATCATGGGAATCGGCAATGGTGATGGAGATGGTGGTGGAGATAGATGGAGATGGCTCCGGGTGCACTTCCCCGTCCCGGCAGGGTGCCGGAACAGAGACTTTCTGTCCCCTTTGGTGGCGGCAGTGCTGCAGAACTTTTCGTGGCTGGAGGATTGATGATTTATGGTTTATGCATCGGGAGGCTTCTTATAGGCGAAGAGGAAAGGTCGATGGGCGGCCAGGGGCCCACACCACCTTGTGGCGTGGCTAGGGCTAGCCCGCGCCACCACATGGTGTGGCCACCCTATGGCCCCTCTTCGTCTCGTCTTCTGGCTCCATGAGTCTTCCGGTAAAATATCGACTTTGGCTTTTGTCCGGTCCAATTCCAAGAATATTCATTTTCTGACTTTCCTGGAACCGAAAACAGTAGAAAACAGGCAACTGGCATTGTGGCATCTTGTTAATAGGTTAGTCCAAGAAATCATATGAAAAGTACTCCAAAGTGTGGACAAAACATAAGAAAGTAAATAAAACCAAGCATGGAACAACAAAAATTATAGATACGTTAGCAACGTATCATAAACTGTAAACCCTAGCGAGGTGACTCCTATATAAACCTCCCTAGGGTACTCTGAGGACTTACGTTCCATCATACACCCCTTCAAGCGACTCGCTGCTTAGACGCCGAGCTCGCCACCCTTGTAACTCGCTCTCTATCAATCTAATCTAGAAGGAATAGGTCTTTACCCTTCGGGGGGCCAAACCTGGATAAATCCATGTGCATCCGCCCCCATATCGCACCGCAGATGGCCGCCAGCTCTTGCCCCCGGTTCTATCAATCGCTGCCTACTGCAGCGACTGCCGTGGCCATTTCCACGACAGTGGCACCCACCGTGGGGCCTAGCCGGACTGGCCTGAGTTCTGTGGCGAGACCTTACTCGCTGATCGATTGGCCGATCGCCGCCGGCTGCATGATCGCCATCGGCGGGATCTTATAGATCCTGCTCAGCAGTTACATCTCAGTATCGTTCCCGATCACCCACAGCGCGATAATGCCGGTCGGCACCATCAACCTCTTTGTCGGCTTCACCAGCACGGTCGATCCAGCAGCAACGGTGATCGTCGGCGGATCACCGATGCGCCGCGATCTGCTCTCGGAGGAGCAGGTCTGCTCCATCAGGAGCCTCGTCACCGAGTACGACTCGGCTGCCAGCAACGCGGCCGAGACCAACACCGTTGTGGATGACACGGCCCTACACGACGATGCCAACTCCACGACCCCTGCCTCGGTCGATGGATCTATCACCGCGGCATCATGGGAGGACTCCATCACGCGGGTCTCCAACGTTGAGGACTTCGAGGACTCCTCCATCCTCGGGATCTTCGATTCCGATTCCGGCTCGGAATCCCCTGAGGACTTCTGCGCCAGATCCAATCGCTTCAAGGCGATCTACATGGCGAGCAGCACGGTCGCCTTGCTAGATCCATTCTCCACATCGATCCCGCCAACCGCCACGGCCACGGAAGTGGAGGAAGCCTGCTAGCGACTGGAGGAGGCGACACACAAGGAGATAGCCGAGCGTGAGAAATTCTGCCTCGAGCGGGCGATGGCGCAGGAGCTGTCGCTTTACCACCAGCGCCGCATCAGGACCCGCCTAAACTCCAACGTCCAAGGCCGCGTCCTAAACTTCGACGACGAGAGCGACCCTACACGCGCGGCTGAACGCGAGTACTGCGAGAACCACCACCAGGCGGTAGCAATCGACCACCACCCGGCACACCGGCGACTGGGGCCCCGCCACCACCCATTGGTCGCGCACCCCCGCCGGACCAGTCTCGGATAATAATCTCGCCATAGGCCCGCGACGCCAATGGACTCCCACTATACTCCACCCCGACGAACAACATCGTCGCGGCCGATGCCGCAGTCGCCAACCTCAACGTACAGGGAGAGGGCACGCTCCAGATCCAGTATGCCAAGCCCCTACTCGCTAGGGCCGTCGAGCAGCAAGCTGCGGGAGTACACCCACGGGGGCGGATGTATTTCCGCTCCTCGGCAAGCAGGACGGTCTCAAGCGGTCACCCTACCGTCACCAACGCCGTAACCTGCCCACCACCGCAGCCCCTGGCAAACCAGCCATGGGCCGCCAACCCCACGCTCTCCACCAACGAGCCGCGACCGTTGAACAACACGGTCGCCGCCAACGGGCAGCCCATCGATGCCCGAATGCACATCGTCAACAACCAAGCTTGATGGGCGCGCCAGTCCAACGACTTGAGGCACAACCTCAGTAACCGCGGTGACCCCGAACCCAGGGGCTCGAACAGCCGAGTCGGCCCCCAGTGCTTCGGACTCATGATCCGAGGAGAGAAGTACCCCGCCAACTTCAAGGCACCCAAGGAGATCGAAAAGTATGATCTGACGTACGATCCAGCGGTCTGGCTGGACACATACCTCATGGCGATGGGAATCGCCGGCCACACTAACCTGCTAGCCGCTCGCTACCTCCCCCTGATGATGGACGGTGCGACCCAGCAATGGATCAACACCCTCCCCGCTCCCAGGAGTCCACTCCTGGGAGGAGATGTGGGATGCCTTCATTAGGCACTTTGAGGGTTCCTACACCCGCGCCACCACCATTGAGGACCTGGAGCGATGCATCCAGGGACAACGCGAGTCGACCCACCACTGGATCCAAAGGTGGCAGGAACTATGGATCAACGCCTCCGGCATCCACTCGGACACGGCGATACATTGCTTCAAGAACGCGTGCCGGTATGAGCCCCTGGTCTCCAAGATCAAGAGGGTCTACCGGACGCTCGACAACATCCTCGACCTCCTCGAGATTGCCAAGCGATACGTGGAAGAGGACCCCAACCAAGACTCTGTCGACAAGTCAGGAGGAAGACGCCGCACCAGCGGCCACGATGCTGGGCGACAGCGCGACATGCGCTACAGCGACACTCGCATCACCGGCAAGCGTCGTAGTGATGGGCGAGTAGACTTCGTCGCCAACGCTGGCTACGGTCAACGCGACTCGAAAAACTTCCGCCGCGACGGAGGAAACTATCGCGACAACGGAAATTACTGTGCCAACAACGTGGTGAGGCCGAAATTTGACCCCGCCGCCCTGCATCTACCACAGTAGGGAGGGAAAACCCGCCACCCACACCACCCCCAACTTCCACTCCCTCAAGGAGATCGAAAAGGCAAGGCGAGCAAGGGAGGACCCCAACAATAACCCGCCACGGGGTAACGGAAACGCCGGCGGCTTCGGCAACACCGTCGGCTCGCTACACACCTTCACCGAGCTTGGCACCAAACACGAGAAGAAGGTTCTCGCCCACGCGGTTGCCGTTAATGCGGTGACCGAAGTTGACATCCCTCGCTTCCTCAACTGGTCCAAACAGAGCATCACCTGGAGTCGCCATGATCACGCGCTCAGGATCGAATATCTAGGGTGAGTCACCCTGGTGGTCAGGCCCAAGGTGGCCGACTACTGGCTGCCCAAGACACTGATGAACGGCAGGAGCTCCATCAACATCATGTACCTGGACACGTTCAAGAGGCTCCAGCTCCTAGAAGCAGCAATCGAGCCGACCCTGACAACCTTCCACGGCATCGTCCCTGGTCGGAAGGTGTACCTGATTGGAAAAGTGACACTGCTAGTCACCTTCGGCACACCGGCAAACTACCGCATGGAGAGGATCGTGTTCAAGCTGGTGAACTTTCGCAGCCCCTACCACTGTGTCCTAGGATGCCAAACGTTCGCCAAATTCATGGCGACTCCCCACTACGCCTACAACATGATGAAGCTTCCAGGGCCGAGCGGCATCATCACCGTCCACGGCGACCCCGATATGGCCGTGGAATGCAAGGACAAAGGCGCTGAACTCACTGACACCGTCATCGCCGCGGAGACTGATCACGCGGAGGAGCTCGCAAAATATGCGGGCAACATCAACAAGGATGACCCCACCATCCTGAAGAAGCCAACCGCCGCAAACTCCACATTCGAGGCGACCACACACACCCGCATCGTCGAGCTCGTCCCGGGCGATGCCAGTCAGACGGTCACCATTGAGGCGCACATGAGCCCCGCATAGGAAAGCGCACTGATCAGGTTCCTCCGTGAGAACCGCGACATCTTCACATGGAAACCATCTGACATGCCAGGTATCTCGAGGGAACTCGCTGAGCACAAACACAACACCGACCCCAAAGTGCGACCAGTAAAGCAGTCGCTACAGCCCTTCAATGAAGAGCGCCATCGAGCAATCGCCGAAGAAGTACAACGCCTATTAGCCGCAGGCTTCATTCGGCCAATAAAATACTCCAAGTGGCTGGCAAACCCAGTCCTGGTCCTGAAAAAGAACAACACGTGGAGAATGTGTATCGACTACACCAACCTCAACAGTTCCTGCCCGAAGGAGGAGTTCGTCCTACCGCGCATCGACCAGATCATCGACTCGACCGCAGGATCGGAGTCGATGTGCTTCCTCGACGCGTACTCTGGTTACAACCAGATCAAAATGGCGGTCGAGGATGAGGAGAAGACGGTGTTCATCACGCCATTCAGTGCCTTCTGCTACACGGCCATGACGTTTGGCCTCAAGAATGTCGGCGCCACATACCAAAGGTGCATGCAGGAATGCCTTGCGAGACAAATTGGCCGCAACATCCATGTCTACATCGACGACGTGGTGGTAAAATCCACCCGCCAGGACGACCTGCTCGCCGACCTGGTCGAAACCTTTGCAAACCTACGGAGGTACAACATCAAGCTAAACCCAGGAAAATGCACCTTCAGCGTACCCACCAGACAGCTCCTGGGATACGTGGTCTCCAAGCGAGGCATCGAGGCCAACCCCACCAAGATCGACACCATCGCACGACTCGGAAAACCCGAGTGCCTGCGCGACGTCCAGAAGTTGGCCGGGCGAGTCGCGGCTCTCAGTCGCTTCATCCCCCGGCTCGGCGAGAAGGCAATGCCCCTCTACCACCTGATGCGCAAGAATCCCACGTTCCAATGGGACGCGGAGGCGGATGACGCACTCAAAGCGCACAAAGAAGTGCTACTCGCGGCCCCACTCCTTGCCTTCCTAGTCGAGAAAGAGCCAATGCTTGTCTATGTGGCGGCCTCCACTCGAGTCGTCAGCGCCGTGATGGTCGTCAAACGGCCAGTGGAGGGCAAGGAGCGCCCCATACAGCGCCCCGTCTACTACATCAGCGAAGTCCTGACGGACTCAAGACAACGCTACCCGCAATACCAGAAACTGGTACAATACCAGAAACTGGTATACGTGGTATTCCGAGCTCAATGACAACTCCCACATTACTTCCAGGAGCACCCAATCACGGTCGTCTCCTCCGCACCACTACAGGACATAATACGCAATCGCAAGGCGACTTGGTGAGTCGCCAAGTGGGCTGTCGAAATCAGCGTCCACAACATCAAGTATGAGCCCCGCAAAGCGATCAAGTCGCAAGCCCTGGCTGATTTCCTCGCAGACTATTGGTCGCTCCATTTCGACGGGTCCAAGAACACCGACGGCGCAGGGGCCAGGGTCATACTGACCTCCCCTAAGGGAGACAAGCTTCGCTACGTGATCCATCTCAACTTCAAGCCCTGCACTAACAAGATGGCAGAGTACGAGGCCCTCCTTCACGGCATGCGGGCCGCCAAGGAGATGAACATCAACCGCCTACGGTGCTACGGCGACTCTGACCTAGTCGCCAGCCAAGTCGCCGGAACCTGCGACGCCGTCTCCCCGACAATGATAGCGTACCGCCAAGCGGTAGACCAGCTGGGAGGACACTTCAACGGCTACTCAGTCGAGTGGATCGACAGGCGAAAGAATGAGGAGGCAGATGCCCTTTCCCGTATCGGGTCGGCTCGACAAACGCCACCCGCAGGCGTCATCCTCGACATCATCCACAAACCTTCGGTCTGCCCATCGAAGGAGATCGACATCCAGATACCACTACAACCCGAGCCGGCCCTAGTCACCATGATCGTGGAGCCTAGCGACTGGACGACACCATATGTCGCCTTCCTCGAGCACAAGATCCTCCCAAGCAACGAGATGGAAGCGCGAATGATTGTGCGTCGCTACAAATCCTTCGTCGTCATCATCAACGGCGAGCTCCACAAACGCAGCGTGACCGGCGTGTTCCAGCGCTACGTACAACCAAAAGAAGGCTGCAAGATCCTCCAGGACATCCACGCCGGTGATTGCGGCCATCACGCCGGCGCCAAGTCGCTGGTCGACAAGGCCATGCGGAACGGTTTCTAGTGGCTCACCATGCACGTCGACGCCACCGACATCGTCCAACAATGCGTCGGGTGCCAGAAATACGCCAACCAGACGCACCTCCCTGGTTCAGCACTCAAGACCATCCCCATCACATGGCCATTCGCTGTATGGGGCATGGACATGGTCGGCCCGTTCAAGAAGGCCCCATCCGGCCTCACCCATCCCATGGTCGCGGTCGACAAGTTCACCAAATGGGTCGAGGCTAAGCCGATCAAAAAGTGCGACGGCAAGATGGCCACCAAGTTCTAACAGGAGCTCATCTACCAGTACGGCTACCCGCACAACATCATAACGGACAACGGTACTAACTTCGCCAAGGGTGCCATGGTAGAGTTCTACGAGGAACATGGCATACGACTGGACCATGCCTTAGTCGCCCACTCGGAGTCGGACGGCCAAGCAGAACACGCCAACTAGAGCGTCCTCCACGGGCTCAAGCCGCGACTCCAAGTGCCCCTCGAGGCACCCCAGGATGCTGGGTCGAGGAGCTCCCCTCGGTAATATGGGGGATCCGCACCTCCGTCAACCGCTCCACAGGGTTCACACCCTTCTTCATGGTGTACGGCGCTGAAGCCATAATGCCAACCGACCTGGAGCACGACTCACCTCGAGTCGCCAACTAAGTCAAGGCGACAAACGAGATCGTCCGCCAAGACAGCATCGACCAGATCGACGAGGCACGCGACCTAGCTCGCTCTCGCACTGCCATCTACCAGCAGGGACTCCGTTGCTACCACAGCCGCTGAGTCTGGACCCGCACCTTCCAGGAGGGCGATTTGGTCCTACGACTGGCCCAGGACAAGAAGTGCATGCACAAACTCTCCCTCCCATGGGAGGGGCCATTCGCCATAGGGTGAGTCCTCGACAACGACGCCTACTACCTCATCGACATACGAGGCGACGACCAGCTTGAGGTCGGGAGGCCATGGAATGTAAACCTTCTCCGAAAGTTCTATACATAGAACTCAAACTTGTACCCAGATGATATATAATTAAATTCATTTAGATCACACAAATTGTGTCTACTCGCCATACTCTTGTGCAACTCGCACTCGTACAATTAGCAATATGCTACCTACGGAAGTCAACCCTTGGTCGAGCGACCAGCACGGCTAAGTAGTGCGACCCAAGGGCACTGAAGACATTCGGGCCTTGTGTCATCCATGAACACGCCAACCCGGAGCCACAATCAGAGTCTCCTTGCTTGACTGGCCCACCGGGCCAAGACGACCGACATTCGCTTCCCACAGCGACCTGCCCTTCCCATCCTCGCGCAAAGCGACTCGAATGGTTAAGTACCACGCACGGGGACTTTGCAAACGAAAAACCCTCAGGCGGATCGAGAACACACCAAGTAAGAGAGCTACCTTGGACTCGCCTAGCGACTGGCTCTCCGAACCAGGGGAAGGGACGCGTTACAAACAACGCACCAGTAACTCACAATAGGCATGCGCCCAAAACGGCTAAGTACTACGCTCGGGGACTCGCCTAAAAACAATCCTACTCGCGCTTGGGGACTCACCCTTCAGAGAAGCAAGGGACAACTAACACAAAATCCAAAGAAAACACATATGTATACAAACGAGTTATACCCCACTAAAGGCGGACGCGCTCGAGGACTCGCTCAAACAAATAATTAAACACACCACACAATTAAGCTTGCATTGCAAGTCAATTGACTCCTCTTACTCCCATACAAAATATTGTTCATACTACAAACAGTCGCCACTTGGCATATCTTACAAACTGCCTAGAGACGCTATCTATTTCGCAGGCCCCGATGAAGAAGCATCCCCACCACCCTTGACACGAACGAATGGCTGCCATGGGTTCGTCGGGTAGGTCGACAGCGACTTCGACAGCGCCGACCGGAAGGGCTGCTCCGACTTCAGGTCACGATGTCCGGTTTAGGGTCGCCTAGCGCCACCACCATCTCCTGGTATGGCAGCAGGTCCCCCATTGCCAGCACCTAATCAGCGAAGGGGGCGGCCTTGGCGGTCAGCTTCAACACCTCTGACATCTCCACCGTCCCAGTCGAACAAAGGATAGCCGCTGGTGACGTCGTCAAGATTGAAGTCGTCGGGGAAGTGAGCAAACCCCAGACTCAACGCCGTGGTGGCCCCGCGCCTAAAAGCCGAGCGCGCCATCCATTCGATGACGGTGGGCACCTCCTCCAAATAGCGCCACACTTCAGTCAGTCCCCCAGGTATAACCTCGGTGGAGGACATTCCTTGAAGAACTTCCTAGACGCACAACGCTGAGGCGGTGGCCGCGTTCACCACTGCAGTCACACACTGCGAGGCGTTCAAGGTCTACACCACCGGGTCGCTTTGTCCTATCACAGCTGCAACTTCAGATGTTAGTGCCACTACGGATTCCCCCACTCGGGGACTCAATGCACATATCAAATAAAAGAGCAGCGACTCACCAAGAAGCTTTCGGCAGTTCTCAGTGACGTGCTTCTCCAAGTCGGCATGATTGCTTTGCAGCCCAAGGATGATTGAGTCCGCAGCCTTCCGCTCCTCTTCATCCGCAGCGCACGGCCTTCGCTCTATCCTCAAAAGAGATCGAAGCTGCCTTCGCCACCTCCAACTCCTTGACCAGCGAGTCGATACGCCCATTCGCCACGTCTAGCTCGGCAATTGGGACATATCCTTCTCGGGCCTTGGCAATCGCAGCCGGAAGACCGTCTGAATAGAAAAGAACGATTGTCAGCACTCCGGAACACCAGCAACTCTTGGCCGAAAAATGAATCAAGTACTCACCAACGGTCTCCTTGAGTCGCCGGTTTGCCTCCTGTGCCACGCACAGATCACGCTCCAGACACTCCTTTGCAGCCTATCGATCAGCCGACTCCCTCTGCAAGCCCTACAAGCAGAATGAAAAATTAGCAATTGCAAAAACACAAAATCAGTGTCCAGCCGCTGAAATTCAGCAGCTAAACACTCGGGGACTGGCAACTAGAAGAAACCCATTTCCTAGCCGCTGAAATTCAGCGACTAGAAACTCGAGGACTGGAGACTAGAAGAAACTCAGTGCCTAGCTGCTGAAATTCAGCGACTAGAAACTCAGGGACTGGACGTACCTGAATGGCGGCGCCAAGCATACTGTGAAGTTCCCTGGCATTCGTCGAAGGGACCACGAAGGAAGTACGCCCGCGACGAGACCCAACGTCCTCGTCAACAATCTCTGGGCTCTGTGGAGACTGGTTTTCCACCACGCCCGGAAAACCCTTCGCCATGAAGCGCGGAAATGTCGTTGAGGCTCTAGCCGGGGCACTATCGTCGGGGCCGATGGTTCCGTCATCGGAACCCCTTTGGCTGGCTCCGATCGGGTAACCGCTACCTCCTCGGTGCCTGCGGCAGGATCACTCCCCTTGGCGCTATCTCCTGCCACAGCACCGCCATCACCTCCCTTCTGCTTCTTTGCACCCTCCGCAGGCGCAACGTCTGCAGCAGGCTTCTTCTTTTGGGGGGGGTCGCCTTCCCCTGTGGTGGCGACTGGTGGAATCTTTGCCACTGAAGGGCGACCGATCTCCTTGATGCCGGGCCTACCAAACCTCCAAAGTCAGCTTAGAAATCACATAAAAACGGATCAAGAATTGGAAGGGAGAACTCGAGGCTTACTTGGCGACCGGAAGAAAACACAACCCCGTGCTGATGTGGGCAGGCTTATCCAGCTTTGGGCCTAGCTTGCGCGTCATACCCCTCTCGAAGACATCCGAAGCCCACGACACCGCGGGCCTCTTCGATGATGAGGCCGCAGTCACAGGAACCTCTGGTTTAGAAGATGCCGCCATTCCCAAAGGTCGCGGCGACTTTAACACTGTGGCCTTAGCTACCTCCTGCTCTAGCGTCATCGAAGCTATTGGCGTGATCACTACAAGAGGAACCTCCACCGCCGCTTCAGTGCCTTCAGCCTCCGATCCCGTCATCGGAATTGTGCCCTCTGGGATCTTGTGTGAGGTCTCGGCCATGTCATCATAGGACTCGTCATCCGACTCGAACACCACCACCGACCTGGATGGTGATGCTGGCTTCTTCGCTGGCGACTTCGGCTTGCACGAGGGTTTCGCCGGCATGGCTGTTCACCGAGAAGTGTGCTCTTGCAAGATCTCATCGCCTTGTTTGCGCTCTTCGAGACTACGGCTCGCCTCGAGCTCGCGTTGCTTCCGCATGCGAGTCTTGCAGGCCGCGGGCGCTGGGGGAGGAACCTCTACCTCCTCCTCTTCGTCCTCAGAAGATTCTCTTGAGGCACCCTCCTCGAACTCGTGGGGAACCTCTTTGTCGAGTGGGGGGAGCCAACCACTCGCATCAGTGGATACGAATAAATTTCAAACGATGCGTCTACAAATCGCACCACGAGAATTACGACTGAAGTTAAATTCAGAGAGAAGAACTTACTGTGGGGGCTTCATTCTTCACAGGCACGTACGGAGTGAGCCCGGCTGACGTGGTTGTAAATTCCGCGTCAGTGATCTTCTTCAGGGCGGCCTTGTAATCTTCAGCGTCCCATGATTCCTTGCTAGTCCGGGAAGGATCATTCTTCCCGCTGTACTCGTACATCTAGTGCGGTCAGGCCGCTAGTGGAACCAGTCGCCGCCCGATCCAACAATTATACAGGTTGATCGAGGACAACTCTTGGTCCTTCATCTTCTGGATCTGGTCAATCATCTCCGTCACAGCCATCCTTTGATCATCGGGGAGCCTGTCCATCGCCAGCCGGCGGGGTTCGCTTCTTTCCGCGATGAATTCCGGCAACGCTACTTCACCAGAGGGAGTGGGCTCCTTCACGTAGAACCAGCTCCTCTTCCACTCGCTCACGGCCTTCTTTCGCAGCATAAGCTTGACGAAGTTGGCCTTCGTCTTCAGCTGAAAGGTGACGCCTCTGGCCGCCAAGATCGGGCCGCCAGACCCTTCATGTCCGATGCGGCCGTGGAAAAGTTCCAGGCACAGCGGGAAGTATGGACTGTAGCCAAGGTAGCACTAACAGAAGGCGATGAAGATCGCCAGCTGCTCGATGCTGTGCGGGCCGAGATCTGACGGCTTGATCGCATAATATGTGCAAAATTGCTAGAAGAATAGCGAGCCAGGGAACCCCAAGCCCCACTCCAAATGGCTGGGAAAGCAGATGAACTCGTTGGCGCGTGGCTTTGGCTCGATCTCGGAAGACGTGGGGATCTACCAATTCCCCTTACGGAGGACCCCGGCGTCCTCGAAGGACCTGAGCTGTATCGTGGTGCACTTTGATTTCTCCCACGAACCTTTCAGAGGCACCATCAAGAAGGAAGACATAGTCGCTTCGTCTGGAGAGTGTGGATCAAGGGAAGACAGAAGAAATGGATGCGCGAGAATGAAGCATGTGGGAAAGGATCTGCAGGACTGATCCGTCGCTCCCCTTATAAGGGGGTGCTACCCGCATATCTCGGGGTAGCCGTTGCCTGCAATAATTGCACCGAAGTTACCGTTGGACTATCCAACGGATAGTTTGACCAAGTTGATGGTCCAATTCCTTCAATCGACTCGCTTGCAACTAGGCCCTATCCACTCGCTGAAGCAGTGACTTGACAGCGGTTGCATTCGCTGAAACGGCGACTAGAAACCTAGGGAAAATTTCCTTGATTTCGGTGGAGTCCATCGCCGATTCGACTAGGCATCCAAATTGGACTCGCCTACTCCGACAGCCAAATGAACACCTGCGTCTGAATCAACGATGGCCTCGGGGACTACTGATGGTGATATGCCGAATGGGGTATGCCCCAACAGGACGTTCCGATGGGGCCAAAGGCCTCACGAGTGGGTCAGTAGGACGACGACTGGAATGCGACTAAGGAGAAGGCCTAGCGACTAGAGACTGGAGGCCCAGGAGCATATTCGAAGCCCAGTCGGATTAGGTCAAAGCCTCTGAATCCATATCTTGTTCGATTGTAAACTGTAAACCCTAGCGAGGTGCCTCCTATATAAACCTCCCTAGGGTACTCTGAGGACTTACGTTCCATCATACACCACTTCAAGCGACTCGCTGCTTAGACGCCGAGCTCGCCACCCTTGTAACTCGCTCTCTATCAATCTAATCTAGCAGGAGTAGGTCTTTACCCTTCGGGGGGCGAACCTGGATAAATCCATGTGCATCCGCCCCCATCTCGCACCGCAGATGGCCGCCAGCTCTCGCCCCCAATTCTATCAATCGCTGCCTACTGCAGCGACTGCCGTGGCCATTTCCACGACATATTGTACTCTATTATTATGTAGAATGAAGATCCAGGAATATAAAAGAAGGTCACTCTTTAGTGTTGGGTTCATTGACCCAGATAAAATACATATAAAGACGCTAATGGATAAACCCGAGGAGACGGAGGAAAACCTTCTAAGGTTTCTAACGGAGCAAAATATCTGTGACCACATACTGTTTCCTTACAATTTCAAGTGAGGGTCTTACTCTGGTGTACCCATCACTTTTGCTTACTCGATATTAAGTGTAATTGATGAGTTACTGATGTATATATAAACGTGTGCAGATACCACTGGATTCTGCTAAATATTCAATTTGATAAGGAAAGAGTTGAAGTCATGGACCCATTAAAAAGACCCCTAGAACAGTTTAGGGACATGCAGGACACGCTCCAGAGGTAATTTTCGCGCTACATCGGTCTCGAGACTTGATAAGGGAAGAGTTGATTTCCTGAGATATCACGTAATAAATAACTCATTCATTTTATTTACTGGGCAGGGTTTGGAACCAGTTCAAGAGTGCGGTTACGGGTCACTTTAGTGAGAAGCCGACGTTTAAGCCGGTCTCGGTAAGTAGTACAGACATCTCTTTACTTCTATAGTTTCAATACAATTATGATGCTAGAATATTATTTTGATTGAATTCTATTCTCGTAAAGTGCGCTAGGCAGCCACCCAGGATGAATCTATGTGGATTCTACGTTTGCGAGTTCATTCGCACGTTACCACTGAGCACAAAAATTATAAAGTCGATGTAAGAAATGCATTCACAACATTATTTTTATTGCCGTCACTTTTTGTTATCATGATTGGTATTAATATATTGATCTCCTTTTCTTATATATAGTTCGACAGAATGCGTGATCAGCTCCTACCAGAGCAACGCGTACTAGGAATTGCTGAAGAACTGACATGATTCTTGATGAAAAAGATGATAGATGACGCTGGAAAATTTAGTGTGAATAGGCGGTACCGATGATCCCCCGACCGTGTAATTGAATAGACAGGCTCTAGTCCCGGTAACTGTGATGTCTCCATGTAACTACCATGTATATATTTGTGTATGCTCGATCCTAATGGTTCTCCATGTAAATATCATGTATATATTTGTATGTTCTAGTTCCGGTAACGTGTACGGTATGTGGTAGCGTAGAAATCTATTTTGAAAATGAAAAAAGAAACAAAATGAATTCTCTGCCGCGACAGAGAAAGGGGCCAAAACTCTGCCGCGGCAGAGAACCACTAGTCCCGGTTTGTAATATCAACCGGGACTAATGGGGTGGACCTAGCACGCAGGGACGGCCACGTGGATGCCCATTGGTTCCGGCTGGTAAGCGGGCCAGGACTAGTGGATGGGCCTTTAGTCCCGCCTCTCCAATCCCGGTATCGCAACCGGGACTAAAGACCCTTATGGGTCAGGACTATAGGCCCGTTCTCCACCAGTGACAGTAGCTACGTTAATCCACCCAAGTGGTCTTGGATGCAGACAAGGACGAGAGGGACGGGACGACAAGTGGAGTATGTAGGAGAAAGAGAAAAAGGTCATGGTGGGCTTCTACGATAGTGGGAATGTGGGATGGGCCTACCCGCTGTTGCTGTCGTGTCACCTAGGTTTGTGCTGACCGCCGACATGGAGTCGCGTTGTGGGCTCCCCGGTGAAGTGGTTGTTGGGCTTTAGCATTCGGCCTGAAACTAACACGTTTCTTCCTTTTAGGAGGAGCACGTTCCGTGTTTGTATTTTTCTTTCCTGGCCACTCCACTCCACTCCAGTCTCTACTTTTTTAAAAGTTTGTTGGCAGGGACACTCTAATGGTGCTAGTGGCTCTGGTTGGATTAGAAAATTGACAGGAAAAGGAGTGATGTTTGCATCGAGACGCAGAAAAGAGAGAGACGAAAACACGCATGTGTGATGAGCGCTGAGTATGGGCGCACATGTGGTAAGAGACAAACACGACGAGAAATCTATGTGGAGATATTTGATGCGATGACCGCGTCAATCATGTACACACAGATACAAAGATTTAGTACACTCCTAGGCCCAAATTTTCTGAATTTTCTCATCCCCGGGGCTTTTATTCCGATCAAAGGAGCCTACACATCCTAGGCTCATCTAGCGAGATAGTGAGTTTTGAGCATGCAGTTATCCTAGGGGGAAAAAGGCGTACTCTACCAATTTTGTTTTGGTGCAGGAGGACTGAGCATGCTGCGGTTGGGTGGTTGGGGTAAGCTAGCTGCGTTGCATGTCCACGAATCAAGGCGCCCCAGTTGTGGACTAGGTCTCTGGACCGGAGAGGTCGTAGCACCATTCAACTTGGACGCACCAGAGTCGCAACAATGATTTTGGTCCCGATGGGGCCGCGCGCACGGAAAGGAGCGCTGTGCTGGTGCTGGTGCTGGTGCACATCTCTGTCAAGTCATGTGACCGGGACGTAGCAGCTCGGATTTGGTACGAGTATAGCCGTGCATATGCGTGTGCGTGGGAAATGGGCGACACCAATACGTGATCAATCCAGATGATGCACATGGAATACAAATCATCCTCAAGTGCTCCTACCAGCAATTGATGCATGACGCGGACAACATATTAACGTGCATACACTTTTTTATTCTTTTGAGATTTCACCACTCCTACATAAAATAGTCTTCCAGGTCTCTGGGGGAGGATTTTATTAGAGTAAAATGGTTTTTGGAATAGCAATAATTAATTAAATTAATTGGGGTACCTAGCTAGCTGGCTGGTTCCTCCGCTCGATCCGATTAATCAGCTACACTTGCCTTGTGTACAGAACACAGCGCCGTCTTTGGCGGCTTGTTGTCCCCTCGTTCTGTGGACACTCCGTCAGTCTGGGGCTCGTGTTCTCCCTCGCGTTACTCATCCCGGCATTCAGCCAAACACACACACACACACACACAAGACAACACGCGCCCGATCCATCCATCGGTGCATTTCCAACGACGAAGAGTACTCAGGTGATGAGTTGACGCACCCCGGCCCGTCCAAGACAACTCGATCAAGGAATTCGATATGGCGGCCATGGATCCCATCGCTATCGACGATCAGACCGCCCACCAGATTGGCGTCGGTACGTACGTCCAGATCTTATCTCTGTCAATCTCGCTGTCCGTCTGTCTCTCTGTATATTATTACGTTCAATTTCGGGTTTCCTTCGCCGATGATCGTTCTGGATCTTCCTAGTCCTACTACACCATCCATTCACCGTTATAATTCCGAGTGTACGTTGTTGCGGGCGCGCTAAAATGTGTAAAGATCAGAGGACGTCATCGGTTATTATGTCCAAACTTGTCTTGTTCATCTGTTCCGTTCTTCATTGCCACTCTTGATTTTTTTTGAACCATGGTCACCACCTTACACTTTGTCCAAATGGATACGCAGGATTCAAAACTTCTAAAAGAGCTTATCTAGACGAATTTTGTGATAAATAGTAGTACTTATCACAAATGTATAATAACTAGGGTAAAACGTGGAATTCACCCGTATATTCCACATGATTCAATGCGGATTATTTTACAAGAATGTAGTTTTTCTAAAAGATATGCATTGTTGCATCTTCAAACTTAATTTAGTCCAAGTACAGGAGAGTCTCGATCCAACCACGCTTGGTGATCTTGGATATAAATAGATTCGCCTCCTTTTCAAAATACATAAATAATTAGATTAGGCGATGACGTGTGTCATGGATCGGGTACGAGATTTCAAAAGGTCATTACGTTACACGGACGTGTGCCTACCACAAGAAGAAAATGGACGGCGTCAATTATAGCTGGGCTGGAGCATTCGGCCCGTCATGCAAGTTCCGTCCGTGTCTTCCCCTCTTTTTCTTCCCTCCTTTTGAATTCTTTGGAAGCTTTAGTTCAGATTCTCACTCAAAGCAGTCTTGGAAGGACTAGCGTGTACACAAGTCCACGCACACGGGACCATACAAAAGTTCCTTTGAGATGTATACAAAAAGTTTTCTTTTTCTTGTACGACTATTGGAAAAAGAAATGGAACATTTCTACATGTATAGGTGCATGAATGAGAGGGACATGCCGATTTTTTTTGTGCACAACCTCGTCAAGAGGAAGGGAGCTACTGCACATTCATACACAAAACTGGCCAGATTTGGAGGAAAAGATCGACGAAAAGCCATGTATGTAGACCCTGGTTGATAAAAGGACAACCATGTAAAACCATGAGAAATGAAACGAACTATATAGGCTGGGAGCACGGGCTTTTCGAAACAGACTTTAGCGTCGCTATATATTAATATAATAACACACCATACAACCAACGACAGTTCTGAAACGAAGAAAATGCTAAGGGCAACAACAAAGACATGCCCAACAGAAAAGTAAAGAAGAAACAAAACAAAGACTAACCGGATCGACTAAGCGACGGAGACCCTCAACCGCTGCGCCCTCCGAAGATTTTCCACCATGCTCCTAACATCAAAGTGTCAAGTACCAAGCAACCCTTTTAATAAGGGAGGCGGCGTCGATGACGCTACTGCTCGGACCAACGCACTGGTCCTAGGGTTGCCCTCAACACACTGAAGGAAGCGGAACAAGGGTAGCCACGATGCCCTCCAAGAAGGCCTGGTGCCACCCGCAAGCGGCACCGCATCAGTATCGAACGAGCCAACAATGATTTCTCCCAAAAAAACATCCACAACCCCCGGACGGACCATTGCACAGGATCCTTACGAGGTCGAAGCCTCGTCACTACCAAACTCGTCACCCACTAGCATGGGGCATCACGGTCAAGAATCCACCATTGTCGTCTCCTTGAAACAACCACCACAATGCCCGCAAGACGGGGCAAAGGGCACGACTTGAATCGGGGCCAGTAGCACCATGACCGTGCGGGAGGTAACAACCTCCACTGCCGAGGGCGATAGTCGACCGGACGCAGCAGGGGCATACCAGTCCTAGATGGGTCCAGACGGGCCCAGCGGGCCCGTAAAGCCCCCACGAAGGCACACCGGTCCCACAAGGGTCTGGTCGGCCCTGAATGGGTCTGTAATGCCGTCGTCGCGCTGCAACAAGCCGGCCGTAGTTCTCGACACCCTCAGCCTGAACCTAGACAGCGCCACCTTCTCTAGAGAGTTCCATGGATGAGCAGGTCAGCCCATCAGCCCCACATCTGGAGCTAGCGGGCTCCGTCCCCATCCCCGTGTCACCCTACCATCACCATACTCCGGCACCACCGTGTCGCCTCTCGATCAGCACCGTCGTGGGCTCCCACACCACGCGTGGGGTAGAGCCAAATATGCAAGTCCACCATGCAGAACCTGCACACCACGATTCAGCACCAGGACTGGACAGAAGCCATCTGCGGCCCTCCACGCGTGCAATGCACGCACGCCATCGCTGCCACCGCCACCACGCCTGCGCACTCCGTACCAGTGTACCACCATCGCCCAGAGCTTCTAGCCCATGCTAGCCCTTACCGAGCAGAGAGAGAAGAGGCCCTGTTGTCGCCGATTTTGGCTGAGCTTCACCCGCTGGAACGCCTCGGTGGTGGTGAGGAGGAGGGAGATCGAGTTGGGCCTACGCCCAGCGACGACTAGGGTTTCTGCCCGTACCACAACTCGTTAAAACTTCTGGTCTTCTAGTACTGATGCCATTTTTCATACGAATTCCGATTGGGGTGTTCTTTGACTCAGTTTAATTTGTATGGACGAGAGCTACAACACCATGGCTTTGTATCTTAATTTTTTGTTGATGGGAAAATATCACGTTTCCTACTCTTCATATGGATAAGTCAGGTGGTTGTAACTCCTACATATTGGACCCTTTTGACTTCTTTCTTTGGACTTCATTCCTTTGTTCTTATTTAAACCTAAACACAAAAGGAAAAATAATAAAATCCTAATAAAACTAATAGTTGTGCAAATATCACTTAAATTTAAATAGTAGTAATCATGCATATAACCAAAGCTAAAATGGGAGATGAGGCTGATGTTGAGCTGGGTGATGAAGCAACTTCACTGCAGCAAGTATCCTAGCGAGCGGTTGACATGGCAGAAGGTCGTTGTACCTTTCCATGTTCTCGCCTCTTTGTTTTAGGATTCGTTAATTCTCTTTCTCAATAGGTTGTGTGTTGATTTGATTTTGAACACATACTTGTTGCTCCTTACTACCTAATAAGAGTTCAAAACAAATGAAGGCCCTATTCCAGTCAAAAGTACTCAATGATAGATATATGGACCATGAGATGAGTGATTATATAAACAAAAGGCATGCTTAAAAGTGCTCCAATAGAGAGGGAGAGAGGGAGGGGACGGGAGAGGGATATGGAGAGAGAGGGAGGGGACGGCAGGGGAGGGAGAGAGAAAATGGGGAGGAAAACTCCCTAAGGACCGACACAACCCTCAACATAAAAACTCAACAAGTTGTTCATACCAAATTCGTTTTTGTTAAATTTCAGCTTGTTACGAAAATAACCACAAGTTCCAAAACTTTTACATGAATAAAAGCCAAGGATGCAAAGGTTTGAATTCTCTACGAGTGCTACGATGCATCTACTCACTTAGAGAGAGTCCTCCCGATAGTATGCATATCGGTTCTACAACCCTATCTCCCACTAACATAACGAGACCGATAAAAAGGTAGAAAACTTATCAAAGGTCACTTCTTTGACTTGCGCATTCCACTTGAGCTAGACGATAATGATCTTTATTTCCTTAAGTTGGAACACATTTCTTGATTGTGCTTGCACAACAAAGACTTGCAACTTGCTCCCCTATAAATAATAAACTAGTATGGGAGATCAAGTGTTAGGCACATATTTACATGTCCATTACTCCCAAATGAACGACAAGGATCAAACATTTGATCTTTTCAAGGTAGCTCATTTTGATATTGACTTCTCCACCTTCTATCATTTCTTATTTTTTTATTATGGTGATGTTTTGATGATAAAGGTGATTTTCTTTTGAAATGGGGAGAACCCCATGCTTTGCATCAATTGATGCACATAACCCTTTATTACTTAGTTCATAAATATCAAGGTTTACAACTTATAGATTAGGGAGAATTGATACGATCAACCAAAGAAAAACAAGCAAAATGCTCAATAATCTAAACATTTCGAATCCTATTAATTAGACGCCATGTAGCCTAGTAAAAAATCATGAGTGACAATGAGGAGACAGTTGCATCAAATAACCATGCATTCTCGTTAATCTTTCGGAAGCATGAAGCGCCATAGCTATATCTAGTGAACAATCATGTGAATAACCTGCAAAAAGTTGGTAGAATATTTCTTATTAAACACAATGTTGTTTCTACAATTCTATATTGACCAAACCAAAGAAGATATCCCAATGAAAATCCTAGATTTAGTATCTTTGTTGATCTCATTTAATCAGTTTCTAAACATATTTGTTATATTGGTTGGTGGTGGTATGTTATATATAGAATGGACAATTCTCTAGATTAACTTGGCAAAAGGAAAAAAAAGAAAAAGATGTTCCATTGTTTCTTCTACATCACGGAAACAACATTTCTGAACCCCATTCTAATTTATCTTAGCCATATTATCTCTAATTAATAATAAAAAATTATTTAGGAAGCACAAGAAGATGTTAATCTTTAATGGGATTTCCAACTTCCATAAATATTTACGAAGGAACCTTCTATGTCCATTAATGGGATTGGCATGCATACATTTAACTGAAAATTGTCTAGAGAAAGATAAAGGTGAATGATCACTCAATATTCTTATTCTAGACATGCTTTCAATTAAAACATTAATCAATATAGATTGTTATTAATTACAAAAATTACACACGCAGACTTCGTGCACTTTCACCAAAAGGCACACTTCATCGAGCACGCACCACACAATCGAGCCACAATGTGCCTCACCTTGTGTGTTTTTGTGAGTTTCTCTGATCGTGAGTGCATGTCATGAAGATCCTCCCCTTCCTATATGCCCGTCGACTCTTGCAGTGATTACAAACAACGATTTGAGGGAGGAGGGGACATGCATGACTATCGCCTTGGAGAGGTAGCTTCGAGGAGGGCTATTTTATTTCTGTTGGACAAGTTTCTCAAATGTAAGATAATCTCCAGCCAGGCCCCCAAGAGAACCCAGAGGGCCTTTTTTGGTGTTGGCGAAAAATAATTCTCCTATTTAGCCCCCAAGAGGCAAAGATTTGCTGGTTTGGACCGAATTGTGCGTCGGCCCTTCCAGGCCAAACCTAGCGCGCTGGGGGTCGCTTGGGGGCGCTGAAGAAAGAGAAAACATGCGCTCAAATTTCGTCTGACGGGTAGCCCCCGCCTGCTAGTGAGCCAAACCTTGTCGTCTTCATCCTCTCGTCTTCCGCGTTGTACTAATGACCAACACCGATCAGCTTTGTAGGTGAGCCATCGCGTCCAATTTCCACGTGACGAATTAATGGCGGACTACCACATAGTTTTCTCGCCCACGCATCCCGCCTTCTACACCCCTTCCGCCCACACCCCAGCCCCTATAAATCCTCCATTCCCCCAGCAAGCTCACACACCCAGCAAGAGAACCCGAACCCACAGGAGAGCAATGGCAGAGAGATACCATGACGACAATCCGACGGCTAACGGCTTCGGCCACCGCTGGCTCCACGAGTGGGAGATGCGAATCCTCTACCAGGCCATCTATTCGGTGCCGCCAGACTTCTAGTGCTCGCCGACTTGGAAGCTCAGAGCCATAGGTGTGTCGGTGCCTCCCGTCCCCGTCGGCCATGAGCTCATCAGTCACATCCAGGAGGTCTACCGGGGCAAGCTCTTCGAAGAACAGCACGCCGATCCCGCCTGGGCCACCGACAACCACTAGGCGTGGATCTCCTACTTCACTGAGCAGTGAGCCCATGAGCTTGTCGCCAACGAAGGTGGAGGCCCCTGGCCGACGAGGGGAAACTCTGTCGGCTGCACTCTGTGGTGGGGGCCTCCTAGGCGCACCCTCAAGGTCGTCCTCTCCCACATCGAGGCCAACAACCAGCCTCGCCTTACCTACCTGTCGCCTCCACCGCCGATCGCACGCCATCGGGGAAGCTCGTGGATGCCTCGGCGCATGGCGCCACCGTCTTCTTCCTCCTCGACATCGACGTCGAGGTCATCGGGTTCCGCGTCGGCGACGCCGCGCTTCTTGGCCTAGCTCACCCCCGTCAAGGCCGAGCCCTAGGAGCCACCAGAAACGCGTTTCCGCTCTGGCGACATCGTCATCAACGAGGGTTGTGTGACGTCTCCCCCGCGCGGCAGCCTTCACCACGTCTAGCCAAAGCGGGAGCAAGACGTCGGTGGCTCGTCTAGTCAGGTGCCGCCGCAGCCGTCGCACTGGTCGCCTCCGAGGAGTACCTCCGGAGCATGCTCAAGGTAGAGGCACCGGTCGACCCCGAAGACACGCCGGGCTTTAAGCAGGCGGACGTCGCTCGACGATGTCCTGCTGATTTGTTGTGGGACGCGCTCGCGTGGTCCAAGGGCGAGGCTGAGCATGAGGAGGCCGCACGCCATCGACTTGCTCAGTTCAACCACAACGTCATCATCCTTGACAAAGATGACAAGGAGGCCGGGCTGAACAGCGCTCCGACGAGGCGACGCTACGGCGACCCAGGCCAGCGGGCGATCCCTCGAGAAGCCACCGACTGACAACGATGAAGAGAGGGACTACACCTTTTTCTACCGCCATTAGTTAATTCCTGGTTAAGTTTAAATTTTGTCAAATTCTATATAAACTCGCCTAGTATCTATGACTTTTGCCGTATTTTATGAATTTCAATTGGATTTGCCCCTTTTCGCCGACCCGGACCTTGGGATGCGGCTGGGAATTCGCCAATCCAGGCCGAGAAATTTCGCCGGCGCATGGCCAACACGCGCAACTTTTACGCCGAATTTTTTAGTGAGGCGGCTGGAGATGCTCAAATTGTTGTGGATTGAACAACCATTTAGATGATGCGCTACCCATATGAGTTCCCGGGAGCAAGCTGGGAAGGAAAAGGAGAAGAGAAGGAAAGCTGGTCCTGACTGATAGTACGTCACCAGAATCACAATGGTAGTACCAATCCCTGCCTCCTCGATCCTCGATCACAAGTGGCCTACTTGGTTGTCCCAGATAGGAAGACGGTGCCAAAGTGGCAGGACCTTGGACGTTTAGGGAAATTCCTATAATACACTATTAAACTAGGGATACAGAAGTGAGACAATTGAGACAAGTGGGATACCACTTTTAAACTATTAGACTAATTCAAAACTAAGTGGAGCAAGTGGGATAAGCTAGATTTAACATATTCCACTTATCCCATTTATCTCATCTAAAATAAAGTTAGTCTAGTAGTCTAAAAATAGTATCCCAATTATCCCTCTTGTCCCACCTCTAATCATATGCAGGATGTTCTTCTAGCTTGGGCAGCTCGCGTGTATGCAGTGCCGACCGACGGTGATACAGGTCAATCAGCGTCACGTGATCGGGCCGATATGGACGCGGCGCGCCCAATTATAAGCAAGAGACACAAGACAATTTGTGCTGGCCTAGCCAGCTAGCTTAGCCTGTATAGGTGTAAGCGTGTAGTAACACACAACACATAGGCATATACAGGAGTATACTGTACTATGTAGCAAGACAGAATATGGAATTGGCGATGTGACGTGCAGCTGAACCATGTGCACACGAAGGCGTTCCAGCTACTCCTTTCCGTTTTCTCCTACGGGAGTACTACTAGTACATTGGAGATAAGAAGAGACCTTGGTTTTCCATCTTTTTTGGAAATAAAAAACCTGATTTCGCTAGTCGTAGCGCTGTATATATAGTGGGTGATGGAGTTGGTTTTGGCGTGTAGTTGGCTGGCAGTATACATTTTTTTCTGAAAAGGGGGCAAAACCCGGTCTCTACATCAATCGATGCATACGACCTTTTATTGCATTATTAGAAGAGTTTACTTCATGTCCACGAATGGAATCAAGGTGTCGCAATTGGAGGCTGATCCGATGGAGGTTCCTATTGCTGACCGGCCCCAAGACTTATTCAGATTCACACGTATGGGTTTCAGTTGAACTGTTTAGTGGTTATTTGGATCGAAAAATTTTGAGGTCGGCTCCGCACGTGTTGTTTTGGTTCTACCAAGCTAAAGAAATTAACCGCGTTTATAGTATACACGTGCTCCAATAATTAACCGTGTCTCTCGTCTCGTGTGTGGTGTCTTTCCTCCGTCTGCACGTGCGCCTCTGTTGCTGCCCGTTGGGGACAGTACAGTACAGTACAGATCGATGCAGAATCTGCACTTTGTATGATGGATGAATATACCTGCAAACTCATCGATCACTTGCACTAACTTGTGTACTCGCGTTTGACGGAAGGAATATCATCCATTTTGGGCATGCAGATCCATGGTACCAGGTGGGGTTCGTGCTGACCACGGGGATGAACAGCGCGTACGTGCTGGGCTACCCCGGCTCGCTGATGGTGCCCCTAGGCTGGGTGGGCGGCACCGTGGGCCTCCTCCTCGCGTCCGTCGTGTCCATCTACGCCAACACGATCCTCGCCCGCCTCCACCTCCTCGACGGCAAGCGCCACATCAGGTACAGGGATCTCGCCGGCCACATCTACGGGCCCAAGATTTACAAGGTCACCTGGGCGCTGCAGTACATCAACCTCTTCATGATCAACACCGGCTTCATCATACTAGCAGGACAGTCACTCAAGGTAGTACATGCATGCTCAGCTCACACACACGGTCTGACTGACTGACTCAGACATCCACGCTAGTACCAGTACTACTCTGCTTGCTTGTTGACCTGGCCTGGTCTTCTTCTGACACACGAGATCTAACATGACATGCAGGCATTGTACCTGCTGATCAGCGACAACGGCGCCATGAAGCTGCCCTACTGCATCGTGGTGTCGGGCTTCGTGTGCGCGCTCTTCGCCTTCGGGATCCCGTACCTGTCGGCGCTGCGCATCTGGCTGGGCTTCTCCATGGTGTTTGGCCTCATCTACATGGTGGCGGCGTGCGTGCTCTCGATCAGGGACGGCGTGCGCGCGCCGCCCCGGGACTACAGCATCCGCGGGGACCCGTCCAGCAGGGTGTTCACCACCATCGGCGCGGCGGCGAGCCTGGTGTTCGCATACAACACCGGGATGCTGCCCGAGATCCAGGCCACCGTCAAGCCGCCCGTGGTGAAGAACATGGAGAAGGCGCTCTGGTTCCAGTTCACCATCGGCACCGTGCCACTCTACGCCGTCATATTCATCGGATACTGGGCCTACGGCAACGACACCTCCGAATACCTGCTCAACAGCGTCCAAGGACCCGTCTGGATCAAGGCGGTCGCCACCCTCGCTGCCTTCCTCCAGACCATCATAACACTACACGTAAGCATGCATGTTTCTTCATATTTTTTGAGGACTTGCAAATATGTGATCAGTCTTTTAAGATTAACCTACCTAGCTTGGCTGGATCGGATGTGCAGATCTTCGCGTCGCCCATGTACGAGTACCTGGACACGCGGTTCGGGAGCAACCGGGGAGGCCCCTTCGAGATGCACAACGTGGTCTTCAGGGCCGGGGTGAGGGGAGGGTACCTGGCCGTCAACACGCTCTTGGCGGCGATGCTGCCCTTCCTCGGGGACTTCATGAGCCTCACGGGGGCGCTCAGCACCTTCCCGCTCGCCTTCGTGCTCGCCAACCACATGTACCTCGTCGCCAACGGAGACCGCCTCTCCTCGCTGCAGAAGTCATGGCACTGGCTCAACGTCGTCGGCTTCACCGTCCTCGCGGTCATCGCCGCCGTCGCCGCGCTCGGGCTCATCGCCCGCGACTCCAAGGCATACCACATCTTCGCAGATGTCTGACTGCTGCTCTGCTCTGATGCGTCACATAGCTGCTTCTGTGAGCATAGTTTCCCTTCGCTCGGGCACCTAGCTGCATAAGTCTTGCCTTCAATGTCTCTTAGCGACAACTACAGCTAGCGGATTACTATTAACTAGTCTACTAAGTACACAGTATTATTTGCATATACTGCCCTGTTGCTCATTAGCTTAGTTTCATTTAGGCTTGACGTACGCCACTGGACAAGTAAAGTGATGAACAAAAACAGATTCAGAAGTGGGGATAAGTTCAGAGTGTTGAGAACTGACAATGAAGCCTTCCTATAGTCGGTGAAGAGAGGTACTCTCCCTCCGTTTAGAAATATAAGACATTTTACCCTTATGAAATGAATGTATCTAGATGCTTCTTAATACATAGGTTCACTCAAAACCTGTACGAAGCTATACACTAAAATATGTCTAGATACATTAGATTCACACAGCTAAAACGTCTTATATTTCCGAAGGAGGGAGTACACACTAGTACAAACTCGTTACTTAGAGACTGTTCCTAGAGCCGGTTTACCTCTAAAATACAGACTACCGTTGTGTTTATCACTCTCATGCGGTCGTAATTGTTTGACCGCCTCAGACGGTTGGGAATCTGTACCGTCTCTAGTATGGCTTCACCCTTAGCCACTCTTTAAAACAAAACGCCTCTAAATGGAACCTGAAACGATGGACATTATTAGCCATCTCTTTATAAATTTTAACCGCAGCCGTCCATAAATAATCATCGCCTCTAACAATATCCTGAGGCTAGCCATTATAACGACCGTCGCTAAAACTTGTAGCTAGGACGGTCATTAATTAAAACCGCCTCAAATATATATCTGACTAGAAGCGGTTTAAATTATTTAAGATCTTCTTTGCTGTTTTTTTCTGCGAGATGGCTCTATTGCTGTTGACTATATATATGGATCAACAAGGCATCGATGCCTTCACCAAACTAGTATAATCTTGTGCTGGGGCGATCGAGTTTGCGAGTGTTATTTTGAAGGTGCGTTTTAATCTTGTCCACTTTTATGTTTGTACAATCTATTTTTCTTGCAAACAACATATATCATGTAATTAATTCTCACGTACAGATTAGTAACACGTACAATCATGCTCAGAGTAACAATTAATTACTTTTCGCGTATTTAAAAAACCCGGACATGGCTATTATAACTGCAAGTAGGATAGCAATGGCACCAAAGGCATATTATACACACCTTTCCTTCCAAATAGCATACTTGTTTATCTTATTCATCTTCAACCTAGTTATTGTTCTACTTTCTTGCTTCTTGATGTTGTGTGCATCAATGGTATCGGCCAACACCAACTCTATTTGCCCCTTCTTTTTCACAACCCTTTCCATTTTTTCGTTGATGGTTTTCATTGCTTGCTTCATCGATTGTCTCATGAGCTAGCCTTAGCTTCTGTTCCGTCTTCGTCAATTCTTCGTTGGTCTTCCTCAATTCTTCATCTGTCTTCCTCTTCTCCTCCCTTGTAAAGTCTAATTAAAAACAAATTAAATTCGGAAAAGCTTAGCATATGCATCCAAAATTTCAAGACAAATAGAATTAGAGAGACGAAAGCTAGAAGCTTAGTACCTCATCCAACGAGGAGGAGTAGTTCCCGATGCCGATAAGGATCTCGCTGTCGCACATTGTCCTAACCATGGAGACACGTATGCATGTGGCGTAGATCTGAGGTCTGCGGCACCTCGTGGCAGAGAAATCAAGATGCTGGGGTTCTCGATCTAAACCACGGTCGACGGACGACGATGGGTGGGGGCAGCCAGTGGCGGTGGTTTGGGAGGGAGAAGAGAGAGGGCGCGAGGCAGAAAGGGGGCTTCAGAAGAGTAAGGAGGAAAGCGAGGAGAAGGGTTTGGCCCGGTCATAAAGAGGAGAACTCAGACCCTCCGGATGTAACCGGACGTCCTGGTAAAATGTATTTTTTGGATTACTTCAATTTTCATCTGCTTGTTTTAGGATAAATGTTGTATTAAATGCATGTGAATTCATATATTATTACTTGTGTATATTAATTTGTTTTATTTTGCAGATGGACCATGGGTGGATGTTCCTGGGGAATCGTGTGACTGATGTGTACCTTGATGGTATCAAGGAGTTTTTGAACACAGCTGGAATGAATGCAGTTCATACAGAGGACCCATGGATACTTTTCTCGTGATGTGACTGTAAAAACATGCATAGTTTTACAAGCATTTCACAAATTCAGACACATTTGATCGAAAGGGGATTCGTGGCGGTGTATGATTGTTGGACCCAGCACGGATGTCGTGGTGGTGTCACGGCAGATGCCATGGATAGGCTAAAGGTGGGGAGTAAATGCACTAGGGGAATCCAGGGAGGGATAGTGTGGCGATTCCACACACGATAGTTTTGTATTTGATTTACTTCCAAGGTTTACAAGTGCTCCTTGAGCTGTATTGGGGAGAGGAGGAAGAAGAACTCTCTTACTCTCACCACTAGCTAGCCCTTAGGAACCAAGTAAAACTCAACCAGTTAAAGACCAACCCTTTCTACAGAGGCCCTAGCCCTCCTTATATAGGGGTGGCTAGGTCTCCAATTAGGGCATACGTGGAGGCATATTTTAGGAAATATGCCACTTTCCAAAATAGTAAGCCGACCGGGTCACTTTTCCCCCGTGTCACCCATACAGAGGCTACGCGAGCCTCTGCGGCGCCTGCGTCATCCGACATAGGCATCGTCACCTTTGTCGACCACGCCTCGGTGGTCCTGCCTCTGTCCGCTTCGCTCACGCTCTGCGCATAGTGGTCACATTTGACCAACGAGATACCTTCCTTCTCTTACAAGCTTGACATGACTTGGATCCTACATAGTTGATCCGGCCATACATGTTCCTGCATACAAGTTAGATACATCTTACCGACATACGGCTTAAGTCGGTTGAGACCAAGTTAGGTGGACATCCCCTGGTCCGGGTTACTCCGTGATCCGGCCTGCCTTGAGGTGACTCGGCCAGCTCAAGCTTTAACCTTGCCGTACCTCGGCTAACTTGACCTTTATACCCCGGCGTGACCCTACCCGGAGGTATCCCCCCAACATTAGTCCTCGAAGCTAGTGCGGTCTTAGCTGCCTTTGCCGCTAAGGCCACAACAGGTTCAACTTCACTGAGCTTTGTGTTCCTCTTCCGAGTTACCGCCTATCTCGGATTCTATGGGTTTACTTTCCCTTGGCACATTCCAAGTTTTTCCTTACTAGCCGGGTTACCACATACTCATCCGGGTCATTCTTCCTTCTCTCGTACGCTTCCCCACATGGAGGCTAATCATCACATCGCCTCATTTTAAGGGCCAGCAACAGTAACCGCCGCAGTAATTGTCAGTTATCACTGTAGCGCATGTCACATCGTGCCTGCCTCCTCGTTAACTGCATCATAACGTCACGTCATGGGATCCGCTGTTCCCTGTGGCCCTTCGTGTGGCTCGATGCTGATTCGTCAATCCGGATTGTACACGGCCACACGGTGTGGCCTGCCCGCACAGTGCGATCCCACTACCCCCTTAAGGGAGTGGTTAAATAGGGGAGGGGTGCGCCCCTGGGTTCTTCCCCGCTTCCGTGCCCCTCTGCCTCTAGTTCTTCCTCTTCTTCTCAAGCGACAGCGCCGCCGCCACCGCGTCCGAGTAGCAGCGCCCGCACCGTTCTGCTTCCTCGCGCACCAGTGTCACCGCCGCCTCTGCACATCTCCTCCGCCACGGGTCCCCGTCAGTCCAGGCCGTTGCCACCCACCGCCGCTAGCGCCAGTGAGGGCAGTGACCTCGAGATGACAGAGGAAGAGCTCACCATCGCCGAGCAGGAGATGGAAGAAGATGCTGCGACCGCCGACCGCGGCGCGTGGGCTGGATCCTGGGTCTGCCAGGATGACCTGGATTGGCTCTATCGCACCAGGCGCATCCCGGAGGGCGTCACTGCACGCCTCGCTACCGCCGAGCTTGCCCCCTCACCCAATCCGAGTGAGTACGTGGTGTTTCTATCCCACTTCCAGCGGGGGTTTGGCTTGCCAGTTAGCGATTTTTTCCATGACTGGCTCAATACATATGAGCTTCAACCGCAGCACCTTCCGGCGAATGCCATCACGTCTCTCTCCGCTTTTGCCTCCACCATCGAAGGCTATGCCGGACTATGGCCCACGAAGGAGCTCTGGATCTGGTTCTTTGGCCTTCGCCGGAACGTGATCCCGAACGTAGATCTTGAGCCAGAGGACAAACAACTTACGCAGTTCGGCGTTGCGTCAATCTCTCCCCGGAAGCAGTCCATCTTCCCCCGAGTTACGGGGCTTGACTCTTGCAAGGGATGGGCCTGGACTTTCTTCTATGTCCGGAACAACACAACCAAGGATCTGATCCGGCTGCGCCCTTATGCTCCGGTTCTCCTAACCCGGATCTATGGGACCAGGTCCCCAAGAAGCCCACTGTCCTGGCGAACCAAGTCAACAAGACGTTCCAGGAGCTGAAGGACTTGGGGTTGCGCAATGAGGATGCGATGATTACGTTCGTCCACAACCGGATCTCCCCCCTCCAGAAACGTACCCATAAAGTTTGTCACATGAGCTGGGGCCGCGACCCCAACCGGACCTCCTCTTTTGAGTTGAGTAACACTGAGATCTACCGCCGGGTCAAGGCCCTGTTCACCACCCACAAAAACTTCTCTTCTGAGTGGACATGGGGGATTGAACATTTTTGCCGAGATAGGCTTCCTCCTTCGGTAAGTCTCGTGCCTCAATTTTTTCCGAATTGAATCATACGTCGGTCTTTGTTGTAGGTTTTAATCCCGTTCCCTTTTCTTTTCCTTAGATGTTTCTTCAGCAAACCATCAAGGATGGCACCGAGCCTTCCCTCAAGTGGGCGCCTGACCGGGATACCTCGGACGAGGAGGAACCAGATCAGGAGATGTTCCTTCTGATGGCCGATGCGACCAAGCGACCCACCGGTAAACTCTCTTCCATTAGAGATTGGACCGACGATGAAGATGATTCGGATGTTGAGGTGATGGAAGCATTTGACGTTGTCCCCCTTTCTTATGCTTTTCCGGCATCAGCTAACCCCGGTGGGCAGATCCATGAAGACCCTCCCCTTGCCGTGGGTGAGCCTGTCTCGATCGCGCCGAAGAAGAAGAGGGGAGCTGCATCAGCGTCTTCCTCTGGACCTTCTCAGCCTGCTAAAAGGCGAAAGAAGTCCGGGGACAAAACTGCCACCAAGCCTCCAACCAAGGCCACAGCCCAAAGAGCCCCTGACCTCGGATGAGTAAGTCACTTCACCCTTTGCCATTCATTTGTTCTCCTTTTGTTACAGATTCTCATCATACTTTATTTGATTTGGTAGGGTCGCGGTGGAGGTCCCCCAGAGTGGATCTAGTATTGCCTCGCCGCTCTGACACAACCCTTCTCCCCCTCGTGGCGACAATTCACGCCTGTTGAGCCCCATTCCGGAGGGTTCAACGGCTGCTTCGGGTTCCAACCCACCTCGTCAAGAGGAGGGCAACCCTGGAGCGGGGGAGACTGGCTCTGCCGAGGCAACAGCGACCACCACTTTGGCTCCGCCGCAACCAGCTACCACCGAGGTTCTCTTAGTACCTCCACCGAAGAAGAAATCAGCACCAGCACCAGGACCAACTCCAGCACCAGCAGCAACAGCAGCAGCACCAAGCCCCTCCGTCTCGTCCGAGTCTTCCCAGTCTTAGCGAGAAAGTACCAAGGCAGCTCCCAAGAGTAAATCTGCTGCAACAACTTCCACTTCTCAGCAACAACCTAAGGGCAAGAAGGCCCCTGACGCCACCAGGGCAGCATCCATCAAGGCTGGACAACGCACACTCGTGTCCATGCTTTCGAAGAAAACTCCACCACCGAAGGACGCCCCTGCCGAGCCAGCTGACGTGCAACTTGTTTTGCACACCAGCCCTGCTCTTGCTTAGGTTGGGAGGAGGGAGGCGCATGCCAAGGGTTTTGTGGCACCCCATATGCACAGCGGCGAGCGATACCCTCCGACCTTGATCGAGTTTGTAAATAACTGGAACAAGGAGGAGTTCGTCCACAATGACGATCTCCTGGAGAAGTTCGGTCCTGCCAAATTTGCTGCGCAGATGAATACTGCCGCCAAAGCAATTAACCTTGCAGGTCGGATGATGGAGGTACGTTACTTCATCTTTTCCTTAACACGTTGTAGATATTAGTGATATAACCATTAGTCCCGAGCCTTCGGGGGAGTAACTTGTTACTCGGCCGGATGCTCCTTAGAAAACTAACGTAGCTCCTTGATAACTTCGAATATGCACACACCTAGAGTCGGGTTAAGTTTCACTTGGCCCGGATCTTGTACACTTCGAATATGCACACACCTAGAGCCGGGTTAAGTTTCACTTGGCCCGGATTTTGTACACTTAGAATATGCACACACCTAGAGCCGGGTTAAGTTCCACTTGGCCCGGATTTTGTACACTTCGAATATGCACACACCTAGAGCCGAGTTAAGTTCTACTTGGCCCGGATTTTGCACACTTCGAATATGCACACACCTAGAGCCAGGTTAAGTTTCACTTGGCCCGGATTTTGTACACTTCGAATATGCACACACCTAGAGCCGGGTTAAGTTCCACTTGGCCTAGATTTTGTACACTTCGAATATGCACACACCTAGAGTTGGGTTAAGTTCCACTTGGCCCGGATTTTGTACACTTCCAATATGCACACACCTAGATCCGGGTTAAGTTCCACTTGGCCCGGATTTTGTACACTTCGAATATGCACACACCTAGAGCCAGGTTAAGTTCCACTTGGCCCGGATTTTGTGCACTTCGAATATGCACACACCTAGAGCCGGGTTAAGTTCCACTTGGCCCGGATTTTGTACACTTCGAATATGCACAAGACTAAGCTATATTTTTGTACTCTTTTCAGGTGACCACCAACCGGCGGAGCGCTGAGTTTCAGCGTCTCCTGGACACTCACAAGATGGTGCGTGCAAAGCATAATGCACTTCTCGCTGAACACGAGAAAAGGGGTAAGTTTTCTCCTTGACATTTTCCCGTTTTTCTTCACCTTTTTCTGCCGAACTAACCCATCATTCGGTTTTCGCAGCTGGGGTGGAAGCTGAGAATACCATCATGAGGAAAAACCTTGACCAGATAAAGGGTAAGTCATTTTTGCTCAACTTTGCTATGCTCTCTATCTCCTTATCTCCGTGGCTCGGCAAACATTCATACCTCGGCTTTGCCGGGTCAACAAACTATTTCAGCATCTCTTGAAGATAGTGTGCCCGTGCCTGATATGATGCTGCATTTTCTCGAACAAGCAGGGCAGCATCAGGCCGAGCTCAAAAAGAAAGATGATGAGCTTGCCCTCCTCCAAGCTAAAGATGATGAGATTGCCAAGCTTAAGGCATATATGAAGAAATTGAAAGCACAACACCAAACCGAACTCCAGAAAGCTGGCCAGGACTATACTGAAGAGCGCGAGCACCTCAATCTCCAGATTGCCAAGGACCAGGAATTACTCAAGGAGGCCGACATCAATGTTGTGAACATGTGTATTACTACTATCGAGATTCAGTAAGAATAAACCATTCATCTCAAGTGCATTACCATAAAAGATATTACTCATATAAATCGAACAACCTTTATTCTCGGACTTAAAAGAGTAACCGTTTCGCAATAAACATGATCCAGATATAATGTTCATGCTTAACGCAGGCACCAAATAACAATTATTTAAATTTAAAACTAATCCCGAAGGTAGATGTAGAGGGAGCGTGCCGACGGTGATCACATCAACCTTTGAGCCATTTCCAACGCGCATCGTCACCTCGTCTCTTGTCAGTCTTCGTTTATTCCACAGCTCCTGTTTCGAGTTACAAATATGAGCAACCGAACCAGTATCAAATACCCAGGCACTACTACGATTACTAGTAAGATACACATCTATAACACATATATCAAATATACCTTTCTTCTTGATGTTGCCGTTCTTCAGATCCGCCAGGTACTTGGGGCAGTTACGCTTCCAGTGACCAGCACCCTTGCAGTAGAAGCACTCAGTTTCAGGATTAGGACCAGCCTTGGGCTTCTTAGCAGGTGCGGCAGCTTTCTTGCCGTCCTTCTTGAAGTTGCCCTTGTTCTTAGGCTTGCCCCGTTTCTTGAAATTGGTGGTCTTATTGACCATCAACACTTGTTGCTCCTTCTTGATCTCCACTTCAGCAGTTTTCAGCATGGACGATAGTTCAGGCAACGTCTTGTTCATGCAGTGCATGTTGTAGTTCATCACAAAGTTCTTGTAACTTGGTGGCAGTGATTGAAGGAGACGGTGAATCCCCAATTCATTAGGAATCGATATTCCCAACTCTTGGAGCTTCTTAGCGTACCCAGACATGGTGAGCACGTGCTCGCTAACGGAGCTTCCTTCTTCCATCTTATAGTTAAAGAACTTTTCGGAGGCCTCATAGCTCTCCATAGCCGCGCGAGTCTCAAAAATTAGCCTGAGCTCCTTAATGATCTCGAACGGGTCGTGGTGCTCAAAACGCTGTTGGAGCTCCGCTTCTAAATCGTACAAGATGGCACACTGAACTGTGGAGTAATGATTTTTCCGAGTGGCGAAAACATTCTTTTCATCATCGGTGGCATTATCTGCAGGTGGGTCACCTAGCGGTGCATCGAGCACATAGGTCAACTGACCAGCCCTGAGGACGATCTTTAGTCCACGGAACCAGTCCGTGAAATTGCTTCCATTGTTTTTAAGCTTTTCTTTCTCTAGGAACGCATTGAAATTGATGGAGGGGGTCGCCATAATCTACAACAATTTGCAAGTAGTTTAGACTAAATTTATGATAAATTGAGTTCAAAATTAATTATTAAACTAACTAGGTGAACTCCCAGTCAAAATAACATCCCCCACATTGTCTTAGTGATTACACGAACCAAGTCCACTACACCAAGTCCGATCTTCACGAGAGAAGATGTAGTTTCATCGGCGAACAATCTTCATGTTCATCATATCAATTATATGACTCATGCTCTACCTTTCGATATTCCGTGTTCCGAGACCATGTCTGTACATGCTAGGCTCGTCAAGATAACCTTAGTTTCCGCATGTGCAAATCTGGCTTGCACCCGTTGTATGCACACGTAGAATCTATCACATCCGATCATCACGAAATGCTTCGAAACGACGAGTCTTAGCAACGGTGCCAACTAAGGGTGAACACTTTATTACTTGATATTTAGTGAGAGGGATCATCTTATAATGCTACCGTCGCAATCTAAGCAATACAAGATGCATAAAGGATTAACATCACAGGCAATTCATAATTAGTGTGATATGATATGGCCTTTTCTTCTTGCGCCTTTGATCTCCATCTCCAAAGCACGAACATGATCTCCATCATCACCAGCATTGCGTCAAGGTCAGTGGCGCCGCTTCATGGTTGTCCATCATCACCAGCAACTATTACAACTACTTGGAATAAAGCTATTACAAGATGAATAGACACGCAGGTCTTAACAGAATTAAAGACAACCATTAGGCTCCTGCCGGTTGCCATATTACAACAAGGATCATTGCATACATCAAATACAATCACAATCACATGTTGGCCATATCACATCACAAAACCCCTGCAAAAACAAGTTAGACGCCTCTAATTTTCTTTGCAAATTTTACGTGGTTTGGGGCTTTCGCATAAGACCGATATTACCTACGAACAAGAACCACAACGTTGATACAAGTGTTGTCAAGATGCTCATTGTAAATTGAATCTTAACTATGGTGGGAGAGACAGACACCCGCAAAGCCACTTGTGCAAAGCAAGTTGCACGTCAAGCGTGGAGCAAGTCTCATGTGCGATGACATGTAATGTTAGCCCGAGCCACTTCATCCCACCATGCCGCAAGATGCAAAGTACACGCTAAGACACCGACAACAAAAGAATCAACACCCACAAAAACATTGTGTTCTACTCGTGCAACAGATCTACGCATAGATACGGCTCTGATACCACTGATGGGTTCGTAGCATGGAAAACAAAAAATTTCTACCGCAAGAACGAACAAAACCTAGATCTAATCTAGATAAAAGCCAAGATCTAATCTACTAGACATGAGCAACGAGATAGATAGGAACTAACCCTCGTAGATCCGAAAGCGTTAACGAGATTAGATCTCGTGGTTTATGTAGTCGATCACTTGCCGATCTCAAGATCGTGTGGATGATCCTTCCGGCGTCGCGTTCCAGCAGCGCTTCCGCAGTCGGTCAAGTGGACGATCCTTCCGGCGCCGCGTTTCGGCAGCACTTCCGCAGTCGGTCACACGTGCGGAGTCGAAGCAGACCTTCCTCTCCCCGTTCCAGCGAGCAGCGGAGGTAGTAGATCTTCTCTACGGAATCCCAGCAGCACGACGGCGTGGTGGTGGTGGGAGTAGAGAATTCTGCAGGGCTTCGCCTATGCCTATGCAGAAGAAGGTGGAGGAGAGAGACGGCAGAGATTGGGTGTTATGGGAGCAGGGGAGGAGGGGGCGCCCCTGCCCCTCTATTTAAAGAAGGGAGGCGCCTAGGGAGGGGGATTCCTTGTAGGACTCCCCTCCCTTGTAGGCCGGCGGATTGGAGGTGGGGGGAGGAGTCCTCCTCCCCCACGACTCCGTATCTTTACCCACCAGGACTCCTTGATCCCTATCTTGATTTTCAAGCAAACTCCAAGATATCTTCTAGAACCTTCCGGAACATTCCGAAACCTTCTAGAATCCTCATACAAACACTCCGGAACATTTCCTAACTTAGAAAATGATCCCCTATATATGAATCTTATTCTCCGGACCATTCCGGATCTCCTCGTGATGTCCCGAATCCAATCTGAGACTCCGAACAACATTCGGTCTCCAACGCATATTCCATATCTACTTAAAACAACTTCGAACCTTAAGTGTGTCACCCTACGGTTCGTGAATATGTAGACATGACAGAGACACATCTCCTATCAATAACCATCAGCGGGACCTGGAGATCCATAATGGCTCCCACATACTCAACGATGACTTTGCGATCGATTGAACCACTTACATACGAAACTAATTCCCTTTGTCTTGCGATACAATACTTATCCGAGGTTTGATCGTCGGTATCTCCATACCTAGTTCTACCTCGTTACTGATAAGTACTCTTTACTCGTTCCGTGATATGTCATCCCTTGTGACCCAGTCACATGCTTGCAAGCTAACTAGATGACATTCCACCGAGAGGGCCCTGAGCATATCTATCAGTCATATGGATGGACAAATCCCAATCTTGGTTCATGCGCTTCAACA
This sequence comes from Avena eriantha, assembly GCA_910589775.1. Taxonomy (NCBI): domain Eukaryota; kingdom Viridiplantae; phylum Streptophyta; class Magnoliopsida; order Poales; family Poaceae; genus Avena; species Avena eriantha. The sequence goes on along the minus strand of OU342743.1, from coordinate 285,716,828 downwards.
CATACTTTCAGAATACCCAATGACACTTTTATAACCACCCAGTTACGAAGAGGCGTTTGATGTCATCAAAGTATCTATCCGGTGATGGTGATTAACATAACCTCATGGTCGAAGGAATAGGTTACTATGTATTTGAAAGCTTACAGCAATACGAACTTAATGACTTGATCTTATGCTACGCTTACTATGGGTGTGTGTCCATCACATCATTCTCCTAATGACATAACCTTGTTATTAATCACATCCTAATATCCATGATCAGGAAACCATGATCATCACTTAATCAACAAGCTAGTTTAACAAGAGGCTTACTAGGGACTCTCTTATGTTTACAAAACACACAAGTATTAGTGTTTCCTAATAATACAATTATAGCATGTGATGTAAACATTCATCATAAACACAAAGATATAACAATAATCACTTTTATTATTGCCTCTTGGGCATATCTCCAACAGTACGGAGGCTTATTAACAGGTGATTTAATACTTCCATGTCCATAATAAAAGTGATATACATCCTTTTTCGTAATGACATAATTTTTTTATGTTCCTGCTTTTAGATAGTTTAAAGTAATTCGTTCAAAAAAAGCAAATGCAAGGATGAACTACAAAGAGCTAATCCATCACATGGGTCAACCGGTTAGTTTCTACCAACACATGTACAGATATATATGCATGCATGTTAAATATATTGTTTGGGTAATATGGTCATTTCCACATATGTTATGTTTCAGTACCACTAGCAGCCTCCATCGACACATCTTTGCGGCTACTATGTTTTCCAACATATGAGCTTCATGATGACCAACCTGGTTGATCCTAGACCAGAACAACTGGTATACACACAATATCTTTTTTATTTTATTGAAATATTTTTTTATTGGTACTGGTTTTGATCATGATTTAATTTACATGGTGTCCACAAATTGAAGAGATGGTACTGTCGATGGCTAAGCTAAAAATGATCTGCGCGGAGCTTGCTGAATTTCTTGCTCAACAAGTGCTGAAAGGTGACGGAGATTTCCACATTGAATCCTTGTGAGAGCAAGTATGCCAAACATTGTTATACTATAGTCGATCAATGCCAAGGTTCTTGAAACTGTAATACTTTCTATGCCTTGCTAGCTATGTCAATGCTAGTGTTTATATTGATTTGTGGTATGTACTGTGGTGTACTTTAATTTTTGTGACATATTAGCTATATCAGGGTTCTTGAGACTTCTCTTGACAATAAATATAATATTTGTATTCCAGTTGCATTCTAGATTATTCTGGACCATACGGATATTATGGTTGCTGGTAAACAATAGCCGAAAGCTACCTAATACAGGTATGAATCACTAGAGGAGGTTGCTAAAAAACGTTGTCTTGATGCGAAGTGAACCTAGAGACTGTCAGGAAAAAGGCCGACTCCCCCTAGAAAACTCTAAGATACGACTGTAGGTTAACACCGTCTCAGATTATAGAGGCGGCTGCTATAATAACCAGTCTCAAAAAGAAAATTTATTAGAGACGTACGAAACATGGAGCCGTCTCAGGTTTTAAACTTATGGAGGCGGCTCATCATAACAGCCGACTCAGGTCGCCTGACTATTGGAAACGCTCGCTAGTATAGCTCGACTGAGGTTGAGGAGTTCTTCCAAGCGGTCCGAAATATGGGCCGTCTCCGTCTCGTACATGTTAGAGGCATTTTTCTTTTTGCACCGTCTGAGATCTCTTATCTTAGAGTGGCAAAGAAAAACCAACTCAGGTGGTGTGCTCTTAGAAGCTATGCGCTTGAGCCGGAACGAGAAACCGTCCGAGGACTATGGATAATTGACGTCTCTAAGTCACACGTTTGTACTAGTGACATTTGAAGGTCCACATTTGCTTTACATAAAGAAAGGGAAGCTTGTGGTCATAAAAAAACTAGAAACCAAAACATGTATTAACTACTAGAATGGGCTTGGTAGTGAACCAGTGGTCTAGCCCATATGTATGGTCTGTACTAACCAGGCCATCAATGTTTCAGTATCAGCGAGTTCAGATTTTTTTAACCATTTATCTTTTAATTTCTATGAAAGCATAAAACACATATTATAAAGCTTGTTATTTCATACAAAGCCGCTGAGAAATGACCAAGGAAGGCAGTGGCTGGAGACGCTCTAATTGTTTTGGATTGAACAACAATTTAGTTGATGCGCCATATGAGTTTCCAAGACCAAGCTGCGGAAGAAATGAGAAGGAAAGCTGGTCCCGACTGATACTACATCACACATTCCCACGATACTTTACTCCCTCCTCTTTTGAGCGTCCATAAAGCGAGTCTGTCAGGCCATCCCCGAGCTCTCTCCATCGGCGTCGCTGGTTTGAGATGGCGGAGAAGTGGTACCGGAGTAGTTAGGATTGGTAGTGGTAGTGGCCTTGTGGCGGGTGTGGGCTATATGCCCGTAGATAGAAGAGGGAGCTAGGATCTGAGCAGCCAGATCTGGTGCTTCTTAGGATTTCTCGCCGGAGTGCTCCTGGTCCTTGGAGGATGGGTGGCGGAGGCGGTGACTGGCTCTTCTGTGAATAAAGATGCTCCCGATGCTTGCGTCATGTGGTTGCTGCAAAATCTTGGCTTTTCTCTGGCCGGCCGTGGTGGCGGGGGGGGAGGGGGGGTGGGCGGGATCTGGTGTGCGGCGACATGACGAGGCGCCTCCGAGCTCCTCTTTGGTGCAGGCGAGCGGCATTAGGAGGTTGCTAGGCGGCCTCCCTCTCGATGCTCCTATGGCTAGAATCTTGAAGGGGAGGCGCGACTCTGGTTGCTCGGGCATAAGGCTCGTGTGCTTCCTCGCGGAGTCATTGGTGACTTGCTCTCCTTCTAGCTCTTGGCCTACCGTGGTGGCGAGGAAGAACAGGAGGAAGGGCCGAAATCTTCTGATGCTGGCGATGGTTGGGGCTGCCTGGTGTCTTCAGGCGGCGTTGCTGCGTTTTCTTCGGAGTTCTTCATAGTGGTCCGATGGCGGCAGTGATGCCACCGGGCCGCTGCCCTTTCTGGTCGAAAGGTGACCCAGGGATTCAACCTCCTTCTGAGGCCCTCTTCTGGAGTCTTGCGCCTGTGCTCGTCATCTCGTCTTCGACAAGTGGTTCGTCCCCGGAGAAGGCGAGATGGCCGGCTGCAATGGCTCGACGCCGGCTTCGAGGGTTCGAGCAGCTTCCTCTTTGACCCAGGCTAGCGTCTGGAGGTCTCCGGCGTCTGGTGGTGGGGACGCCCAATGACCTGATTGTGTTTTTATCTTTTGTTCTAGGGTGCTCTTTGAATATTTGAAGCCCTTATCTTTGAATTCGAGGTCATTTGTGCGAGTATTGTTAAAGGGTTTTTTTGTAATTTGTACCCGCCACGTGTTGTTAATGCAGCTCCTGGGGTATTTATAGACCCCTCCCTTGCTAAAAAAAAAAGACTGATAGTACGTCACCAGAATCACAATGCATGCTAGTAGCAATCCCTGCCTCCTCGATCACAAGTGGCCTACTTGCTCGCCCGAGACCGAGATAGGCAAGACGGTGCCAAAGTGGCAGGACCTTGGACGTTTAGGGAAATTCCTATAAACTATTAGCCCTAGAGGTTTTGAATCATTTGCAGGATGTTCTTCTAGCTTGTCCAGGTCGCGTGTATGCAGTGCCGATCGAGGGTGATACAATCAGCGTGACGTGATCGGGCCGATATGGACGCGGCGCGCCCAATTATGCTGCAAGAGACACAAGACAATTTGTGCTGGCCTAGCTAGCTAGCTTAGCCTGTATAGGTGTAAGCGTGTAATACCGCACAACACGTAGGCATATACGTTTAAAAATATAAAATGTTTTAGGTTTGTGAAGCTAATGTATCTAGACATGTTTTAGTGTCTAGGTTCAAATAAATCTACACACTAAAATGTGGCTAGATATATTTGCTTTATAAATCTAAAACATTTTATATTTCTAAATGGAGGGAGTACATGAGTATACTACATGTAGCAAGATAGAATATGGAATCGGCGATGTGACGTGCAGCTGAACCATGTGCACACCAAGGCCGTCCAGCTACTCCTTTCCGTTTTCTCCTACGGAGTACTAGTAGTAGATTGGAGATACAGTAAGAAGAGACCTTCGTTTTCCATCTTTTCTGGAAATAAAAAAGAACTAGTTTCGCTAGTCGTAGCGCTGCATATATATAGTTGGTTGGTGATGGAGTTGGTTTTGGCTTGCAGTTGGATGGCTGTATACATGTCCGCGAATGGAATCAGGTGTCGCAATTGGAGGCTGATCCGATGGAGGATCCTCTGCATCACAAAGCTTGTTGTAGTTGTAGGGAAGGGAGTACAACCATCCGAGTGCGCATCTCTCTCGTTTCTTTCCTTTCTTTCGTTTGACCGTGACTAATCATGGGACAGAAAAGAGAGCCGTAATCTTCCTACTAACCCGGCCACACACCTAGCTAATAGCTCAACATGCACATACGTGTGCGCGTGGAAAACGGGAACGTGACGGAAAACAATTAAAGGGTATACTGGATCCAGGATGGGAGTAGTTAATTACTAGATGACAACGCAAACTTGGAATATAATAATTTTATATTGTTTGGTTGACGATACGACCAAATGATCAGTCCTAGTCGATGACTGCAGTCCTCTCTCTCTATAAAGAGTCGACCTCCCCGGCCTCTCTCTCCGTCCTCCTTGAGCCGCCCCTTCCCTTCAGTTTCCCCGGCCAGACCTCCACCAGTATCTTCCCCTAGCTAGCTTCCAGAGTATCGGTAGACGGAGGAGGAGGAGATGACCATGCCGGCGGCGGAGAAGGTGATCGTGGTGGACGCCGACGCCAAGAATGGGCGGGGGGACGAGCTGGACGACCTGCCTGTCGCCGATGGCACCTCACACCAGATTAGCGTTGGTACGCACGCTGTTTTTAGTCTCCCTTCCTCGTTCGCAGTTGCTTGCTGTGTCGTCGTAGTTTTCCTTGAACTTTCTTCTTGAATAAAAAGAGGAAGATGATCTTCTTCTTCTTGTTGTTTTGTCCTCCTTGATCGATCATTCTTAGGTTCCAAACGCTGTAGCCAGCACATGACGATAATTAATCTTATCTATCTCGTATCTGTTATCTGTATGACGAGAGCCCTTCCTTAACTACTCTATATAATTCAATATATAGTTCTGCCCGTGTATGTTCTTGCCATCCTTTGGACTTAATTCGGACCGGAGGGGCAGCATCCATATATATGTCTTCGATAGGCTTGCATCACCGCGGCGTCCGTTTCAGCTTTGACTATGAGGGATCAGGGATACTGCCAATACATATACATGTGTAATGCCAACATCACCTATGAATGTCGTTATTGTGTACAGTACACACACACACCCCGCTATTGCTGACCAGGCGGGCCCCAAGACTTTTTCAGATTCACACGTATGGGTTCAGTTGGCCTGTTTACTGGTTTTTGCATCGAAAAGATTTTGAGGTCCGATCCGCACGTGTTGTTTTCGTTCTGCAAAGCTGGACAAATTAACCGTGTTTGTTGCTATGCAAGTACTATTATACAATACATATTAATGTTCTCGGATTTTTCTAGATTCGATTGCTATACAAGTACTATTAGTACTCCCTACAATACATATTAATGTTCTCAGATTTTTCTAGATTCGGATTTATCTTGTCTAAAATATAACTAGATACATTCGAATCTAGTCAAAATCTGAGAACATTAATATTAATCGGAGAGAGGAGTACAAATTAACCGTGTCTCATGCGTGGTGCCTTTCCTCCGTCTGCACGTGCGCCTCTGTTGCCCGTTGGGAACAGTACAGTACAGATCGATGCACAATCTGCACTTTGTATCATCATGATGGATCACAATCGCTGAATATGCCTGCAAACTCGATCACTCGGACTAACTTTCGTACTCACGTTTGACGGAATCATCCATTTTGGGCATGCAGATCCATGGTACCAGGTGGGGTTCGTGCTGACGACGGGGGTGAACAGCGCGTACGTGCTGGGCTACTCCGGCTCGCTGATGGTGCCCCTGGGCTGGGTGGGCGGCACCGTGGGCCTCCTCCTCGCGGCCGCCGTGTCCATGTACGCCAACGTGCTCCTCGCCCGCCTCCATCTCCTCGGCGGCAAGCGCCACATCAGGTACAGGGACCTCGCCGGCCACATCTACGGGCCCAAGATTTACAACCTCACCTGGGCGCTGCAGTACATCAACCTCTTCATGATCAACACCGGCTTCATCATACTAGCAGGACAGGCGCTCAAGGTACATATATATACTCCACGGCCACATGCTACTCTGCCTTTTAGTAAGGGATTCGGTGTTTCTCTGACACGACCTACATGACATGCAGGCATTGTACCTGCTGATCAACGACGACGGTGCCATGAAGCTGCCCTACTGCATCGCGGTGTCGGGCTTCGTGTGCGCGCTCTTCGCCTTTGGGATCCCGTACCTGTCGGCGCTGCGGATCTGGCTGGGCTTCTCCACGGTGTTCAGCCTCATCTACATCGTGGCGGCGTGCGCGCTGTCGCTCAAGGACGGCATGCGCGCGCCGCCTCGGGACTACAGCATCCGCGGGGACCCATCGAGCAGGGTGTTCACCACCATCGGCGCGGCGGCGAGCCTGGTGTTCGCATACAACACCGGGATGCTTCCCGAGATCCAGGCCACCATTAAGCCGCCCGTGGTGAAGAACATGGAGAAGGCGCTCTGGTTCCAGTTCACCATCGGCTCCGTGCCACTCTACGCCGTCATATTCATCGGATACTGGGCTTACGGCAACGACACCTCCAGCTACCTGCTCAACAGCGTCCACGGACCCGTCTGGATCAAGGCGGTCGCCAACCTCTCTGCGTTCCTCCAGACCGTCATAGCACTACACGTAAGCCTTCTGTTTTCTTCATCGACATACGTGCACATGTGATCAGTCGATTAACCAGGGTAAGTGCTACCTCTACCTGGGCGGATGTACAGATCTTCGCGTCGCCGATGTACGAGTACCTGGACACGCGGTTCGGGAGCAACCAGGGAGGTCCCTTCGCGATGCACAACGTGGTGTTCAGGGTCGGGGTGAGGGGAGGGTACCTGGCCGTCAACACGCTGGTGGCGGCGATGCTGCCCTTCCTCGGGGACTTCATGAGCCTCACAGGGGCGCTCAGCACCTTCCCGCTCACCTTCGTGCTCGCCAACCACATGTACCTCGTCGCCAACGGCCACCGCCTCTCCTCGCTGCAGAAGTCATGGCACTGGCTCAACGTCGTCGGCTTCACCGTCCTCGCGGTCATCGCCGCCGTCGCCGCGCTCGGGCTCATCGCCCGCGACTCCAAGGCATACCACATCTTCGCAGATGTCTGACTGCTGCTCTGCTCTGATGCGTCACATAGCTGCTTCTGTGAGCATAGTTTCCCTTCGCTCGGGCACCTAGCTGCATAAGTCTTGCCTTCAATGTCTCTTAGCGACAACTACAGCTAGCGGATTACTATTAACTAGTCTACTAAGTACACAGTATTATTTGCATATACTGCCCTGTTGCTCATTAGCTTAGTTTCATTTAGGCTTGACGTACGCCACTGGACAAGTAAAGTGATGAACAAAAACAGATTCAGAAGTGGGGATAAGTTCAGAGTGTTGAGAACTGACAATGAAGCCTTCCTATAGTCGGTGAAGAGAGGTACTCTCCCTCCGTTTAGAAATATAAGACATTTTACCCTTATGAAATGAATGTATCTAGATGCTTCTTAATACATAGGTTCACTCAAAACCTGTACGAAGCTATACACTAAAATATGTCTAGATACATTAGATTCACACAGCTAAAACGTCTTATATTTCCGAAGGAGGGAGTACACACTAGTACAAACTCGTTACTTAGAGACTGTTCCTAGAGCCGGTTTACCTCTAAAATACAGACTACCGTTGTGTTTATCACTCTCATGCGGTCGTAATTGTTTGACCGCCTCAGACGGTTGGGAATCTGTACCGTCTCTAGTATGGCTTCACCCTTAGCCACTCTTTAAAACAAAACGCCTCTAAATGGAACCTGAAACGATGGACATTATTAGCCATCTCTTTATAAATTTTAACCGCAGCCGTCCATAAATAATCATCGCCTCTAACAATATCCTGAGGCTAGCCATTATAACGACCGTCGCTAAAACTTGTAGCTAGGACGGTCATTAATTAAAACCGCCTCAAATATATATCTGACTAGAAGCGGTTTAAATTATTTAAGATCTTCTTTGCTGTTTTTTTCTGCGAGATGGCTCTATTGCTGTTGACTATATATATGGATCAACAAGGCATCGATGCCTTCACCAAACTAGTATAATCTTGTGCTGGGGCGATCGAGTTTGCGAGTGTTATTTTGAAGGTGCGTTTTAATCTTGTCCACTTTTATGTTTGTACAATCTATTTTTCTTGCAAACAACATATATCATGTAATTAATTCTCACGTACAGATTAGTAACACGTACAATCATGCTCAGAGTAACAATTAATTACTTTTCGCGTATTTAAAAAACCCGGACATGGCTATTATAACTGCAAGTAGGATAGCAATGGCACCAAAGGCATATTATACACACCTTTCCTTCCAAATAGCATACTTGTTTATCTTATTCATCTTCAACCTAGTTATTGTTCTACTTTCTTGCTTCTTGATGTTGTGTGCATCAATGGTATCGGCCAACACCAACTCTATTTGCCCCTTCTTTTTCACAACCCTTTCCATTTTTTCGTTGATGGTTTTCATTGCTTGCTTCATCGATTGTCTCATGAGCTAGCCTTAGCTTCTGTTCCGTCTTCGTCAATTCTTCGTTGGTCTTCCTCAATTCTTCATCTGTCTTCCTCTTCTCCTCCCTTGTAAAGTCTAATTAAAAACAAATTAAATTCGGAAAAGCTTAGCATATGCATCCAAAATTTCAAGACAAATAGAATTAGAGAGACGAAAGCTAGAAGCTTAGTACCTCATCCAACGAGGAGGAGTAGTTCCCGATGCCGATAAGGATCTCGCTGTCGCACATTGTCCTAACCATGGAGACACGTATGCATGTGGCGTAGATCTGAGGTCTGCGGCACCTCGTGGCAGAGAAATCAAGATGCTGGGGTTCTCGATCTAAACCACGGTCGACGGACGACGATGGGTGGGGGCAGCCAGTGGCGGTGGTTTGGGAGGGAGAAGAGAGAGGGCGCGAGGCAGAAAGGGGGCTTCAGAAGAGTAAGGAGGAAAGCGAGGAGAAGGGTTTGGCCCGGTCATAAAGAGGAGAACTCAGACCCTCCGGATGTAACCGGACGTCCTGGTAAAATGTATTTTTTGGATTACTTCAATTTTCATCTGCTTGTTTTAGGATAAATGTTGTATTAAATGCATGTGAATTCATATATTATTACTTGTGTATATTAATTTGTTTTATTTTGCAGATGGACCATGGGTGGATGTTCCTGGGGAATCGTGTGACTGATGTGTACCTTGATGGTATCAAGGAGTTTTTGAACACAGCTGGAATGAATGCAGTTCATACAGAGGACCCATGGATACTTTTCTCGTGATGTGACTGTAAAAACATGCATAGTTTTACAAGCATTTCACAAATTCAGACACATTTGATCGAAAGGGGATTCGTGGCGGTGTATGATTGTTGGACCCAGCACGGATGTCGTGGTGGTGTCACGGCAGATGCCATGGATAGGCTAAAGGTGGGGAGTAAATGCACTAGGGGAATCCAGGGAGGGATAGTGTGGCGATTCCACACACGATAGTTTTGTATTTGATTTACTTCCAAGGTTTACAAGTGCTCCTTGAGCTGTATTGGGGAGAGGAGGAAGAAGAACTCTCTTACTCTCACCACTAGCTAGCCCTTAGGAACCAAGTAAAACTCAACCAGTTAAAGACCAACCCTTTCTACAGAGGCCCTAGCCCTCCTTATATAGGGGTGGCTAGGTCTCCAATTAGGGCATACGTGGAGGCATATTTTAGGAAATATGCCACTTTCCAAAATAGTAAGCCGACCGGGTCACTTTTCCCCCGTGTCACCCATACAGAGGCTACGCGAGCCTCTGCGGCGCCTGCGTCATCCGACATAGGCATCGTCACCTTTGTCGACCACGCCTCGGTGGTCCTGCCTCTGTCCGCTTCGCTCACGCTCTGCGCATAGTGGTCACATTTGACCAACGAGATACCTTCCTTCTCTTACAAGCTTGACATGACTTGGATCCTACATAGTTGATCCGGCCATACATGTTCCTGCATACAAGTTAGATACATCTTACCGACATACGGCTTAAGTCGGTTGAGACCAAGTTAGGTGGACATCCCCTGGTCCGGGTTACTCCGTGATCCGGCCTGCCTTGAGGTGACTCGGCCAGCTCAAGCTTTAACCTTGCCGTACCTCGGCTAACTTGACCTTTATACCCCGGCGTGACCCTACCCGGAGGTATCCCCCCAACATTAGTCCTCGAAGCTAGTGCGGTCTTAGCTGCCTTTGCCGCTAAGGCCACAACAGGTTCAACTTCACTGAGCTTTGTGTTCCTCTTCCGAGTTACCGCCTATCTCGGATTCTATGGGTTTACTTTCCCTTGGCACATTCCAAGTTTTTCCTTACTAGCCGGGTTACCACATACTCATCCGGGTCATTCTTCCTTCTCTCGTACGCTTCCCCACATGGAGGCTAATCATCACATCGCCTCATTTTAAGGGCCAGCAACAGTAACCGCCGCAGTAATTGTCAGTTATCACTGTAGCGCATGTCACATCGTGCCTGCCTCCTCGTTAACTGCATCATAACGTCACGTCATGGGATCCGCTGTTCCCTGTGGCCCTTCGTGTGGCTCGATGCTGATTCGTCAATCCGGATTGTACACGGCCACACGGTGTGGCCTGCCCGCACAGTGCGATCCCACTACCCCCTTAAGGGAGTGGTTAAATAGGGGAGGGGTGCGCCCCTGGGTTCTTCCCCGCTTCCGTGCCCCTCTGCCTCTAGTTCTTCCTCTTCTTCTCAAGCGACAGCGCCGCCGCCACCGCGTCCGAGTAGCAGCGCCCGCACCGTTCTGCTTCCTCGCGCACCAGTGTCACCGCCGCCTCTGCACATCTCCTCCGCCACGGGTCCCCGTCAGTCCAGGCCGTTGCCACCCACCGCCGCTAGCGCCAGTGAGGGCAGTGACCTCGAGATGACAGAGGAAGAGCTCACCATCGCCGAGCAGGAGATGGAAGAAGATGCTGCGACCGCCGACCGCGGCGCGTGGGCTGGATCCTGGGTCTGCCAGGATGACCTGGATTGGCTCTATCGCACCAGGCGCATCCCGGAGGGCGTCACTGCACGCCTCGCTACCGCCGAGCTTGCCCCCTCACCCAATCCGAGTGAGTACGTGGTGTTTCTATCCCACTTCCAGCGGGGGTTTGGCTTGCCAGTTAGCGATTTTTTCCATGACTGGCTCAATACATATGAGCTTCAACCGCAGCACCTTCCGGCGAATGCCATCACGTCTCTCTCCGCTTTTGCCTCCACCATCGAAGGCTATGCCGGACTATGGCCCACGAAGGAGCTCTGGATCTGGTTCTTTGGCCTTCGCCGGAACGTGATCCCGAACGTAGATCTTGAGCCAGAGGACAAACAACTTACGCAGTTCGGCGTTGCGTCAATCTCTCCCCGGAAGCAGTCCATCTTCCCCCGAGTTACGGGGCTTGACTCTTGCAAGGGATGGGCCTGGACTTTCTTCTATGTCCGGAACAACACAACCAAGGATCTGATCCGGCTGCGCCCTTATGCTCCGGTTCTCCTAACCCGGATCTATGGGACCAGGTCCCCAAGAAGCCCACTGTCCTGGCGAACCAAGTCAACAAGACGTTCCAGGAGCTGAAGGACTTGGGGTTGCGCAATGAGGATGCGATGATTACGTTCGTCCACAACCGGATCTCCCCCCTCCAGAAACGTACCCATAAAGTTTGTCACATGAGCTGGGGCCGCGACCCCAACCGGACCTCCTCTTTTGAGTTGAGTAACACTGAGATCTACCGCCGGGTCAAGGCCCTGTTCACCACCCACAAAAACTTCTCTTCTGAGTGGACATGGGGGATTGAACATTTTTGCCGAGATAGGCTTCCTCCTTCGGTAAGTCTCGTGCCTCAATTTTTTCCGAATTGAATCATACGTCGGTCTTTGTTGTAGGTTTTAATCCCGTTCCCTTTTCTTTTCCTTAGATGTTTCTTCAGCAAACCATCAAGGATGGCACCGAGCCTTCCCTCAAGTGGGCGCCTGACCGGGATACCTCGGACGAGGAGGAACCAGATCAGGAGATGTTCCTTCTGATGGCCGATGCGACCAAGCGACCCACCGGTAAACTCTCTTCCATTAGAGATTGGACCGACGATGAAGATGATTCGGATGTTGAGGTGATGGAAGCATTTGACGTTGTCCCCCTTTCTTATGCTTTTCCGGCATCAGCTAACCCCGGTGGGCAGATCCATGAAGACCCTCCCCTTGCCGTGGGTGAGCCTGTCTCGATCGCGCCGAAGAAGAAGAGGGGAGCTGCATCAGCGTCTTCCTCTGGACCTTCTCAGCCTGCTAAAAGGCGAAAGAAGTCCGGGGACAAAACTGCCACCAAGCCTCCAACCAAGGCCACAGCCCAAAGAGCCCCTGACCTCGGATGAGTAAGTCACTTCACCCTTTGCCATTCATTTGTTCTCCTTTTGTTACAGATTCTCATCATACTTTATTTGATTTGGTAGGGTCGCGGTGGAGGTCCCCCAGAGTGGATCTAGTATTGCCTCGCCGCTCTGACACAACCCTTCTCCCCCTCGTGGCGACAATTCACGCCTGTTGAGCCCCATTCCGGAGGGTTCAACGGCTGCTTCGGGTTCCAACCCACCTCGTCAAGAGGAGGGCAACCCTGGAGCGGGGGAGACTGGCTCTGCCGAGGCAACAGCGACCACCACTTTGGCTCCGCCGCAACCAGCTACCACCGAGGTTCTCTTAGTACCTCCACCGAAGAAGAAATCAGCACCAGCACCAGGACCAACTCCAGCACCAGCAGCAACAGCAGCAGCACCAAGCCCCTCCGTCTCGTCCGAGTCTTCCCAGTCTTAGCGAGAAAGTACCAAGGCAGCTCCCAAGAGTAAATCTGCTGCAACAACTTCCACTTCTCAGCAACAACCTAAGGGCAAGAAGGCCCCTGACGCCACCAGGGCAGCATCCATCAAGGCTGGACAACGCACACTCGTGTCCATGCTTTCGAAGAAAACTCCACCACCGAAGGACGCCCCTGCCGAGCCAGCTGACGTGCAACTTGTTTTGCACACCAGCCCTGCTCTTGCTTAGGTTGGGAGGAGGGAGGCGCATGCCAAGGGTTTTGTGGCACCCCATATGCACAGCGGCGAGCGATACCCTCCGACCTTGATCGAGTTTGTAAATAACTGGAACAAGGAGGAGTTCGTCCACAATGACGATCTCCTGGAGAAGTTCGGTCCTGCCAAATTTGCTGCGCAGATGAATACTGCCGCCAAAGCAATTAACCTTGCAGGTCGGATGATGGAGGTACGTTACTTCATCTTTTCCTTAACACGTTGTAGATATTAGTGATATAACCATTAGTCCCGAGCCTTCGGGGGAGTAACTTGTTACTCGGCCGGATGCTCCTTAGAAAACTAACGTAGCTCCTTGATAACTTCGAATATGCACACACCTAGAGTCGGGTTAAGTTTCACTTGGCCCGGATCTTGTACACTTCGAATATGCACACACCTAGAGCCGGGTTAAGTTTCACTTGGCCCGGATTTTGTACACTTAGAATATGCACACACCTAGAGCCGGGTTAAGTTCCACTTGGCCCGGATTTTGTACACTTCGAATATGCACACACCTAGAGCCGAGTTAAGTTCTACTTGGCCCGGATTTTGCACACTTCGAATATGCACACACCTAGAGCCAGGTTAAGTTTCACTTGGCCCGGATTTTGTACACTTCGAATATGCACACACCTAGAGCCGGGTTAAGTTCCACTTGGCCTAGATTTTGTACACTTCGAATATGCACACACCTAGAGTTGGGTTAAGTTCCACTTGGCCCGGATTTTGTACACTTCCAATATGCACACACCTAGATCCGGGTTAAGTTCCACTTGGCCCGGATTTTGTACACTTCGAATATGCACACACCTAGAGCCAGGTTAAGTTCCACTTGGCCCGGATTTTGTGCACTTCGAATATGCACACACCTAGAGCCGGGTTAAGTTCCACTTGGCCCGGATTTTGTACACTTCGAATATGCACAAGACTAAGCTATATTTTTGTACTCTTTTCAGGTGACCACCAACCGGCGGAGCGCTGAGTTTCAGCGTCTCCTGGACACTCACAAGATGGTGCGTGCAAAGCATAATGCACTTCTCGCTGAACACGAGAAAAGGGGTAAGTTTTCTCCTTGACATTTTCCCGTTTTTCTTCACCTTTTTCTGCCGAACTAACCCATCATTCGGTTTTCGCAGCTGGGGTGGAAGCTGAGAATACCATCATGAGGAAAAACCTTGACCAGATAAAGGGTAAGTCATTTTTGCTCAACTTTGCTATGCTCTCTATCTCCTTATCTCCGTGGCTCGGCAAACATTCATACCTCGGCTTTGCCGGGTCAACAAACTATTTCAGCATCTCTTGAAGATAGTGTGCCCGTGCCTGATATGATGCTGCATTTTCTCGAACAAGCAGGGCAGCATCAGGCCGAGCTCAAAAAGAAAGATGATGAGCTTGCCCTCCTCCAAGCTAAAGATGATGAGATTGCCAAGCTTAAGGCATATATGAAGAAATTGAAAGCACAACACCAAACCGAACTCCAGAAAGCTGGCCAGGACTATACTGAAGAGCGCGAGCACCTCAATCTCCAGATTGCCAAGGACCAGGAATTACTCAAGGAGGCCGACATCAATGTTGTGAACATGTGTATTACTACTATCGAGATTCAGTAAGAATAAACCATTCATCTCAAGTGCATTACCATAAAAGATATTACTCATATAAATCGAACAACCTTTATTCTCGGACTTAAAAGAGTAACCGTTTCGCAATAAACATGATCCAGATATAATGTTCATGCTTAACGCAGGCACCAAATAACAATTATTTAAATTTAAAACTAATCCCGAAGGTAGATGTAGAGGGAGCGTGCCGACGGTGATCACATCAACCTTTGAGCCATTTCCAACGCGCATCGTCACCTCGTCTCTTGTCAGTCTTCGTTTATTCCACAGCTCCTGTTTCGAGTTACAAATATGAGCAACCGAACCAGTATCAAATACCCAGGCACTACTACGATTACTAGTAAGATACACATCTATAACACATATATCAAATATACCTTTCTTCTTGATGTTGCCGTTCTTCAGATCCGCCAGGTACTTGGGGCAGTTACGCTTCCAGTGACCAGCACCCTTGCAGTAGAAGCACTCAGTTTCAGGATTAGGACCAGCCTTGGGCTTCTTAGCAGGTGCGGCAGCTTTCTTGCCGTCCTTCTTGAAGTTGCCCTTGTTCTTAGGCTTGCCCCGTTTCTTGAAATTGGTGGTCTTATTGACCATCAACACTTGTTGCTCCTTCTTGATCTCCACTTCAGCAGTTTTCAGCATGGACGATAGTTCAGGCAACGTCTTGTTCATGCAGTGCATGTTGTAGTTCATCACAAAGTTCTTGTAACTTGGTGGCAGTGATTGAAGGAGACGGTGAATCCCCAATTCATTAGGAATCGATATTCCCAACTCTTGGAGCTTCTTAGCGTACCCAGACATGGTGAGCACGTGCTCGCTAACGGAGCTTCCTTCTTCCATCTTATAGTTAAAGAACTTTTCGGAGGCCTCATAGCTCTCCATAGCCGCGCGAGTCTCAAAAATTAGCCTGAGCTCCTTAATGATCTCGAACGGGTCGTGGTGCTCAAAACGCTGTTGGAGCTCCGCTTCTAAATCGTACAAGATGGCACACTGAACTGTGGAGTAATGATTTTTCCGAGTGGCGAAAACATTCTTTTCATCATCGGTGGCATTATCTGCAGGTGGGTCACCTAGCGGTGCATCGAGCACATAGGTCAACTGACCAGCCCTGAGGACGATCTTTAGTCCACGGAACCAGTCCGTGAAATTGCTTCCATTGTTTTTAAGCTTTTCTTTCTCTAGGAACGCATTGAAATTGATGGAGGGGGTCGCCATAATCTACAACAATTTGCAAGTAGTTTAGACTAAATTTATGATAAATTGAGTTCAAAATTAATTATTAAACTAACTAGGTGAACTCCCAGTCAAAATAACATCCCCCACATTGTCTTAGTGATTACACGAACCAAGTCCACTACACCAAGTCCGATCTTCACGAGAGAAGATGTAGTTTCATCGGCGAACAATCTTCATGTTCATCATATCAATTATATGACTCATGCTCTACCTTTCGATATTCCGTGTTCCGAGACCATGTCTGTACATGCTAGGCTCGTCAAGATAACCTTAGTTTCCGCATGTGCAAATCTGGCTTGCACCCGTTGTATGCACACGTAGAATCTATCACATCCGATCATCACGAAATGCTTCGAAACGACGAGTCTTAGCAACGGTGCCAACTAAGGGTGAACACTTTATTACTTGATATTTAGTGAGAGGGATCATCTTATAATGCTACCGTCGCAATCTAAGCAATACAAGATGCATAAAGGATTAACATCACAGGCAATTCATAATTAGTGTGATATGATATGGCCTTTTCTTCTTGCGCCTTTGATCTCCATCTCCAAAGCACGAACATGATCTCCATCATCACCAGCATTGCGTCAAGGTCAGTGGCGCCGCTTCATGGTTGTCCATCATCACCAGCAACTATTACAACTACTTGGAATAAAGCTATTACAAGATGAATAGACACGCAGGTCTTAACAGAATTAAAGACAACCATTAGGCTCCTGCCGGTTGCCATATTACAACAAGGATCATTGCATACATCAAATACAATCACAATCACATGTTGGCCATATCACATCACAAAACCCCTGCAAAAACAAGTTAGACGCCTCTAATTTTCTTTGCAAATTTTACGTGGTTTGGGGCTTTCGCATAAGACCGATATTACCTACGAACAAGAACCACAACGTTGATACAAGTGTTGTCAAGATGCTCATTGTAAATTGAATCTTAACTATGGTGGGAGAGACAGACACCCGCAAAGCCACTTGTGCAAAGCAAGTTGCACGTCAAGCGTGGAGCAAGTCTCATGTGCGATGACATGTAATGTTAGCCCGAGCCACTTCATCCCACCATGCCGCAAGATGCAAAGTACACGCTAAGACACCGACAACAAAAGAATCAACACCCACAAAAACATTGTGTTCTACTCGTGCAACAGATCTACGCATAGATACGGCTCTGATACCACTGATGGGTTCGTAGCATGGAAAACAAAAAATTTCTACCGCAAGAACGAACAAAACCTAGATCTAATCTAGATAAAAGCCAAGATCTAATCTACTAGACATGAGCAACGAGATAGATAGGAACTAACCCTCGTAGATCCGAAAGCGTTAACGAGATTAGATCTCGTGGTTTATGTAGTCGATCACTTGCCGATCTCAAGATCGTGTGGATGATCCTTCCGGCGTCGCGTTCCAGCAGCGCTTCCGCAGTCGGTCAAGTGGACGATCCTTCCGGCGCCGCGTTTCGGCAGCACTTCCGCAGTCGGTCACACGTGCGGAGTCGAAGCAGACCTTCCTCTCCCCGTTCCAGCGAGCAGCGGAGGTAGTAGATCTTCTCTACGGAATCCCAGCAGCACGACGGCGTGGTGGTGGTGGGAGTAGAGAATTCTGCAGGGCTTCGCCTATGCCTATGCAGAAGAAGGTGGAGGAGAGAGACGGCAGAGATTGGGTGTTATGGGAGCAGGGGAGGAGGGGGCGCCCCTGCCCCTCTATTTAAAGAAGGGAGGCGCCTAGGGAGGGGGATTCCTTGTAGGACTCCCCTCCCTTGTAGGCCGGCGGATTGGAGGTGGGGGGAGGAGTCCTCCTCCCCCACGACTCCGTATCTTTACCCACCAGGACTCCTTGATCCCTATCTTGATTTTCAAGCAAACTCCAAGATATCTTCTAGAACCTTCCGGAACATTCCGAAACCTTCTAGAATCCTCATACAAACACTCCGGAACATTTCCTAACTTAGAAAATGATCCCCTATATATGAATCTTATTCTCCGGACCATTCCGGATCTCCTCGTGATGTCCCGAATCCAATCTGAGACTCCGAACAACATTCGGTCTCCAACGCATATTCCATATCTACTTAAAACAACTTCGAACCTTAAGTGTGTCACCCTACGGTTCGTGAATATGTAGACATGACAGAGACACATCTCCTATCAATAACCATCAGCGGGACCTGGAGATCCATAATGGCTCCCACATACTCAACGATGACTTTGCGATCGATTGAACCACTTACATACGAAACTAATTCCCTTTGTCTTGCGATACAATACTTATCCGAGGTTTGATCGTCGGTATCTCCATACCTAGTTCTACCTCGTTACTGATAAGTACTCTTTACTCGTTCCGTGATATGTCATCCCTTGTGACCCAGTCACATGCTTGCAAGCTAACTAGATGACATTCCACCGAGAGGGCCCTGAGCATATCTATCAGTCATATGGATGGACAAATCCCAATCTTGGTTCATGCGCTTCAACACATACTTTCAGAATACCCAATGACACTTTTATAACCACCCAGTTACGAAGAGGCGTTTGATGTCATCAAAGTATCTATCCGGTGATGGTGATTAACATAACCTCATGGTCGAAGGAATAGGTTACTATGTATTTGAAAGCTTACAGCAATACGAACTTAATGACTTGATCTTATGCTACGCTTACTATGGGTGTGTGTCCATCACATCATTCTCCTAATGACATAACCTTGTTATTAATCACATCCTAATATCCATGATCAGGAAACCATGATCATCACTTAATCAACAAGCTAGTTTAACAAGAGGCTTACTAGGGACTCTCTTATGTTTACAAAACACACAAGTATTAGTGTTTCCTAATAATACAATTATAGCATGTGATGTAAACATTCATCATAAACACAAAGATATAACAATAATCACTTTTATTATTGCCTCTTGGGCATATCTCCAACAGTACGGAGGCTTATTAACAGGTGATTTAATACTTCCATGTCCATAATAAAAGTGATATACATCCTTTTTCGTAATGACATAATTTTTTTATGTTCCTGCTTTTAGATAGTTTAAAGTAATTCGTTCAAAAAAAGCAAATGCAAGGATGAACTACAAAGAGCTAATCCATCACATGGGTCAACCGGTTAGTTTCTACCAACACATGTACAGATATATATGCATGCATGTTAAATATATTGTTTGGGTAATATGGTCATTTCCACATATGTTATGTTTCAGTACCACTAGCAGCCTCCATCGACACATCTTTGCGGCTACTATGTTTTCCAACATATGAGCTTCATGATGACCAACCTGGTTGATCCTAGACCAGAACAACTGGTATACACACAATATCTTTTTTATTTTATTGAAATATTTTTTTATTGGTACTGGTTTTGATCATGATTTAATTTACATGGTGTCCACAAATTGAAGAGATGGTACTGTCGATGGCTAAGCTAAAAATGATCTGCGCGGAGCTTGCTGAATTTCTTGCTCAACAAGTGCTGAAAGGTGACGGAGATTTCCACATTGAATCCTTGTGAGAGCAAGTATGCCAAACATTGTTATACTATAGTCGATCAATGCCAAGGTTCTTGAAACTGTAATACTTTCTATGCCTTGCTAGCTATGTCAATGCTAGTGTTTATATTGATTTGTGGTATGTACTGTGGTGTACTTTAATTTTTGTGACATATTAGCTATATCAGGGTTCTTGAGACTTCTCTTGACAATAAATATAATATTTGTATTCCAGTTGCATTCTAGATTATTCTGGACCATACGGATATTATGGTTGCTGGTAAACAATAGCCGAAAGCTACCTAATACAGGTATGAATCACTAGAGGAGGTTGCTAAAAACGTTGTCTTGATGCGAAGTGAACCTAGAGACTGTCAGGAAAAAGGCCGACTCCCCCTAGAAAACTCTAAGATACGACTGTAGGTTAACACCGTCTCAGATTATAGAGGCGGCTGCTATAATAACCAGTCTCAAAAAGAAAATTTATTAGAGACGTACGAAACATGGAGCCGTCTCAGGTTTTAAACTTATGGAGGCGGCTCATCATAACAGCCGACTCAGGTCGCCTGACTATTGGAAACGCTCGCTAGTATAGCTCGACTGAGGTTGAGGAGTTCTTCCAAGCGGTCCGAAATATGGGCCGTCTCCGTCTCGTACATGTTAGAGGCATTTTTCTTTTTGCACCGTCTGAGATCTCTTATCTTAGAGTGGCAAAGAAAAACCAACTCAGGTGGTGTGCTCTTAGAAGCTATGCGCTTGAGCCGGAACGAGAAACCGTCCGAGGACTATGGATAATTGACGTCTCTAAGTCACACGTTTGTACTAGTGACATTTGAAGGTCCACATTTGCTTTACATAAAGAAAGGGAAGCTTGTGGTCATAAAAAAACTAGAAACCAAAACATGTATTAACTACTAGAATGGGCTTGGTAGTGAACCAGTGGTCTAGCCCATATGTATGGTCTGTACTAACCAGGCCATCAATGTTTCAGTATCAGCGAGTTCAGATTTTTTTAACCATTTATCTTTTAATTTCTATGAAAGCATAAAACACATATTATAAAGCTTGTTATTTCATACAAAGCCGCTGAGAAATGACCAAGGAAGGCAGTGGCTGGAGACGCTCTAATTGTTTTGGATTGAACAACAATTTAGTTGATGCGCCATATGAGTTTCCAAGACCAAGCTGCGGAAGAAAATGAGAAGGAAAGCTGGTCCCGACTGATACTACATCACACATTCCCACGATACTTTACTCCCTCCTCTTTTGAGCGTCCATAAAGCGAGTCTGTCAGGCCATCCCCGAGCTCTCTCCATCGGCGTCGCTGGTTTGAGATGGCGGAGAAGTGGTACCGGAGTAGTTAGGATTGGTAGTGGTAGTGGCCTTGTGGCGGGTGTGGGCTATATGCCCGTAGATAGAAGAGGGAGCTAGGATCTGAGCAGCCAGATCTGGTGCTTCTTAGGATTTCTCGCCGGAGTGCTCCTGGTCCTTGGAGGATGGGTGGCGGAGGCGGTGACTGGCTCTTCTGTGAATAAAGATGCTCCCGATGCTTGCGTCATGTGGTTGCTGCAAAATCTTGGCTTTTCTCTGGCCGGCCGTGGTGGCGGGGGGGGAGGGGGGGGTGGGCGGGATCTGGTGTGCGGCGACATGACGAGGCGCCTCCGAGCTCCTCTTTGGTGCAGGCGAGCGGCATTAGGAGGTTGCTAGGCGGCCTCCCTCTCGATGCTCCTATGGCTAGAATCTTGAAGGGGAGGCGCGACTCTGGTTGCTCGGGCATAAGGCTCGTGTGCTTCCTCGCGGAGTCATTGGTGACTTGCTCTCCTTCTAGCTCTTGGCCTACCGTGGTGGCGAGGAAGAACAGGAGGAAGGGCCGAAATCTTCTGATGCTGGCGATGGTTGGGGCTGCCTGGTGTCTTCAGGCGGCGTTGCTGCGTTTTCTTCGGAGTTCTTCATAGTGGTCCGATGGCGGCAGTGATGCCACCGGGCCGCTGCCCTTTCTGGTCGAAAGGTGACCCAGGGATTCAACCTCCTTCTGAGGCCCTCTTCTGGAGTCTTGCGCCTGTGCTCGTCATCTCGTCTTCGACAAGTGGTTCGTCCCCGGAGAAGGCGAGATGGCCGGCTGCAATGGCTCGACGCCGGCTTCGAGGGTTCGAGCAGCTTCCTCTTTGACCCAGGCTAGCGTCTGGAGGTCTCCGGCGTCTGGTGGTGGGGACGCCCAATGACCTGATTGTGTTTTTATCTTTTGTTCTAGGGTGCTCTTTGAATATTTGAAGCCCTTATCTTTGAATTCGAGGTCATTTGTGCGAGTATTGTTAAAGGGTTTTTTTGTAATTTGTACCCGCCACGTGTTGTTAATGCAGCTCCTGGGGTATTTATAGACCCCTCCCTTGCTAAAAAAAAAAGACTGATAGTACGTCACCAGAATCACAATGCATGCTAGTAGCAATCCCTGCCTCCTCGATCACAAGTGGCCTACTTGCTCGCCCGAGAACTGATAATGAAGCCTTCGAATATTCGGTGAAGAGAGGTACATTTCAAGGTCCACATTTTGCTTTATAGAAAGCAGGGAAAGCCTGTGGTCGCAAAAAAACTAGAAACCGAACATGTATTAACCTCAAGAATGGGCTTGGTAGTGAACCAGTGGTCCAGCCCATATGTATGGTCTGTACTAACTACGCCATCAGTGTTTCAGTATCAACGACTTCAGATTTTTTTTTTACCATTTATCTTTTAATTTCTACGAAAGCATAGGAAAAAAATCATATATTATAAAGCTTGTTATTTCATACAAAGCTGCTGAGAAATGACCAAGAAAGCCAGCGAATATTCGGAGACAGAAGTTGCACTTTTAGGATCGACATTTGCTTTGCAAAAAACAGGAAAAGACTGTAGTCGTACAAAACTAAATACCGAACATGTATTAACTGTAAGAATGGGCTTGATAGTGAACCAATGATTTAGCCCATATGTATGATCTGTACTAACTAGGCCATCAATGTTTCATTATCATCGACCTCAGAAGAAAGGAACTTTTATCATTTGATTTTCATGAAAGCATAACACATGTATATTGGTATATCTTGTAGTTCTTACCACTATATAGTGTACGAATAACTTTGAATGTTGATCGTTGGATCAAGACTTACGAATCCGAATATCTCTAGCCGCTGGATTCTGTTTTCCATTCTAGCATCTGGAAGATTCTATTGATAGTCTTCAGCATAATAAATGCTATGCACAAACCTCAAAACACAGTTGTCCATCATACTAGTACTAGGGAGTAGAATCTTCTCCCTCGTTTCTCTAGACCCATAGTTTTAAAAACCGGACCGGTGGGTGAACCGGTGAGCCGACTGGTTCACTAGTTTGCTGATTGGACCACCGGTTCATTCGGTTGATAGGGACAAAAAACCATTCCGTTGAATAGATTTTCACAAGGTGTGAAGTTAATATCAAAACACATGCAAAATTTCAAAACACGGTGAGTCATAGTCTCTTTGATTGTTTTCAAAACACGGTCAAATTTCTAGGCATGCATGTAACATCCCATCTTTTTCATCCATGTTTGCTTAGAATAGAAGTCTAAGAATTAGGGGGAAATAAAACTTTTAGGGTTTTTGGTGTGTGCTTATATTGCTTGCTAATATGAATGCATGATCCTTGTGTTTCTCTAGTACCTTTGTTGATTCCCATGCTAGTGCTGCTTTTGCTTGAACTCATGATTAGAGTTGTAGAAAAATGTTTGGTAGCATCAAGATACACCCCTTGTGAAATTTTAGGAAACTCAAACAAACTCCTAAAAACATGGTTAAGTCATAACTATCTTAACAAGTTCCATTTTTGGGGAAAGTTTGTGAGCTAACCCCTTGATCCTTTTTGACATGCAAACACATGAAGTTGTACCTTGTTATGAGAACTTCAAAGCCCACCCCTAAAACTGGTTGAAACCTAATCCTAAGCCATTTGCATGTAAGTGATTTCATCTCTAGTTGAATCATATGCAATGACCACCTTATTTTTGGCCAACTTGGGAGAATCCTTGCAAGCTCTTGAGTATGATCTAGGAGGCAACCATGGGCTGGAACTACTCACCTGGCATCCCTCTACATCCCCATAGCCCTCCCTCTGCCATTGGTGACTCGAGCTCGAGGAAAACAACGACCAAAGTGGGCACCTGAGATAACTAGCCCTAGATCACCTCAACCCCTGTCCTCCCTCTCCACTTGTGTTGCAACCCATGCACCAGGTCTAGCATGACCCAAACGTGCTAGAGTGCAACACACCACCGACCCCGGCCATCCCCTGCAGCCTACCCAACCCATGTAGAGAGAAACCAACAGATCAGGGTCGATCTGGTTCTACTAGTCCCCAGCCTCACACGCCTCCGTTCTGCCATGCCTGGGGCCATGCTCCAGCACCACAACTCCCCAAGCGCCATCCCCTTTGCACCCCGCTCTCACCCTGCCTCTCTCGACCCCCAATAGCCGCTGACCATGTCGCCCTAGACATGTCACGCGCGCCCGTCGCACACGCCTCTCTGGTGTAAAACAATACCGACCCACGGTGGAGAAAGCCTCCGCGCAGCCCCAACCACCCCTGCACCGCTACCCCTGTTGAACCCTAGTCTGACCAAGCGTGTCGGACATGACCCTTCGGTCGAGCAGCTGGCGTGCACACTCCTCCATCATCACCCCACGCTCTCCCGAGGCCACGTGCTACATATATTTGCACCCCACAGCCCTCTCTCTCGCAGAGACCTCCCGCCGCCGTGCCCGGCCAACTAGCACCTAGCAGCCCTCTCCTGCATCTACCCCTACATCGGCCCCACCATAAATAGCCCCCACTAGCTCTTAAATCCCTGAAGCCACCCCAGCACACGCCACCCACGCCATTCCACTCCCCGCCAACCTCCACTCCACCCAAAGAGCGGAGTTGAGCCCGCTCGGCCCCTGCCGCCCTTACCACCCGCCGCACCACCGCGGAACCGTCGGAGAAACGGTGAAGGTTGCCATCGAGGCTAACCCCTCCCCCTCCGCTTCTTCCCTCCGCTGTGCTCGCCTCACAGATGCTGACATAACCCCCCTTGTCCTTGTTGCTAGGAACGCACGGAGCAGCGACGAGGACCGTGAGCACCGAGCCGCCCCGTGGCTACCCGCGACGCCGACATCGACCAAGGACCCTTCATCGCCCCTTGTTCGAACCACCACCTCTGGCCGCGTCGAACCCCACCATCACCAGCTCTTCTCTGCCCCTGGGAAAGCCTCCCCGGCCGCCGCCTATAGCCACTAGGGTTCCCCGTCACCGACACCTAAAACTACAAGGACGACAAGCCTCGGCCGTCTGATGCGCTTAAGATCTGACAGCCCAACGCGCCCATACCCCTTCGAGCCCCCACCATCGCTGACTTGCGGGGCCCCTGATGACTACGCACACTTATATTCTTGTAGACATTGTTGGGCCTCCAAGTGCAGAGGTGAACAGTAGCAAGTTTCCCTTAAGTGGATCACCCAAGGTTTATCGAACTCAGAGAAGAAGTGGTCAAAGGTATCCCTCTCAAGCAAACCTACAATCAAGATACAAGAAGTCTCTTGTGTCCCCAACACACCCAATACACTTGTCAGGTGTATAGGTGCACTAGTTCGGCGAAGAGATAGTGAAATACAAGTAATATGGATGATTATAAGTCGTAATTGCAATCTGAAACAAGAGTGGCAGCAAGCAAATGTGTAACAGGACTGATTGTAAATGGTGTTTCAATGCTTAGAAACAAGGCCTAGGGATCATACTTTCACTAGTGGACACTCTCATATAAATATCTTCTCTTCATTATGCTACCCTGAACTACTCTCCGGTTGGACGATGTAGGGCTATAACAACACACCTTAAAGTTCGCATTCCCCATCTAGATAACCCCTCACTGTCACCTTAAGCGCTAGATGGTTCCAACAAACACCACAATCTCATAGAGACATCCAACTCAAATTATACTCATGATAAGTATTTCAGTAACCTTATCCTAAGTGCCACACGGTGTGCACAATGTCAACTTCACACACGTGGGGATAAGCAGAGATTAATTAAAGCACTTGAGTAGCATAATAGATCTAGATTACAAAGCTCATGATCTCAATAAGATCACGCATAGAGAGAGAGATGAACACATAGCTACCGGTAGAGCCCTTAGCCTCGAGAGAACTACTCCCTCCTCATCACGGGAGTCAGCAATGGCAATGGAGATGGCTGTGGAGTCGATGGAGATGGCTCTGGGGGCACTTCCCCGTCCCGGCAAGGTGCCGGAACAGAGACTTCTGTCCCCCAAATCTCCTCTTCCGTGATGGCGACGCTGCGGAACTTTTCGTGGAATTATGATCCTCCCCCTTAGGGTTTTCATCTCGAGGGGGATATATAGGCGAAGGGGCAAGGTCGGTGGAGGCCCGAGGGGCCCACACCACCTGGTGGCGTGCCTAGGGGTACCCGCACCACCATGGGGTGTGGCCGCCTCGGTGCCCTCCTCCGTCTCTGCTTTGGATTCCGTCTTGTGTCAGAAAAAATAGGAACTTCGGCTTTTGTTTCGTCCAATTCCGAGAATATTTCCTTACTAGCTTTTCTGAAACCAAAAACAGGAGAAAATAGGCAACTGGCACTACGGCATCTTATCAATAGGTTAGTTCCAGAAAATGTATAAAAATGCCTCAAAGTGTAGACAAAACATAAGATAGTTGATACAAAACAAGCATGGAGCATCAAAAATTATAGATACGTTTACGACGTATCAAGCATCCCCAAGCTTAACTCCTGCTCGTCCTCGAGTAGGTAAGTGATAAAAGAATAATTTTTGAGGTGACATGCACCATCACAATCTTGATCAAGGTATTCGTAAAGCCTTGATAGCTGGGATCAAAGTACTCTAAACATGAGCATGAAAGATAGAGTTCTAACAATAAGACATAGAAACTATGTTGTAACTTGAAAAGGTACAAACAAAAGATCATGAATAACAATGCATTGAAAGACGTTTGTTTGTTTCACATATAGAAAACATAAATAAGAGTGGTATTCATCTTGTCCATCATGGTATAGCAAAACATAAATGCATATGACACCTTCAAAGTTCATAAGGGTGACTAGATACAAATAATTTAAGAAAGCAATATCAAAGTTATGAATCAATCAACAAGCTTTGGGACAATGCACATTAAACTAAGAATGACCACTATGCTCTCTCAATTGGTGCATAAAGATAGAAGATGGAAACTCAATATAAAAGTAAAAAAGAAAGGCCCTTCACAGAAGGAAGCATGGATTTCAAGTTTCATAAAGAGCCTCAAAAAATTATGGTACTTACTAGCTTTGATCTCTCATTGCCCCTATCATTGGCATCTTGAAGTGATTAAGGTTAAAGTGACACAAATATGAGGATATGCTTGACAAGTTATAAGTTGAAAATCTCATACCCCTTGTGTACGAGTACCGAACCTCATGCTACTCAACTTTGGTCTCAAGCAAGTTCTTGTCATTATAAGTATATGTGTATCATAGAGAACCGCGAACGGGGTACCCCTTGTCCCATGACACATGAACTTTCCCATATCAAAATGATAAGGCAACAGACAACGAGTATCTCAACGATCTTTTTATTTGCTATTTTCATAGGTTTTTATTGAAGATGCTTCACAGAATACTCATTATAGTTATGCTGCAAGTTTCCACCATGATTAGGCATGGCTTAGGCTAACCGCCCAGGCATTTCTCTAACACACATACAAACTCCATGAGCTTAAAAGCTCCCCTTTTATTTCACACCACCGGGATCCATAAACAAAAGAACATGATATCAACTGAATAATAAGTGCAATGTTGAAAGCATTCCCCATGGTAACATGGTTCTGCTAACTCACAACTTATAAAATGCAAGCATATACGTAACATAGATGGTGATGACCCACAAGTATAGGGGGTGTATCACAGTATTTTCGATGGAAGTGAAACCCAATTTATTGATTCGACACAAGGGGAGCCAACAAATATTTATAAGCCTTAACAACTGAGTTGTCAATTCAGCTGCACCTGCAAACAATCTTGCTCACAACAGTTTATCAGTAACAACAGTTTTGTAGTAGCAATAGCAAAGTAATAGCAGTAGTAAAAGTAAAGACAGTAGTAAGAATTGCAGTAAACAGTAGGATTAAAGCGCGCTAGGCATAGGGATGGATGGACAGGTGTTGCATGGACAAGACAATTCACATGGCAATCATGACATAGGGCATTTGCAGATAAATAAGATAAAGCATCCAAGTACTCAATAATCATAGGCATGTGTTCCATATATAGTCATACGTGCTCGCAATGAGAACTTGCACAACATCTTTTGTCCTGCCAGCCCGTTTGCAGCGGGGCCTCAAGGGAACTACTGGCAATTAAGGTGCTCCTTTTAATAGAGCACCAGAGCAAAGCATTAACACTCCATGAACACATGTGATCCTCACATCAAAGTCATTCCCTCCGGTTATCCTGATTTCTGTCACTTCAGGGCCTTTGGTTTAGGACAACAATATGTGTATACAACTTGCAGGTAAGACCAAAAACAATATTATCATAATGAATCAATAACATGTTCAGATCTAAAATCATGGCACTCGGGCCCTAGTGACAAGCATTAAGCATAACAAGTTGCAACAAAGTCAAAAAGCAGTAATAGTAGATAGTAGGCACCATGCCCTAACAATCTCATGCCATTACATGAACGATCTCATCCAATCCCTACCATCCCCATAGCCTACATCGGGGGATTACTCACTCATAGATGGGGGAAACATGGATGGTCGATGGAGAAGCGATGGTGATGATGATGGCGATGATCTCCTCCAATTCCCCATCCCGGCAGGGTGCCAGAACGGAGTTTCTGGTTCCGAATCGCGGAATCTAGTGGTGGCGGTGGAGTGGATCTCTTTCTAGAAAAATGTCGAATCCCCCAGGTTTTTAGGTCAGGAGGCAACTTATAGGCGAAGAGGGAGGCCAAGGGGGTGCCTGGGGCGGCCAAACCACCCATTGGCGTGGCCAAGCCTGGCCCACGCTGCCAGGTGGTGTGGCCGGGCCCCAGCCCCTCTCCGTCTCGTATTCTGGCTCCTGGTGTCCCTCGGTGAAAAAATGACTTTGGCTTTTGTCCCGTCCAATTCCGAGAATATTCATTTTCTGACTTTCCTAGAACCAAAAACAGCAGAAAACAGGCAGCTGTCACTATGGCTCTTGTTAATAGGTTAGTCCAAGAAATCATATGAAAAGTACTCCAAAGTGTGGACAAAACATAAGAAAGTAGATAAAACCAAGCATGGAACATCAAAAATTATGGATATGTTTGCAACGTAGCAACATCCCCAAGCTTAACTCCTGCTCGTCCTCGAGTAGGTAAGTGATAAAAAGAAAGAATAATTTTTGAGGTGACACGCACCATCATAAACTTGATCAAAGTATTCGTAAAACATTCATAGCTGGGATCATAGTACTTCAACATAACATGAAAGATAAAGTTCTAACAATAAGATAAAGCAACTATGTTGCCACATGAAAAGGCACAAACAAAAGATTCATGAATAACAATGCTTTGCAAAACGTTTGTTTGTTTTACATAAAGAAAACATAGCATAGTGGCATTCAGCTTGTCCCTCATAGAGTAGCAAACATAAATGCATAGGACACCTTCAAAGTTCATAAGAGTGACTAGATAAAAATAGTTTAAAACAAGCAATATCAAAGCTATGCATCAATAAACAAGTCTTGGGACAATGCACATAGAACTAAGATTGGCCACTATGCTCTCAAAGTAGGTGCATAAAGATAGAAGGTGGAGACTCAACATAAAAGTATAAGACATGCCTGCAAAGAAGGAAGTAGACACTCAAGTTTCATAAAGAGCTTCCAAAAATTATGGTACTTATTATCTTTCAGCTCTCATTGCCCCTATCATAAGCATCTTGAAGTGGTTAAGGTTAAAGTGAACAAACTATGAAGTATATGCTTGACAAAGTACAAGTTGGAAATCTCATGTCCCTTGAATACGAGGGCCGCTCCTCATGCTACTCAGGTTTAGTTACTGGTAAGTTCTTGTCCTAGTAAGTAGATGTGTATCATAGAGAACCGCCAACGGGGTACCCCTTGCCCGATGATACGGAAGAATCCCCATATAAAAATGACAAGGCAAGCAGACAACGAGCATCTTAGCCATGTTCTTATTTACCATGGGAAAATGGTGCTTTTTTCTCTCTTTCCTCTTTTCTCATATCTCTTTTTTTCTTTTTCTCTTTTTCCTCAATATCTGACTCTTTTTTTATAAGAAGAATGCTTCATAGACAACTCATTATGGTTATGCTGCAGGTTTCCACCATGATAGCATGGATTAGACCGGCGACCCAGGTGTTTCTCTAACACACATACATAACTCCATGGACTTACAAGCTCCCCTTTCATTTCACACCGACGACATACATAGACAAAAGAGCATGATATCAACGGGGTACAAAGTACAAGTGCAATGTTGAAAGCGTTCCCCATGATACATGTTTCTGCTAACTTCAACTTATAAAGCGCAAGCATATACGCAACAAAGATGGACGCAATAGTTCAAGTTTATTAAATGCAAGAAAGTAAAGTGTGCCATCAAGTTCGTGAGAGCTTTAATCACTAGTTTTCTCATAACAAGTTTAATTCGGAAGGTAGATAAAAACATGAATGTACTTGGAATAGCAAATGCTAATAGGTAGGTATGGTGGACTCTTTGGAATAACTTAGTTTGAGGAATTGGATGCATGAGTGGAACTCATACTCGGTTATGGAGGCTAGAAAAAGACTAGGAGCGACCAACTAAGAGAGCAATAATGGCCATAATCATGCAAAGCGACAAAATATCATTAATCAAAGCATAAAGTGATACTACAAGTTGAAAACTAAAGTATCATAAAGGCTATGGTGACTTGGGATAGTCATAACATGGTTTGAGCATGTGCCAAGTCAACCCAAATAAAGCATCAAAGGAGAATACCCCAATACTATGCTTTAATATGCTCAAACAACGCATGATTCTTCAAAGGCACATTAAGCAATCTCAATTGTTTATAACAAGTCATGCTACAACAAAGAATGCTAAGCATAAAGTCAAAACAATGTCAAGCATGGCATGACAAAGCATAGGCCACAGTCAAAAACAAGCTCTCTTTACCACTTAAGCATGAACTTTCCTACTCTTTTCCAATCCAAACCAAACTATTTGAAAACCAATGCATGAAAGAGGGGTCCAACCAATTTATTCAGCAAACTAAGAAAACAAAGCAAACAAAAACAAAATGAAACCGAAAAAGAAAACGCTCCAAGAACAACACAACTGTGCACGAAACAATAAAAATGAATTGTTTGGAAGAAACCTGGGATTTTTATTGATGAAGAAGGGGATGCCTTGGTAATCCCCAAGATTTGACGCTTGTACCTCTTGAATATTTCTTGGGGTGAAACGGGTGGCATCCCCAAGCTTGAGCTTTAGTCCATCCTTCATCTCATTACTCATTCATTCCATACAGCTGGATTTTTTTCTTCATACAAAACTTCACACAATCTTTATTATCAACATTAGTACACTCAAGATAATAAGTCTTTGGGTTCAGTTACAACTCCAATAAAACTTCCACTAAAACACAAGCTACTGCAGCACTTCCCTCAAAAAGCTCAATTCCCCAAAAGAACTAAAAAAGGAACCAACAAGAAGCAAATGCAAATAAAGGCAGAAATCTGTCAAAACAGACTAGCAGGTAAAGACGAATTTTTTCGAAGACCTTCTGTTGCTCAAATCAAAAAGTGTTTAACTAACGAAAGTTAGATAACAACCTGGCTCAGAAGCACAAACATTCACGCCTCAAAAGGACATACATAGATTTTACACGAATTTTTACGGTGAAGCATAAAAATCTGTTTCGGGACAGCAACTTTCCCAACCATTACTTGTCTCTCATTAGAGGTTACTCTTGGCACAAAAAGCAAATAAAAAGGATAAGGAGCGGTTATTACAGACTCATCTAAATTTTTTGGGTTATCTCCCAATAAGTACTTTTCTTTAACGTCTTTAAGTTAGGCATGATAGTTTGAGAGGATGCTCACATAAGAAATATGAATTGAAGTAAAAGAGAGCATCAAGAAGCAAATTCGAAACACATTTAAGTCTAACACACTTCCTATGCATAGGAATCTTGTATGCAAATAAATTCGCAAAGAACAAAGTGACAGGCAAAGGAAGATAAAACAAGAGTAACCTCAAAACTTTTAGCACATAGAGAGGTGTTTCAATACCATGAAAACTTCTACAACCATATTTTCCTCTCACATAGTAATTTTCAGTAGCCTCATAAATAAACTCAACAATATAACTATCACATAAAGCAGGCTTTTCATGTTCTACAAAAACATAATTTTTATCAAGCTCAAAACTAGTGGGATTAAAACATTCAAACCCACTTTTAACAATTCTATAACAAGATAACTGATCATTCAAGATAGGACCATCGTCTAGAGCTTTATCATAAACAATTTCTAAGCAAAACTCTTTAGTACCATGCATCTCGAAGTTAGGCACAAATAAAGGATTATCACAGATAACATGAGCATAACATTCATCCTCCTTTGGTAAGCATGGGGGACAATCAAATAATGTAAGGGATAAAGAGTTAATCTCATTAGAAGGTAGGCATGGGTAGCTAATCCATTCTTCCTCCTTTTGTTCACCACTCTCCTCATCTTTTTCATCTAATGAGCTTTCATGTTCATCAATTTCTTCTTCCATAAGATCCTACAAGGCATTAGTCTCTTCCATTTGTGGAAAACATCTATAATATATTCAAGAATATAGCCATTTTCTTCCTTGTAATTATCAAAGCAAAATTTAAGTATATCATAAACCTCATATTTATAAGGTGAATCATCAATATTTTCAAGCAAACTAGCAAGTTCAAATGCACCCTTCCAAGCAATAAATTCCTAAGTTTGTTCCACATCATAAAAGTCATAATTTTCTTTAACATAAGAAGATATGGTAACATCATAATTATACTCACACTGAAAAGGGAGGTGTTTGTACCTCCTACAGCAACAAGATTTATCTAAGCAATAAGTAACATTATAAGTAGAGCACATGTTTATAGCAATGGTATACAATTTATCAATTTGTTCCCATAAGTGTTTCCCTTTTTGTGACAAGCGGTGTTCCTTATAATAATATTTTTGTTCTTCCGTGAACCCACCTTGCCAATGAGATTCAGTTTCAAAGGAACCAACCATTGATAGAAAGCATGATAAAGCAAGACAATAATAGAACAACGGAAATAACAACTAGAGTAGGAACTATTTTTTTGTATTTTTGATAAAGAAACAAGCAAACAAGGCGGAAATAAACTAAGAAAAACAAAAATAACAAAGTAATGAGATTGGTTATGATTATGCTTGAACAATAGTGATTCCAAGTGGACTTGATAAATAAAGCTATGCTCCCCGGCAACGGCGCCAGAAAATAGTCTTGATGACCCACAAGTATAGGGTGTATCGCAGTATTTTCGAGGGAAGTGAAACCCAATTTATTGATTCGACACAAGGGGAGTCAAAGAATATTTATAAGCCTTAACAACTGAGTTGTCAATTCAACTGCACCTGGAAACAATCTTGCTCATAGCAGTTTATCAGTAACAACAGTTTTGTAGTAGCAATAACAAAGTAATAGCAGTAGTAAGAATTGCAGTAAACAGTAGGATTAAAGCACGGTAGGCATAGGGATGGATGGACGGGCGTTGCATGGACAAGATAATTCACATGGCAATCAAGACATAGGGCATTTGCAGATAAATAAGATAAAGCATCCAACTACTCAATAATCATAGGCATGTGTTCCATATATAGTCATACGTGCTCGCAATGAGAACTTGCACAACATCTTTTGTCCTGCCAGCCTGTTTGCAGCGGGGCCTCAAGGGAACTACTAGCAATTAAGGTGCTCCTTTTAATAGAGCACCGGAGCAAAGCATTAACACTCCATGAACACATGTGATCCTCACATTAAAGCCATTCCTGCCAGTTATCCCGATTTCTGTCACTGCGGGGCCTTTGGTTCCGGACAACAATATGTGTATACAACTTGCAGGTAAGACCAAAAACAATACTATAATAATGAATCAATAACATGTTCAGATCTGAAATCATGGCACTCGGGACCTAGTGACAAGCATTAAGCATAACAAGTTGCAACAAAGTCAAAAAGCACTAATAGTAGATACTAGGCACCATGCCCTAACAATCTTATACCATTACATGAACGATCTCATCCAATCCCTACCATCCCCATAGCCCACAGCAGGGGATTACTCACTCATAGATGGCGGAAACATGGATGGTCGATGGAGAAGCGATGGTGATGATGATGGCGATGATCTCCTCCAATTCCCCGTCCCAGCAGGGTGCCAGAATGGAGTTTCTGGTTCCGAATCACGGAATCTGGTGGTGGCGGCAGAGCAGAACTCTTTCTAGAAAAACGTCGACCCCCCCAGGGTTTTTAGGTCAGGAGGCAAGTTATAGGCAAAGAGGGAGGCCGAGGGGGTGCCTGGGGCGGCCAGACCACCCCCTGGCGCGGCCAAGCCTGGCCCGCATGGCCAGGTGGTGTGGCCGGCCCCAGCCCCTCTCCGTCTTGTATTCTGGCTCCTGGTGTCCCTCCGTGAAAAACTGACTTTGGCTTTTGTCCCGTCCAATTCCGAGAATATTCATTTTCTGACTTTCCTGGAACCAAAAACAGCAGAAAACAGGCAGCTGGCACTATGGCTCTTGTTAATAGGTTAGTCTAAGAAATCATATGAAAAGTACTCCAAAGTGTGGACAAAACATAAGAAAGTAGATAAAACCAAGCATGTAACATCAAAAATTATGGATACGTTTGCAACGTATCAGATGGTCACAATGGTTCAAGTTTATTAAGTGCAAGAAAATAAAATGTGCCATCAAGTTTGTGAGAGCTTTAATCACTAATTTTCACATAACAAAAGTTTAATTTGGAAGATAGATAAACACATGAATATACTTGGAATGGTGTAACACACCATGCATAGGAATTTATAGTGGACTCTTTGGAATAACTTGGTTTCTTCAGAGTTGGATGCATGAGTAAAACTCATATTTAGTACAGGTGGAGGCTAGCAAAAGACTAGGAGCGACCAACTAAGAGAGCAATAATGGTCATAATCATGCAAATCAACAAAACATTATTAATTAAAGCATAAAGTGATATTGCAAGTCAAAAACTAAATGATCATAGAGGTTATGGCGAATGATTAATAGTCTTAACATGGTGTAAGCATGTGCCAAGTTAACCGAAATAAAGCATCAAAATAGAATACCACAATATTATGCTTTTGTATGCTAAAACAACGCCTGATTCTTTAAAGGCACATTAATCAATATCAGTTGTTTGAAACAAGTCATGCTACAACAATAATCACTAAGCATATGGTCAAAGCAACATCTAGCTTGACATGATAAAGTCTAAGTCACAGTCAAAACTACCTTCCTTTTGTACCACTATAAGCACGAAATTTCCAACTCTTTTCCAACACCAATCAACTTATTTGAAACAACTCTCAAAGATAATAATAAATAAAGACCAGAGAGCATGTCTCACCCATCTACAAAGAAGAACTAAAAAGTTCTAAGCCAAAAGAATAAGAAAACTAAAGCTAAACACAGTGCTAGCAAAGGAGAACACTCACAGAACAATATGAGTGAAAACTAGAGTGTTCTAGGCAATGAATAACGGGATGTGTCTCTCTCCAAAAGAAGTGTGTTGGGAACCAACCAACTTATTACAGAAAATAAATCAAAAGAAAACTAAAAACAAAGACGCACCAAGAACAACACATAGTGCATAAGGTAATAAAAATAAAGTGTCTTGAAAGAAGACCTGAGATTATTGATGAAGAAGGGGATGCCTTGGGCATCCCCAAGCTTTGACGCTTGTACTTATTGAATATTTCTTGGGGTGACACGGGTGGCATCCCCAAGCTTGAGCTTTTTTCCATACTTCATCTCATCACATCATTCTCTCCCTACACTTGAAAACTTCCTTCATACAAAACTTCACACAATCTTCATTAGCAACATTAGTGTATTCAAAATAATATTCCTTTCGGTTCAGTTTCAACTCAAGTAAAATTTCCATTAAATCACGAGCTACTGTAGCAATTCCTTCTAAAATCTCAGGTGATCAAAGAGAACTCAAAGAGAAAGATATTAAGAGGCAAATGCAAATAATGACAGAAATCTGTCAAAACAGATGAGCAGGTAAAAACCGATTTTTTTGAAAATCTTCTGTTGCTCAAATCGAAAAGTGAAAAACTAACTAAAGTTGGGTAATAACCTGGGTCATAAGCACAAAAAATTACAGCTCAATCCGACGTACTGCGATTTTTCACGATTTTTTACAGTACCGTACAGAAATCTGTTTCGGGACAGCAACTTCCCCATATCTTACTTCCCTCTCATTAGAGGTTATTCTTGGCACAAAATTAAACAAAAAGGATAAGAAGTGGTTATTACAGAGGAAATAACTTCCAAGACTCAACAAAACAAAAATAAACTGAAAGTAAAAATATAATGGGTTGTCTCCCAAAAGCTCTTTCTTTATAGCCTTTAAGATAGACATGATAATTTCGATGATGCTCACATAAGAAATATGAATTGAAGTAAAAGAGAGCATCAAGAAGCAAATATGGAACAAATTTAAGTCTAACCCACTTCCTATGAAAAATAATCTTGTAAAGAAGAAACAAGTCATGAAAGCACAAAGCAACAAGCATAGGAAAGCAAAACAAGTGCAACTTCTAAATTTTCAACATAAAGAGGGGAAACTTAATATTGTTGAGATATATAAAACCATGTTTCCCTCTCTCATAATAACTTTCGGTAGCATCATGAATAAAATTAACAATATAAATATCACATAAAACATTCTTATCATGAGCCACATGCATAAAGTAATTATTACTCTCCCTATAAGCATAGTCATTCTTATTAATCATAGTGGGAGCAAATTCAACAAAATACCTATCATTATTATTCTCATCACCATAATCATCAAATATAGAAGGCATATTGTAATCATAATTAATTTTCTCCTCAATAGTAGGTGGACGGATAATATCATACTTATCATTATAAGCATCATATATTGGAGGTATAGTATCATCAAAGTAAATTTTCTCCTCCGTGCTTGGGGGACTAAAAATATCATGCTCATCAAAACCAGCTTCCCCAAGCTTAGACTGTTCCATAGCATTAGCAATAATGGTGTTCAAAGAATTCATACTAATAACATTGCTACTAGCATGCAAATAAAGTTCCATAGGTTTTTTAATTTTCTCTTCAAACACTTCATGTCCTAACACAAGATAAATACTATAAAGCTCTCTAATTTTGTTGTTATTTTCAATTAAGCCTAACTAGTGAAAATAAAAACAAGAAACAAAAAGATATAATTGCAGAATCTAAAAGAAATAACTTCGAGCACTCACACACCAGCAACAGTACTAGAAGATAGCTTAGTAGCCAGAAGATGTGAGTACCTTTTACCTTACCTCCCCGGCAATGGCGCCAGCAAATAGCTTGATGTCTACGCACGCTTCTATTCTAGTAGACAATGTTGGGCCTCCAAGTGCAGAGGTTTGTAGAACAGCAACAAGTTTCCCTTAAGTGGATCACCCAAGGTTTATCAAACTCAGGGAGGACGTGGTCAAAGGTATCCCTCTCAAGCAACCCTGCAATTAAGATACAAGAAGTCTCTTGTGTCCCCAACACACCCAATACACTTGTCAGGTGTATAGGTGCACTAGTTCGGCGAAGAGATAGTGAAATACAAGTAATATGGATGATTATAAGTGGTAATTGCAATCTGAAATAAGAGTGGCAGCAAGCAAACATGTAATAGGACTGATTGTAAACGGTGTTTCAATGCTTAGAAACAAGGCCTAGGGTTCATACTTTCACTAGTGGACACTCTCATATAAATATATTCTCTTCATTATGCTACCCTAAACTACTCTCCGGTTGGACGATGTAGGGCTATAACAGCACACGTTAAAGTTCGCATTCCCCATCTAGATAACCCCTCACTGTCACCTTGAGCGCTAGATGGTTCCAACAAACACCACAATCTCATAGAGACATCCAACTCAAATTATACGCATGATAAGTATTTCTGTAACCTTAGCCTAAGTGCCACACGGTGTGCACACTCAACTTCACACACATGGGGAGAAGCAGAGATTAATTAAATCACTTGAGTAGAAGAATAGATCTAGACTACAAAGCTCATGATCTCAATAAGATCACGCATAGAGAGAGAGATGAAGACATAGCTACCGGTAGAGCCCTTAGCCTCGAGAGAGAACTACTCCCTCCTCATCATGGGAATCAACAGCAATGATGGATATGGCAGTGGAGTCGATGGAGATGGCTCTGGGGGCATTTCCCTGTCCCGACAGGCTGCCAGAACAGAGACTTCTGTCCCTGAATCTCCTATTTGGTGGTGGCAGCGCTGCATAACTTTTTGTGGAATTCAGATCCTCCCCCTTAGGGTTTTCATCTCAGGGGGAATATAGGCGAAGGGGCAAGGTCGGTGGAGGCCCGAGGAGCCCACACCACCTGGTGGCGCGCCTGGGGGTACCCGCGCCACCATGGGGTGTGGCCGCCTCGGTGCCCTCCTCCGTCTTTGCTTTGGACTCCGTCTTGTGTTGGGAAAAATAGGAACTTCGGCTTTTGTTTCGTCCAATTCCGAGAATATTTCCTTACTAGCTTTTTTGAAACCAAAAACAACAGAAAACAGGCAACTGGCACCGCGGCATCTTATCAATAGGTTAGTTTCAGAAAATATATAAAAATGCCTCAAAGTGTACACAAAACATAACATAGTTGATACAAAACAAGCATGGAGCATCAAAAATTATAGATACGTTTACGACGTATCAACCCCCGCCGGGATTTGAAAATCCTGGCTCCTGCACAGGCTGCTAGACAAATGGGCCGGCCCAACTCCTAAGCGGGCCATGACCCAGGCCTCTGCACCTTCTCCTTTTTAATATTTTGGCAATATTAATTCCCAGAAAACTGTGTTGTATCTCAAAATTCACCAAAAATCATCTGCTTAATTTTTTGGTATGATTCAAATTTTGTATGATAGCCTCTGTAAATCTCTATCACATGGTGCTGGTAGATTGATAAAATAATATCTGAGCAATTACTGGGAGTTTTAGTGTTAAAATAATGCTTTTTACAGTCTTTAATTCATAGTAATATTTCTGTGACTCAACAAATTATGAAACCACTTTCCTTGCATTGTATTTGAACATGCCTATCTAATAAAATGTGAATCACACAGTTTGGAACTTCTTAGCTCCTGTCATTAAAATGACAAGTTTTGAACAGAAGCTTCTTACTAAAATTCTAGATGCTTCTGTGGGCCCCCTTTTGAGGTGAGACCAACTCCTAGAGTTGTGCCTTTGTTAGTACTACTTTTTCTCAGAAGGGTATAATTTTTGGTACCATTGATTTGTCCTGATAATTATTTTGCTAAGCTAGCTCTGTTTTCACTATTTTAATTGCTAAAAATCAAACACGATAGATAAAGGCAAGGGATGGATTCAAGACTCTAGACACCACACCCAAAGTCATCACTTTGCAATACTCGGCTTATGGAGAGAGGGGCCATGTTACCAAAACTAGCTCAAGGAAAAGAGCAAGAGTTCCGAAGTTTGAGGTGGAATATGATCTACGAAACTTGTTGGCCTTGGAAAGACCAAAACGGAGGAAGGATTTAAGAGGAGTTCTCTGTCCATCTAGGTCCATCTAGGTGGAGACGATGGTGTAGCCCCACCCATGGGAGTCAATATGATATGTGCAGTACTAGGCATTAGAGACGATTGCCAAGATTCTGAATTAGATGAAGAAGAAGGCACTGTAGAGGATCAAGAATCTGGTGATGATGAAATAGACGAGGAACTTAACAATGAGGCTGGTATTCTAGTCGATGATTTGGGTGTTGAAGTAGAAGAAATGAAACATAACCACGAGTATCCTATAATTTCGGTCAGCACCGAGTTTAGGAGCATGCATGAGTTCATGATGTTGTTCCGGCATTTTTGTATCAAGGGGGAGTTCAACGTTTATCGACGGAAGAACACTGCCCAGAGGAATGAGGTTGTTTGCAAGTTAACATGGATGAATGGACGGGCCGAGGCACATTGTCCATGGAGGATCACATCAAGAGCCTTACCTGTGTCGAAGGCAATTAGGGTACTGGAGCAATGAATGCAGCAAACCATTAGAACTTTCTCTCTTTTCACTCTATAACTACAATTGATGTGCGATATCTTTCTGGCAACTAGTCGACTCCGCTTATCTTTTAAATGAATCTGTGTTGCAGGTGAACAAAATGGGCCCTCCACACATGTGTCCGACATGCAGCAAACTGAAATCCTCAATGGCTGATACGGAGTGGGTGGCTATGCAATCTATGTCCATACTAAAGGATAACCCTAAGGACCACGAAGAATATTCAGACTAGCCTCGGTTCTAAATACAACATTATCCTACCGTATTACACGGTTTGGAAAGGTAAAGAGACAGCTCTGGGGGTCTTGCACGGGGATTGGACCAATAGCTTCAGGATGCTATACAACTTCAAGGCGGAGGTATAAGCTAGGTGTCCGGGGAGTGTTGTGGAGATTGACACCGAATCAGTATGTGGTAAAATATATTTCAAAAGATTTTTCATGGCGCTTAAACCTTGCACCCAGGGATTCAAGGATGGCTGTAGGCCATATCTGAGTGTAGACAACACCGTCCTAACTGGCAAATGGAAAGGCTGCCTGCCATCTGCCACAACACTTGATGGTCACAACTGGATGTTCCCAGTGGCATTTGGACTGTTTGAAACAGAAATGGAGGAAAACTGGGTTTGGTTTATGAGGCAGCTCAGGAGATCAATAGGCCACATGGATCCATTGGCTATATCCATGGATGCATGCAAAGGGCTGACGAATGCAGTGAAGGAGGTGTTCCCACGAGCTGAAGGTAGAGAATGCCATGCCCATATGATGCTCAACTTGTACTCACACTACGCAGACATCGTATTTCGTTACATGTTTCGTGCTGCTAGAGTTTACAAACCTAGTAGCAGTGAATATTTCATGAGCAAGATTTTTGCGAAAGCCCCTAAACTTCTAGAGTACTTAGCCATCCATCATTCGTAGCTATGGAAGAGGAGTCAATTCAACCCTGACATCAAAGTTGATTACATAAACAACAACCTTGCAGAATGCCTGAATAACTGGGTGAAGGACATAAAAGTGCGTCCTGTTCATATCTTGATGGACAACATACGTGGTATGATCATGAAGCTGTTAGATATAAGGAGAGAGATCGGTAGGAGACTTAGAGGACATATGCTACCGCCATTTGTACAACAACTACACAAGAGAAGCCGAGGACTTGCTCATCTTAAGGTTCTCCCTTCAACCAGCATCAGCTGTAAGGTGGTCGATATGTCCAAGAGTGGCAAAAGGGATGTTGTGAACATCCAACTGCGAGAATGCACATGATTAGAGTGGCAGCATACCGGGAAACCTTGCGACCACGCCTTGGCCTTCTTGGTGAAGAAGAGAACTCTACCACATTTGGATCAGTATTTGTCAGACTACTACTCTATGGAAAAGTTCAGAGCTGCGTACGCTAGATCCGTCGAGCCATGTACATACCCATCTTAGTGGCCTCAAGTCCAACTGCCTGTCGAGGTTTGCTAGCCAGTTACAAAAAGGGGTAGAGGAAGACCTTAGGTGAATAGGTTTAAGAATTTTCTCGAGAAGAAGGGTTCAGCTTTCTGTTCTACTAAGAAGGGCAAAAACAGATGCAAGACCTACCATCTTATAGGCCATAGAGCAGCGGGATGTCCCCTTAATGCTCCCAAACCTAGGTATGATATGGTACATTCACACAAAAAATTGTTTATAGTTTGTAGATATAAGGTAGTAATCCGTGTACTATTTTTTTACAGAAAGCGCAGGGTAAGAAACAAGACAGCCGACTCAGTGATTTTGCTGCGGGAAGAAAACCAAAACGAGTGGAGTGATAATATTGGACAAGATTCTGGTGCTGATTGGCCTGACTTCCCTCGACCCGGAGATGCAGGGTACGTGAAGGTAAGAAAATTGGCACCCAGGAAGAGGAAGAAGGCAGGAGATGAAGAAGCCAGTGGACATGAAGGCAAGAGGAAGAAAGTTGGCACCCAAGCAGAGAAAGAAGGCTAGTAGTGTAGAAGCCTAATGATGTATTGAACTTGAACCTATATATGTAGTTCGGTTAAACTCTGGAGCTGTGTGCATGGAACTTGTTGAGCGAAACAATCTGCCTACCGTACTCGGAGTAAAATGTATCGCGACTTTAGGATTGGATACGGCCAAGGCCACTAGTTGAATCCGAAATTGTGACGGTGCCACTACTATCTGAACAATCGCAATAGCTGAGCGGTTAAGGGGTCTCCAAAATCGATGGGTGTTAGTGGCACCGACATGAATTATTTATAGGCGCTTAATAAATCCCTTCTATTGGCATTACACTTATGATGAGTTTATGGGCTGAAAAACAAGTTCTAAGCTGGCTGCTACACTCCACGAAGCAGCAACGTATTCCAGCTGCTGGACAATGACATGGCAACATAAACTGCAAATGCAACAGATAATGCCCAGATAATGAGGAAATTGTTTCCACTATCTGGCCTAATCTTGAGCCCGTCTGTCTCACCACCTCCCTGCCCTGCCTCCCCTACACCTGGCGAAGCTCCGGATCTCTCGCTCCATCGCACGAATCTCCTCTTTCTTGTCCCACACAGCATCATGCAGATCCTGAACAAGCTCTTTGTGAAAACCTGTTAGTGGCTTTTCGATCCACACAAACTTGTCACAGCCAGTCCCCCTCCCTTCCTGTGAAGTAGATCGAAGGAAACAAAAAAAAGAATTACATTACGCTTTCCGGATCCGGGTTACCACTGTACCTACAGTAGGAACTTACCGCTCTGATGCTGCAGTTGCTGAATTTTCCTGCAGTATTTTCGTCGGTCCACGAAATCCATCTTGGCATCTTCTCACCACACAAACACAACATATCGGGGTAGTAATCGTAGGGCGCCCTCCAGTACCTGATGGGGGCACCCGCCTGACGGTGTTGAGCCGACCCTGATTCTGCCCGAGACGAACTGCATGAGCTGCAAGCCATGAGCGAGGGGAGCGAGGGCAGAGGAAAGAGGAGCCTTTGGATGTCAGTTTAGTGGTGAAGCGTGATTTATCCCCACTTAATAACTCGGGCAGAATCCTACCGTCCACATTCGGCTGACAGGTGGGGGACCTAGCATGCGGACGTGTCAACCAAACCTCGTGCCTTCGTGGTTCAAAGGCCCTCTCGCGCGCATTGGACGGATTTTTTGGGCACCTTTCCTGCGTACATATCACTAGGAGGCCTTGCTCAGGAACCATACACGCCTGGCTCACAATCTTACTCCCTTCTAGGAACTTGTCATGGCTCGCGTCAGCAGATCCGGCTACTCCACCGCTTCTAGTAGGGCTCGCCACGGCGGATCCACCCCAAGATCCTACCGTCACAGTATCAAATGGCCATGGTTTCTTGACAGGAGCGATGATGCTACATCTCCGAGCTCGGCCCCTCCTACCTGTAGAAGGACTGATGCGGCGTCGAGCTGGAGCAGGAGCCGCCAGGCGCGACGGCGCTCGGTCCATGCCAACCTCGCCACCTTCGTCATTGTCGATTTTGATGTGGAGGACGACGGGGACGAAGCTGTGCAAAACGCCATTGTTGCCTCCTTGGCGAAGGGCAAGCCAGGAGCAGGAGTGGATGTCGCTGGGAAGGGCACGGTGGTGTCACCAATTGAGGTGGACTCCGACGACAGCGCTGTGATGTGGGTTTATATGTTGTTTAGGATGGTTGCAATTTCGGTTGTGTTTAGTGTGAGTACAATTATTGTAATGGGTTTGTCGAGCTATATTGAGAAATATGTGCAATAGCAGCGTGTGAGTGCTTCCACTTTAGAAACTGTGTCTGTGCCATTTGCATGTTGCATTATCATCGTAGATTACAAGTAAACAATCCAACGAAAATCAGATTACAACCATCAGACGGGAGTGGTAGGTTGGAAGAGAAGTTGGGACAGTGGCTTCGAGGGGAAGGAAAAGAAGGGGGCGTGACACTGGCAGGTGGGCTCACGGAACACGTGACACTGACATGCGGGGGCGGGAGCACACGGTATTGCCAGTCTGTCCAGAGCAAGCAGACTTTGCAACGTGACAATAGCAAGATGATTGGACCAATAACTCATCGAATTATTAAGGAGTACTAAAAAAACAACAACTGGGGTACATTCGCACAACACGCATGCTCTACGCACCAGAGAAATATCACTTAAGTCTAATAGTAACGACATCATAAGTACTACATTTCCCTGTCGGTCTTCTCGATACAAATGTAGAAATCTATCTGCATGTTCGGTCCAACACCGAGAAGGTACTGAGATGGCAAACATAGGATCGACCTTAGGTTCGCATACTCCACCTCCCGCGGCGTCGGGCAACTCGGCGCCTCGACTAGCACAAGAATGCTATCGGACGACAATGGTTGGGCATTCGCCCACATGCGCACCGTGTATACGGGCCAGGCGCACGAGACCGACCTGACACATACTACACACACGAAGGTGGGCCCAGCTCTAGTTCCCGGAATACCGGCGGTGATGGTTAGGACGAAAACAGAGCCATCCCCCTGTAAAATTATCCGGCAGCGTGCCGTGTCAGTGAACGACACCTTCTCTTAGAGAAGTTGGGCTTGCCCATACGAGATCCTAATCACTTCGATCAAGTGCTCCTCTGCAAGGTGGACGACGAGCTCTGCCGGTGGTCCGGTGTAGTTGCAGCCTGACTCCATGCAGGAGCACGCGCCATGTGGGCACGCGAGCTCGTGGAGTAGGAGCTCGTGGTAGGATTAACAGCGGAAGCATCCTGGGTGGGAGCACACGAGCGGGAACGTCGCTGCGAAGTTGCGCGCGAGGATCTCCAGATTCTTGGGCT
Source organism: Avena eriantha (assembly GCA_910589775.1). Classification (NCBI taxonomy): domain Eukaryota; kingdom Viridiplantae; phylum Streptophyta; class Magnoliopsida; order Poales; family Poaceae; genus Avena; species Avena eriantha. The sequence continues at coordinate 285,671,940 of OU342743.1, read as the reverse complement.
ACATCATCTGCCACATCTGAAATTCGTCGGGAAATCGGAAAGAAGATCATCAGTTAGATCGGCGAATAGCAGGAATATGTAGGATAAGTTCAAAAGCTTGTAAAATGATTTCTTAGCATGAAGGTACCGACCCGAGAATTGGCGGATGTCGTCCGGGCACGATGCACAAAAGCCGGTGGCATCGTCCGGGCACAGTGACGTGTGGTGGATGAGGGGAGAGGGGGCTGCGGAGAAGACATGCTCACTCACGAGCTCTAAGATATTACTAGTAGGCTATAGGGGAGTGGAAATAATAGTAATATAAGTGAAAATGTAAGCGCGACCAATTATGTCACGGAACAGCCTAATCGCAGACCGCTCTTACGAAGAACCATCTTATATGTCCATGCGCCCCAATCGAATGGTCTGCGACAATCGGATCGGACAACGAGTTCTTCAGGGGGGCTTCTAGAAGACGCGATCCTACGTGGTTTAGTGGAAAGAACACACATGCAATGACATTGGTGGATCCATATGTGGTTTGTGATAGGAACACACATGCAATGACACTAGTTGATCCATATGTGGTTTGTTAAAAGAACACACATGCAATGCCATTGGTTAATCCATCTGTGGTTCATGGAAAGAACACACATGCAATGACATTAGTGAATCCATATATGGTTTGTGAAAAGAACACACATGCAATGACATTTGTTGATCCATATGTGGTTTGTGAAAATAACACACATGCTATCACTCTAGTGGATCCATGTGTGGTTTGTGTAAAGAACACACATGCAATGACTCTGGTGGATCCATGTGTGGTTTGTGGAAAGAACACACATCCAATGACATTGGTTGATCCATATGTGGGTTGTGACAATAACACACATGCAATTACTCTAGTGGATACATATGTGGTTTGTGGAAAAGAACACACATGCAATGAATCTGGTGGATCCATATGTGGTTCATGATAGGAACACACATGCAATGACATTGGTTGATCCATATGTGGTTTGGGACAATAACAGACATGCAATGCCATTGGTTAATCCATGTGTGGTTTGTGGAAAGAACACACATGCAATGACATTGGTGGATCCATATGTCGTTTGTGAAAATAACACACATGCAATGACTCCAGTGGATCCATATGTGGTTTGTGGAAAGAACACACATGCAATGAACACTACTGGATCCATATGTGGTTCATGACAGGAACACACATGCAATGACATTGGTTGATCCAAATGTGGTTTGTGAAAAGAACACACATGCAAGGACTCTAGTGGATCCATGTGTGGTCAGTGGAAAGAACACACATGCAATGACATTGGTGGATCCATATGTGGTTCATGGAAAGAACACACATGCAATGACATTGGTGTATCCATATATGGTTTGTGAAAAGAACACACATGCAATGACATTTGTTTATCCATATGTGGTTTGTGAAAATAACACACATGCAATCACTCTAGTGGATCCATGTGCGGTTTGTGGAAAGAACACACATGCAATGATTCTGGTGGATCCATGTGTTGTTTGTGAAAAGAACACACATGCAATTACTGTGGTGGATCCATGTGTGGTTTGTGGAAAGAACACACATGCAATGACTCTAGTGCTGGTTTGTGGCAAGAACACACATGCAATGACTCAAGTGGGTCCGTATGTGGTTTGTGAAAAGAACACACATGCAATAACTCTAGTGGATCCATATGTGGTTTGTAGAAAGAACACACATGCAATGACATTGGTTGATCCATATGTGGTTTGTGGAAAGAACACACATGCAATGACATTGGTTGATGCATATGTGGTTTGTGACAAATACACACATGCAATTACTCTTGTGGATACATATGTGGTTTGTGGAAAAGAACACACATGCAATGACTCTGGTGGGTCCATATGTGGTTTCTGAAAATAACACACATGCAATGACTCTAGTGGATCCATGTGTGGTTAGTGGAAAGAACACACATGCAATGACATTGGTGGATCCATATGTGGTTCATGGAAAGAACACACATGCAATGACATTGGTGGATTCATATGTGGTTTGTGAAAAGAACACACATACAATGACTCTAGTGGATCCATATGTGGTTTGTGGAAAGAACACACATGCAATGAACACTGGTGTATCCATATGCGGTTCATGACAGGAAAACACATGCAACGACTCTAGTGGATACATATGTGGTTTGTGGAAAAGAACACACATGCAATGAAATTGGTGGATCCATATGTGGTTTGTGGAAAGAACACACATGCAATGACGCTGGTTAATCCATGTGTTGTTTGTGGAAAAGAACACACATGCAATGACATTGGTGGATCCATATGTGGTTTGTGGAAAAACACACATGCAATGACATTGGTTGATCCATGTGTGGTTTGTGAAAAGAACACACATGCAATGACTCTAGTGGATACATATGTGGTTAGTGGAAAGAACACACATGCAATGAACACTGGTGGATCCATATGTGGTTCATGACAGGAACACACATGCAATGACATTGGTTGATCCATGTGTGGGTTGTTAAAAGAACACACATGCAATGACTCTAGTGCTGATTTGGGGAAAGAACACACATGCAATGAATCAAGTGGGTCCATATGTGGTTTGAGAAAATAACACACATGCAATGACTCTAGTGGATCCATTTGTGGTTTGTAGAAAGAGCACACATGCAATGACATTGGTTGATCCATATGTGGTTTGTGGAAAGAACACACATGCAATGCCATTTGTTAATCCATATGTTGTTTGTGACAATAACACACATACAATTACTCTACTGGATACATATGTGGTTTGTGGTAAAGAACACACATGCAATGACTCTGGTGGGTCCATATGTGGTTTGTGAAAAGAACACACATGCAATGACTCTAGTGGATCCATGTGTGGTTTGTGAAAATAACACACATGCAATGACTCTAGTAGATACATATGTGGTTTGTGGAAAGAACACACATGCAATGAACACTGGTGGATCCATATGTGTCATGAGAGGAACATACATGCAATGACATTGGTTGATCCATATGTGGTTTGTGACAATAACACACATGCAATGCCATTGGTTAATCCATGTGTGGTTTGTGGAAAGAACACACATGCAATGACATTGGTGGATCCATATGTGGTTTGTGAAAAGAACACGCATGCAATGACTCTAGTGGATCCATTTGTGGTTTGTAGAAAGAACACACATGCAATGAACACTGGTGGATCCATATGTGGTTCATGAAAGGAACACACATGAAATGACATTGGTTGATCCATATGTGGTTTGTGAAAAGAACACACATGCAATGACTCTCATGGATCCATGTGTTGTTAGTGGAAACAACACACATGCAATGACATTGATGGATCCATATGTGGTTCATGGAAAGAACACACATGCAATGACATTGGTGGATCCATATGTGGTTTGTGAAAAGAACACACATACAATGACTCTAGTGGATCCATATGTGGTTTGTGGAAAGAACACACATGCAATGAACACAGGTGGATCCATATGTGGTTCATGACAGGAACACACATGCAACGACTGTAGTGGATACATATGTGGTTTGTGGAAAAGAACACACATGCAATGAAATTGGTGGATCCATATGTGGTTTGTGGAAAGAACACACATGCAATGACGCTGGTTGATCCATGTGTTGTTTGTGGAAAAGAACACACATACAATGACATTGGTGGATCCATATGTGGTTTGTGGAAAAATACACATGCAATGACATTGGTTGATCCATTTGTGGTTTGTGAAAGGAACACACATGCAATGACTCTAGTGGATACATATATGGTTAGTGGAAAGAACACACATGCAATGAACACTGCTGGATCCATATGTGGTTCATGACAGGAACACACATGCAATGACATTGGTTGATCCATGTGTGGGTTGTCAAAAGAACACACATGCAATGACTCTAGTGCTGGTTTGGGGAAAGAACACACATGCAATGACTCAAGTGGGTCCATATGTGGTTTGTGAAAAGAACACACATGCAATGACTCTAGTGGATCCATATGTGGTTTGTAGAAAGAACACACATGCAATGACATTGGTTGATCCATATGTGGTTTCTGGAAAGAACACACATGCAATGACATTGGTTGATCCATATGTTGTTTGTGACAATAACACACATACAATCGCTCTAGTGGATACATATATGGTTTGTGGAAAAGAACACACATGCAATGACTCTGGTGGGTCGATATGTGGTTTGAGAAAAGAACAGACATGCAATGACTCTAGTGGATCCATGTGTGGTTTGCGAAATGAACACACATGCAATGACTCTAGTGGATACATATGTGGTTTGTGGAAAGAACACACATGCAATGAACACTGGTGGATCCATATGTGGTTCATGAGAGGAACAGACATGCAATGACATTGGTTGATCCATATGTGGTTTGTGACAATAACACACATGCAATGCCATTGGTTAATCCATGTGTGGTTTGTGGAAAGAACACACATGCAATGACATTGGTGGATCCATATCTGGTTTGTGAAAAGAACACACATGCAATGACTCTAGTGGATCCATTTGTGGTTTGTAGAAAGAACACACATGCAATGAACACTGGTGGATCCATATGTGGTTTATGTTAGGAACACACATGCAATGACATTGGTTGATCCATATGTGGTTTGTGAAAAGAACACACATGCACTGACTCTAGTGGATCCATGTGTGGTTAGAGGAAAGAACACACATGCAATGACATTGGTGGATCCATATGTGGTTCATGGAAAGAACACACATGCAATGACATTAGTAGATCCATATATGGTTTGTGAAAAGAACACACATGCAATGACATTTGTTGATCCATATGTGGTTTGTGAAAATAACACACATGCAATCACTCTGGTGGATCCATGTGTGGTTTGTGGAAAGAACACACATGTAATGACTCTAGTGCTGGTTTGTGGAAAGAACACACATGCAATGACACTGGTGGATCCATATGTGGTTTGTGGAAAGAACGCACATGCAATGACTCTAGTGCTGGTTTGTGGAAAGAACACACTTGCAATGACTGAAGTAGGTCCATACGTGGTTTGTGAAAAGAACACACATGCAATGACTCTAGTAGATCCATATGTGGTTTGTAGAAAGAGCACACATGGAATGACATTGGTTGATCCATATGTGGTTTGTGGAAAGAACACACATGCAATGACATTGGTTGATCCATATGTGGTTTGTGACCATAACACACGTTCAATTACTCTAGTGGATACATATGTGGTTTGTGGAAAAGAACACACACGGAATGACTCTGATGGGTCCATATGTGGTCTGTCAAAAGAACACACATGCAATGACTCTAGTGGATCCATGTGTGGTTAGTGAAAAGCACACACATGCAATGACATTGGTGGATCCATATGTGGTTCATGGAAAGAACACATATGCAATGACATTGGTGGATCCATATGTGGTTTGTGAAAATAACACACATGAAATGACTCTAGTGGATCCATATGTGGTTTGTGGAAAGAACACACGTGCAATGAACACTAGTGGATCCATATGTGGTTCATGACAGGAACACACATGCAATGATTATAGTGGATACATATGTGGTTCGTGGAAAAGAACACACATGCAATGACATTGGTGGATCCATATGTGGTTTGTGGAAAGAACCCACATGCAATGACACTAGTTGATCCATGTGTGGTTTGTGGAAAAGAACACACATGCAATGACATTGGTGGATCCATATGTTGTTTGTGGAAAGAACACACATGCAATGACATTGGTTGATCCATGTGTGGTTTGTGTTAAGAACACATATGTAATGACTCTAGTGGATACATATGTGGTTAGTGGAAATAACACACATGCAATGAACAGTGGTGGATCCATATGTGGTTCATGACAGGAACACACATGCAATGACACTGGTTGATCCATATGTGGGTTGTTAAAATAATACACATGCAATGCCATTGGTTAATCCTTGTGTGGTTTGTGGAATGAACACACATGACATGACTCTAATGTATCCATGTGTGGTTCATGATAGGAACACACATACAATGCCCTTGGTTAATCCATGTGTGGTTTGTGAGAATAACACACATGCAATGCCATTGGTTAATCCATGTGTGGTTTGTTGAAATAACACACATGCAATGACTCAAGTGGGTCCATATGTGGTTTGTGAAAAGAACACACATGCAATGAATCTAGTGGATCCGTATGTGGTTTGTAGAAAGAATACACATGCAATGACTCTGGTGGGTCCATATGTGGTTTGTGAAAATAACACACATGCAATGAAATTGGTTGATCCATATGTGGTTTGTGACAATAACACACATGCAATTAATCTAGTGGATACATATGGTTTGTGGAAAAGAACACTCATGCAATGCTCTGCTGGATCCATATGTGGTTCATAAAAGGAACACACATGCAATGAAATTAGTTGATCCATATGTGGTTTCTAAAAAGAACACACACGCAATATTATTGGTTGATACATATGTGGTTTCTGGATAGAACACACATCGAATGACATTGGTGGATCGATATGTAGTTTGTGAAAAGAACACACATGCAATGACATTTGTTAATCCATATGTGGTTTGTGAAAAGAACACACATGCAATGACTCTGGTAGATCCATGTGTGGTTTGTGAAAAGAACACACATGCAATGACTCTAGAGGATACATATGTGGTTTGTGGAAAGAACACACATGCAATGAACACTGGTGGATCCATATGTGGTTAGTGGAAAGAACACATATGCAATGACATTAGTTGATCCATATGTGGTTTGTGACAATAACACACATGCAATGCCATTGGTTAATCCATGTGTGGTTTGTGGAAAGAACACACATGCAATGACTCAAGTGGGTCCATATGTGGTTTGTGAAAAGAACACACATGCAATGACTCTAGTGGACCATATGTGGTTTGTAGAAAGAACACACATGCAATGACATTGGTTGATACATACGTGGTTTGTGGAAAGAACACACATGGAATGACATTGGTTGATCCATATGTGGTTTGTGACAATAACACACATGCAATTACTCTAGTGGATACATATGTGGTTTGTGGAAAAGAACACACATGTAATGAAATTGGTGGATCCATATGTGGTTTGTGAAAAGAACACACATGCAATGACTCTAGTGGATCCATGTGTGGTTAGTGGAAAGAACACACATGAAATAACATTGGTGGATCCATATGTGGTTCATGGAAAGAACACACATGCACTGACTCTGGTAGGTCCATATGTGGTTTGTGAAAAGAACACACATGCAATGACTCTAGTGGATCCATATGTAGTTTGTGGAAAGAACAACATGAAATTACTCTAGTGGATACATATGTTGTTTGTGGAAAGAACACACATGAAATGAACAATGGTGGATCTATATGTGGTTCATGACAGGCACACACATGCAATGACATTGGTTGATCCATATGTGGTTTGTGACAATAACACACATGCAATGCCATTGGTTAATCCATGTGAGGTTTGTGGAAAGAACACACATGCAATGACATTGGTGGATCCATATGTGGTTTGTGAAAAGAACACACATGCAATGAATCTAGTGGATCCATATATGGTTTGTGGAAAGAACACACATGCAATGAACACTAGTGGATCTATATGTGGTTTATGACAGGAACACATGCAATGGTAATTGTTGATCCATATGTGGTTTGTGAAAAGAACACACATGCAATGACTGTAGTGCAATGACAAGAGGGAGTAGGCGGAGGCCCTCCTGGCAAAGGCCACGAGGGGCCACTGATCAGCTGCTGCTGCTGCTGCTGTAAAGCAGCTTCTTTTGTCTTGTCTATGTTGAACCTGTCAGCTGCTGCTACTGAGCAGCCTAATTGTCGAATCTCGTGAAGTACCGTACTATATAACCTATATTAGTTATCTACATCTGCCCTGTTTACTGAATTTATTTATGGTGCTGGTTATTTTTGCTGATCTAGATTTGCTACCAGATTGGGGAAAAACGAGGGCAAAAAGGAACAATTTATGAAGAGAGAAGCTGCTCTAGATTCCCTACCTTTTTGGGCAAAAAAACACAACTGTTAGCGAGAGAGGGGAAAAGGCGCTCTTAAAAAGGCCAAATACCAAAAAAAACTTCCAATTTAGGCGTCAGGGCGCATGTAACGGCCAAGCCTTTGACCAGACGGCACCCCCCTCCGAGCGCATGTGAGGGCTTCGTAATATTGGGAGGACAAAAGTGAGGACAAACGAGACACAATGTTGCTATAGTTAAATCTGACAAAAAGCTGAATTTGGCTTCACCATGAAATTTGGCTAGAGCTCCACAATATAGCTATTCTAAATCCCTAAACTATGTGATGCATTGAAACCTCATGCTTTTCCACCGACACGTGTGTTGCAAAGTTGCTTGATCGTGCATGGTTACACAAGTGGCCTACACAGAAACTTATAGAAGCATGGGCAAACGAGCTTCAATTTGGCAAATTCTGGACAAAATCACCAAATTAAAGAAAGTTAATTGCAAGGTTTGCGCAATCGGCAGGCCTGATTAGCTTGACGGCTGCCCCAGGGTGCAGGGATGCGAGGTCCCTGTCTATGCTTACACTTCTTAAACTTGTTAGGAATAATAGCTGTACACTTCCTTCTATCCTTTCACGTTATGTCGTGTCAGCACCGCGCACCCGCTGTGGTCAGCAACGCGATGGTGGTCTATGTGACCGGTCTCTGCCACGCCAAAGCCACATCGCACACTCGTCCCATCGCCTACCGGGACGGACACCGGATTTAATCGCTAGGATTGGAAACCAATGGTGCTCGCCCGGTCAAACTTGCTTTCGCATGGGTATGACCGGAATATTGGTAAACACAATTTAAGCATCGCCTTCCGTCTCCTCAGCATATCACTGTGCAAAAATCCCCAACTCATTCCTTCCGCCGCCGCCGAACCCACCGCAAGAACCATCGACGCTGCCGCAGGCACCGCATCCGCCGGGCCATACCACCGCAACAGATCACTCCACCGCCATGCCCAGTCCTAGCCACCGCTACTGACCCTAGGCCACCGCCGCTGCATTAGCTGCTGCCATGGATGCAAAGTATGGCGTGTTCGGCGATAGGAGCGACTTCATCGACGAGTACACCGTCAACGCCCATGGCACGACCAAGCTGATGGTCGTCCACACAAATGCATCAGCGGAGGTCGCCAAGGTCATTGCAATGTACGAGCGGTGGCTACAGGAGCTGATGGACAAGTACAAGATCGTCGGCCTTGACCTCGAGTATACCGGAGATAGGAAGAGGACAGCGCTTTTGCAGCTGTCCATGCACAACCACTGCCTCCTATACCACGTATGTAGGGCCAAATCAGTATGCCCAGAGCTTTGCGAGTTCCTACACAGGAGGGAGATCTACTTCGCCAGCGTCAACATCAAGAACGACACTCCGAAGCTAGAGCGAGATCTCCTCGTTCATGTCATCAATCACGTCGATCTCCAACGTTTGTGGAGGTACCCGGATGGCGATACGGGGAAAGCCGGCATGGCTAGACTCACTGCCGACATCATCGACTGCGAGTACGCCGGCATGAAAGTCGAGTTCCCGAAGCACCTGCACGAGCGATGGGAGTGGATGCACCTGGATTATGATGCGATCAAGTACGCAGCCAGGGACGCGTATGTATGCTACGAGATGCTCAACAAGATCTGGTGGGTGGGTGAGTGTGCTGTTTACTACTACTAGTTTCGCATTTCGTTCCTAGTTTTATCTTGCCTGTATTTTATCTCGCATGTATTTTCTTAGAATTATGTGTGTAAGAACCAAGCTTGTATGATCCCTGTGCTAACCTATATGAATTACATTCCCCCCTTTTATATGCTCAACATTCATTCTTACAAATTATGTGTGTGCCATATGCATGCGGCAGAATCCAGGAATGACATGCATAAGGTGTGATACAATCATAAGTCATAACCAAACCCAGATTATAGCGAAGGATACATCCATAACCAAACCCAGATTATAGTTCGACAAAGGTAATACACAGTAGTTCATAATTGCTCACATACTTCTGAAATAACATGTTTTCATAAACATAAGAAGCCCCATACAAACACAACAATCAGGCACTAAAAGTCTAAATCCTAGCCGGTTGGAGAAGGCAACCGATCCCAGGATGCCTTCGATCGCTTGCCCCGGCTTGTAGATTCATCTACACTCCAGCATCTAGGGCAAGCAACCTGCCTTGGTGGTGGTTCAATGATACGATGCCTAGAACGAGATTTTACAATCTGGCGGTATAGCTCGTGGCTCACATACCCGTCAATTGCAGCGTACTTCAGATTAGGTTCAAAAAGCGGCTTATCCTCCCAGTAATCATGCACTAAACACCTGCACGAACATCTCGGCAGTTTTCCCTTCATGTCAGCGTACCACGGGTCGATGAGTTCGAAGGGAAGAGCGGCTATCCCGGTCTTGTCGCCCTTCGTCCCTAGGATCCAGTAAATTTCCTGGATGTCCACTCTGCACTCCTTTGGGATTCTAATGTTGACAGTCGGGCTTTCAAGTAGTTTAGTATTATTCGTGATGTCAACACTAGTAAATGTTATGTGCTGGTTCACGAGAAAGTCATGAAACAGATCCCTAATGCTTTCGCCCCACCTGCATGAAAATGAATTCAGACAAATAATATAGCAATAACTTTTGCAAACAGACGGTTCGGGAACAAAAATACAACAAAGTCTGCCAGATCCCGTCAGCCCCCTTCTCGCAAAAAGGCTGGTATACGAGGGTGTGCCCCTTCATGGAGAGTTGCACCATGGCGATCCTACGGTGATCGCGGCTGTACTCGAGGTTGAGACCTATGAACCTGTTTTCTTCGAATAGTAGCCAACTCATGTAATTACTCAGAGTCTTACTCACCATCATAATATTGGTGGAGTTGACGACATTGATCTTATTCCACCATGTACTTCTATGTCAAAGTGCGCAGTCGCTTGCCTGCCGTCGTTTCAGACGTCCGAAAAGTCCATGACTACAGGCAAGAGGGAAAGGATACGGAGGAAGAGGGTGATGCCATGGCGGAGGAAATGGATGAGGCCGTGGAGGAGGAAATGAGACGGAGAAGTGAAAGATTGGAACCGCCCTTACCAATATCTGGAATGGTGTACGACTGTTCGTAGTAGGGTGATGGTGGAGAAAAACGACGGTTTTACACGTCGTCACTAGCGCTGCCTAAAATTTGTTCTATGCCACTTGCATGCGGTGGAATCGAGGTCTGCATGCACGATCCAAGTCAAACGTAGTCACGTTTGCGCGTGCCGACCTTCACTCACTAATAGGCGGGCCGCACATATTTCTCTCTTACGATTTATTTTTTCACTTCCTCTAGACGGTTCTGGTGCGTGCCCTCAATAATTACGCCCCCTTCCTTGTCTTCCATGCGGACGAGAACCGACGGCGATGGTGGTTCCTCACCGGGTCACTCCCTACTCGAACAACTGCCCCCATCCCTAATTCCATCCCCTCTCGAATCCATCCACCTCCTTATCACAACACCTCCATTAATCTACCGAATTCTAGACTCCATTTGCCGCTATGGGTAGAGCTTGGGGTAGCAGCAGGCTAAAGCGAAAGGCATGCAATGACGACGCGGATGGCCAGGGCGACTGCCACCACGAGGATTGGGGATGGCCGAACCACAACGCCGTGAACATGGACAGGATCGCCACGGGGTTGGACATCATCTCTGCCGGCCGCCTTGCTCGCTGCATCCCTGGCTACCTCTTCACGACGCCGGACATGGACGAACAACCGTTCGGCATGCGAGGCCTTCTTTACCTCGATACCAGCAAATGGCCAAACGACCGCGATGGCCATGTAAGTTCCAGTATCTTGCTTATTGGTTCAGTCATATCGTTGATTCATAAGTGCTGAACTCTCATCTGAATCCTATGTTCCTTCACTACTAGGAAATAGCCTATCTGTGGCGCATGGAAATGGGACTTCTGTGGTGCATATCCTAGTCGCCACTGTTACCTCGCCACTGATAACTACTTCTTGTGGCGCATATGGATATGCGCCACAGAAGTCCGAGATTTCTGTGGCGCATTTCTTCATATGCGCCACAGGAAGAACTTCTATGGCGCCTTTACATATATGCGCCACAGAAAGCCCATGCGCCACTGACTATATAATTATATGCGCCACTGATTGTGTAACACGTATTCGAAGTAAAATACGTTCCTGGTGTATAATCAGGTATTTATATAGGATTTATATAGTATTTATCCAGATGAGTATAAAGTACATTGCACAAGTAGTAGATGCATGAAAACCGACATATATATAATACAAACACTTAGAGCCCGATCGAGATACATATATAGTGTCAAGTGCCAAGTTTTTACACAAGTGCCGAATACAAAGTTCATATCATCTCACATTACAAATATGAAGTGGCCACCACCGCCTACACTAGGATCAAATAGAATACAACTGTGATAATGGTGAGCAAGAGCGTTAGCCCGACCAATATCTTCATCCGGTTCTTCTTCCACAAGTGGTTCCTCCACTTGGCAACCGCCTCCTCTCTAGTCGCGTATCCTTTGTAGATATTGCCGCTGAACTTGTTCACTTGTTTGTGACGATCCTCCCACTCCTCGTAGACTCCTGGAACCCTACCCATGTACACCACATATCACCTCATCGCCATCTCTATAGACGACAAGGCATATTAGTAAAAATACAACGAAAAGAATTAATAAAGGGTTCACATCCATATATATATATGTTCACAAAATATAAAACAAAGGATCCATAAACCACAAGGTAGTTTAAGTCTAACAACAATGACCATTTCGACCACAAGATAGTAAAGTTTATGACACACACACTAATACAGCAAGCGTCCATCAATAATATACACACACTGGATCATGCTAGAGGCACACATCGATCATGAAGACTTCCTCTTCTCGCTCGGCTTTGGGAACGGTAGATAACCCTCTTTCGTCATCCACGTCCTTGTGTCACCCTGCTTACGGAGGCGTTCTTCGATCTCCCTCTTACTCAACCCTCTGGCTTGTTGTAGGGCACCCCCCTTGTGTTGACATCTTCAATGATGATTTGCGACAACTTCATCTGAATGCGATGGAAGTCTTCTCTAAGATCATCATCGTCGATTCGCGCCAAAGTTGCGGCCCATCCTTGGAGACTAGATGGCAGCGTTAGGTTCTAGCAATCCCAAACATAGCCTTTAAGGTGATGGAGGACGTAGAAGGCCTCCTTGGCACCAGTAGTCGACTGCTTGACGCAGGGGAACTCGAGCACGTGCTTGAACACGTGTTTGCCATCCTTGATACATTCCCCCTTATCTACGAAGGTACATCCCTTCTTTGTGTAGCCCTCGAGAGCCTCATTGAGAACACCCCTTATTCTCGTGTAGTCTTTCTTCTTTGTAAAACTCCCCGAGTCGAAATACGTGGCTAGCGAATACCTCAGGGCAAGGACGATGAGTGTGCAGTATTTGTCTCTGCGCAACACAATTGGAACGAAATGTTGGAAAAAGAGCAAAGGAAGAATCTATAAAAAATGCATAAGTTACGGTGGCGATGAGCGAGTGTGTGTACTTACTCGGGAAAGAAAGGCAAAAGAAGTGTGCCCTTCCTCTTGTTGTCCACCATGAACTTCTCGAGGTACGTCGTCGCCTTGGTCCGTGTCTCTGATCCTTCAACCAACTGGCTGTCCCGCATGTAGTAGGGATCCACTATCGCGATTTCCAGGGTACTCTCTCTCTTGATCTTGATCGCCATATTGAGCGCGTATAGGTCGACTAAGTTATAGTCCAACCGTTTCGTGAGAAACAGCTTGAATATGTCCTCGAACGCTATGAAGAATATATCCGCGAGGGGTTCATCGACGAAGCCCACATCCAATGGCACCTTGGCCGTGAAAACTGGGTCATTTGGATCTTTGTCTTTAAGAAGGAGGCCCTCTAGTGTCTTGCCACCCTCGTGCAAAGTTAACATGGCTCCAACCGCAATGTGGATCATATCCGGAGTCAATATCTGATCACCGGCTACATGCACTCGGGGCAAGCCATATTGTGTGGATGGTACGACGATGGCGTCCTGACCCCGTATCCTCTTCGGAAGAGGCTGGCTCGCACCCTTCTTCTTATTATTATTACCTCTCTTCCTGTAGTGCGTCTTCTTCACAACTGTGTCAGCCACTGCCATCTGCTCATCAGCCGCCTTTCGGAGTGTGTTGGGGCGGAAAACCAATCCCGGTTTCTCTTGTGGTGGATCGGCGGCCGGAGGTGTCTCTTGAGAAAGACCATGGAAGACCAGGCGTTGCGTGCATGTATTGGGCCGACCAGCTTGATGGTCGTCGCGAGCTGTGAAGGGTTCTTCATCCACAGAAGGAATATACAATCCTTTGGCAGCGCCAGTGTTGATGAAGTCGTCAATATTGACCAATTCATCATCATCTTCATGGGTGCCATCATGTGGTGCTGGTAGCGGGGGCGACAGCGGTTGCGGCACAACGTCTTTGCCATGTGGCGGTGCACACGCTGCCAAGAGTTTCTAGTGACGGCTGGTGGTGGCGACGACGGCGGCTGCTGGCTTCCGAGGTGGTGGCCGGGCGATCGGTCAAGAGGTGGCACCGGTGCTCTCCCCCGCAAGACTAATCTGGGTCTTTGGCCATGTCAAGGGCCAGTTGTAGCATTCTCCAAGGGTCTTGTGTTCGTCGGCTCCCTGAGGTTGAAAGGGGGGTCCATGTCGTCGCACCCTGGCAACACCCGAGGCAACCTGACCCTCATCACGTCATCATCCATTGGATTGTTGTGCATCGTGCGGCTCGCCGGTTGTATGAGAGTGCCCTTGGTAACAACCTTCAACTCATCGCCGACATCTTTAAGCAGGAGTACGCAAGAAGTGTCCTGAGGCAAAACATGTTGTTGGGCGTCATGAGATGGCAGCAGTCATGCATCAAAGGCATAAAGGAGATGACGTGCACTAACTAATTAGTTACCTTGGTGATGGCATGGATCTCGGCTAATGTAGAGACACGACCGATGCCGGCGGCCGGCCTATCATCATCTGCAATCTCCCGCTCGGGTGCCTCACGAAGGACCACTACCGTCGGCTGCGCCTTATTGGTATCTTTAGCGGGAGTGGGCGTCGGTGTGACCAAAACGAGCGGCTGCTTCTCGACGGTGATAGCCGGCGGGGTCACCAGGTCCGGCGGCATGGTAACATTGATGCCCAAGTTCCTGCTGCTTAAGCTGGGCAGATGTATCAGCCCCTATCGACCTCCCGCATTCGAAGCAGTAAGCCCCTCGAAAAACTCAGGGGGGATCATCGAGCGGAGCTTCTCTTCCACTAACTTGTCCACCATTTTCTCGTCCACTGCCTTCTCCTCCAGTGTCTGCACCTTCATCTTCAGCTCTTCAACAGCGGCTTTATCCTTAGCCGCCAACTGGTTCTTCCTCTCCCTTCTTTTCTTGGCGTCCTCTTTGTAGTACTCCTTGAACTTCATGCTCGTACCAAAGCCGGACACACGGCCAGCTGAGGACGGCCACAACCCCTTGTCCCTCTTCTTGTAAGCATTGGTCGCCCTGTTGAAAACCGTGTCCCACGGCTCCGTCGAATCCTAGGACGACTCTGTGGCAATAGCGTTCAGTTCATCCTCCTGCAGAGACAAGGAAAGGTGCACCCATTTAGATTCTTGGCCTCATTATTTTAATTAGAACGCAATAGACTTGAGATCGGCGATAAATTCCTTACCAGCTTCTTCTCGAAGTCCTTCACCTCCGGATCGTCGGTGATGAACTCCCCTGTTTCCTTGTCCAGGTAGTAGCGAGCCCGAACAAATTGCCTAAGCTGCAAGTCTGTGATTTTAAGCCAAGGGTTGTCTTTACCAAGGCGTTCAAGCTCGGCGTCCTCCTTGTCCCAAATTGCATGTTTCCCCTTGTAACCGCCACTTCCAAGGTGGTGGTTACCTATGTTCTGTTCCCGCATACTCCTTCCCCATTTAGTCCATTTTATAGCATCAGCGGTAGCTATATCCGCCTTGAATATCTTAAACTCCTCTTTGTCGAGCATCGGATTTTTCTTACTAATAACCTCCCAGCTTTCACCTTTGTCAATGCTAGTCTTCACCCGGGTTTTCCAGCTGCTCAAGGTGTTGCTCATCTTCGTGAGGGCTAGTTTGTTCAATGGGTTCTTTCTCTCGAGGTTTCTAAACCGCTCTGGGAATCTGTATCGCTGGTGAAGCTTCTTAAGGAGGTTATTGACCAAACCTGCATTGTCAGCATGTCTGATGTACTTCGTGTCGATCGACATGCTTTCCCAGACGATGCACCCGAGTTGCAGGCCGTACCCTTTAGCAATCGCCTCTGGCGCAATGGGTAGGACACTTTCTATGACCTCAGTGAACTCATCGCAGACGGTGGAGAGCACTGGCACCTTCCGCTCCTTCTATTCCTTCTTCTTCTTCTTCTTCTTCTTCTTCTTCTTCTGAGAAGCGGCCGGGTTGCCGCTACCGCCATCGGTGCGGGTGCCGCCATCGGTGGTGTCATTCTCTTCGCCGCCGCCTTCACTAGTTCCATCGTAGTCGTCTTTGTCCACCTCGTAATCAGGATCTCCTCCCTCATTGGCCCCGACAGCTCTGGTGACGGTCGCCTCCTCCTCCGGTGGTGGTGTCATCTGTTGGGTCCGCAGCATAGAAAACAAAAAATTTCCTATGATGAGAACTACACGCCAAGATCTATCTACTAGGTACAAAGCAACGGGTGGACATACATCCAACAAGAATTACCCTTGAAGACAACTAGTTTTGTTAACGAGTAGGAACTAGTGGTTGATGTAGTCGTACACTTGCCGATCTCAAGATCGTGAGGAAGTCCGAGCGCCGCAACTCAGCAGCGCATCCATACTCGCACACACGTTCAAGCCACCAGACAACCTCCACCTCCTCGCTCCAGCGATCCAGCAGAAGCAACAACTCCTTCTAGACGAAATGCCACCAGGAACATGTATCTCGCTAATCCGAGACCATGGGGGAATAATTCTAGAGGGGGAGAGAGATCCTTCACAAGGAGGTGTGTGGAAGAAGGAGGGAGAGGGGGCCTTTTATAGGAGGAGGGGGTGCCCCTCCTCTCAATGGCCGGCGCATGGGGGGTGACCCCTCACCTACCCCATTCATGTGGTGGTAACCCCTCCACATTAAAATGCCTCTTCACATTCCCTTTCAAAGTCCCCACTTTAAATGCATTAAAACTCTCCAAGTTTAATGCTCTCTCATTTAATAAAACTCTTTTATTAAATTTATTCAGAATTTTGTTAATTACTTTAATTAACAAACATTCACATATAACCCCTTGCAATATTTCAATATCACATGCAGAACCACTTTCTGCAATTTCACCTGAAACAATTTCCGGTTTCTATCGAAACAATTCCTGCAGTTTGCAATTCTTTCGTCTGAAACATATGTGCTCCAAAATGGTGTCCCGTAACTCTTAAGTGTGTCACCCTATAGTTCGCGAATAATGCAGACATGATTGAGACTCCTCTCAGATCAATAGTCAGAAGTGGGACCTAGAGATCCATACTGATTCCTGCATATTCAACGATGACTTCTATGATCGTGAGAACCTTTAACACTTGTAATTTAATCCCTTTGTCTCATGATATAATACATGTCCGAGATTCGATCATCGGTATCCAAATACCTAGTTTGATCTCGTTACCGACATGCACTCTTTTCTCGTTCTCGTGATATAACATTCTAGTGATCACATCACTTGCTTGCAAGCTATCTCAATGTGATATCACCGAGAGGGCCCAGAGTATATCTATCCGTCATCGGGATTGACAAATTCCACTGTTGATCCATGAGCCTCAACATAACACCTTCGTAGCACTGAACCCATCTTTATAGTCACCCTGTTACGGTGTGACGTTTGATGTAATCAAGATACTCTTCCGGTGTTAGCAATTAACATGATCTCATGTTCTAAGGATAATGATTACTTCGTATGATGTTAAAGAAATATAAACATAATGACTTGATCGTAATGCTATACTTCAGATGAATGTTCATCACATCATTTCACAAATGCTGTGACCTTGTTATTAACAACATCCAATGTCTATGATCAGGAAACCTTGATCATCTTGTTAATCAACAAGATAGTTTATAAGAGAGGCATAACTAGGAACCCTTTTTTGTTTATTAAACACACACGTGTTGATTTTTCCGATCAATACAATTCTAGCATGTAAAATAAACATCTATCATATATAAAGAATATATAATAACAACTTTATTATTGCCTCTTAGGGCATATTTCCTTTAGTCTCCCACTTGCACTAGAGACAATAATCTAGTTCACATAGTGATAAATCTAACACCCATGGAGTTCTGGTGTTGATCATGTTTTGCCCTAGGGAGAGCTTTAGTCAATGTATCTTCTAAATTTAGGTGCGTGTGTACTTTACAAATCTTTATATCTCCATCCTTGACATGCTCGCGGATGGAGTGAAACCGGCGCTTAATATGCTTGGAATTCTTGTGAGACCTCGGTTCATTTGCGTTGGCTATGGCTCCATTGTTGTCACAATATATCACCATTGGGTCCAATGCACTAGGAACCACACCTAGTTCCGTAATGAACTCTTTCATCCAAACCGCTTCCTGCGCCGCTTCTGAAGCAGCAAGATATTCCGCCTCCATCGTTGATCCAGCCACCACAGGTTGTTTGGAACTCCTCCAACTAACTGATGCTCCGTTCAAGAGAAATACATATCCGGATTGAGACTTAGAGTCATTCGGATCGGTGTCAAAGCTAGCATCGACATAACACTTAGCGACTAGCTCTTCTTCACCTCCGTATATAAGAAACATATCCCTAGTTCTTCTCAAGTACTTGAGGATGTTCTTGACCGCTATCCTGTCTTCTGAACCTGGATCAGATTGGTACCTACTAGTCAAACTAATAGCATGTGCCACATCCGATCTTGTACATATCATGGCATACATAATAGAGCCTATGGCCGAGGCATAGGGGATCTTATCCATCATCTCTCTTTCTTCCACCGTAGCCGGCCTTTGAGTCTTACTCAATGTCTTGCCTTGCAATGTAGGTAAGAACCCCTTCTTACTTCGTCCATATTAAACTTCTTTAATATCTTATCAAGGTATGTACTCTGCGATAGCCCAATTAGGCGCCTTGATCTATCTCTATAGATTTTAATTCCTAATATATATGACGCTTCACCAAGGTCTTTCATCGAAAATTTGCTGTTTAGATAACTTTTAACACTGTTTAAAAGATCTATATCATCCACATATAATATCAGATATGCCACATTGCTCCCACTCACTTTCTTGTAAATACAAGCCTCTCCATAAGTTTGGACAAATCCAAACTCTTTGATCACCTCATCAAAGCGGAGATTCCAACTCCGGGATGCTTGCTTCAGTCCATAGATGGATCGCTGAAGTTTGCATACCTTATTAGCATCCTTAGGATCGACAAAACCCTTAGGCTGTATCATATACAACTCTTCTTCAATATTACCATTGAGGAACGCAGTTTTGACATCCATCTTCCATATTTCATAATCAAAATATGCAACAATTGCTAACATAATCCTAACCGACTTAAGCATCGCTACGGGAGAGAATGTCTCATCATAGTCAACTACTTGAATTTGTCGAAACCCCTTTGCGACAAGTCGAGCCTTATAGATGGTCACATTACCATTAGCATCAGTTTTTCTTTTGAAAATCCATTTATTCTCAACTGCCTTTCGATCGTGAGGTAAGTCCACCAAGGTCCAAACTTGGTTCTCGTACATGGATTCCATCTCGGATTTCATGGCTTCTAGCCATTTGTTAGAATCCGGGCTCATCATTGCTTCTTCATACGTCGCAGGGTCATCCATTTCATCAACCATGAAATTCACAATAGGATTGCCGTACAGTTCAGGAGCTGCACGTGTCCTGCTTGACCTGCGAGGTTCGGTAGTGTCCTCTTTCGGAGTTTCATGATCAATATCATTAGCTCTATCTTCATTAGGTGAAGTCAACTCCGAAACAACTTTCGGTGCTGTGCTAGTCGCCATTTCATGAAGAGAAGGTTCAATAACCTCTTCGAGTTCTACCTTCCGACTACTCACACCTTTCGCGAGAAACTCCTTCTCAAGAAAGAATCCATTCTTGGCAAAAAAACCTTGCCCTTGGATCTGTGATAGAAGGTATACCCAATCGTTTCCTTAGGGTATCTTATCAAGATGCATTTTTCCGCTTTGGGTTCGAGTTTATCCGGCTGAAGTTTCTTCACATAAACATTGCATCCCCAAATTTTAAGAAATGACAGCTTAGGTTTGTTTCCAAACCATAATTCATACGGTGTCGTTTCAACGGATTTATATGGTGCCCGATTTAAAGTGAATGCAATTGTTTCCAGTTCATAACCCCAAAATGATAGTGGCAAGTTAGTCAGAGACATCATAGATCGAACCATATCCAATAAGGTATGATTACGATGTTCCGACACACCATTACGTTGTGGTGTTTCGGCAGGCGTGAGTTGTGAAACTATTCCACACTCTTTCATGTGTGTGCTAAACTCGTAACTTAGATACTCTCCTCCATGGTCAGACCGTAGAAATTTGATCTTTCTATTACGATGATTTTCCACTTCATTCTGAAATTCCTTGAACTTTACAAAAGTTTCAGACTTTTGTTTCATCAAATAGATATACCTGTATCTGCTCAAATCATTAGTGAAAGTAACAAACTAACGATATCCACCTCGCGCCGACACACTCATTGGTCCACACACATCAGTACGTATGATTTCCAATAGATCTGTCGCCCGTTCCATTGAACCGGAAAACGGCGTTCTAGTCATCTTGCCCATAAGGCATGGCTCACATGTATCAAATGATTCAAAATCAAGTGATTCCAAAAGTCCATCAGAATGGAGTTTCTTCATGTGTTTAACGCCAATATGACCTAGACGGCAGTGCCACATATATGCAAATATATCATCATTAAGTTTAATCTTTTTAGCATTTACATTATGAATGTGCGTAATATTACTATCGAGATCCATCAGAAATAAACCATTCAACACAGGTGCATGACCATAAAAGATATTATCCATATAAATCGAACAACCATTGTTTTCAGATTTAAAGGAATAACCACTTTGCATCAAACACGATCCGGATACAATGTTCATGCTAAGTGCAGGCACCAAATAACAATTATTCAGGTTTATAACTAATCCCGATGGCATATGGAGAGGCAGCGTTCCGATGGTGATCACATCAACTCTTGATCCATTGCCGACCTGCATTGTGACCTCATCCCTTGCTAGTTGTCGCTTGTTCCGTAGCCCCTGAATCGAGTTACATATATTAGCAACCGATCCCGTATCAAATACCCAGGTGCTACTGCGAGTACTAGTCAAGGACACATCAATAACATGTATATCGTATATACCTTTGTTTGCCTTGCCGGACTTCTTGTCCGCTAAATACTTGGGTAGTTGCGCTTCCAATGGCCAGTCCCCTTGCAATAGTAGCACACGGTATCGGACTTAGGGCTAGCTCGGGGTTTTTTTCAGGCGCGGCAATAGATTTGCCACCCTTATTTCCCTTGTGCTTGCCTTTCTTGTCCTTCTTGAAACCGGTGGTCCTATTGATCATCAACACTTGATGTTCTTTCCTAATCTCCACTTCTGCATTCTTAAGCATTGACAGAAGCTCGGGAAGAGTCTTCTTCATGCCCTGCATATTATAGTTCATCACGAAGCTCTTGTAGCTAGGTGGCAGAGATTGGAGAACATGATGTATGCCTAAGTCAATGGGAATCGTTATTCCCAAGGACACAAGCTTATCGGCGTACCCAGACATTTTGAGTACATGCTCACTAACAGAGCTGTTCTCCTCCATCATGCAGCTAAAGAACTTTTCAGTAGCATTATAACTCTCTACGGCAGCATGGGTATCGAAAATCATTTTCAATTCTCCCATGGTATCAAAGCATTGCCATTTTTGAAACGCTTTCGAAGTACTGGCTCTAGCCCATAAAGTATGCCGCAATGGACTAAGTTGTGGTCCTCCTGACGAGTCACATAGACATTCTTTTCCTCGTCAGGGGCATCAGGAGCTGGTGGGGGGCCTAGCGGTGCATCTAGCACATATTGCTTTTGTGCAGCAGTGAGGAGAATCCTCAAATTCATAGCCCAGTTGGTGAAGTTGCTACCATTCGCAGCAAGTTTCTCTTTCTCCATGAACACATTGAAATTAAAAGCAGGTGGTGCGATCTACAACAGAATTCGTAAAGTTTATTTAGACTAAGTATATGATAGAGTGAGTTCAACTAATCCAAATTACTAATGAACTCCCACTCAAAAACGACATCCCTCGTGCCTTTTTGGTGATTACATGAACCAAATTCACTACACCAAGTCCGATCATCACGTGAGTCGGTGTAGCTTCAAAGGCGAGCATCTATATGGGCATCATATCAACTATATGACTCATGCTTAACCTTTCGGTCCGTGTTCCGAGGCCATGTCTGTACATGCTAGGCTCGCCAAGTAAGAACATTAGTACTCGCGTGTGTAAAACTGTCTTACACCCGTTGTATTAAAGCGTAGAGTCGAGTACACCCGATCATCACGTGATGTCTCGAAACACGATCCATAAAACGGTGCATACTCAAGGAAGAACACATTTTATCTTGATATCTAAATGAGGGATCATCTTACAATGCTACCAAAAGCGCAAAACTAGCAGTATAAGATGCTAACATCTAATGTGTAAAGTGAGATGATATGGTCCATGCATTTGATCTCTATCATTTGCATCGTGGTATGATCTCTATCATTCCTTTGTGTGTAAGGCCAAGGTCTATGGAACTTACACGTTGAATGTGTTGTAAGAGTATCTATCATACATCGACTTACAACAATACCATATCAATACACTAGCCCAGCAACGATCTAAACTAGACGCCTCTAATTTATCAATTGCAAGTTTTACGTGGCTTAGGGCTTTCGGAGATAGAACCGTTCTCACCTACGAACATGAACCACAACGAGGATAACCAAGTTATTAGCAACTCGTTGTAAATCAGATATTGACTATAGTAGGAGAGACAGACACCCACCAGCCACTTATGCAAAACAAGTTGTATGTCAGTCGTGGAATCGGTCTCATGTACGATGACATGTAAGGTTGGTCTGGGCCGCTTCATCCCACTATGCCACCAATATCCAAAATACATAGAAGATGCAATAACATGATCATCATCGCCCACATATAAACATATGTGTACTACCCATGCAAACCCCTACGCATAGATCAGGCTCTAATACCACTGTTGGGTCCGCAACATAGAAAACAAATATTTTCCTACGATGAGAACTACACGCCAAGATCTATCTACTAGGTACAAAGCAACGGGTGGACATACATCCAACGAGAACTTACCCTCGAAGACAACTAGTTCTGTTAATGAGTAGGAACTTGTGGTTGATGTAGTCGTACACTTGCCAATCTCAAGATCGTGAGGAAGTCCGAGCGCCGCAACTCAGCAGCGCATCCGTACTCGCACACACGTTCAAGCCACCGGACAACCTCCACCTCCTCACTCTAGCGATCCAGCGGAAGCAGCAACTCCTTCCAGACGAAATGCCACCAGGAACATGTATCTCGCTAATCCGAGACCATGGGGGAATAATTCTAGAGGGGGAGAGAGATCCTTCACAAGGAGGTGTGTGGGAGAAGGAGGGAGAGGGGGGCCTTTTATAGGAGGAGGGGGGTGCCCCTCCTCTCCATGGCCGGCGCATGGGGGGGGGGGGTGACCCCTCACCTCCCCCATTCATGTGGTGGTAACCCCTCCACATTAAAATGCCTCTTCACATTCCCTTTTAAAGTCCCCACTTTAAATGCATTAAAATTCTCCAAGTTTAATGCTCTCTCATTTAATAAAACTCTTTTATTAAATTTATTCAGAATTTTGTTAATTACTTTAATTAACAAACATTCACATATAACCCATTGCAATATTTCAATATCACATGCAGAACCACTTTCTGCAATTTCACCCGAAACAATTACCGGTTTCTACCAAAAGAATTTATGCGCTTTGCAATTCTTTCGTTTGAAACATATGTGCTCCAAAATGGTGTCCGGTAACTCTTAAGTGTGTCACCCTACGGTTCGCGAATAATGCAGACATGATTGAGACTCCTCTCAGATCAATAGTCAGAAGCGGGACCTGGAGATCCATACTGACTCCTGCATATTCAACGATGACTTCTGTGATCGTGAGAACCTTTAACGCTTGTAATTTAATCCCTTTGTCTCATGATATAATACATGTCCGAGATTCGATCATCGGTATCCAAATACCTAGTTTGATCTCGTTACCGACATGCACTCTTTTCTCGTTCCCGTGATATAACATTCTAGTGATCACATCACTTGCTTGCAAGCTATCTCAATGTGATATCACCGAGAGGGCCTAGAGTATATCTATCCGTCATCGGGATTGACAAATTCCACTCTTGATCCATGAGCCTCAACATAACACCTTCGTAGCACTGAACCCTTCTTTCTAGTCACCCTGTTACGGTGTGACGTTTGATGTTATCAAGATACTCTTCCGGCGTTAGCAATTAACATGATCTCATGGTCTAAGGATAAAGATTACTTCTTATGATGTTATAGCAATATAAACATAATGACTTGATCGTAATACTATACTTCGGATGAATGTTCATCACATCATTTCACAAATGCTGTGACCTTGTTATTAACAACATCCAATGTCTATGATCAGGAAACCTTGATCATCTTGTTAATCAACAAGCTAGTCTATAATAGAGGCATAACTAGGAACCCTTTTTGTTTATTAAACACACATGTATTGATGTTTCCGATCAATACAATTCTAGCATGCAAAATAAACATCTATCATATATAAGGAATACATAATAACAACTTTATTATTGCCTCTCAGGGCATATTTCCTTCATCATCCTCATCGCCTCCTCCTCCTCCTGTTGGGACACCCGCCAGAATGATTGGTTGGCCTGTCTAGCTTGTTCTTCGACGCTGATCATGTGCTTAGAAGGGCCGGCCTCGTTGTTGCCCGACATGTTTGCACTACTCTATTAAAAAGAGGCAAAAAGTTAGCACAAATCTCGGCCGAAAAATTCGGCAGGACCTTTGCTAATTTTTTGACCGAGGAGTGCCCATTTCCCAACCAAAACGGAATTGAATCGATACTTCGAGAGAAATGGGCAACTCAAATGAAATCCCTGCAAGACAAAACACCCCATCCCCATATTGACAGCCCCATCCCCATATAACAGCAGCACCATATAGCATATAACAGCACCATGTAACATGAGCACCATGTGACAACACCATATAGCATACAATAGCAGCACCATGCATGTAACAGCAGCACCATATAGCACCATATAATAGCAGCACCATATAGCACCATATAACAGCATTTTTGGGCAACTCCCAGTTCTCACAGACCATAAGCAATGAATAAATGGTGGCTAACTGCGCCAAGCAAAACATTCCCAGGGAAATACATAGGTTCAATGTACTTTAATTCGATAGAATGACAGACAAAACTAGTAAAAAAACTAATTACCCGTAGTGTAGGTTAGTTCTATGATGTCTTTGCCATCAGTCCAACCATAGTGGACCAAAATGGCTACAAGGAGGACAAAAAGGCACAATACGCAAAGACAAAACAACACGATGATGGTAGATTGAGCATGCAAGGTTCATTTAATTCAAGGTTGAAGCACAAATGGTTATTGGAATGATCTATCAAACAAATACAGTAAAGTAGGCAAGAACTAAAGGCAACAGGCATGAAATGCTTTCATAATATGGCAAGTCTTTCTGTTCCTTGAATAATATCTTTTGTCTAAGTCTCTCTACTGAGGAGAAATTCAGTTGCCTGATTCAAACTTGTATTGGTTGTGTCTTGCCCTTCACAGGTTTTCAATGAGTTTAAAACAACACTGGCAAGTATTGGTTGTGTGTTGCCAGATTTTTGCAAGGGTACTGCAGATTTAAGCATATCACAAGAGGAGCTGCTGCTGCTCAAGAGCACAATCTGAAATACTACCAGAACAAAAATAAAAAGGTATTTAGCAGTGCTAGATGGGTGTTTCTAGAGTTCAGAGCAACATGCAACACTTAAGCGCCACATGACACCATAAAGTATCAACTAAACCATATAACTGCCTTGCTCACAATCTCAACATATTTTTAATAATGGAATGCAAGTCAGGTAGTTCTCATGTTCAGTAAAAGATGAAATCAAACAACATAACACTGAAAGTCAAATTTTACTACATTACCGCTTTCAAATAAACAAAGTAGAAGAGGGTACTGCAAAGTAAAACAGGAAAAGCACAAATAAGCTATGTAAGAAACCAAGTCACAGCTACATATCATGTCTTGGTAATACACATATTTTCACAAATGAAATAGACTTGAGTACTTAAAACTAAAACATATAATGCTATGTAACTACAACTTATAATGCCCTGCAACTACAACTTTTTTACAACCTACCAAGCATCTCCTTAACCTCAAACTGATATCTCTTCTTACCACTGAACCTCTTTCAGATATCTCACTGAACCTCTTCTTATCGCTGAACCTCTTCTTCGCCATGTCTAGATATCTGCTTATCTTCCCCAAGACCGTGAGGAACTTTCACTCCTAAGAGGCACCTGAAAAACTGCTCGAGCTCCTCCAGACTCAGAGTGAAGCAGGCAGTGCGAAGCACCACCTCATTCTTCTTAACTCTTTTGCGGCGACCTTGAGTCCCTTCCGTCTGATCATCATCATCATCATCACTATCAGGGTACTGAAGATCTTTCTTGATGCCAAGAAATTTAAGGTCCTTTCTTGCTTTCGGCCCATCCTTGGTCCTCTCTAGCATGTTCAATAGAGTGCCAAGCAGACTCTCGCTAAATTTCTTCATGATATGCATTACATCAAGGCTATGGGGAGTGTGAAGGACCTTCCAATACGGCAGGTCCTAGAAAACAAACCTTGCTTTCCATACACCCAGCAGCAGCTTTGTCCTCGGTCGTTTTTTTCTAGGCGCAGGGCAATCTACCCAATTATTCAAAAGCTCATCAATTTCTTCGCTGATCCTCGGACGCGGGGCTCATTTGAGCTCGTCCTTACCATTGAACAGGTCACCATGTTTTCTCCACGGGTGATCCATGCGAAGCCACTTTCGAGTACCTTGGAACATGGTTTTCGAAGACCTGGGATCCCTTGGTAGCTGCAGATGTGGTGTCTCATCCATGCACTTGACGCATGCATTGTGTCCGTGATTCACCTGGGCCGATACATATGCATAACCAGGATAGTCCTGAACGGTCGTGAGCAACGCGCCTCTCGGATGGAAATATTATTTAGTGTAGGCATCCCACGTACGGGCCGGCGTCTCCCACAAGATGGCTAACTCCTCTCTCAATAGCCCGAGATACAGATGCATATCGATACCTGGTTGTTTTGGCCCCTGAATAAGAATGCTCATGTGTACATACCTTTGCTTCGTGCATAGCCACGAGAGGAGATTTTACGGCCATACAAACATGGGCTAGGTGCTATGCGTGCTACTCTGGTTTCCAAAAGGATTGAGTCCATCGGTGCTCATACCCAGCCTGACGTTCCTTGCATCGCCCCCGAACTCTTCGAACTCGATGTCTAATGCATTCCACTAGCTAGCGTCTGAAGGGTGTGTCAGGATCTTGCCCTTCTCTGGATCATCTTCGGGTTTCTCTCTTTCCGCGTGCCATTGCATGAGCTTTGCTTCCTTAGGATCTATCAAATATCGCTGCAGACGGGGGATGATAGGAAAGTGTCATACCACTTTTCGAGGAACTTTCTTGTTCCCTCTCTTGTACCGTCCTTGGCCACACACCGGACATGTGGTTCTATCCGCGTACTCATTCTGATAAAGTGCGCAATCATTGATGCATGCGTGGTATTTAATGTGTGGCAGGTCGAGAGGGCACACGATTTTATTGGCCTCCTCGATACTTGTTGGCAATGTGTTCCCCTTAGGAAGTCAGTCGTGCTAGTATTCCATGTTCGCGTTGAAGCTCACATCGGTCCATTTGTGTTCGGCCTTCATCTCCAGAGCCTTGAGCATTACACTCAAACGTGTATCCTCGGGGCGACACCGAGGATACAATGGAGTCATCCCGTCTACCTCCATTTGGGACAGCTTGGCTTTCTCTCTAGCTGCAGCTTTGTCGTTGCTCGTCTCCTTGAGGAACAGTTCTTGAACATGAGGGTCCTGCAAGACTGAAGTTAGCAGCGTCTGTGTGTTCGCGTCTTCTCCTTCTTCATGATGATCATGCCTGTCGCCATCTCCTTCTCCATGCTGATCATGCTCGCCGGCATCTCCTTCTTCATGATGATCATGCCCGCCGACATCTCCTTGGTCATGATGATCATGCCCGGTAGACTCTTTGTCGTCTCGCCCGCCCATGTCTTCGTGACCACCATGTCCTGCCGGCGCCTCATTGAGGCCGCGCATGAAACCGCACCTGAGCAGGTAACCCTCCAATTATCCAGATTCGGGGTCGATCCAGCGCTACAGTTTGCATGTTTGACATGGACATCTTATCATGGTCTTGTTGTTCAGAATCATGTCCTCCTTCGCATCTTTCTTGTACCTAGCAATTCGACCTTCGCTCATCGTGAGGACCATGGTTGCCTAAGCGGTCAAAACAGATGGTATAGGTGAGAACCGCACCATATGAACACACAGATGCATGAATGCTAGCCGGAAAAAATTCGGCATGACCTTTCCTAAAATTAGGACATATGGGTAGTGCAAAAATTTGCCGAAATGGAAATGAATCAACATTTCGGCAAACATCCATGCAACCACACCGGCTAGGACAACAACAAGCAAGCAACAAAAAACTTCCTCCCATTGCAAACATTCATGCACCACACAAGCATCGTCTCGCCATGGATCCCACACACACACACCGCCCGTGCGACAAGCTTCACCTACATGTTCATGGCCAAGTACTCACCTAGTAGACACAATAATAGCTAGACGAGACCACACGATGAGAGAGTGTGGACAAATAGATCTACAAGTTGCTGGAGAGGAAATTAGTAAACAAATAGAGATGTGAGAGAGAAAAGTAAGGAACTTTTAGATCTACAAGTTGGAGGGAAGCTTCCACTTACCAATCTATGGACTAAAGTAGGTTTAGTTACAAGAAAATGGAGAAACTATGGGCAAAATGGGGTGTGAGGGAGGAGGAAGACGAGTTGGGAGGAGGTAGAGAGGAAGAGATGTGAAATGGGTGGTGGTGGATAGATAAGGCGGGAGCTTTTGTCACCTTTTTAACATGTATCTAGACGCCCTCATCTGTGGCACATATGGAGGAAATGTGCCATAGATGCTCAATCTTCTGTGGCGCGTAAGTCCATATGCGCCACAAAAGTGGGTGAATTAGATTCCCTGTGGTAGGGCCCTCCTCCATGTTCTGTGGGGATATGCGCCACATAAGTGAAACATATATGTGGCGCATATCCGCAAATGTGCCACAGATCATGGGTGAATTAGATTCCGTGGTGGGGCCCTCCTCCATGTTCTGTGGCGCATAATAAAATATGCGCCACAGAAGAGGCAACTTCTGTGGTGCATATCTCGTTATGCGCCACAGAACTTGGATCAACCACCCCGGCTGGCGGGTCCCACCAATCTTCTGTGGCGCATATTGTAGAGAATACACCATAGAACTTCCAGGTTTCTGTGGAGCATGTTTCCTAGTGCGCCACTGACAAGTCTCTGTGGCGCATGGATTTATATATGCACCACAGATTAACTTGTCTATCTATAGGCTTTTTCCTAGTAGTGCTTTCGTCGAACGTGTTGTGTGCACGCGCGGTTTGAACAAATTGAACCATTTAAGACTATTATGTAGAGCGGAAGCTTTGCTCGTACCTGATATTCTGGTATTTTCATAGTGACACAGTCTTACTTTAGGTGATAGACGAGTTGTCAATTTCGATTTGCAATGGAATGCCTGCTATGTGATATTCTGTTTCCTAAAATAAAAACAAACAGATTAGACGATTTAAGGCTGTTATGCCCCGAGCTGTTTATGATCATCATCAGGAGTTTGTTCTGGGGGGGGGGGGGGGCGTTCTGCTCCTACTCCATATATTGGGTATCTTCGTAGTGACACATGCACAATTTAGGCGATATCTGAGGAGACACTCGTATTTAGGCGATATTTTGTGTACTTTAATCTGAAGGTCTAGTTATCAAATTGTATTTGCAATGGAATCAATGCTAGGTGATTGTACCAACTGACGACAAACTCTCCAAAATATTCATGCAAAACTAATGCTGCTGGATAAGTGGTCGGAATTAGTAGTGGTGAATATCAAGGAAGAAGAAGAGACGGAAATGGGAGATGACCAGAACTGGGTGGGTGGCAACGGCGAGTGGCTGGTCCTTTTATCCTAGGATGGGAGTACTTGGACTCTAAGAAATGGCTACAGGTCGTTAAGACTTACATTGCCATCTTTGGAGCGTGTCGGCATTACTGCATTCAACAATGGGTGACCACCGCCCATTTCCGAATTTGCTTATAGGTTCAACATGGCAGAACTTGAGCTCCTGAAGGTACAACTCCCACATAGACCGCGGGAGGTGTGGAAGACCTAGGAGTATGACCTCTTAGCAGTGTTCGACAAGGCAATCACATTCATTAGATGCCCAGAAGACAAGGAATGGATAGTCTTGCGCGACGACTTCCTGTGGCCGGAGAAGTATGTCGACACCGTCTTCACCTCCAACTACTATTCGTACAAACCGCAACGCATTTATGTGGTCACTGAACCTAGCGGCGACATGCGTGTTTGGGAGCCGTCCATTTGGGGCGAGTCATGGTGTCATATAGCATGTAAAATCCCATTCAAAATTCTACTTACTGACTGTAAGTAACACGCAGGTACCCACGCAGCCCCGCGCATCATTCCAACTCCGATCATGGAAGATGCAGTAGCAGATGCTGAACTTAGGACATGGCGCTGGTTCCTGGCACCTCTCAGAGGCGACACGAAACAGGATGTTGAACTCATGTGGATTCATATCAGGGGAGCACTAAACAACGTTGGTGATACAATAGAACATATGGGGACACAACTTTCTTCATACCCATCGTTGCGGTGTCACGTTTTCTCGAGGTCCGCATGCCCATCCAAAGACCCAGTAGAGCAAGTCTGGAGCAGAGTCGACAATCTGAAGGGATAATCTGTGTTTCTTGGGATAAACTACCCTTTCTTTGTCGGAGCCCCTAGAGCTGTTGAACCTGTAATTGCTCAGGCAGCCTTGGCTCCTGATGCTGCTGCTACTGCTGCTATTGGTGGTGGTGGTGGAGCTGACGAAGAACTAGCTGTTGCTGCTCCTGGTGAAGCTGACGAAATACTTAGTTATGCTGCTGCTGGTGAAGCTGACGAAATACTTGCTAATGCTGCTGCTGGTGAAGCTGACGAAATACCTGTTGAGGCTGCTGCTGGTGAAGCTGACGAAATACCTGTTGGGGCTGCTGCTGGTGAAGCTGACGAAATACCTGCTGAGGATACTGCCGGAGTCCAGGAAGAACATGCTGGTGTTGTTGCTACAGTGCCAACACTTCCAGTGTTTATAGCAGACTGTGTGTTTGTTGTACACTCACGTGCCTATCATGTTGACACTCCAGATTCGACCTGGAGCCGAATCCACGTCGGGGGAGGGGGCCTACAATTGGCTCATCAGTGGGGTCGTACAATTTGATGGAGAATGACAGACAGCCAAACGCAGCATTCTAGTTCGTTCCGACGATACCACCAGCTCCAGGGACCTAGTGCTCATACTAGCAGATCCGATGAACCATTTGTCTTTATCTTTATCATTAGTTACGCTTATTTGTGTAAAGACTAAGCTATGCTTATTTGTGTAAGACTAAGTTAGGCCTAACTGCGTAATATTCAGTGAAGCCCAACTTTTCTTTCCACGCCCATAACAACAGAATTGCAGCATAGAACATACAAAGGTAATGTGCATACTAGGTATTTTTGCTTAGGATAACAACCACTTCAAGTAAATGATACATGTTGTACGCATTTGAACGCATCACTAGAATGTGTCACCTATTGATGATTGATGACATGGATCTAGATTTTCTGCACATATTTGCATTGAATCGCTCATTGATGTGTTCACATATTTTTTGGCAATGGCTGATGACCTCCACTCTCTTAGTAACATGCTTCGTCAGCGAGCACTTGTTGATGCAATGCAAAGTACAGAACATGGTCATCATCGTCATTCCATTTAGGTTCTCTATGTTTCGTCATCACAGAGCTACTAATTTCAAATGAAAATCTAGTAAACAACATATGTGTACATTGTTAGAGTATGCTACGGCCATGGTACATACATGTTTTTCTACAATCACAAGAAGAAAACTTGATGCATTTTCACCTTGTTGGCATTGTGCCGAACTGGGTGGATGTGGCTTTGGGTTCAAAGAGGAAGGCGCCGTGGCTGGTGCGTGTGCAACCACGACGACAATGAGCTCGGATTCTAGAGGAGGCCAACAGGACCGAGCATGGTCGGCATGGTGACAGATCTCACCCGGGAATGAATTCCCGTCCCTGCGCCATGCCATGGGTGCGGCCATGGTGAGGGCGAGCTCCGATTTAGGATGGGGAGGCGAGCCGAGCCAAGAAGGTTCGTCCAAGTCCTAGCTCCACGCCATGGCCGCGACCACAGATTGCTGCCCCGGAGGAAGAAGAAGACGCGTAAAGGATGCATGCGCCAATGCTGCAAGCCTATATGGCAGCCACGACGGCAGCGACATAACGGCGAAAGCTGACAGGGGGGCCCAACTTGATGGCCGTTAGCCCGATATTTTATACTGAAACATAAAGTTGAATTCATGCGAAACAGACCCTCTGAGTATTTGGCATGCCAACTTTGGGCAACGCAGCTGATTGTAAGAAACTTGGGTACTGCGTTGCCTAGGCGACCCAACTTTCGGGCCGCAAAATGATATTCTCCCCCACTGCACCCTAGCCTGACCGAGCCGCGTCAGACACGACCCTTCGGTCGAGTAGCTGGCATGCACACTTCGCTATCATCATCCCGCGCTCTCCTGAGGGCACGCGCTATAGATATCCGCACCCAGCAGCCCTCTCTCTCTCTCGCAAAGACCCTCCCGCGCCACGCCTGGCCAACTAGTGCCTAGCAGCCCTCTCCTCCACCTACCCCTGCACCCGGCGCACTATGGATAGCCCCCCTGCTAGCGCTTAAAGCCCTGGAGCAGCCCCAGCACATGCCACCCATGCCATTCCACTCCCCACCAACCTCCACTCCACCCCTAGAATGGAGCTGAGCCCGCTCGTCTCCTGCCGCCCTCACCACCTACCGCACCGCCGTGGAACCGTCGGAGAAACGGTGAAGGTTGCCGTCGAGGCTAACCCCCTCCCCCTCCACTTCTTCCCTCCGCCATGCTTGCCTAACAGGCGCTGACCTAACACCCTTGTCCTTGTTGCCCGTAACGCACGGAGCAGCGATGAGGACCGCGAGCACCGAGTCGCCCCGTGACTGACCACAATGCCGACATCAACCAAGGACGCTTCACCGCCCCTCGTTCGAACCACCACCTCCGGCCACGTCAAATCCTGCCATCGCTAGCTCTTCTCTGCCCCTGGGTCAGCCTCCCCGACCGCCGCCTGTAGCCACTAGGGTTCCTCATCGCCGGCACCTAAAACTATAAGGACGACAAGCCTCGGCCGTCCGATGCGCTTAAGATCTGACGGCCCAACGCGCCCCGTACCCCTTTGAGCCCCCACCATCACTGACATGTAGGACCCCTGCCGAGGATTCGAAAATCCTGGCTCGCGCGCGGCCGCTAGACAAATGGGCCAACCTAGCTCCTAAGAAGGCCGTGACAGGCCTCTGCACCTTCTCCTTTTCAATATTTTGGCAATATTAATTCCTAGAAAAATGTGATGTAGCTTAAAATTCACCAAAAATCATCTGCTTAATGTTTCGGTATGATTCAGATTTTGTATGATAGCCTCTGTATATCTCTATCACATGGCACTGGTAGATTGATAAAATAATATCTGAGCAATTACTGAGAGTTTTAGTCGTAAAATAATTCTGTTCAGAGTCTTTAATTCATGGTAATATTTCTGTGACTCAGAAATTTATGAAACCACATTCCATGCCTTGTATTGGAACATGCCTATCTAGCAAAATTGGGATCACACAGTTTGGAACTTCTTAGCTCCTCTAACTAAACTCACAAGTTTTGAATAGAAGCTTCTTACGAAAATTCTAGATGCTTATGTGGGCCCCCTTTTAAGGTGAGTCCAACTCCTAGAGTTGTTCCTCTGTTAGTACTACTTGTTCCCAGAAGGGTAGAATGTTTGGTATTGTAGATTTTTCCTGAGAACTTTTTTGCTAATGCTAGCTCTATTTTCAGTATTTTGATTGCTAAAAATCAACCATGATAGATAAAAACATGAAT
This sequence comes from Avena eriantha, assembly GCA_910589775.1. Lineage (NCBI taxonomy): Eukaryota > Viridiplantae > Streptophyta > Magnoliopsida > Poales > Poaceae > Avena > Avena eriantha. The sequence goes on along the minus strand of OU342743.1, from coordinate 285,637,253 downwards.
GTAATTGGGTTGGTTGATAATTTCATTATCTGTCTAGAAATATAAGATTTGGTCACTATTCACTTACAGATATTGGTCGGGTCACATGCTTGCTTGCCAATCTAGTGTTCACCATTAAAATCATCATAATTGTTTGGAATGACCTTTTTAGTTGATTCCAGTGGCATTGTTTTGATATGATCTGTAGCTTCAAGTGTGTGGATTGGTTTGCTAAGTTGAGTAACTGAACTGTACTGTTTGTGATGTTTGCCTTGTGGTTGATGAATGGTGTTGTTGTTTGTTCTTTTTCCTTTGTGACGATAGAAACGAATGAGGACGAGTTCGAGGAAGGTGTTTGGGAGGACTTTGAGGAAGAAGAACAGGGACAAGTTGCCAACCAAGGCAAGTCACCTACAAGTTCATGAGACTTGTCTGATCCTTTACTTTATGCATCTTGCTTTACCTACTATTACAAATGCATGGTTTTACTCTTTATACATATCTTTATATCGTGTATTGGTTTGGCTCATCCAAGCCTATACCTATGGAACTATTTAAGTACAATCCTTGTATACACCTACCTTTCCCCTTGTAGTTTAAGGTGGTGTGTTATGCCACGAACCCCTTTGGAGACCCCTTTTTAGCCTACCTAAAACTCTAGGTTGGGAACCCGAGAACAAAAAGGTTTTGAATGAAAACCATGGCAAGTGGGACTTACCGAGAGATCTTAAAAAGAGAAAGGTTTTGGTTTATAAGTGGTGACACCAAGGAGGAGGAGAAATGTTTTCGAAAATGCACCTGGTTCTATGTAGTTTTACCCGAACAATTACCCCGTGCAACCACACTCCTAAATGGGAAGGGGATTGGCCCGAAGGTGGTCCACTCTGATGTAAGTGCCTCACAACTACTACAGGGGATCTTGATCCCCGGAGGTTGGGCCTTCTCCTGTAAAGTTCATGTGAGACATCGACCTAGAGAAGGAACGAACTGTCTGCAGGCAACCATGCGTTTACTGTGAGCCCCTCATTGAAAGAGCCCACTTTGTGCAGTGTAAAATGTGCTCCGGTTGGTCCTCGATACCCGATGTACCGGTGTTGAGGGGGACAACTCACAGGGTAGGCGCTTGTATTAGAGCAGATCTCCTGAAGGTCTCGTTCGATTATCCGAACCCCGTATACTAGTGTATGACGATCTACGATTGTTCTCGTCAGATGTATCAGATCTTATGGGTAAAGTGTACAACCTTTGCAGAGTGTATATCTATTCGAATAGCTGCATCCATAGTCATGGACAGTTCTGAAGGTTACTGCTTAGTGGTGTGATTTTGTTTTATAAAAAGTTTTCCAAAGAGGTTTTAACCATGGGATGGTCGGAAGGTATGAATGTTGGACCATGGGATGGCTGGAGATGTTGGAGGTGTGGGCCATGGGATGACCGGAAGGAAAGCAATGGGTGACCCCATCCTAGTAGCTCTAGTTTTTCCAACTGATTTTCTTAAATGGTTTATAAATGTGTTACATAAGTGGTGTAGATGCTATATCTACAAGAGAAGTTACTCTAAAAAAGAACCCCTTTGGAGCCATCATATCCACATCCATAATTCATACCTTTGTTCTTCTTGTTATGGTGGTCTGCGAGTACATTCAAAAGTACTCATTGGCATTGTCCCTGGCTATCTACTTGGCCAGACTATGAGCAGGATGATGGATACGAGGGAGGTTACGATGACGACTTCGTGAAATAGGGTGTTACTCCGAGTCAGGCACCTGTTGGGCTATGGCTTGACTCGGGTCTTCCGTGTTTAGAAGTTCCGCTGCTTTTATCTATTTGTGCCCATCATGACAGTTATGTAAGACTATTTATGTAAGACTTGTTATATTTGGTATTGTAATGGATGTGTACTTTGATACTATGTTGGTTATTCTCCATGATGCACTGATCATGGGATCGTGCTGGTTTGCATAATGGGTAATCTCGGATGTCAAATCCAGGGTCGCCACAGACTTGGTATCAGAGCCATCCTGACTTTAGGAGCCCCTAGTTAGCCTGGACGTTAGTCAAGGAACAAAAAATATTTTCTATATAAATAATGAGCTTGGTATTTGCAAAAATGATGCTTATGTCTCCTCCCCTCTATTTTGAAAACTACTTGCATTAATTCTAGCTTTGCATATTTAAAATTTTGCGCACTATCACTAACTTTAATCAATCTAAAATTTTGTAGATGGTTATTGTCTTCACCAAGTTTCGCCATGTAGGATTGGAGCTGCCACTTCAGTTGTTCAAGGCCGGGCTCAGGGATTTGGCCAAGCATGTGGGCCGCCCGGCACCTGAGATCAAGGGCACTCATATCCCCAAGCTCGTCGAGGGAGAGATGACCTTGCTGGTGGTGTGCACCATGAGAGGTAGAGTAGTACCACGATACTCCGAGGAGATTGCGATCCAAGTGGTGGAGAAGGATTGGGGCGATGGTGTGTTTCGAGTGGCTCAAGAAGCACTGATGCGTCTTGGTTATCACCACCATGAGGAGCTGATGGGTACTAGCTTCTACTTCTTTGGGAGGCGCCACCCCCAAGGCTATGCAGCCGTGACCCCGCAACACTTCGACTTTGGGGAGCACATTCAGAACATGGAGTACCTTCTGAGAAAGACACAAAAGACTATGGATGAGGTTCGCATGCGTTTGGATCACAAGATGATGGAGCTATTCACCACCGAGGAGAACCTAAAGGTGGCGAAGCTAGAGCACGCCCAAGCCAAACTGGACAATAAGGCTATTGTTTCTAGGAACAAGCGCCTCATCAAGAAGGTGAAGGAGCAGCAGGAGCTCCTAGTGACCATGGAGGCCAAGATAGAGGAGCTGGAGGAGTGCGCTGAACTCAATAGGGACATTGATGACCTGCTCAACGAGACTGATAATGATGCTGCTCACAAGGAGGACTTTGACATGGAGCCATAGAGCGACCTAGAGGATGATGACCAGATGGATGAGTAGGAAGAGGATCTGGAGGAGAGCGTCTTTGAGCCTGACGAGGATGACAGTAAGGTCATCATCGAGGAGGATACCACTCCCACTCATACTTGATACATTGAATGCCACGTAGTGGGTCCACTAAACATATTATCGCAAGGTGTGAAGTTAATTTCGAAAAATTTCAAAACACGGTGAGTCATAGTCTCTTTCATTGTTTTCAAAACATGGTCAAATTTGTAGGCATGCATATTCTCAGCAAGAAGTTGAATCTTGCCAAACTCTCACTCGTTCTTGATACATAGACTGCCTGGTGGGTCCACTGAATAGATTTTCGCAAGGTGTGAAGTTAATTTCCAGACACAAACAAAATTTCGAAACACGGTGAGTCATAGCCTCTTTGATTATTTTCAAAACACGGTCAAATTTCTAGGCATGCATATTCTTAGCAATAAGTTGAATCATTCCAAACTCTCACTCGTTCTTGATATATTGACTGCCTGGTGAGTCCAGTGAACAGATTTTCGCAAGGTGTGAAGTTAATTTCGAAACAAACACAAAATTTCAAAACGCGGTGAGCCATAGCCTGTTTGATTGTTTTCAAAACACGGTCAAATTTCTAGGCTTGCATATTCTTAGCAATAAGTTGAATCATTCCAAACTCTCAATCATTCTCGATACATTGACTGCCTAGTGGTCCACTGAACAGATTATCGCAAGGTGTGAAGTTAATTTTGAAACATGGACAAAAATTCAAAACACGGTGAGTTATAGTCTCTTTGATTGTTTTCAAAACAGGGTCAAATTTCGAGGCATGCGTATTGTCAGCAAGAAGTTGAATCTTTCCAAACAACTGTCACTCGTTCTCAATAAATTGACCGCCTGCTGGGTCCATGGAACATATTATCGAAAGGTGTGAAGTTAATTTCGAAACACATCCAAAATTTCAAAACATTGTGAGTCATAGTCTCTTTGGTTGTTTTCAAAATATTGTCAAATTTATAGGCATGCATATTCTTAGCAAGAAGTTGAATCTTTCCAACCTATCACGCGTCTCGATACATTGACTGCCTGGTGGTGGGTCCACTGAACAGATTTTCGCAAGGTATGAAGTTAATTTTGAAACACATGCTAAATTTCAAAACATGGTGAGTCATAGTCTCTTTCATTGTTTTCAAAACACGATCCAATTTCTAGGCATGCATATTTTAGCAAGAAGTTGAATCTTTCCAAACTCTGACTCATTCTCGATACATTGACTGCCTGGTGGTGGGTCCACTAAACAGATTATCATAAGGTGTGAAGTTAATTTCGAAACACAGCCAAAATTTAAATACACGGTGAATCATAGTGTCTTTGATTGTTTTCAAAACATGGTCAAATTTCAAGGCATGCATATTCTTAGCAAGAAGTTGAATCTTGCCAAACAACTCACACTCGTTCTCGATACATTGACTGCCTGGTGGGTCCACTGAACAGATTATCACAAGGTGTGAAGTTAATTTCGAAACACAACCAAACTTTCAAAACACGATGAGTCATAGTCTCTTTGGTTGTTTTCAAAACACAGTCTAATTTCTATGCATGCATATTCTTAGCAAGAAGTTAAATCTTTCCAAACTCTCACTCATCTTGATACATTGACTGCCTGGTGGTGGGTCCTCTGAACATATTTTTACAAGGTGTGAAGTTAATTTTGAAACACAGGCAAATTTTAAAAACATGGCAAGTCATAGTCTCTTTGATTGTTTTCAAAACATGGTCAAATTTCAAGGCATGCATATTCTTAGCAAGAAGTTGAATCTTTCCAAACCCTCACTCATTCTCGATACATTGACTGCCTGGTGGGTCCACTAAATAGATTTTCGCAACGTGTGAAGTTAATTTCGAAACACAGCCAGAATTTCAAAACATTGTGAGTCATAGGCTCTTTGATTGTTTTCAAAACACGGTAAAATTTCGAGGCGTGCATATTGTAAGCAAGAAGCTGAATCATTACAAACTCTCATTCGTTATCGATACATTGACTGCCTGGTGGGTCTAGTGAACAGATTATTGCAAGGCATGAAGTTAATTTCGAAACACATCCAAAACTTCAAAACACGGTGAGTCATAGCCTCTTTGATTATTTTCAAAGCACGGTCAAATTTCTAGGCATGCATATTCTTAGCAAGAAGTTAAATCTTTCCAAACTCTCACTCATTCCTGATACATTGACTACATGGTGGGTCCACGGAACAGATTTTTGCAAGGTGTGAAGTTAATTTCGAAACACACCCAAAATTTCAAAACATGGTGAGTCATAGTCTCTTTGATTGTTTTCAAAACAAGGACAAATTTCGAGGCATGCATATTCTTAGCAAGAAGTTGAATCATTCCAAAATCTCTCTCGTCTCGATACATTTATTGCCTGCTGGTGGGTCCACTGAACAGATGTTCGCAAGGTGTGAAGTTAATTTCGAAACACATGCAGAATTTCAAAACACGGTGAGTCATAGTCTCTTTGATTATTTTCAAAACACGGCCAAATTTCTAGGCATGCATATTCTTAGCAAGAAGTTGAATCTTTCCAAACTCTCACTCGTTCTCAATACATTGACTACCTGGTGGGTCCACGGAACATATTTTCATAAGGTGTGAGGTTAATTTCGAAACACAACCAAAATTTCCAAACACGGTGAGTCATCGTCTCTTTGATTTTTTTCAAAACACGGTCAAATTTCGAGTCATGCATATGCTTACCAAGAAGTTGAATATTTCCAAACTCTCACTAGTCTCGATACATTGACTGCTTGGTGGTGGGTCCACTGAACAGATTTTCATAAGGTGTCAAGTTATTTTTGAAATACAGGAAATATTTCAAAACACGGTGAGTCGTAGTCTCTTTCATTGTTTTCCAAACACGGTCAGAATTTGCAAGCATGCATATTTTTAGCAAGAAGTTGAATCTTTCCAAACTCTCACTCTTTCTCGATACATTGACTGCCTAGTGGTGGGTCCACTGAATAGATTTTCACAAGGTGTGAAGTCAATTTCGAAACATAGCCAAAATTTCAAAACACTATGAGTCATAGCCTCTATGATTGTTTTCAAAACACGGTAAAATTTCGAGGCACGCATATTCTGAGCAAGAAGTTGAATCATTCCAAACTCTCACTCATTCTCGATACATTGACTGCCTGGTGGGTCCAGCGAATTGATTATCACAAGATGTGAAGTTAATTTCGAAACGCAGCCAAAACTTCAAAACACGGTGAGTCATAACCTCTTTGATTGTTTTCAAAACATGGACAAATTTCTAGGCATGCATATTCTTAGAAAGAAGTTGAATCTTTCCAACCTCTCACTCGTTCTCGATACATTGTCTGCCTGGTGGATCCACTGAATAGATTTTTGCAAGGTGTGTACTTAATTTCAAAACACAGCCAAAATTTGAAAACACGGTGAGTCATAGTCTCTTTGATTGTTTTCAAAACATGGTCAAATTTCGAGGCATGCATATTCTTAGCAAGAAGTTGAATCATTCCAAACTCTCACTCGTCTCGATACATTGACTGCCTGGTGGTGGGTCCACTGAATAGAATTTTGCAAGGTGTGAAGTTAATTTCGAAACACATGCAAAATTTCAAAACATGGTGAGTCCTAGTCTCTTTGATTCTTTTCAAAACACGGTCAAATTTCTAGGCATGCATAATCTTAGCAATAAGTTGAATATTTCCAAACTCTCACTCGTTCTCGATACATTGACTGCCAGGTGGATTCACTGAACAAATTTTTGGAAGGTGTGAAGTTAATTTCAAAACACAGCCAAAATTTCAAAACACGGTGAGTCATAGTCTGTACGATTGTTTTCAAAACAAGGTCAAATATCGACGCATGCATATTATTAGCAAGAACTTGAATCATTCCAAACTCTCACTCGTCTCGATACATTGACTGCCTGGTGGTGGGTCCACGGAACAAATTTTCTCAAGGTGTGAAGTTAATTTCGAGACACATTTAAAATTTCAAAACACGGTGAGTCACAGTCTCTTTGATTGTTTTCAAAACATAGTCAAATTTCAAGGCATGCATATTCTTAGCAAGGAGCTGAATAATTCTTAACTCTCACTCATCTCAATACATTGACTGCCTGATGGTGGGTCCACTAAACAAATTATCGCAAGGTGTGAAGTTAATTTGGAAACAGAACTAAAATTTGAAAACACGGTGACTCATAGTCTCTTTGGTTGTTTTCAAAACACGGTCAAATTTCTAGGAATGCATATTCTTAGCAAGAAGTTGAATCTTTCCAACCTCTCACTCGTCTCGATACATTGATTGCCTGGTGGTGGGTCCACTGAATAGATTTTCGCAAGGTGTGAAGTTAATTTCGAAACACAAGCAAAATTTCAAAACATGGTGAGTCATAGTCTCTTTGATTGTTTTCAAAACACGGTCAAATTTATAGGCATGCATATTCTTAGAAATAAGTTGTATCTTTCCAAACTCTCACTCGTTCTTGATACATTGTCTGCCTGGTGGTGGGTCCACTAAATAGATTATAGCAACGTGTGAAGTTAATTTCGAAACACAACCAAAATTTCAAAACAGGATGAGTCATAGTCTCTTTGATTGTTTTCAAAAGATGGACAAATTTTGAGGCATGCATATTGTTAGAAAGAAGTTGAGTCTTTCCAAACAACTCTCACACGTTCTCGATACATTGACTGCCTTGTGGTCCAATGGACGGATTATCACAAGGTGTGAAGTTAATTTCGAAACACAACCAAAATTTCAAAACACGGTGAGTCATAGTATCTTTGGTTGTTTTCAAAACACGGTCAAATTTCTAGGCATGCATATTCTTAGCAAGAAGTTGAATCTTTCCAAACGCTCACTCATCTTGATACATTGACTGCCTAGTGGTGGGTCCACTGAATAGATTTTTACAAGGTGTGAAGTTAATTTTGAAACACGTGCAAATTATAAAAACAGGGCAAGTCATAGTCTCTTTGATTGTTTTCGGAATACGGTCAAAGTTCTAGGCATACATATTGTGGGGCCCCCGGATTAATCTTCCAAGAATTCCAGTTATGCATACAACCACGATCCCATGACCAGTTAGTCATGGCACATAACCGACAAGTATCCAAATAGACATCCAATACATAACGAATACATGACATACCTTATTTGCCATTATGGCTACATCGATCAACAATAGCGGAACTGCATTAAGCGTATTGCCCGAGCCATGCCCTACAGGCAACTGACTGGGAGAACTTCCTAGCTCGCATAGTCGCCAACATCATCTTCTTCTTGATATCTGACCAAGTTAATAGCTAGGGACAATGCCAGTGAGTACTTTGAATGTACTCACAAACCACCTTAAGATAACAATAATAACAAGAGGAAATGCAGTATGGCTGTGGTAATAGGAGGGCTTCAAGAGAGGTTATTTTCTCAAATAGTTTCTCTTGTAGATATAGCATCCACATTTATTTGTTGAAAACTTTTGTAAAACATTTTGGAAACCTTTTGAAAAGTTTTCGAAAACATCAGGACTGGGTCACCCATTTGTTCCTACTTTCAGGTCGTCCCACGACCAAACTCTTTTCTCCTCCTTCCGACCATCCCATGGTCAAAACCATTCTCCTTTACGACTATCCCATGGTCAAAACATTTCCAAAGCCATTTATTTTCCGAAATCCTTTTTGAAAACAAAACCAGCACCGCTCTGAAGAAGTTTGTGCAACGCGTCCATAACCGTGGACACGGCTATTCGAATAGATTTACACTTTGCAGAGGTTGTACACTTTACCCACACCATCCGGGTACACTACCCTGATCAAGACTCTCCGGATGCCCACTCCAATATAAGTTCCTACCCTATGAGTGTTGTTCCCCTCAACACTGGAACGTCGGGTACCGAGGACCAACCAGAGCGCTTTTTCCACTTATTGAGTGTGCGCTTTCAATGAGGGGCTCATAGTAACGTGCTGAGGCCCGCAGACCCTTCGTTCCTTCTCTAGGTCGATGTCCCACATGGAGCTTTATCGAAGAAGGCTCACTCTCCAGGGATCACAATCCCCTGTAGTAGTTACGACGCAGCTTATACCAGAATAAACAACCATCAAATCTAGCCCTGTCCCATTCCAGAGTAATGTGGTTGCACATGGTTAAGTTGGTATAGCTAAACTACAAAGAACCGGGTGCGTTTTTTTAAACCTTTTTCCGCCAGCTTTCCTTCAGCATTTTGTAAATCAAAAACATTTTTCTTTCTCAACATCTCTTGGGAGGTCCCACCTCACCAAGGTTTTATCATAAAACATTTGGTAAAACTTTTTTCGGGGTCTTCCCATCCTCTAGTTTTTGCTTCGGCTAAAACGGGGTCTCCAAAGGGTATGGTGTAGTACACCATCTATTCTACTAGGGACAAGTAGGTGTCACCAAGGGGGTTGTACTTAATAGTACCCTTGAGTAATGGTTTGGGGGAGCCAAGCTACTACCAGATATACACAACATATAGTAAAATAGTGCAGTTTTAATAAACCGTAGATAGAACATGCATAAGTAAAATAGTAGGACAAGGCTTATGAGCAGGAAGGTGGCTTTCCTGATGATCAGCAATATGGCAATATATCCCGGGACTTCTTCTTCTTTAGATAACCAAGAGTACCAATAATAGCCCATTCTTCTGATCTCCGAGATAATCGCAAGTATCATCGTCAGGGAGCACACATGCAAATAAGCCAAACCACAATCAACACAAGGCATACAAGTATCATTACAATACAGAAAGCAAACGTATCACACATTACTCAATTCAGTAGGTTTTGATAGATTGAGTTGGTTGTAATTTAGAATTACTTTGATTGCCATTATGGTCTTGGTGTTATGATTTATTTGTCCAAATACAACCTATTAAGGGGATTTAGAACTAGGCTTGGGTCTGTATGATATAAATATGCAAAGATGATACCATCAGGTAGGGTAATGATAAAATAGAGCCAACAAAAGTGGTTTCACTATTTTATCACTTTTCTTTAATTTCTAATGAATTTACTAGTGATAAAGCCTCTAGTTTTAGGAAATAATTCACACATAAAGTTCTGGAGCTCCAAAATTATTTCCTTGAGTGGTTAGGTAGGGCTTGATGTACTTGTTCACTAAGAGTTGGAATCAAGTCAAAATAATTACCAGGATGCCCTCAGGAAATTCCCAAAGGCAGTTCTGTGGGGTTTTTGTCTTTTTCAGCAGATTAAATCTACAGAACCTTTTGATTTGATTGCAAGGGCAGATGGTAGGAACATAGAATACCTTTCTGTAGGAATTGGAATTAACCTATTTGGTGTTACAGAGCTACTGGAGTGATTTATCTAGTCATAATACTATATATAGAAATGGTTAATGCATTTTAAATCCTCAAAATCTCAATAATTCTTGAGCTCCTGGATTTTGACATGTCCTGATGTACCACTTCTGAGGGAGTTGGAATCGGGCCAATACCTCTGTTGGTTTGACCTAGAGAATTTCCTAGTTGTAGGAATGGTCTATTTTTGTTATTTTTACCAGAGGAAAACTAGGAAGAAGTTTAATATGTGGCTCGTGTGACATGCAAGGTATGACTAATATCTTGCAGTGCAAAAAGGATCCACTCCAATTGGAGTTGTAAAACTACCAGTAGGATTTAAGGAGTGTTTTAACTACTTTCTATAAATTTATTTAATATATTTAATCTATATATCAACTAGGCTAACCAGGGGTACTGAAGGTTGAGGAAAACCTGTAGGGATCTAGTAGAATTTAAATTCGGGCACCTGGAGTTGTATAGCATTTTTGAAATGATTTAAACTGAAGGTCAAACTTCTGGATTTAAATGAACTACTAAAAGAAAAAGAAAGGGCAGTGATGGGCCGAGAAGCCAGTCGAACTAGGCCGCGCAGGGAAAATCCGGCCCATCCGGGGAGAGGCTGCACGCGGGGATCCAGTTTTGAGTCTGATGGGTGGGACCCGAGCGTCAGCGACTTAGAGAAGCGAAGGGGTATTAGGGCATGCTGGTCGTTGGATTAAAGGGCGATCGACGGCCTGCGTCCGTCGTCCACCTCACGCTGGCGCCGGCAGACTAAAACCCTAGCGGCGCTCGGTGAGCGGTAGGGAGATGTGGTCGACGATGGGGAGCTCAGGGAGGTTAGGCATCAACCTGCTCCACGACGGAACGACGCTCCCCCGACGGCAACCGAAGGCAGGGCGACGGAGATCGACGGTGGCGTCGATAGGGACTGCTCTGGGACAAAATAAGCATACGGTCAGGTAGATGAGAACTAGGAGATTTCAGAATGGTTACATGGAGAGGGGAGGGAGCTAGCAGGAGAGTACCATGAGCAGATCTTGGAAACGGCCGAGAGGCTAAACTCTCCTTCTCCCGTCACATGCAGAGGCATGGGCTCGGTGAGGGAGCCTTTGGTGATCTACATGAGGGCTTTGGAGGGGAGCTAAGGTGTTGGGGGAGGTCTAGGCACACCACACTCGTGTATGCGAGCAAGAACCCGAGAGGATTTCTGCACCCTATTCATGGCAAGGGGGAGTCGATGGAGAGGTACGGGGAGTGGAGATGGTTCTCTGGTCGCCAGGGAAGGAAATGGGTGAGCAAGGAGATTTGGAGTGGCCTAGGGCTTATTTAACTTGAGGGGATGGGTGTATCCTGCACATAGTGCACAAAGGGCTACGGCTGGGTCCATGGCTTGCTCATTGGCGAAGCTGGGCGATGGAGAGGAGAGAGGTGGGGTGCTCTGGTCGTGCATAGGGCAGAGGGGCAGTGCGCAGTAGCTGCAAGGGGAGTAAAGAAGTTTGCAAGCCAAGACACCCACATGAGGTTAAGCTCTAGGGTCCAAGCACTAGAGGAGAAGCTGCTACAGTGCTTTGCTATAGTGATCACGACCAGAGATGAGTGATGGGTGCTATGGTGCATTGCTTTGCAAGATTGATGGTGTTTGGGTTTGGTTTTTGTTATAAAAAGATAAGTACCCAATTCTGCCATAAGGGAATATCAAGTGGTATGTCCTGATTTTTGATCTTGACCAATTGAGGTAAGGCTGCTGGTAGATGGGTAGGGTTAATATGCATCTCTAGGATTTACTTGGGATTTTTCAGAAGATTAGAAGTCCACTTAAATCAATTTATTCAGAAACTGCAGAAGTGAATTCTTAGGGTACATTTGATATTTTTGCATTGGACAAGTGGAGTTATTGATGTGAGATGGTCCCAAATGTGAATACACACTTAGGGGAATTTTCCCAAGATTTATTGAGGCATAAAAGTATTTAAAACTATTATTATTCCATTTCTGCCATTTGAGAGAAAGGGCAAAAAGAAATAATGAAGGATCACAAAAATATTTATTTTTGAGATAGGAATGTAGGGTATGTGAAGGGAATATGCCTCAGAGGCAATAATAAAGTGGTTATTATCTTATTCCATGTTTATGATAAATGTTTATTTTGCATGCTATAATTGTATTAATCGGAAATATCAATACATGTGTGTTTAATAAACAAAAAGGGTTCCTAGTTATGCCTCTCTTATAGACTAGCTTGCTGATTAACAAGATGATCAAGGTTTCCTGATCATGGACATTGGATGTTGTTAATAACAAGGTCACAACATTAGTTGAATGATATGATGAACATTCATCCGAAGTATAGCATTACGATCAAAGTCATTATGTTTATATTGCTATAACACCATACAAAGTAATCTTTATCCTTAGACCATGAGATCATGTTAATTGCTAACACCGGAAGAGTATCTTGATAACATCATACGTCACACCGTAACAGGGTGACTATAAAGATGGGTTCAGTGCTATGAAGGTGTTATGTTGAGGCTCATGGATCAAGAGTGGAATTTGTCAATACCGATGACGGATAGATATACTCTGGGCCCTCTCAGTGATATCACATTAAGATAGCTTGCAAGCAAGTGATGTGATCACTAGAATGTTATATCACGGGAACGAGAAAAGAGTGCATGTCGGTAACGAGATCAAACTAGGTATGGATATACCAATGATCGAATCTCGGACATGTAATATATCGCGAGACAAAGGGATTTAGTTACTACCGTTAAAGGTTCTCACGATCACAGAAGTCATCGTTGAATGTGTAGGAGTCAGTATGGATCTCCAGGTCCCGCTTCTGATTATTGATCTGAGAGGGGTCTCAATCATGTCTACATTATTCGTGAACCGTAGGGTTACAGACTTAAGAGTTACCGGACACCATTTTGGAGCACATATGTTTCAGACGAAAGAATTGCAAAGCGCAGGAATTGTTTCGATAGAAACTGGAAATTGTTTCGGGTGAAATTGCAGAAAGTGGTTCTTCATGTGATATTGAAATATTTCTAGGGGTTATATGTGAATGTTTGTTAATTAAAGTAATTAAAAAAATTCTGAATAAATTTAATAAAAGAGTTTTATTAAATGAGAGAGCATTAAACTTGGAGAATTTTAATGCATTTAGAGTGGGGACTTTAAAAGGGAATGTGAAGAGGCATTTTAATGTGGAGGGGTTACGACCACATGAATGGGGGAGGTGAGGGGTCACCCCCATGCGCCGGGCATGGAGAGGAGGGGCACCCCCTCCTCCTATAAAAGGCCACCCTCTTCCTGCTTCTTCCACACACCTCCTTGTGAAGGATCTCTCTCCCCCTCTAAAATTATTTCCCCATGGTCTCAGATTAGCGAGATACATGTTCCCTATGGCATTTCGTCTGGAAGGAGTTAATGCTTCCGCTGGATCGCTGGAGCGAGGAGGTGGAGGTTGTCCGGTGGCTTGAACATGTGTGCGAGTACGGATGCGCTGCTGAGTTGTGATGCTCGGACTTCCACTCGATCTTGAGATCGGCAAGTGTACGACTACATCAACCACGAGTTCTACTCGTTAACAAAAATCGTTGTCTTCGAGGGTAAGTTCTCGTTGGATGTATGTCCACCCGTTGCTCTGTACCTAGTAGATAGATCTTGGCGTGTAGTTCTCATCGTAGGAATTTTTTTGTTTTCTATGCTACGGACCCAACAGTGGTATCAGAGCCTGATCTATGCATAGGTGCTATGCACGGGTAGTACACATATGTTTATATGTGGGCAATGATGATCATGTTATTGCATCTCCTATGTATTTTGGATATTGGTGGCGTAGTGGGATGAAGTGGCCTGGACCAACCTTACATGTCATCGTACATGAGACTTGTTTTGCATAAGTGGCTGGCGGGTGTCTGTCTCTCCTACTATAGTCAATATCTGATTTACAACGAGTTGCTAATACTTGGTTATCCTCGGTGTGGTTCATGTTTGTAGGTAAGAACGGTTATATCTCCGAAAGCCCTAAGCCACGTAAAACTTGCAATTGATAAATTAGAGGCGTCTAGTTTAGATCGTTGCTGGGCTAGTGTATTGATATGGTATTGTTGTAAGTAGATGTATGATAGATACTCTTAAAACACAATCAACGTGTAAGTTCCATAGACCTTGGCCTTACACACAAAGGAATGATAGAGATCATACCACGATGCAAATGATAGAGATCAAATGCATGGACCATATCATCTCACTTTACACATTAGATGTTAGCATCTTATACTGCTAGTTTTGCGCTTTTGGTAGCATTGTAAGATGATCCCTCATTTAGATATCAGGATAAAATGTGTTCTTCCTTAAGTATGCACCGTTCTATGGATCGTGTTTCGAGACATCACGTGATGATCGGGTGTACTCGACTCTACGCTTTCATACAACGGGTGTAAGACAGTTTTACACACTCGAGTACTAAGGTTCTTACTTGGCGAGCCTAGCATGTACAAACGTGGCCTCGGAACACGGACCGAAAGGTTAAGCATGAGTCATATAGTTGATATGATGCCCATATTGATGCTCTCCTTTGAAGCTACACCGACTCACGTGATGATCGGACTTGGTGTAGTGGATTTGGTTCATGTAATCACCAAAAAGGCACGAGGGATGTCGTTTTTGAGTGGGAGTTCATTTCTAATTTGAATTAGTCGAACTCAATTTGTCATAAACTAAATCAAAGTGAATTTGCATAATTTGTTGTAGTCATTGGCGTCTGTTCATTACCTTATGCTTAGTTTTAATTAAGATAATATAACTATATAATTCTGGATATTTACTTTACGAACTGGTATCGTATTGTTTTGAATGTCAATCTAAAGTTTAGAAGTCCTATTGCATACTTTCAGAAAACTATATTTACTCCATGAAGTTTAATAAGTACTATTAAATCAAGAGTAAGAATTCCAATGTTAGTATCTAAAGTATCATGTTTGCCTCCATGATTATTGATATTTAAAAGTTGTTTTAATATCAAGATTATATGGGACCTGAAAATTGTTTCAGAAGCCATGATGTGTGAAAGATATTGTGATATCTGAAACAATGTTTTTGGTTGCATTATGATAGAGTATAATTTATCAAAATACATGTTCTCATATTGTATGAGCATTTGTGAAGGATGGGGATGCTAAGCATCTGGATCTCCCAAAAGGTTTTGGGAACTAACATTATACTTGCGATTCTTCCTTACAGGCTATAGTAGCTTGATCATGAAAGTTGTCATGATAAGGATGAATAGAAGATGTAAGTAAAATGTTTACTACACTAATAGATTACTAAAGAATGGAATTTTGAAAGAACACCAAACATTTGATGATGGTGATCCACTTCAAAGTGCAAGTCCAAAGGTATTAGTATTTAACTATATACAAGCTTTGTACCATGTGTCATGTTAATGACACCACTATTGATGTTGATAGATTCTTTTAAAAGAAAAGGAATTGCTGAAAGAGAATCTATAAAATATTTGGAAAAAATAAAAGGTTGGAGATGTCCAACTATGGTATATAGAAGATATACATGTTATGGCTTTATTCCTTGCTTGTTAAACAATGTGGTTCTGAGGTATTGGATACCGAATTGGTTGGTATGAAGTGTCATACAGGACAACGCAATTCATGAACTGCAATGGCCTAAGTAACTAGCAAGAGAATAAGTGATGATGTTCATCGAAAACAAATAAAGTGTTATTGTGTTTTTCGTTGTCATCAAACCTAGCCTTCAAGATTTGTTTAAATAATTATTATTTTGTTCTGGTATTATGAGAAGAATGGCTGTTCAAATAATTACCGTATTCCATAAAGGATGGATGAACTTTTACAAGTCTAGTGGGAGAAATCACATCCATAAACACTATTGCTAAAATGTCGCAAGACAAATTATTAAAAGATCACTTATGAAGTGACATCGCTGTTTAAATTATATTGGAAAGAAAACATGAAGAAACTCCATGTTGATGGATTTTTGGAGTCTTTGATTTTGATCAATTGACGCATGTGAGACTTTCCTCGAGATAATTCAAACTCCGTTCATAGGCCAAAGAGGAACAAATGAATAGCTTCTTGGAAATTGTGCATGCTGATGTGCATAGTCCATTATGTGTAGCCATATGCGATGGATCTTTTTGCTTCATATACTTTCTCCAGAAATTTAAGTGAATATATCTATATATTTACTTAATAAGGAAGAAGTATGAAACATTTGAAAATTGTTCAAAGTCTTTCAAGATGAAGTGGAAAAGCATTGTAACAAGAAAATAAAGAGTTTATGATTCGATCATAAAGGAAGATATTTGAGTTACATGTTTTGCAAAACACTTAAGATTTGAGGAATTGTTCCATGATTTGTGTTTCCCGATAAACCATAGGAGTATGGCATATTCGAGAGATGAAATCAAACCATGTTTGACATGGTAAGATCAAGGGTGTCATTTATAAAACTGCCATATTGTTTTAAGGATTGAAGCTTTAGAGACTATTGCTTTTACACTGAAAAGAGCACCACCGTGATCCATTGAAATGACACCATATAAGTTATGGTTTGGGATAAAACCCGAATTGTATTTTCTTAAATTTTGGTATGCTATGCATAAGTAAAATGTTTACAACCAAAGTCGGATAAGTACGTCTTTGTAGGTTATCCCAAAGAATTTGTTGGGAATTTTTCTCCATAACACCGAGGACAAAAGTGTTTGTCACTTGGAACGTCAAGTTTCTTGAGAAGGAATTTTTCACGAAAAGTTAAGTGGGAGGACAATAGAACTTTGATAAGGTTGTTGAACCTTAGCTATATGTGCTAAGTAGCGCAGCACCGGAAAGTGTCCCGGTGGCGGCCACAATGCTCATGGCTCCCGTGATTACAAATGTTGTGATCTCGGAGATTAGAGTTCCTATTGAACCGTGTGGGTCGGTAAGAATCAAATAGTGTGATTTGATAAGAAAGTCATTATTTTTTTCACAATGATGAACCGACTACATGCAAAGAAGTGATGATGGGCCCTGACTCCATAAAATGACTAGAAGTCATAGAATCCGTGATAGTATCCATACACGAGAAATCAAGTTTCTGAACTTGGAAGACCCTCCGGAAAGGCGTCAAGCCTATCGGTTGCGATTGGATCTATAAATAGATAGACATGGATGTTTAACATCTATGAAATAGTCGACATGTCGGAAAGAAGTTTATGGCAATGTTCAAGGAGTTGACTATGACAATATTTGATCTTTCATAGCGATATATAGTCTTGACGGATTAATGTAGCAACCACTACATATAATTTGGTACATGGTAGTTGAATAAACAAAACAAGGTTCTTTTAATAGAACGGTTACCTAGGACGTGTACATGACATGGTCCGAAGGGTTTTGTTAATTCAAAGGGTGCTAAAAGGGCATGCAAACTTCAATAGTTGAAGTAAGCATAGCGGAGTTGGAATCTTCATCATGATGAAACTGTTAAAAGAGTTTAAATTCATTGGAGATGATGAAGATGCTTGCATTTTCAAGAAATTAAGTGGGAGCACTGAGACATATTTCTAATACATTATGTAGAAGACATATTGTTGATTGGAAATGATGTATCTTGTATTGACACAAGTTGAGGATTTCATTAAAATAATATTTCGATGAAGGACTTGGGCAAAACCAGATTATTAGGCATCAATATCTATATGGATAGATTGAGGCGCTAATATGGTTGTGACTGACATACATATATGAGGTATTTAAAGGGTTCAATATGGAAACAACAAGAAAGGTTCTTGCTGCATGGAAAGGATTGTATCAAAATTCAAGTGTTTCAACACTTGGTGAGTAAAATCACATGAAGATTTTGATCGATTATACCATGATATGTATATATCCAGATGTCCTATGCTCTAAATGTTATGAGCACATACCAGAATGATCCATAATATGATCATTGGACGATAGTAAAGATATTCTTATGAGCTTTGCAAGAACTAAGAATATATCATGTATAAGTGACAAATAGTTAAAGGTAGTTCATTGTAAAGTGTTACATTGATACTAGTTTTATCACAAGATACAAATTAAATTTATCTCAATTTAGACTATGGGTGGCACAATGTAATGGAAAGGATGTTCCATGATGGATTTGGATGAGTTCCAAAGTTGAGACATTGTGACAGATACTACAACAAAAGGCTAAGTATATAACTGCTATAGTAGCAGCAAAGGAGGGCATTTGTGTTAAGTAGTTTGTTATCAAACTAGGTGTGGTTCAAAGTGGGCTAATACTATGAAGATATATTGTGTGACAATAATATCAACATATTTTAAGCCGAACGAACTAAAGGTCTCACCAAAGGACCAAATTTATACAATGCCATCTCATTTGAGAATGAGGGATGTGTAGAGACGCAAATACATGCAAATACACACGGACCTGAAACTGTCAGATCCGGAGATTACGTTAACCACTAGCAATCGCGTATATGCAACACCAGAAAGCCATAGGTGTTCAATACGCAAAGTTTTTCAAACTAGATTATTGACTCTAGTGCAAGTGGGAGACTTAAGGGAATATGCCCGAGAGGCAATAATAAAGTGGTTATTATCTTATTCCATGTTTATGATAAATGTTTATTTTGCATGCTATAATTGTATTGATCGGAAACATCAATACATGTGTGTTTAATAAACAAAAAGGGTTCCTAGTTATGCCTCTCTTATAGACTAGCTTGTTGATTAACAAGATGATCAAGGTTTCCTGATCATGGACATTGGATGTTGTTAATAACAAGGTCACAACATTAGTTGAATGATGTGATGAACATTCATCCGAAGTATAGCATTACGATCAAAGTCATTATGTTTATATTGCTATAACACCATATGAAGTAATCTTTATCCTTAGACCATGAGATCCTGTTAATTGCTAACACCGGAAGAGTATCTTGATAACATCAACCGTCACACTGTAATAGGGTGACTATAAAGATGGGTTCAGTGCTACGAAGGTGTTATGTTGTGGCTCATGGATCAAGAGTGGAATTTTTCAATCCCGATGATGGATAGATATGCTCTGGGCCCTCTCGGTGATATCACATTAAGATAGCTTGCAAGCAAGTGATGTGATCACTAGAATGTTATATCACGGGAACGAGAAAAGAGTGCATGTCAGTAACGAGATCAAACTAGGTATGGAGATACCAATGATCGAATCTCGGACATGTAATATATCGCGAGACAAAGGGATTTAGTTACTAGCGTTAAAGGTTCTCACAATCACAGAAGTCATCGTTGAATGTGCAGGAGTCAGTATAGATCTCTAGGTCCCGCTTCTGATTATTGATCTAAGAGGGGTATAAATCATGTCTGCATTATTCGCGAACCGTAGGGTGACACACTTAAGAGTTACCAGACACCATTTTGGAGCACATATGTTTTAGACAAAAGAATTGCAAAGCGTAGGAATTGTTTCGGGTGAAATTGCAGAAAGTGGTTCTGCATGTGATATTGAAATATTGCAAGGGGTTATATGTGAATGTTTGTTAATTAAAGTAATTAACAAAACTCTGAATAAATTTAATTAAAGAGTTTTATTAAATAAGAGAGCATTAAACTTGGAGAATTTTAATGCATTTAAAGTGGGGACTTTAAAAGGGAATGTGAAGAGGAATTTTCATGTGGAGGGGTTACCACCACATGAATGGGGGAGGTGAGGGGTCACCCCCATGCACCGGCCATGGAGAGGAGGGGCACCCCCCTCCTCCTATAAAAGGCCACCCTCTCCCTCCTTCTTCCACACACCTCCTTGTGAAGGATCTCTCTCCCCCTCTAGAATTATTCCCCCATGGTCTCGGATTAGCGAGATTCATGTTCCTGGTGGCATTTCGTCTGGAAGGAGTTGTTGCTTACGCTGGATCGCTGGAGCGAGGAGGTGGAGGTTGTTCGGTGGCTTGAACGTGTGTGCGAGTACGGATGCACTGCTGAGTTGTGGCGCTCGGACTTCCACTCGATCTTGAGATCGGCAAGTGTACGACTACATCAACCACGAGTTCCTACTCGTTAACAAAACTCGTTGTCTTCGAGGGTAAGTTCTCGTTGGATGTATGTCCACCCGTTGCTCTGTACCTAGTAGATAGATCTTGGCGTGTAGTTCTGATCATAGGAAATTTTTTGTTTTCTATGCTGCGGACCCAACAGTATGATATATGGATCTCAATTGAGCCAAAAGTTGAGGAAGTGTTTTGGTAAAAACCAAACTTTTCTATTGTGGATGAAGTTTTGGGGGTTTGTCGATTAAAAGAAATAAATAGATTTGGGGCCATAAGAATTATGGATAATATTTGATAGATCTTGATGATCAAGTTAGATGATGTAGACAAGGTGTAGCAAGCATTTTCAACCTTGGGAATTGGAAATCCAACAGGAATTAGATGGAAAACAAGGAGTTGGGGATCTAGGGTGATGTTAGTTTTATACCACTAAAACCTTGATGGATCATGGAGCTCAGTGCTCACCTTCATGCAAGGGTTAGATGGATAGTTAGACCAAGTAATATAGATGATCATGGCAGAAGGAGTTTGGATTGGTTACATTTGAGGTGTCCTAGAAGTGATGGCAAACTTTGCTGAAAATAAGGCTGCCATACCAGATGAGTCATGAGGCCTTATAAACCATGTTGGTTTAAGAATCACAAAGATCCACTTGGAACAAGTGAAGTAGATATTGGTAGACCTATATGATTAGAACACAACTATGCAAGGAGTTGGTCCATAGAAGGTTGGATGATGGTGTGAGCTTCTGTCAAAGTAGGCATGTTGACTAGATTTGCAGGAAAAGTTATTTTCTTGCCTGCAAAACCATCAAGAACAAGTGGGTTGGACGATGATCTAACCAAGGGCAAGAGTGGGCCTTGGTAGTCCTTAGGATGGTTAACAACATGGTGGAAATTCATTTTCAAAAATGTACAAGGGTTGAGAAAAGGAGACGTTCAAAAAGGTGATGTGGAAACAGATTCCAGACTTAGCCAAATTTGGCAGGTTTGGGGTTTTTGCCGAGAATGTGGGTGGTGATGATTTTGATGGGATGCCAGGTACCAAAGCATCATCAAGTGGATGATGTTGAAGTGGGGAATGAGTATGAAAGATCCATGCTTGATATTGGTCTTCATTGACTTGGAAGCTTCTAGATTAGATCACCTCAGAATTGATCTGGTTAAGGGTTTTTGATGATCACCTAGTGGCTATAGAT
The DNA here is from genome assembly GCA_910589775.1 of Avena eriantha. NCBI lineage: Eukaryota > Viridiplantae > Streptophyta > Magnoliopsida > Poales > Poaceae > Avena > Avena eriantha. Next base: position 285,615,691 of record OU342743.1, on the reverse strand, counting down.
CAGATCCATCTGGTATTCTTGCTTAGGGTTTGGGGATTTCACAGTTTCTTGATCCTAGAGGATGAGTTCCTAGAGTAGCTCATACTACTTCTAAGCAATCAAGTCAAACAGCAGATCAAGGCAACTCATCTTACAAACAAATCAACTACTACTAGGGTTACCATCAAGCTTCGCTTGAGGTAAGAATGGGCAATGTTGAAAGGTTGGAGTTTGAATAAGGTAAGAGTCCTTAGTATCCCTACCAAGGGTAGAATTCAAAGTTTTTATACAAGTTTTTGAGAATCCTAGAGGTAGGAGTAGTTAAAGGTTCTGTCTTGAGAACATAAGGAGATTATTGTATATTGCTCTCCATAGTTTGAGCAATAGGAGCTAATAAAATAGTTTGGGAAGCAAGGGCATCTTGGCTCAGCTTTTTGAAATGCCAGAACATTTGAGAATATGTAAGATGAGCCAGGATAGTTTTGTTAAATAGATTTTGTCAACTGATGGTGAGGTAAGGAGTATCATATGGTATACACTCGCATGCACAAACACAAACAAACAACAAGCAAACACTGCACCAATGAACAAGAAAAAGTTTTTGTTCCCCCTGATTTTTGCATTCTGGACAACTAATCAGGGTTGCTGAAATTGGGATGTTACAGACCTTTCCCCCTTCAAAGAATCTCGTCCCGAGATTCGGGAGAGTAAGGTTAGGGGGTTTTGAGTCAAGGGTAGCGCTACTGGTTTCAAGCGTGCAATCTTACAGACTCCGTCTTTGGAAGTGGTTACTACCTCGATGAAGTTGAGCTTCAGTCTTCTGGGACGCACGAAGAGTGGAGAAGAGTCCCATCTTGATTTCGAGAGATGACCTTCTTTTCCTTCTAGACCAGATATCTTGAGGGCATAGGCTGGGCAGGTTATATCGACTTCTGAACTTTACTGAGTACCCGTCAATGGATAGAGCCTACGGCTTGGGGTACCTTTCTCTAAGGATTCATACCTCTTCCTTAGGGGTGTAGCCTAGTTAACGACCTTACGGTCGAGACTCCTGGGTTTGTTTCTGGTGAAAGGTTATTCTATTTTTAGTGGGAAAGACGCAGTCTTTCCACCTTAGAGTTTCACTAAGGTGTGTTAGGGGTGGTGCGGATCTTCGGTCTTGGAGTGCTGACTTGATGTTAGCGGAAGGCTGTATCTTCCCGGAGTCTTGAGCTGGGGTCTTCGAGTGATGCCTTATTTTACCCACCTTGGAGGGGGTGGTTTCCTAACGAAGCCTTTAGGGTGGTTAGCGGGTTGCATCTCATCTTGTTAGCCTTCAATCGAGGTAGGAGAACTAATCTTCGGCGGTAGCGTCTTCACGTGAATTCCTTGCGTTGCTTCAGCTCGATGGCGGAGTGGACTCGTTGTCTTCACACTTTCTAATCATCTGACTTCCGGGGTGGTTCTGACCTTCTAGGGAGGAACTTCCCGTCGGTTTGGGTAGGTTTGACTATAATAGGTAGTCTCCTGATGTGGTCGGAAGATCTAATGTACCGAAGGTCAGCATAGTTAGGTCTTCACTTCTTGTCTTGGTTGACTTATCAGGTGGTTTCCTGAGTTACTAGGTGGGTTATCACTACTCGAGTCACATTTTTAAGGAGGTCAAAGCAAAGCAGCGCATATAAACAAGGCGAACAGAGCGAGGGGATCGCAATGTCCTCGACAAACAACACACACCAAGCAACACAATACGCACTTAGGCAAGCAAACATGGCCAACTATAGGGACCAAGGAGTTAACTACTCGCGATGCAGGGGAATCCTATTCTTAGGACTATTGATCCTAGAGATGGAGGTCTGGGTCACTGTCTTGCGAATGAAGCCTTCGTCGTGTCATCGGAGGCTTCTCGATAGTGTATTACTGGATTTCTTCGGATTATGAGGATTCCGCAGGTAGGGCGATCTTGTAGTCTCGTTGTGTTCGCTGGTAGTTGTTTCTCTTCATCTCGTCCTCGACATCTTCACCGGATTCTACGTCCTAGTTATTTGAAATCCGTAGGTTTGAATCTTGGACGAGTGGTAGAGGAAACCATCTTCGAAATCCTTTAAATTGGGAGAGGATAAGAAGTAGAACATTTCGAAAACTTTTGATAAAATAGTCTTTCAAAAGCCGGTGTTTTAAAAGTTTTCCTGTCTAACGACAATGCTAACTAAGGTTCTCCTACAGTCATGATGGCTCTGATTCCAAGTCTGTGGGGCCCCCGGATTAATCTTCCGAGAATCCCTGTTATGCATACCGACAAGTATCCAAATAGACATCCAATACATAATGAATACATGACATACCTTATTTGCCATTATGGCTACATCGATTAACAACAACCGAACTTCATTAAGCATAGAGCCCGAGCCATGCCCTACAGGCAACTGACTAGGAGAACGTCCTAGCTCGCATAGTCGCCAACATCATCTTCTTCTTGATATCTGACCAAGTTAATAGCCAGGGACAATCCCAGTGAGTACTTTGAATGTACTCCCAAACCACCTTAAGATAACAATAATTACAAGAGGAAATGTATTATGGTTGTGGTAGTAGGAGGGCTTCAAGAGAGGTTATTTTCTCAAATAGTTTCTCTTGTAGATATAGCATCTACATATCTTTGTTGAAAACTTTTGTAAAACATTTTGGAAACCTTTTGAAAAGTTTTGGAAAACATTAGGGCTGGGTCACCCATTTGTTCCCGCCTTTAGGTCGTCCCACGACCAAACTCTGTTCTCCTCCTTCCGACCATCCCATGGTCAAAACCATTCTCCTTTATGACCATCCCATGGTCAAAACATTTCCAAAGCCATTTATTTTCTGAAATCCTTTTTGAAAACAAAACCAGCACCGCTCTACAGAAGTTTTTCCAACCTGTCCATAACCGCAGACATGGCTATTCGAATAGATTTACACTCTACAGAGGTTGTACACTTTACCCACACCATCCGGGTACACTACCCTAATCTACACCGATCGTGGGTCGAGTAATCGATCAAGACTCTCCGGATGCCCACTCCAATATAAGTGCCTACCCTATGAGTGTTGTTCCCCTCAACACCGGGACGTCGGGTACTGAGGACCAATCGGAGCGCTTTTTCCACTTATCGAGTGTGCGCTTTCAATGAGGGGCTCATAGTAACGCGTGGAGGCCCGCAGACCCTTCGTTCCTTCTCCAGGTCGATGTCCCACATGGACCTTTCTCGAAGAAGGCCCACCCTCCAGGGATCGCAATCCCCTATAGTAGTTACGAGGCAGCTTATACTAGAATAAGCAACCATCAAATCCAGCCCTGTCCCATGCCAGAGTAATGTGGTTGCACAGGGTTAAGTTGTTATAGCTAAACTGCAAAGAATCGGGTGCGTTTTTGTAAACCTTTTCCCTCCAGCTTTCCTTCAGCATTTTGTAAAACAAAAACCTTTTTATTTCTCAACATCTCTTCGGAGGTCCCACCTCACCAATGTTTTATCATAAAACATTTGGTAAAACTTTTTCCGGGGTCTTCCCATCCTCTAGTTTTTGCTTCGGCTAAAACGAGGTCTCTAAAGGGTACGGTGTAGTACACTATCTATTCTACTAGCGACACGTAGGTGTCACCAAGGGGGTTGTACTTAATAGTACCCTTGAGTAATGGTTTGGGGGAGCCAAGCCACTACCAGATATACACAACATATAGTAAAATAGTGCAGTTTTAATAAACCGTAGATAAAACATGCATAAGTAAAACAGTAGGACAAGGTTTATGAGCAGGAAGGTGGCTTGCCTGATGATCATCAATATGGTAATATATCCCTGGACTTCTTCTTTAGATAACCAAGAGTACCAATAATAACCCCTTCTTCTGATCTCTAAGATAATCGCAACTATCGTCGTCAGGGAGCACACATGCAAACAAGCCAAACCACAATCAACACAAGGCATACAAGTATCATTACAATACAGCAAGCAAACCTATCACACATTACTCAATTCAGTAGGTTTTGATAGATTGAGTTGGTTGTAATTTAGAATTACTTTGATTGCCTTATGGTCTTGGTGTTATGATTTATTTATCCAAATACCACCTATTAAGGGGATTTAGAACTAGGCTTGGGTCTGCATCATATCAATATGCAAAGATGATACCATCAGGTAGGTAGTGAATAAATAGAGCCAACAAAAGTGGTTTCGCTATTTTATCAATTTTCTTTAATTTCTTATGAATTTACTAGTGATAAAGGCTCTAGTTTTAGGAAATAATTCACCAGAAAAGTTATGGAGCTCCAGAAATTATTTCCTTAAGTGGTTTGATAGGGCTTGATGTACTTGTTCACTGAGAGTTGGAATCAAGTCAAAATAATTAACAGGATGCCCTCAGGAAATTCCCAAAGGCAGTTCTATGTGGTTTTTGTCTTTTTCACCAGATTAAATCTACAGAAGATTTTGATTTGATTCCAAGGGCACATGGTAGGCATTTAGAATACCTTTCTGTAGGAATTGGAATCAACCTTTTTGGAATTACAGAGCTACTGGAGTGATTTACCTAGTGATAATACTATACATAGAAATGTTTAATGCATTATAAATCCTCAGAAACTCAATAATTCTTGAGCTCCTAGGTTTTGACATGTCCTGATGTACCACTTACCAGGGAGTTGGAATCGGGCCAATACCTCTGTTGGTTTGACCTAGAGAATTTCCTAGTTGTAGGAATGGTCAGTTTTTGTTATATTTACCAGAGGCAAACTAGGAAGAAGTTTAATATGTGGCTGGTGTGACATGCAATGTATGACAAATATCTTGCAGTGCAAAAAGGATCCACTCCAATTGGAGTTGTAAAACTACCAGTAGGATTTAAGGAGTGTTTTAACTACTTTCGGTAAATTTATTTAAGATATTTAATCTATATATGAACTGGGCTAACCAGGGGTACTGAAGGTTGAGGAAAACCTATAGGGATCTAGTAGAATTTAAATTTGTGCATCTGGAGTTGTATTGCATTTTTGACATGATTTAAACTGAAGGTCAAACTTCTGGATTTAAATGAACTACTAAAATAAAAAGAAAGGGCAGTGTTGGGCCGGGAATCTAGTCGAACTGGGCCACGTAGGGAAAATCCGGCCCATCCGGGGCGAGGCTGCGTGCTGGGAGCCAGTTTTGAATGTGACAGGTGGGACCCGGGCGTCAGCGACTCAGAGAAGCGAAGGGGTATCGGGGCACGCTGGCCGTTGGATTAAAGGGCAATCGAAGGCCTGCGTCCGTCGTCCACCTCACGACAGCGCCGGCGGGATGAAACCCTAGCGGAGCTCAGGGAGCGGCGGCGTGGCTCACCTAGGGCTCGGGGGGTCGGAGAGGGTGTAGGGAGATGCGGTCGACGACGGGGAGCTCGGGGAGGTTAGGCATCGACCTGCTCCACGACGGAACGACGCTCTCCCGACGGTGACCAATGGGAGGGGTCGGAGCTCAACGACGGCGTTGATAGGGACTGCCCTGGGACAAAATAAGCATAGGGTTAGATAGAGGAGAACTAGGAGATTTCAGAACGGTGACATGCAGAGGAGAGGTAACTGGTAGGAGAGTACCATGAGCAGATCTTGGAAACAGCCGAGAGGCAAAACTCTCCTTCTCCCATGACATGCAAAGGCATGGGCTCGGTGAGGGAGCCTTTGGTGATCTACATGAGGGCTTTGGAGGGGAGCTAAGGCATTGGGGGAGGTCTAGGCACACCACACTCGTGTATGCGAGCAAGAACCCGAGAGGAGTTCTTCACCCTATTCATGGCGAGGGGGAGTCGATGGAGAGGTAAGGGGGAGTGGAGATGGTTCTCTAGTGGCCAATGCAGGAAATGGGTGAGCAAGGAGGGTTGGAGTGGCCTGGGGCTTATTTAACTTGAGGGGATGGGTGTATGGTGCACATAGTGCACAAAGGGCTAGGGCTGGGTCCATGGCTTGCTCATTGGCGAAGCTGGGTGGTGGAGAGGAGAGAGGTGGGGTGCTCTGGTCGTGCATAGGTCAGAGGGGCAGTGTGTAGCAGCTGCAAGGGGAGTAAAGAGGTTTGCAAGCCAAGACACCTAGATGAGGTTAAGATCTGGGGTCCAAGGATTAGAGGACAAGATGCTACAGTGATCACGACCAGAGATGAGTGATGGGTGCTATGGTGCATTGCTTTGCAAGATTGATGGTGTTTGGGTTTGGTTTTTGATATAAAAAGATAAGTACCCAATTCTGCCATAAGGGAAGACCAAGTGGTATGTCCTGATTTTTGATCTTGACCAATTGAGGTAAGGATGCTGGTAGATGGGTAGGGTTAATATGCATCTCTAGGACTTATTTGGGATTTTTAGAAGAGTAGAAGTCCACTTAAATCCATTTATTCAGAAACTGCAGAAGTGAATTCTTGGGGTTCATTTGATATTTTTACACTGGACAAGTGGAGTTTTTGATGTGAGATAGTCCCAAATGTGAATACACACTTAGGGTAATTTTCCCAAGGTTTATTGAGGCATAAAAGTATTTAAAACTATTATTATTCCATTTCTGTCATTTGAGAGAAAGGGTAAAAAGAAATAATAAAGGATCTCAAAAATATTTATTTTTGATATAGGAATGTAGGGTATGATATATGTATATCAATTGAGCCAAAAGTTGAGTAAGTGTTTTGGTAAAAACCAAACTTTTCCATTGTGGATGAAGTTTTGGGGGTTTGTCTATTAAAATAAATAAATAGATTTGGGGCCATAATAATTATTGATAATATTTGATAGATCTTGATGATCAAGTAAGATGATTTAGAGAAGGTGTAGCAAGCATTTGCAACCTTGGGAATTGGAAATCCAACTGGAATTAGATGGAAAACAAGGAGTTGGGGATCTAGGGTGATGTTAGTTTTATACCACTAAAACCTTGTTGGATATTGGAGCTCAAAGCTCACCTTGATGCAGGGGTTAGATGGATAGTTAGACCAAGTCATATAGATGATCATGGCAGAAGGAGTTTGGATTGGTTACATTTGAGGTGGCCTAGAAGTGATGGCAAACTTTGTTGAAAATAAGGCTGCCATACTAGATGAGTCATGAGGCCTTATAAACCATGTTGGTTTAAGAATCACAAAGATCCACTTGGAACAAGTGAAGTAGATATTGGTAGAGTATAACACAACTATGCAAAGAGTTGGTCCATAGAAGGTTGGATGATGGTGTGAGCTTCTGTCAAAGTAGGCATGTTGACTAGATTTGCAAGAAAAGTTATTTTCTTGCCTGCAAAAGCATCAAGAACAAGTGGGTTGGAGGATGATCTAACCAAGGGAAAGAGTGGGCCTTGGTAGTCCTTAGGATGGTTAACAAGATGGTTGAAATTCATTTTCAAAAATGCACAAGGGTTGAGAAAAGGAGATGTTCAAAAAGGTGATGTGGAAACAGATTCCAGACTTAGCCAAATTTGGCAGGTTTGGGGTTTTTGCCTAGAATGTGGGTGGTGATGATTTTGATGGGATGCCAGGTACCAAAGCATCATGAAATGGATGATGTTGAATTGGGTAATGAGTATGAAAGATCCATGCTTGATATTGGTCTTCATTGACTTGGAAGCTTATAGATTAGATCACCTCAGAATTGATCTGGTTAAGGGTTTTTGATGATCACCTAGTGGCTATAGATCAGATCCATCTGGTATTCTCTCTTAGGGTTTGGAGATTTTACAGTTTCTTGATCCTAGAGGATGAGTTCCTAGAGTAGCTCATACTACTTCTAAGCAATCAAGTCAAACAGCAGATCAAGGCAACTCATCTTACAAACAAATCAACTACTACTAGGGTTACCATCAAGCTTAGCTTGAGGTAAGAATGGGCAATTTTGAAAGGTTGGAGTTCGAATAAGGTAAGAGTCCTTGGTATCCCTACCAAGGGTAGAATTCAAATTTATTATACAAGGTTTTGAGAATCCTAGAGGTAGGAGTAGTTGAAGGTTCTGTCTTGAGAACATAAGGAGATTATAGTATATAGCTCTCCATAGTTTGAGAAATAGAAGCTAATAAAATAGTTTGGGAAGAAAGGGGGGTCCACTGAACAAATTTTTGCAAGGTGTGAAGTTAATTTCGAAACACACCCAAAATTTCAAAACACGGTGAGTCATAGTCTCTTTGATTTTTTTCAAAACAAGGTCAAATTTTTAGCAAGAAGTTGAATCATTCCAAACTCTCACTCGTCTTGATACATTGATTGCCTGGTGGTGGGTCCACTGAACAAATGTTTGCAAGGTGTGCAGTTAATTTTGAAACACATGCATAATTTCAGAACACGGTGAGTCATAGTCTCTTTGATTATTTTCAAAACACGGTCAAATTTCTAGGTACACATATTCTTAGCAAGAAGTTGAATCTTTCCAAACTCTCACTCGGTCTCAAATCATTGACTGCCTGGTGGGTCCACTGAACAGATTTTTGCAAGATGTGAATTTAATTTTGAAACACAACCAAAATTTCAAAACACGGTGAGTCATCGTCTCTTTGATTGTTTTCAAAACACGGTCAAATTTTGAGGCATGCATATTCTTACCAAGAAGTTGAATATTTCCAAACTCTCACTCATCTCGATACATTGACTTCTTGGTGGTGGGTCCACTGAACAGATTTTCATAAGGTGTGAAGTTATTTTTGAAATACAGGAAAATTTCAAAACAAAGTGAGTCATAGTCTCTTTGATTATTTTCCGAACACGATCATAATTTCTAGGCATGCATATTCTTAGCAAGAAGTTGAATCTTTCCAAACTCTCACTCGTTCTTGATACATTGACTGCCTGGTGGTGGGTCCACTGAACAGATTTTCCCAAGGTGTGAAGTTAATTTCGAAACATAGCCAAAATTTCAAAACACTATGAGTCATTGATACATTGCAAACATATCTATAATTTTTGATGTTCCATGCTTGTTTTGTATCTACTTTCTTATGTTTTCTCCACACTTTGGAGTATTTTTATACACTTTCTGGGACTAACCAATTAACAATATGCCACAGTGCCAGTTGCTTGTTTTCTGTTGTTTTTGGTTCCAGAAAAGCCAGGAAATGAGTATTCTCGGAATTGGACGGGACAAAATCCAAATTCAATATTTCACCAAGGGGAACACGGAGCTAGAAGACGAGACGGAGAAGGGCCTCGAGGGGGCCACACACCCTGACCTGGCTTGTGCCTGGGGGGTGTAGCCACCTCGGACACCCCCTCGGCCTCCCCTTTCGCCTATAAGAAGCCACCGATATAGAAACCCTAAGTACCCAATCAAAATTCCACGAAAGAGTTTGTAGTCGCCACCATCTCCATCCCTAGATCGGGAGAGATCTGAAGCTCTTCCCAGCACCCTGCTGGAGGGGAGAGATCACCCTAGAGGCCTTCTTCATCACCATGCCTGCCTCTTGTGTGATGCGTGAGTAGTTCATCCCTAGACTACGGGTCCATGTAGTAGCTAGATGGTTGGTTCTTCTCCTTTGTGCTACCATGTTTAGATCTTGTGAGCTCCGTTCATGATCAAGATCATCTATTTGTAATCTTACATGCTGTGTTTCCAGGGATCCGATGGATATTGAGATGCTATTTCAGATTGATTATTGATTCTATCATGTCTTTGTTATTCGTGATCTTGCATGCTTTCCGTTGTTAGTAATCTTGGCCGAGTAGATGCTAGCAACTCCAAGAGGGAATATTTATGCTCGATAGTGGGTTCATGCCTCTAGGAATCTGGGGAAGTGACAGAAATCTCTAAGGTACTAGATGTGTTGTTGCTACTAGGGAGAAAACAACTATCCTTTGTTCATAGAACAATCGTATTGTTTACTTTACACACTTTGCTTAATGCAATTATCTTTTGCTTGCAACTTAATACTGGAGGGGGTTTGGATGATAACCTAAAGGTGGATTATTAGTCATAGATGTAGTTGGATTACGATCTATGTATAATGTTGTAATGCCCAATCAAATCTCATATAAGTTAAGATGATTAGTATATGCATGTATGCTTTCTCGATGTTTGTCAATTGCCCCGCTGTAATTTGTTCACCCAACATGTTATCTATCTTAAGGAGAATCACCTCTAGTGAACTATGGACCACGGTCCATTCTTTTACTATCAATCTACAAAGCTATTTACTGTTTTCTATTTACTTTCTGCAAGAAATTACTATCTTCCACACAATACGTTTAATCCTTCGTTTGCAGCAAAACCGGTGAGATTGACAACCTCACTGTAATTTGGGGCAAAGTTCTGTGGTTGTGTTGTGCAGGATTCAAAGTTGGAAACAACACCTTGGAGGTGTTTCCTTGCTCCTACTGGTTCGATAACCTTGGTTTCATAACTGAGGGAAAACTTGTTGATGTGCTCATCATACCTTCCTCTTGGGGTTCCCCAACAAGCTCTACATATTGTGCAAGCAAGACTTTTCTGGCGCCGTTGCCGGGGTGTCAAGGACATCTTCACAAGGGGAGTCCCTCATAACAAATCTCTTTACTTTGTAGTTTTCGTTTTGCTTAGTTTCTTTGTTTTCTTGTTTCTTTATCAAAAACACACAAAAATTAGTTGTATTAGTTTTCTTTCTTTATTAAAAAACACAAAAAATGACTACTCTTGAAAACACTAAGTTGTGTAACTTCACTAGCACCAACAACAATGATTTCATGTGCACACCTATTGCTCCACCTGTTCCTAAAGCTACTTTTTTTGAAATTAAACCTGCTTTACTCAATCTTGTTATGAGAGAACAATTTTCTGGTATTGGTACTGAAGATGCTGCTGCTCATCTTAATAACTTTGTTGAACTTTGTGAGATTCAAAACCATAGGGATATAGATGGGGATATTATTCAGCTTAAATTGTTCCCTTTGTCTTTGAGCGGAAAAGCTAAAGAATGGTTGCAATCCCTAACTAAAAATAGTATTGATTCTTGGACTAAATGTAAAGATGCTTTCATTAGAAAATACTATCCTCCTGCTAAGATTATATGTATGAGAAGAGAAATAATGAAATTTAAACAATCTGATAATGAACATGTTGCTCAAGATTGGGAAAGAATGAAATCTTTGGTAAAGAATTGTCCCACTCATGGACTGACTGCTTGGATGATTATCCAAACCTTTTATGCAGGACTGAATTATTCTTCAAGAAATCTACTAGATTCTGCTATTGGAGGTACCTTTATGACCATTACTTTGGGTGCTAAAACAAAGCTTATGGATAATATGATGGTTAACTATTCTGAATGGCACACTGAGAGAGCTCCTCAAGGTAAGAAGGTAAATTTTGTTGACAAAACCTCCTCCTTGAGTGATAAAATTGATGTTATAATGTCTATGCTTGTTAATGGGAAAGCTCCTATTGATCCAAATCATGTTCCCTTAGCCTCTTTGGTTGCTCAAGAAGAGCAAGTTGATGTGAAATTTATTAGAAATAATAATTTTAGCAACAATGCCTATAGGAATAATTTTGGTAATAACAACTATAGGCCATATCCTCCCAATAATGGTAATGCTTATGGAAATTCCTACAACAATAATAGAAGTGCACCCTCTGAACTTGAAGTTATGCTTAAATATTTTATTAGTAAACAAACTGCTTTCAATAAAACTATTGAGGAAAAACTCTCTAATGCTGAAAGAAATATAGCATCATTGTCTGAAGCACAATCTTCTTTGAATAAAATGGCTGCTAAACCTGAAACTATTGAAAATCCCTTTGCTGCTACTAATGCCATACAAGTTAGAATTGATGAAAATGTTAGAATGTTAGCTGAATTGCATGCTAAGTGGGAAAGAGAAGATGAAATTCCTAGAAATATTAGTATTTCTACTATCACTACAACTTATATTGAAGCTAGTAAACCCAATGGATCCTTTTCTAATAAAAATGTTGAAATTCTTTGAAATATGGGAAACAATAGCTCTACTACTTTAGATGATAATTATGATTTTAGTCTTGATGGTTGCAATATCTTTGAAGTAATTATGTTCCTACAAAAGCTTGCTAAAAGTCCTAATGCTAGTGCTATGAATATGGCCTTTACAAAACACATTACTAATTCTCTCATAAAAATTAAAGATGAAACATAAATCATCTATTCCTATGAAATTAGAAGATGGTTGGGAACCCATCATTAATATGAAAGTGAATGATTTTGATCTCAAATCTTTATGTTATCTTGATAGTAGTGTTTCTATTATGCCTAGAAAGATTTATGAAATGCTTGATTTACCACCGTTGGAGGATTGTTATTTAAATGTCCAACTTGATGATAATGCTAAAAAGAAACTCATGGGGAGTATTAATAAAGTTCTTACTATGGTTAACAATGCCTATGTCCCTGTTGATTTCAATGTTTTGGATGTTGAATGCAATGCTTCTTGTCCTATTACTTTGGGAAGACCTTTGCTTAGAACTGTTGGTGCCATTATTGATATGAAAGAAGGCACCATTAAATATCAATTTCCACTCAAGAAAGGTATATAACACTTCCCTAAGAAGAGAGAGAAGATTCCTTTTGCCTCTCCTATTAAAACAAAATTTGCTCTTAATGCTTCTTCATTTGAGAATACTTGATTCTTTTCTTGCTTCTTATGCCTAACTTAAAGGCGTTAAAGAAAAGCACTTATTGGGAGATAACCCAAAAGTTTTAGTGGAGTCTTGGAAGTTATTGCTTCGGTAATAACCTCCGCTTATCATTTTTGTGTGGTTTTTGTACCAAGAGTAATCTCTAATGAGAGATAAGTAATGCTTGGGAAAGTTGTTGTCCCGAAACAGATTTTTGTGCTTCACTATAAAAATTCGTGAAAAATCTATGTACATCGGTTTGAGCTGTAATCTTTTGGGCTTCTGCCCCAGGTTGTTATCCAACTTTAGTTAGATCAACACATTTAGATTTGAGCAACATAAGGTCTTCGAAAAAAATCCATTTTCACCTGCTGGTCTATTTTGACAGATTTCTGCCATTATTTGCATTTGCCTATTTATCGATTTCTTTTTGGGTTATTTTTGGTGAATTGAGATTTTTGAGGGAATTGCTACAGTAGCTTGTGTTTTTAATCGAAGTTTTTCTGTTTTAAAACTAAAAGCCAAAGGTTTATTATCTTTTGAATGCACTAATGCTGCTAATGAACATTGTGTGAAGTTTTTTATGAAGGAAATTTTATAGTGTAGGGAAGAGTAATGTGATAAGATGAAGAATGGACAAAATCTCAAGATTGGGGATGCCACCCGTGTCACCCAAGAAATATTCAAGAAGTACAAGCATCAAAGCTTGGGGATGCCCAAGGCATCCCCTTCTTCATCATTAAAAATTTCAGGTTTCTTCCAAACACATCATTATTATTGTTTCATGCACAGTTGTGTTGTTCTTGGAGCGTCTTTGTTTTCGTTTTTAGTTTTCGTTTGCTTAGTTTGCTTGAATAAGTTGGTTGGACCCCCTCATTCATGCATTAGTTTTCAAATAAAGTTGATTTGGATTGGAAAAGAGTAGGAAAAGTTCATGCTTAAGTGGTATAAAAGGAGTTTGTTTTTGACTTTGACTTAGAATTTATCATGTCATGCTTGATATTGTTTTGGCTTTATCCTTAGTGATTTTTGTTGTAGCATGACATGTTATAAACAATTGAGATTGGTTAATGTGCCTTGAAAGAATCATGCGTTGTTTTAGCATATTAAAGCATAATATTGTGGTATTCTCCTTTGATGCTTTATTTGGGTTGACTTGGCGCATGCTCACACCATGTTAAGACTACACCAAGTCACCATAGCTTTTATGATCGTTTAGTTTTCGACTTGTAATATCACTTTATTCTTTCATTCATAATGTTTTGTCGCTTTGCATGATTATGGCCATTATTGCTCTCTTAGTTGGTCGCTCCCAGTCTTTTGCTAGCCTCCATACCAAGTATGAGTCCACTCATGCATCCAACTCCAAATAAAACCAAGTTATTCCAAAGAGTCCACCATACCTGCCTATTAGCATTTGCTATTCCAAGTATATTCATGTTTTTATCTACCTTCCGAATTAAACTTGTTATGTGAAAATTAGTGATTAAAGCTCTCAAGACTTGATGGCACACTTTACTTTTCTTGCCCCTAATAAACTTGAACCATTGTGTCATCTATGTTCTATATGCTTGCACTTATACGTTGGGATTAGCAGAACCATGTTGTCATGGGGAACGCTTTCAGCATTGCACTTGTACATTGTACCCAGTTGATATCATGCTTTTTTTTATGGATGTCGTCGGTGTGAAATGAAAGGGGAGCTTGTAAGTCCATGGAGTTATGTATGTGTGTTAGAGAAACGCTTGGGGCGCTAGTCTAAGCCATGCCTAATCATGGTGGAAACTTGCAACATCACCATAGTGAGCAATCTATGAAGCATTCTTCTTATAAAAAAAGAGATAGAGATTGACAAAAAAGAAAAAAAGGATGAGAAAAGAGGAAAGAGAGAAAAAAGCACCATTTTCCCATGGTAAATAAGAACATTACTGAGATGTTCATTGTCTGCTTGCCTTGTCATTGTGATTATGGATAGCTCCTGTATCATGTGCAAGGGTACCCCGTTGGCGGTTCTCTATGATACACATGTACTTACTATGACAAGAACTTACCGGTAACTAAACTTGAGTAGCATGAGGAGAGGCCCTCATATTCAGGGGACATGAGATGGCCAACTTATACTTTGTCAATCATATACTCCATAGTTTGTTCACTTTAACCTTAATCACTTCAAGATGCTTATGATAGGGGCAATGAGAGCTGAAAGATAATAAGTACCATAATTTTTGGAATCTCTTTATGAGACTTGAATCCCTCCTTCCTTCTATGAAGGCCTTTCTTTTACTTTTATGTTGAGTCTCCATCTTCTATCTTTATGCACCTATTGAGAGAGCATAGTGGCCATTCTTAGTTTAATGTGCATTGTCCCAAGACTTGTTGATTGATTCATAACTTTGATATTTCTTATTCTTAAACTATTTGTATCTAGTCACCCTTATGAACTTTGAAGGTGTCCTATGCATTTATATTTTGCTACACTATGAGGGACAAGCTGAATACCATTCTCATTATGTTTTCTATATGTGAAACAAACAAACGTCTTTCAAAGCATTATTATTCATGAATCTTTTGTTTGTACCTTTTCATATTACAACATAGTTGCTATGTCTTATTGTTAGAACTATATCTTTCATGCTATGTTAGAGTACTATGATCCCATCTATCAATGTTTTACAAATACTTTGATCAAGATTATGATGCTGCATGTCACCCCAAAAATTATTCTTTCTTTTTATCACTTACCTACTTGAGGACGAGCAGGAGTTAAGCTTGGGGATGTTGATACGTTGCAAACGTATCTATAATTTTTGATGTTCCATGCTTGTTTTATATCTACTTTCTTATGTTTTGTCCACACTTTGGAATATTTTTATACACTTTCTGGGACTAACCTATTAACAAGATGCCACAGTGCTAGTTGCCTGTTTTCTGCTGTTTTTGATTCCAGAAAAGCCAGAAAATGAATATTCTCGGAATTGGAGGGGACAAAAGACAAAGTCCATATTTCACTAAGGGGAACACGGAGCCAGAAGACAAGATGGAGAAGGGCCTTGAGGGGGCCACACCCCCTGGCCATGCGGCCTGGCCTAGCCCATGCTTGGGGGGGGGGGGGACAGCAGCCTCGGGCACACCCTCGGCCTCCCCTTTCGCCTATAAGAAGCCACTGATACACCCAAAGTACCCGATCAAAATTCCATGAAAGAGCCTGTAGCTGCCACCATCTCCATCCCTAGATCGGGGGGGATCTAAAGCTCTTCCCAGCACCCTGCTGAAGGGGAGAGATCACCCTGGAGGCCTTCTTCATCACCATGCCTGCCTCCGGTGTGATGCGTGAGTAGTTCATCCTTGGACTACGGGCCCATGTAGTAGCTAGATGGTTGGTTCTTCTCCTTTGTGCTACCATGTTTAGATCTTGTTAGCTTCGTTCATGATCAAGATCATCTATTTGTAATCTTACATGTTGTGTTTGCGGGGATCCGATGGATATTGGGATACTATTTCAGATTGATTATTGATTCTATCATGTCTTTTCTATTTGTGATCTTGCATGTTTTTCGATGTTAGTAGCTATCTTGGCCGAGTAGATGCTAGCAACTCCAGGAGGGAGTATATATTTATGCTCGATAGTCGGTTCATGCCTCTAGGAATCTAGGGAAGTGATAGAAATCACTAAGGTACTATATGTCATGTTGCTACTAGGGAGGACACATCAATCCTTTGTTCATAGAACAATCGTATTGTTTACTTTACACACTTTGCTTAATGTAATTATCTATTTCTTGCAACTTAATACTGGAGGTGGTTCAGATGATAACCTTAAGGTGGATTATTAGTCATAGATGCAGTTGGATTACGGTGTATGTTAAATGTTGTAATGCCCAATCAAATCTCACAGAAGTCAAGATGATTAGTATATGCATGTATGCTTTCTTGATGTTTGTCAATTGCCCCGCTATAATTTGTTCACCCAACATGTCATATATCTTAAGGAGAATCACCTCTATTGAACTATGGACCCTGGTCCATTCTTTGACCTTCAGTCTACAAAGCTATTTATTGTTTTCTATTTACATTCTGCAAGCAATTAGTATCTTCCACACAATACATTTAATCCTTTGTTTTCAGCAAAATGGTGAGATTGACAACCTCATTGTAAGTTGGGGGCAAAGTTCTATGGTTGTGTTGTGCAGGATTCCAAGTTGGAAACAACACCTGTGAGGTGTTTCCTTGCTCCTACTGGTTCGATAACCTTGGTTTCATAAATGAGGGAAAACTTGTTGTTGTGCTCATCATACCTTCCTCTTGGGGTTCCCCAACGAGCTCTTCATATTGAGCAAGCAGTCATAGCTTCTTTAATTGTTTTCAAAACATGGTAAAATTTTGAGGCATGCATATTCTTTTCAAAAGTTGCATCTTTCCAAAATCTCACTCGTTCCCGATACATTGGTTTCCTGGTGGGTCCACTGAACAGATTTTTGCAAGGTGTCAAGTTAATTTCGATACAAAGCCAAAATTTCAAAACACGGCGAGTCATAGTCTCTTTGATTGTTTTCCAAACACGGTCAAATTTCAAGGCATGCATATTCTTAGAAACAAGTTGAATCATTCCAAACTCTCACTCGTCTCGATACATTGACTCCCTGGTGGTGGGTCCACTGAACATATTTTCGCAAGGTGTGAAGTTAATTTCGAAACACATGCAAAATTTCAAAACACGGTGAGTCATAGTCTCTTTGATTGTTTTCAAAACACGGTCAAATTTCTA
This sequence comes from Avena eriantha, assembly GCA_910589775.1. Taxonomy (NCBI): domain Eukaryota; kingdom Viridiplantae; phylum Streptophyta; class Magnoliopsida; order Poales; family Poaceae; genus Avena; species Avena eriantha. Next base: position 285,598,385 of record OU342743.1, on the reverse strand, counting down.
GGCATGCATATTCTTAGCAAGGAGTTGAATCTTTCAAAACCCTCACTCGTTCTCGATACCTTGATTGCCTGGTAGGTCCACTAAACAGATTTTTGCAAGGTGTGCACTTAATTTCAAAATACAACCAAAATTTCAAAACACGGTGAGTCATAGTCTCTTTGATTGTTTTCAAAACACGGTCAAATTTCAAGGCATGCATATTCTTAGCAAGAAGCTAAATCTTTCCAAACTCTCACTCGTCTCGATACATTGACTGCCTGGTGGTGGGTCCACTAAACAGATTTTCACAAGGTGTGAAGTAAATTTCAAAATACAGGCAAAATTTCAAAACACGGCGAGTCATAGTCTCTTTGATTGTTTTCAAAACACGGTCTAATTTCTAGGCATGCATATTCTTATAAAGAAGTTCAATCTTTCCAAACTCTCACTTGTTCTCGCTACATTGACCGCCTGGTGGGTCCACTGAACATATTTTCGCAAGGTGTGAAGTTAATTTCGAAACATAGCCAAAATTTCAAAACACTGTGAGTCATAACATCTTTGATTATTTTCAAAACATGGTAAAATTTCGAGGCATGCATATTCTTAGCATGAAGTTGAATCATTCCAAACTCTCACTCGTTCTCGATACATTGATTTCATGGTGGGTCCAGTGAACAGATTATCGCAAGGTGTGAAGTTAATTTTGAAACACAGCCAAAACTTCAAAACACGGTGAGTCATGGTCTCTTTGATTGTTTTCAAAACACGGTCAAATTTCTAGGCATGCATATTATTAGCAAGAAGTTAAATCTTTCCAAACTCTCACTCGTTCTTGATACATTGACTGCCTAGTGGGTCCACTAAACAGATTTTCGCAAGGTGTGAAGGTAATTTCGAAACACAGCCAAACTTTCAAAACAAGGTGAGTCATAGTCTCTTTGATTGTTATCAAAACATGGTAAAATTTCTAGGCATGCATATTCTTAGAAAGAAGTTGAATCTTTCCAAACTTTCACTCGTTCTCGGTACATTGCCTACCTGGTGGTGGGTGCACTGAATAGATGTGTGAAGTTAATTTTGAAACACATGCAAAATTTCAAAACACGGTTAGTCATAGTCTCTTGGATTGTATTCAAAACACGGTCATATTTCTAGGCATGCATGTTCTTAAAAGAAGTTGAATCTTTTCAAACGCTCACTCATTCTCAATACATTGACTACCTGGTGGGTCCACTGACTAGATTTTTTGCAAGGTTTGAAGTTAATTTCGAAACATAGCCAAAATTTCAAAAGTAGGTGAGTCATAGTCTCTTTGATTTTTTTCAAAACACCATCATATTTCTAGGCATGCATATTCTTAGCAAGAAGTTGAATCTTTCCAAACTCTCACTCGTCTCGATACATTGACTTCCCGGTGGTGGGTCCATTGAACATATTTTCGCAAGGGGTGAATTTAATTTCGAAATACAGAAAAAATTTCAAAACATGGTGAGTCATATTCTCTTTGATTGTTTTCAAAACACGGTCAAATTTCTAGGCATGCATATTCTTAGCAAGTAGTTGAATATTTCCAAACTCTCACTTGTTCTCGATACATTGACTGCGTGGTGGTGGGTCCACTGAACACATTTTTGCAAGGTGTGAAGTTAATATGGAAACATAGCCAAAATTTCAAAACACTATGAGTCATAGCCTCTTTGATTATTTTCAAAACATGGTTAAATTTCGAGGCATGCATATTCTTAGCAAGAAGTTGAATCATTCCAATCTCTCACTCACTCTCGATATATTGACTGCCTAGTGGGTCCAATGAACAGATTATCGCGGACGTGAAGTTAATTTCGAAACATAGCCAAAATTTCAAAACACGGTGAGTCATAGCCTCTTTGATTGTTTTACAAACACGGTAAAATTTCAAGGCATGCATATTCTTAGCAAGAAGTTGAATCATTCCAAAATCTCACTCGTTCTTGATACATGGACTGCCTGGTAGGTCCACTGAATAGATTTTCACAAGACGTGAAGTTAATTCCAAAACATAGCCAAAACTTCAAAACACGGTGAGTCATAGCCTCTTTGATTATTTTCAAAACACGATCAAATTTCTAGGCATGCATATTCTTAGCAAGAAGTTGATTCTTTCCAAACTCTCACTCGTTCTCGATACATTGACTACCTGGTGGGTCCACTGAACATCTTTTTGCAAGGTGTGAAGTTAATTTTGAAACACAGCCAACATTTCAAAACATGGTGAGTCATAGTATCTTTGATTATTTTCCAAACAAGGTCCAATTTTAAGGCAGGCATATTCTTAGCAAGAAGTTGAATCATTCTAAACTCCCACTCGTCTCGATACATTGACTACCTGTTGGTGGGTCCACTGAATAGATTTCCGCAAGGTGTGAAGTTAGTTTCGCAACACATGCAAAATTTCAAAACGCAGTGAGTCATAGTCTCTTTGATTTTTTTCAAAACATTATCAAATTTCTAGGCATGCATATTCTTAGCAAGAACTTTAATATTTCCAAACTCTCACTCGTTCTCGATACATTGACTGCCTGGTGGGTCCACTAATTAAATTTTTGCAAGGTGTGCAGTTAGTTTCGAAACACAGCCAAAATTCCAAAACATAGTGAGTCACAGTTTCTTTGATTGTTTTCAAAACACCGTCAAATTTCGAGGCATGCATATTCTTAGCAAGAAGTTGAATCCTTACCAAACTCTCACTCATATCGATACATTGACTGTCTGGTGGCGGGTCCACTGAACAAATTTTCGAAAGGTGTGAAGTTAATTTCGAAATACAGGCAAAATTTCAAAACACGGTGAGTCATAGTCTATTTGATTCTATTCCAAACACAGTCAAAATTTCTAAGCATGCATATTCATAGCAAGTAGTTCAATCTTTCCAAAGTCTCACTCATTCTCGATATATTGACTGCCTGGTGGTGGGTCAACTGAACAGATTTCCGCAAGGTGTGAAGTTAATTTCGAAACATAGCCAAAATTTTAAGACACTATGAGTCATAGGCTCTTTAATTGTTTTCGAAACACGGTAAAATTTCGAGGTATGCATATTCTTTGCAAGAAGTTGCATCTTGCCAAAATCTCACTCGTTCTCGATACATTGGCTGCCTGGTGGGTCCACTGAATAGATTTTTGCAAGGTGTGAAGTTAATTTCCACATAGCGAAAATTTCAAAACACGGTGAGTCATAGTCTCTTTTATTGTTTTCAAAACAAGGTCAAATTTAAAGGCATGCATATTTTTAGAAACAAGTTGAATCATTCCAAACTCTCACTCATCTCGATACATTGTCTGCCTAGTGGTGGGTCCACTGAACAGATTTTTGCAAGGTGTGAAGTTAATTTCGAAACAAATGCAAAATTACAGAACATGGTGTGTCATAGGATCTTTGATTGTTTTCAAAACACGGTCAAAGTTCTAGCCATGCATATTCTTATAAGAAGTTGAATATTTCCAAACCCACACTCGTTCTCGATACCTTGACTGCCTGGTCGGTCCACTGAACAGATTTTTGCAAGGTATGAAGTTAATTTCAGAACACAGCCAAAATTTCAAAACACGGCGAGTCATAGTCTCTTTGATTGTTTTCAAAACACGGTCAAATTTCAAGGCATGCATATTCTTAGCAAGAAGCTGAATCTTTCCAAACTCTAACTCGTCTCGATATATTGACTGCCTGGTGGTGGGTCCACTAAACATATTTTTGTAAGGTGTGAAGTAAACTTCAAGATACACGCAAAATTTCAAAACACGGTAAGTCATAGTCTCTTTGATTGTTTTAAAAACACGGTCAAACTTCTAGGCATGCATATTATTAGAAAGAGGTTGAATCTTTCCAAACTCTCACTCCTTCTCGATACATTGACTGCCTGGTGGGTCCACTAAACATATTTTTGCAAGGTGTGAAGTTAATTTCGAAACATAGCCAAAATTTCAAAACACTGTGAGTCATAGCCTCTTTGATTGTTTTCAAAACAAGGTAAAATTTCAAGGCATGCATATTCTTAGCGTGAAGTTGAATCATTCCAAACTCTCACTCGTTCTCAATACATTGACTGCATGGTGGGTTGATGACCCACAAGTATAGGGGGTGTATCGCAGTATTTTCGAGGGAAGTGAAACCCAATTTATGGATTTGAAACAAGGGGAGCCAAAGAATACTTATCAGTCTTAACAACTGAGTTGTCAATTCAGCTACACCTGGAAACAATCTGGCTCACAGCAGTTTATCAGTAGCAACAGTTTTGTAGTAGGAATAGCAAAGTAACAGTAGTAGCAAAGCAAAGACAGTAGTAACAAAAGCAGTAAACAGTGGGATTCGAGTGCGGTAGGCATAGGGATGGATGGACGGGCGTTGCATGGACAAGACAATTCACATAGCAATCAGAGCATAGGGCAATTGCAGATAAATAAGATAAAGCATCCAAGTACTAGACAATCCTAGGCATGTGTTCCATATATAGTCATACGTGCTCGCAATGAGAACTTGCACAACATCTTTTGTCCTGCCAGCCCGTTTGCAGCGGGGCCTCTAGGGAACTACTGGCAATTAAGGTGCTCCTTTTAATAAAGCACCGGAGCAAAGCATTAACACTTCGTGAACACATGTGATGCTCACATCAAAGCCTTTCCCTTCCGGCTACCCCGATTTCTGTCACTTCGGGACCATAGGTTCTGGACAACGACGTGTGTATACAACTTGTAGATAAGACCCAAAACAATACTATCACAATGAATCAATAATAAGTTCAGATATGAAATCATGGCACTCAGGCCCTAGTGACAAGCATTAAGCACAACAAGGTTGCAACAAATTCATAAAGCACTAATAGAGATACTAGGCACTATGCCCTAACAATCTGATGCCATTACATGAACGATCTCATCCAATCCCTACCATCCCCATAGCCTACAGCGGGGGATTACTCACTCATAGATGGAAGAAACATGGATGGTCGATGAAGATGATGGTGGGGATCGATGGAGATGGCTCCGGGGGCACTTCCCCGTCTCGGCAGGATTCTGTCCCCCGAATCTCCCCTTCGGTGGCGGCGGCGCAGCGGAACTTTTTGTGGAAAAACGTCGAACCCCCTGAAGTTTTTAGGTCAGAAGGCTTCTTATAGGCGAAGAGGGAGACCGAGGGGGTGCCTGGGGCCACCACATGAGGCCCTGGCGCGGCCAGGCCTAGCCCGCGCCTGGGGGTGTGTGGCCAGCCCTTGGCCCTCCTCCGTCTCGTATTCTGGCTCTTGGAGTCTTCTGAAAAATAGGCACTTTGGCTTTTGTCCCGTCCAATTCCGAGAATATTCATTTTCTAACTTTCCTGGAACCAAAAACAGCAGAAAACAAGCAGCTGGCACTGTGGCTCTTGTTAATAGGTTAGTCCAAGAAATCATATGAAAAGTACTCCAAAGTGTGGACAAAACACAAGAAAGTGGATCAAACCAAGCATGGAGCATAAAAAATTATAGATATATTTGCAATGTATCATGGGTCCAGTGAAACGATTATCGCAAGACGTGAAGTTAATTCCAAAACACAGCCAAAACTACAAAACACGATGAGTCATAGTCTCTTTGATTATTTTCAGAACATGGTCAAATTTCTAGGCATGCATATTCTTAGCAAGAAGTTAAATCTGTCCAAACTCTCACTTGTTCTTGATACATTGACTACTTGCTGGGTCCACTGAATAGATTTTCGCAAGGTGTGAAGGTTATTTCGAAACACATCCAAACTTTCAAAACACGGTGAGTCATAGTCTCTTTGATTGTTATCAAAACATGGTCAAATTCCTAGGCATGGATATTCTTAGCAAGAAGTTGAATCATTCCGAACTCTCACTTGTTCTCGGTACATTGAATACCTGGTGGTTGGTGCACTGAATAGAGTTTCGCAAAGTGTGAAGTTAATTTCAAAACACATGCAAAATTTCAAAACACGGTGAGTCATAGTCTCTTGGATTGTTTTCAAAACACGGTCAAATTGCTAGGCATGCATGTTCTTAAAATAAGTTGAATCTTTTCAAACTCTCACTCGATCTCAATACATTGACTACCTGGTGGGTCCACTAAATAGATTTTTGCAAGGTGTGAAGTTAATTTCGAAACACAGCCAGAATTTCAAAATAAGGTGAGTCATAGTCTCTTGGATTGTTTTAAAAACATGGTCATATTTCGAGGCATGCATATTGTTAGCAAGAAGTTAAATCTTTCCAAACTCTCACTCGTCTCAATACATTGACTACCTGGTGGTGGGTCCACTAAACATATTTTTGCAAGGTGTGAATTTAATATCGAAATAGAGTAAAAATTTCAAAACACGGTGAGTCATAGTCTCTTTGATTGTTTTCAAAACATGGTCAAATTTCTAGGCATGCATATTCTTAGCAAGCAGTTGAATCTTTCCAAACTATCACTTGTTCTCGATACATTGACTGCCTTGTGGTGGGTCCACTGGACATATTTTTACAAGGTGTGAAGTTAACATGGAAACATAGCCAAAATTTGAAAACACTGTGAGTCATAGCCTCTTTGATTATTTTCAAGACAAAGTTAAATATCGAGGCATGCATATTCTTAGCAAGAAGTTGAATCATTCCAAACTCTCACTCTTTTTCGATATATTGACTGCCTGGTGGGTCCAGTGAACAGATTATCGCAAGACATGAAGTTAATTTTGAAACACAGCCAAAATTTCAAAACACGGTGAGTCATAGCCTCTTTGATTGTTTTCAAAACAAGTTAAAATTTCAAGGCATGCATATTCTTAGCAAGAAGTTGAATAATTCCAAACTCACACTCGTTCTTGATACATTGACTGCCTGGTGGGTCCACTAAACATATTTTCACAAGACGTGAAGTGAATTTTGAAACACGGCCAAAATTTCAAAACACGGTGAGTCATAGCCTCTTTGATTATTTTCAAAACACGATCAAAATTCTAGGCATGCATATTCTTCGCAAGAAGTTGAATCTTTCCAAACTCTCACTCGTTCTCGATAGCTTGACTTCCTGGCGGGTCCACTAAACAGATTTCAGCAAGGTGTGAAGTTAATTTCGAAACAGAGCCAAAATTTCAAAACATGGTGAGTCATAGTCTAGTTGATTGTTTTCAAAACAAGGTCAAATTTCTAGGCATGCATATTCTTAGCAAGAAGTTGAATCTTTCCAAACTCTCACTCGTGTCGATACATTGACTGCCTGGTGGTGGGTCCACTAAACATATGTTCGTAAGGTGTGAAGTAAAGTTCAACATATAGAAAAAATTTCAAAACACGGTGAGTCATAGTCTCTTTCATTGTTTTCAAAACACGGTCAAATTTCTAGGCATGCATATTATTAGAAAGAAGTTGAATCTTTCCAAAATCTCACTCGTTCTCGATACATTGACTTCCTGGTGGGTCCACTAAACATATTTTCGCAAGGTGTGAAGTTCATTTCAAAACATAGCTTTATTTAAAAACACTGTGAGTCATACCCTCTTCGATTGTTTTCAAAACATGGTAAAATTTCAAGGCATGCATATTCTTAGCGTGAAGTTGAATCATCCCAAACTCTCACTCGTTCTCGATACATTGAGTGCATGGTGGGTCTAGTGAACAGATTATCGCAAGACGTGTAGTTAATTCCAAAACACAGCCAAAACTTCAAAACATAGTAAGTCATAGCCTCTTTGATTATTTTCAAAGCACGGTCAAGTTTCTAGGCATGCATATTCTTAGCAAGAAATTAAATCTTTCGAAACTCTCACTTGTTCTTGATACATTGACTGCTTGTTGGGTCCACTGCACAGATTTTCGCAAGATGTGATGGTAATTTCAAAACACAGCCAAACTTTCAAAACACGGTGAGTCATAGTCTCTTTGATTGTTATCAAAACACGGTCAAATTTCTAGCCATGCATATTCTTAGCAAGAGTTGAATCTTTCCAAACTCTCACTTGTTCTCGGTAGATTGACTACCTCGTGGTGGGTGCACTGAATAGATTTTCGCAAAGTGTGAAGTTAATTTCGAAACACATGCAAAATTCCAAAACACGGTGAGTCATAGTCTCTTAAAAGAAGTTGAATCTTTTGAAACTCTCACTCGTTCTCAATACATTGACTACCTGGTGGGTCCACTGAATAGATTTTTGCAAGGTGTGAAGTTAATTTCGAAACACACCCAAAATTTAAAAACAAGGTGAGTCATAGTCTCTTTGATTGATTTCAAAACATGGTCATATTTCGAGGCATGCATATTCTTAGCAAGAAGTTGAATCTTTCCAAACTCTCACTCGTCTCAATACATTGACTGCCCGGTGGTGGGTCCACTGAACATATTTTTGCAAGGTGTGAATTTAATTTCGAAATATAGTAAAAATTTCAAAACACGGTGAGTCATAGTCTCTTTGATTGTTTTCAAAACATGGTCAAATTTCTAGGCATGCATATTCTTCGCAAGAAGTTGAATCTTTCCAAACTCTCACTTGTTCTCGATACATTGACTGCCTTGTGGTGGGTCCACTGGACATATTTTTACAAGGGGTGAATTTAATATCGAAACATAGCCAAAATTTGAAAACACTGTGAGTCATAGCCTCTTTGATTATTTTCAAGACACGGTTAAATATCGAGGCATGCATATTCTTAGCAAGAAGTTGAATCATTCCAAACTCTCACTCATTTTCGATATATTGACTGCCTGGTGGGTCCAGTGAACAGATTATCACAAGACATGAAGTTAATTTCGAAACACAGCCAAAATTTCAAAACACGGTGAGTCATAGCCTCTTTGATTGTTTTCAAAACATAGTAAAATTTCAAGGCATGCATATTCTTAGCAAGAAGTTGAATCATTCCAAACTCTCACTCGTTCTTGATACATTGACTGCCTGGTGGGTCCACTGAACAGATTTTCGCAATACGTGAAGTTAATTTCGAAACACGGCCAAAATTTCAAAACACGGTGAGTCATAGCCTCTTTGATTATTTTCAAAACACGATCAAAATTCTAGGCATGCATATTCTTCGCAAGAAGTTGAATCTTTCCAAACTCTCACTCGTTCTCGATAAATTGACTTCCTGGCGGGTCCACTAAACAGATTTCAGCAAGGTGTGAATTTAATTTCGAAACAGAGCCAAAATTTCAAAACATGGTGAGTCATAGTCTAGTTGATTGTTTTCAAAACAAGGTCCAATTTCTAGGCATGCATATTCTTAGCAAGAAGTTGAATCTTTCCAAACTCTCACTCGTGTCGATACATTGACTGCCTCGTGTTGCGTCCGCTGAATAGATTTTTGCAAGGTGTGAAGTTAGTTTCGAAACACATGGAAAATTTCAAAACACGGTGGGTCATAGTCTCTTTGATTGTTTTCAAACATGATCAAATTTCTAGGCATGCATATTCTTAGCAAGAAGTTGGATCTTTCCAAACTCTCACTCGATCTCGATACATTGACTAACTGGTGGGTCCACTAAACATATTTTTGCACGGTGTGAAGTTAATTTCGAAACATAGCCAAAATTTGAAAACACTATGAGTCATAGCCTCTTTGATTGTTTTCAAGACATGGTAAAATTTCGAGGCATGCATATTCTTAGCGTGAAGTTGAATCATTCCAAACTCTCACTCGTTCTTGATACATTGACTGCAAGGTGGGTCTAGTGAACAGATTATCGCAAGAGGTGAAGTTAATTCCAAAACACAGCCAAAACTTCAAAACACGGTGAGTCATAGCCACTTTGATTGTTTTCAAAACACGGTCAAATTTCTAGGCATGCACATACTTAGGAAGAAGTTAAATCTTTCCAAACTCTCACTCTTTCTTGATACATTGAATGCCTGGTGGGTCCACTGAACAGATTTTCGCAAGGTGTGAAGATAATTTCGGAACACAGCCAAACTTTCAAAACACAGTGAGTCATAGTCTCTTTATTTTTTATCAAAACACGGTAAAATTTCTAGGCATGCATATTCTTAGCAAGAAGTTGAATCTTTGCAAACTATCACTTGTTCTCGGTATATTGACTGCCTAGTCGTGGGTGCACTGAACAAATTTTTGCAAGGTGTGAAGTTAATTTCAAAATACATGCAAAATTTCAAAACATGGTGAGTCATAGTCTCTTGGATTGATTTCAAAACACGGTAACATTTCTAGGCATGCATGTTCTTAAAAGAAGTTGAATATTTTCAAACTCTCACTCATTCTCAACACATTGACTACCTGGTGGGTCCACTAAATATATTTTTGCAAGGTGTGAATTTAATATTGAAACATAGCCAAAATTTCAAAACAAGGTGAGTCATAGCCTCTTTGATTGTTTTCAAAACACGGTCATATTTCGAGGCATGCATATTCTTAGCAAGAAGTTGAATCTTTCCAAACTCTCACTCTTCTTGATAGATTGACCGCCCGGTGGTGGGTCCACTGAACATATTTTCGCAATGTGTCAAGTTAATTTCGAAATACAGAAAAAATTTCAAAACACGGTGAGTCCTAGTCTCTTTGATTGTTTTCAAAACATGGTCAAATTTCTGGGCATGCATATTCTTAGCAAGTAGTTGAATCGTTCCCAACTCTCACTTGTTGTCGATACAATGACTGCCTGCTGGTGGGTCCACTGAACATATTTTTGCAAGGTGTGAAGTTAATATCAAAACATAGCCAAAATTTCAAAACACTGTGATACATAGCCTCTTCGATTTTTTTCAAAACACGGTTAAATTTTGAGGCATGCATATTCTTAGCAAGAAGTTGAATCATTTTGAAATCTCACTCATTGTCGATATATTGACTGCCTGGTGGGTCTAGTGAACAAATTATCGCAAGACATGAACTTAATTTTTAAACACAGCCAAAATTTCAAAACACGGTGAGTTATAGCCTCTTTGATTGTTTTCAAAACACTGTCAAGTTTCTAGGCATGTATATTCTTAGCAAGAAGTTGAATCTTTCCAAACTCTCACTCGTTTTCGATACATTGACTGCCTGGTGGGTCCACTGAACATGTTTTCGCAAGGTGTGAAGTTAATTTCGAAACATAGCCAAAATTTCAAAACACTGTGAGTCATAGCTTCTTTGATTTTTTTCAAAACACAGAAAAATTTCGAGGCATGCATATTCTTAGCAAGAAGTTGAATCATTCCAAACTCTCACTCGTTCTTGATACATTGACTGCCTGGTGGGTCCACTGAACAGATTTTCGCAATACGTGAAGTTAATTTCGAAACACGGCCAAAATTTCAAAACACGGTGAGTCATAGCCTCTTTGATTATTTTCAAAACACGATCAAAATTCTAGGCATGCATATTCTTCGCAAGAAGTTGAATCTTTCCAAACTCTCACTCGTTCTCGATAAATTGACTTCCTGGCGGGTCCACTAAACAGATTTCAGCAAGGTGTGAACATAATTTCGAAACAGAGCCAAAATTTCAAAACATGGCGAGTCATAGTATAATTGATTGTTTTCAAAACAAGGTCAAATTTCTAGGCATGCATATTCTTAGCATGAAGTTGAATCTTTCCAAACTCTCACTCGTGTCGATACATTGACTGCCTCGTGTTGGGTCCGCTGAATAGATTTTTGCAAGGTGTGAAGTTAGTTTCGAAACACATGCAAAATTTCAAAACACGGTGGGTCATAGTCTCTTTGATTGTTTTCAAACATGATCAAATTTCTAGGCATGCATATTCTTAGCAAGAAGTTGGATCTTTCAAACTCTCACTCGATCTCGATACATTGACTAACTGGTGGGTCCACTAAACATATTTTTGCACGGTGTGAAGTTAATTTCGAAACATAGCCAAAATTTGAAAACACTATGAGTCATAGCCTCTTTGATTGTTTTCAAGACATGGTAAAATTTCGAGGCATGCATATTCTTAGCATGAAGTTGAATCATTCCAAACTCTCACTCGTTCTTGATACATTGACTGCAAGGTGGGTCTAGTGAACAGATTATCGCAAGAGGTGAAGTTAATTCCAAAACACAGCCAAAACTTCAAAACACGGTGAGTCATAGCCACTTTGATTGTTTTCAAAACACGGTCAAATTTCTAGGCATGCACATACTTAGGAAGAAGTTAAATCTTTCCAAACTCTCACTCTTTCTTGATACATTGACTGCCTGGTGGGTCCACTGAACAGATTTTCGCAAGGTGTGAAGATAATTTCGGAACACAGCCAAACTTTCAAAACACAGTGAGTCATAGTCTCTTTATTTGTTATCAAAACAAGGTAAAATTTCTAGGCATGCATATTCTTAGCAAGAAGTTGAATCTTTGTAAACTATCACTTGTTCTCGGTATATTGACTGCCTAGTGGTGGGTGCACTGAACAAATTTTTGCAAGGTGTGAAGTTAATTTCAAAATACATGCAAAATTTCAAAACATGGTGAGTCATAGTCTCTTGGATTGATTTCAAAACACGGTAACATTTCTAGGCATGCATGTTCTTAAAAGAAGTCGAATATTTTCAAACTCTCACTCATTCTCAATACATTGACTACCTGGTGGGTCCACTGAATATATTTTTGCAAGGTGTGAATTTAATATTGAAACATAGCCAAAATTTCAAAACAAGGTGAGTCATAGCCTCTTTGATTGTTTTCAAAACACGGTCATATTTCGAGGCATGCATATTCTTAGCAAGAAGTTGAATCTTTCCAAACTCTCACTCGTCTTGATAGATTGACCGCCCGGTGGTGGGTCCACTGAACATATTTTCGCAATGTGTGAAGTTAATTTCGAAATACAGAAAAAATTTCAAAACACGGTGAGTCATAGTCTCTTTGATTGTTTTCAAAACATGGTCAAATTTCTGGGCATGCATATTCTTAGCAAGTAGTTGAATCGTTCCCAACTCTCACTTGTTGTCGATACAATGACTGCCTGCTGGTGGGTCCACTGAACATATTTTTGCAAGGTGTGAAGTTAATATCAAAACATAGCCAAAATTTCAAAACACTGTGATACATAGCCTCTTCGATTCTTTTCAAAACACGGTTAAATTTCGAGGCATGCATATTCTTAGCAAGAAGTTGAATCATTTTGAACTCTCACTCATTGTCGATATATTGACTGCCTGGTGGGTCTAGTGAACAAATTATCACAAGACATGAACTTAATTTTGAAACACAGCCAAAATTTCAAAACACGGTGAGTTATAGCCTCTTTGATTGTTTTCAAAACACTATCAAGTTTCTAGGCATGTATATTCTTAGCAAGAAGTTGAATCTTTCCAAACTCTCACTCGTTTTCGATACATTGACTGCCTGGTGGGTCCACTGAACATGTTTTCGCAAGGTGTGAAGTTAATTTCGAAACATAGCCAAAATTTCAAAACACTGTGAGTCATAGCCTCTTTGATTGTTTTCAAGACATGGTAAAATTTCGAGGCATGCATATTCTTAGCGTGAAGTTGAATCATTCCAAACTCTCACTCGTTCTTGATACATTGACTGCCTGGTGGGTCCACTAAACAGATTATCGCAATACGTGAAGTTAATTTCGAAACACGGCCAAAATTTCAAAACACGGTGAGTCATAGCCTCTTTGATTATTTTCAAAACACGATCAAAATTCTAGGCATGCATATTCTTCGCAAGAAGTTGAATCTTTCCAAACTCTCACTCGTTCTCGATAAATTGACTTCCTGGCGGGTCCACTAAACAGATTTCAGCAAGGTGTGAACATAATTTCGAAACAGAGCCAAAATTTCAAAACATGGCGAGTCATAGTATAATTGATTGTTTTCAAAACAAGGTCAAATTTCTAGGCATGCATATTCTTAGCATGAAGTTGAATCTTTCCAAACTCTCACTCGTGTCGATACATTGACTGCCTCGTGTTGGGTCCGCTGAATAGATTTTTGCAAGGTGTGAAGTTAGTTTCGAAACACATGCAAAATTTCAAAACACGGTGGGTCATAGTCTCTTTGATTGTTTTCAAACATGATCAAATTTCTAGGCATGCATATTCTTAGCAAGAAGTTGGATCTTTCAAACTCTCACTCGATCTCGATACATTGACTAACTGGTGGGTCCACTAAACATATTTTTGCACGGTGTGAAGTTAATTTCGAAACATAGCCAAAATTTGAAAACACTATGAGTCATAGCCTCTTTGATTGTTTTCAAGACATGGTAAAATTTCGAGGCATGCATATTCTTAGCATGAAGTTGAATCATTCCAAACTCTCACTCGTTCTTGATACATTGACTGCAAGGTGGGTCTAGTGAACAGATTATCGCAAGAGGTGAAGTTAATTCCAAAACACAGCCAAAACTTCAAAACACGGTGAGTCATAGCCACTTTGATTGTTTTCAAAACACGGTCAAATTTCTAGGCATGCACATACTTAGGAAGAAGTTAAATCTTTCCAAACTCTCACTCTTTCTTGATACATTGACTGCCTGGTGGGTCCACTGAACAGATTTTCGCAAGGTGTGAAGATAATTTCGGAACACAGCCAAACTTTCAAAACACAGTGAGTCATAGTCTCTTTATTTGTTATCAAAACAAGGTAAAATTTCTAGGCATGCATATTCTTAGCAAGAAGTTGAATCTTTGTAAACTATCACTTGTTCTCGGTATATTGACTGCCTAGTGGTGGGTGCACTGAACAAATTTTTGCAAGGTGTGAAGTTAATTTCAAAATACATGCAAAATTTCAAAACATGGTGAGTCATAGTCTCTTGGATTGATTTCAAAACACGGTAACATTTCTAGGCATGCATGTTCTTAAAAGAAGTCGAATATTTTCAAACTCTCACTCATTCTCAATACATTGACTACCTGGTGGGTCCACTGAATATATTTTTGCAAGGTGTGAATTTAATATTGAAACATAGCCAAAATTTCAAAACAAGGTGAGTCATAGCCTCTTTGATTGTTTTCAAAACACGGTCATATTTCGAGGCATGCATATTCTTAGCAAGAAGTTGAATCTTTCCAAACTCTCACTCGTCTTGATAGATTGACCGCCCGGTGGTGGGTCCACTGAACATATTTTCGCAATGTGTGAAGTTAATTTCGAAATACAGAAAAAATTTCAAAACACGGTGAGTCATAGTCTCTTTGATTGTTTTCAAAACATGGTCAAATTTCTGGGCATGCATATTCTTAGCAAGTAGTTGAATCGTTCCCAACTCTCACTTGTTGTCGATACAATGACTGCCTGCTGGTGGGTCCACTGAACATATTTTTGCAAGGTGTGAAGTTAATATCAAAACATAGCCAAAATTTCAAAACACTGTGATACATAGCCTCTTCGATTCTTTTCAAAACACGGTTAAATTTCGAGGCATGCATATTCTTAGCAAGAAGTTGAATCATTTTGAACTCTCACTCATTGTCGATATATTGACTGCCTGGTGGGTCTAGTGAACAAATTATCACAAGACATGAACTTAATTTTGAAACACAGCCAAAATTTCAAAACACGGTGAGTTATAGCCTCTTTGATTGTTTTCAAAACACTATCAAGTTTCTAGGCATGTATATTCTTAGCAAGAAGTTGAATCTTTCCAAACTCTCACTCGTTTTCGATACATTGACTGCCTGGTGGGTCCACTGAACATGTTTTCGCAAGGTGTGAAGTTAATTTCGAAACATAGCCAAAATTTCAAAACACTGTGAGTCATAGCCTCTTTGATTGTTTTCAAGACATGGTAAAATTTCGAGGCATGCATATTCTTAGCGTGAAGTTGAATCATTCCAAACTCTCACTCGTTCTTGATACATTGACTGCCTGGTGGGTCCACTGAACAGATTATCGCAATACGTGAAGTTAATTTCGAAACACGGCCAAAATTTCAAAACACGGTGAGTCATAGCCTCTTTGATTATTTTCAAAACACGATCAAAATTCTAGGCATGCATATTCTTCGCAAGAAGTTGAATCTTTCCAAACTCTCACTCGTTCTCGATAAATTGACTTCCTGGCGGGTCCACTAAACAGATTTCAGCAAGGTGTGAACATAATTTCGAAACAGAGCCAAAATTTCAAAACATGGCGAGTCATAGTATAATTGATTGTTTTCAAAACAAGGTCAAATTTCTAGGCATGCATATTCTTAGCATGAAGTTGAATCTTTCCAAACTCTCACTCGTGTCGATACATTGACTGCCTCGTGTTGGGTCCGCTGAATAGATTTTTGCAAGGTGTGAAGTTAGTTTCGAAACACATGCAAAATTTCAAAACACGGTGGGTCATAGTCTCTTTGATTGTTTTCAAACATGATCAAATTTCTAGGCATGCATATTCTTAGCAAGAAGTTGGATCTTTCAAACTCTCACTCGATCTCGATACATTGACTAACTGGTGGGTCCACTAAACATATTTTTGCACGGTGTGAAGTTAATTTCGAAACATAGCCAAAATTTGAAAACACTATGAGTCATAGCCTCTTTGATTGTTTTCAAGACATGGTAAAATTTCGAGGCATGCATATTCTTAGCATGAAGTTGAATCATTCCAAACTCTCACTCGTTCTTGATACATTGACTGCAAGGTGGGTCTAGTGAACAGATTATCGCAAGAGGTGAAGTTAATTCCAAAACACAGCCAAAACTTCAAAACACGGTGAGTCATAGCCACTTTGATTGTTTTCAAAACACGGTCAAATTTCTAGGCATGCACATACTTAGGAAGAAGTTAAATCTTTCCAAACTCTCACTCTTTCTTGATACATTGACTGCCTGGTGGGTCCACTGAACAGATTTTCGCAAGGTGTGAAGATAATTTCGGAACACAGCCAAACTTTCAAAACACAGTGAGTCATAGTCTCTTTATTTGTTATCAAAACAAGGTAAAATTTCTAGGCATGCATATTCTTAGCAAGAAGTTGAATCTTTGTAAACTATCACTTGTTCTCGGTATATTGACTGCCTAGTGGTGGGTGCACTGAACAAATTTTTGCAAGGTGTGAAGTTAATTTCAAAATACATGCAAAATTTCAAAACATGGTGAGTCATAGTCTCTTGGATTGATTTCAAAACACGGTAACATTTCTAGGCATGCATGTTCTTAAAAGAAGTCGAATATTTTCAAACTCTCACTCATTCTCAATACATTGACTACCTGGTGGGTCCACTGAATATATTTTTGCAAGGTGTGAATTTAATATTGAAACATAGCCAAAATTTCAAAACAAGGTGAGTCATAGCCTCTTTGATTGTTTTCAAAACACGGTCATATTTCGAGGCATGCATATTCTTAGCAAGAAGTTGAATCTTTCCAAACTCTCACTCGTCTTGATAGATTGACCGCCCGGTGGTGGGAACATATTTTCGCAATGTGTGAAGTTAATTTCGAAATACAGAAAAAATTTCAAAACACGGTGAGTCATAGTCTCTTTGATTGTTTTCAAAACATGGTCAAATTTCTGGGCATGCATATTCTTAGCAAGTAGTTGAATCGTTCCCAACTCTCACTTGTTGTCGATACAATGACTGCCTGCTGGTGGGTCCACTGAACATATTTTTGCAAGGTGTGAAGTTAATATCAAAACATAGCCAAAATTTCAAAACACTGTGATACATAGCCTCTTCGATTCTTTTCAAAACACGGTTAAATTTCGAGGCATGCATATTCTTAGCAAGAAGTTGAATCATTTTGAACTCTCACTCATTGTCGATATATTGACTGCCTGGTGGGTCTAGTGAACAAATTATCACAAGACATGAACTTAATTTTGAAACACAGCCAAAATTTCAAAACACGGTGAGTTATAGCCTCTTTGATTGTTTTCAAAACACTATCAAGTTTCTAGGCATGTATATTCTTAGCAAGAAGTTGAATCTTTCCAAACTCTCACTCGTTTTCGATACATTGACTGCCTGGTGGGTCCACTGAACATGTTTTCGCAAGGTGTGAAGTTAATTTCGAAACATAGCCAAAATTTCAAAACACTGTGAGTCATAGCCTCTTTGATTTTTTTGAAAACATGGAAAATTTCGAGGCATGCATATTCTTAGCTTGAAGTTGAATCATTCCAAACTCTCACTCGTTCTCGATACACTGACTACATGGTGGGTCCAGTGAACAGATTATCACAAGGCGTGAAGTTAATTCCAAAACACAGCCAAAACATCAAAACATGGTGAGTCATAGCCTCTTTGATTGTTTTCAAAACACGGTCAAATTTCTAGGCATGCATATTATTAGCAAGAAGTTAAATCTTTCCAAACTCTCACTTGTTCTGGATAAATTGACTGCCTGGTGGGTCCACTGAATAGATTTTCTCAAGGTGTGAAGGTAATTTCGAAACACAAGCAAACTCTCAAAACACGGTGAGTCATAGTCTCTTTGATTCTTATCAAAACATGGTCAAATTTCTCGGCATGCATATTCCTAGCAAGAAGTTGAATCTTTGCAAAATCTCACTCATTCTTAGTACATTGACTACCTGGTGGTGGGTGCACTGAACAGATTTTCGCAAGGTGTGAAGTTAATTTTAAAACATAATCAAAATTTCAAAACACGGTGAGTCATAGTCTCTTGGATTGTTTTCAAAACACGGTCAAATTTTTAGGCATGCATGTTCTTAAAATAAGTTGAATCTTTTCAAACTCTCACTCGTTCTCGATACATTGACTACCTTGTGGTTCCATTAAATAGATTTTTGCAAGGTTTGAAGTTAATTTCGAAACACAGCCAAAATTTCAAAACAAGGTGAGTCATAGTCTCTTTGATTGTTTTCAAAACACTGTCATATTTCGAGGCATGCATATTCTTAGAAAGAAGTTGAATCTTTCCAAACTCTCACTCGTCTCGATACATTGACTGCCTGGTGGTTGGTCCACTGAACATATTTTCGCAAGGTGTGAAGTTAATTTCAAAATACAGAATTTTTTCAAAACACGGTGAGTTATAGTCTCTTTGATTATTTTCAAAACATGGTCAAATTTCTAGGCATGCATATACTTAGCAAGCAGTTGAATCTTTCCAAACTCTCACTTGTTTTCGATACATTGAATGCCTGGTGGTGGGTCCAATGAACATATTTTTCCAAGGTGTGAAGTTAATATCGAAATATAGCCAAAATTTCAAAACACTGTCAGTCATAGCCTCTTTGATTATTTTCAGAATACAATTAAATTTCAAGGAATGCATATTCTTAGCAAGAAGTTGAATCACCCCAATCTCTCACTCGTTCTCGATATATTGACTGCCTGGTGGGTCCAGTGAAGAGATTATCGCAAGACGTGAAGTAAATTTCGAAACACAGCCAAAATTGCAAAACACGGTGAGTCATAGCCTCTTTGACTGTTTTCAAAATACGGTCAAGTTTCTAGGCATGCATATTCTTAGCAAAAAGTTGAATCTTTCCAAACTCTCACTTGTTCTCGATACATTGACTGCCTGGTGGGTGCACTAAATAGATTTTTTCAAGGTGTGAAGTTAATTTCGAAACACAACAAAAATTTCAAAACACGGTGAGTCATAGACTCTTTGATTGTTTTCAAAACACGGTCAAAATTCGAAGCATGTATATTGTTAGCAAGAAGTTGAATCTTTCCAAACTCGCACTCGTCTCGATACATTGACTGCCTGGTGGTGGGTGTCTCAATACATTGACTTCCTGGTGGTGGGTCCACTGAACAGATTTTCGCAAGGTGTGAAGTAAATTTCAAAACACAGACAAAATTTCAAAACACGGTAAGTCATAGTCTCTTTGATTGTTTTCAAAACATGGTCAAATTTCTAGGATTGCATATTCTTAGCAAGAAGTTGAATCTTTCCAAACTCTCACGCATTCTCGATACATTGACTGCCTGGTGGTGGGTCCACTGAATATATTTTCACAAGGTGTGAAGTTAATTTGGAAACACAGCCAAAATTTCAAAACACTGTGAGTAATAGCCTCTTTGATTGTTTTCAAAACACGGTCAAATTTCTAGGCATGCATATTCTTAGCTAGAAGATGAATCTTGCCAAACTCTCACTCATTCTCGATACATTGACTGCCTTGTGGATGCAGTGAACAAATTATCGCAAGACATGAAGTTAATTTCAAAACATAGCCAAAACTTAAAAACACGGTGAGTCATAGCCTCTTTGATTGTTTCCAAAACACGGTCAAATTTCTAGGCATGCCTATTCTTCGCAAGAAGTTGAATCTTGCCAAAATCTCACTTGTTCTCGATACATTGACGGTCTGGTGGGTCCACTGAACAGAGTATCGCAATGTGTGAAGTTAATTTCGAAACATAGCCAAAATTTTAAAACATGGTGAGTCATAGCCTCTTTGGTTGTTTTCAAAACACGATCAAATATCTAAGCATGCATATTCTTAGCAAGAAGTTGAATCTTTCCAAACTCTCACCCGTTCTCAATACATTGTCTGCCTTGTGGGTCCACTGAATAGATTTTTGCAAGGTGTGAAGTTAATTTTGAAACACAGCCAAAATTTCAAAACATGGTGAGTCATAGTCTCTTTGATTGTTTTCAAAACACGGACAAATTTCTAGGCATGCATATTCTTATCAAGAAGTTGAATCTTTCCAAACTCTCACTCATTCTTGATACATTGACTGCCTGGTGGTGGGTTCACTGAACAAATTTTTGCAATGTGTGAAGTTAATTTCGAAACACAGCCAAAATTTCAAAACACGGTCAGTCATAGTCTCTTTGATTGTTTTAAAAACACTCTCAAATTTCTAGGCATGCATATTCATAGCAAGAATTTAAATGTTTCCAAACACTCACTCGTTCTCAGTACATTAATTGCCTGGTGGTGGGTCCACTGAATAGATTTTCGCAAGGTGTGAAGTTTATTTCGAAACACAGCCAAAATTTCAAAACACGGTGAGTCATAGCCTCTTTGATTGTTTTCAAAACACGGTCAAATTTCTAGGCATGCATATTCTTAGGAAGAAGTTGAATCTTTCCAAACTCTCACTCGTTCTTGATACATTTACTGCCTGGTGGGTCCATTGAACAAATTTTCACAAGGTGTGAAGTTAATTTCGAAACACAATTAAAATTTTGAAACACGGTTAGTCATAGCCTCTTTGATTGTTTTCAAAACATGGTCAAATTTCTAGGCATGCATATTCTTAGAAAGAGGTTGAATCTTGCAAAACAACTCTCACTTGTTCTCGATACATTAACTACCTAGTGGGTCCACTAAATAGATTATCGCAAGGTGTGAAGTAAATTTCGAAACGCAGCCAAAATTTCAAAAAAAGGTGAGTCATAACCTCTTTGATTATTTTCAAAACATGGTCAAATTTCTAGGTACGCATATTCTTAGCAAGAAGTTGAATATTTCCAAAATCTCACTCGTTCTCGATACATTGACTGCCTAGTGGGTCCACTGAACAGATTTTTGCAAGGTGTGAACTTAATTTCGATACATAGCTATCATTTCAAAACAAAGTGAGTCATAGTCTCTTTGATTGTTTTCAAAACACGATCAAATTTCGAGGCATGCATATTATTAGAAAGAAGTTGAATCATTTAAACTATCACTCGTCTTGATACATTGACTGCCTGGTGGTGGATCCACTGAATAGACTTTTGCTAGGTATGAAGTTATTTTCAAAACACATGCAAAATTTCAAAACATGGTGAGTCATAGTCTCTTTTATTGTTTCCAAAACACTGTCAAATTTCTAGGCATGCATATTCTTAGCAAGAAGTTGAATCTTTCCAAACTCTCACTTGTTCTCGATATATTGACTACTTGGTAGGTCTACTGAATAGATTTTTGGAAGGTGTCAAGTTAATTTCGAAACACGGCCAAAATTTCAAAAAAAGGTGAGTCATAGTCTCTTTGATTGTTTTCACAACACGATCAAATTTTGACGCATGCATATTCTTAGCAAGAAGTTGAATCTTTCCAAACTCTCACTCGTCTCGATACATTGAATGCTTGGTGGTGGGTCCACTGAACAATTTTTTGCAAGGTGTGAAGTTAATTTCGAAATACACACAAAATTTCAAAACACAGTGAGTCATAGTCTCTTTGATTGTTTTCCAAAAATGGTCCAATTTTTAGGCATGCATATTCATAGAAAGAAGTTGAATTTTTCAAAACTCTCACTCGTTCTTGATACATTAACTGCCTGGTGGTGGGTCCACTGAACATATTTTCACAAGGTGTGCAGTTAATTTTGAAACATAGCCAAAATTTCAAAACACTATGAGTCATAGCCTCTTTGATTCTTTTCAAAACACGGTAAAATTTTGAGGCATGCATATTCTTAGCAAGAAGTTGAATCATTCCAATCTCTCACTCGTTCTCAATACATTGACTGCCTGGTGTGTCCAGTGAATAGATTATCGCAAGACGCAAAGTTAATTTCAAAACATGGTGTCTCTTCGATTGTTTTCAAAACACGGTCAAATTTCAAGGCATGCATATTCTTAGCAAGAAGCTGAATCTTTCCAAACTCTCACTTGTCTCGATACATTGACTGTATGGTTGTGCGGCCACTTAATAGATTTTTCCAAGGTGTGAAGTTAATTTCGAAATACAGGCCAAATTTCAAAACACGGTGAGTCATAGTCTCTTTAATTGTTTTCAAAACACGGTCACATTAAAAGGCATGCATATTCTTAGAAACAAGTTCAATCTTTCCAAACTCTCATTCATTGTCGATACATTGACTGCCTGGTGGTGGGTCCAACAAACATATTTTCATAAGATGTGAAGTTAATTTCGAAACATAGCCAAAATTTCAAAACACTGTGAGTGATAGCCTTTTGATTGTTTTCAAAACACGGCAAAATTTCGAGGCATGCATATTCTTGGAAAGAAGTTGAATCATTCCAAACTCTCACTCGTTCTCGATACATTGACTGCCTGGTGGGTTCAGTCAACAGATTATCGCAAGACATCAAGTTAATTTTGAAACATAGCCAAAACTTCAAAACAAGCTGAGTCATAGCCTCTTTGATTCTTTTCAAAACACGGTCAAATTTTGAGGCATGCATATTCTTAGCAAGAAGTTAAATCTTTCCAACTCTCGCTCATTCTCGATACATTGACTTCCTGGTGGGTCCACTGAACAGATTTTTGCAAGGCGTGAAGTTATTTTTGAAACACAACCAAAATTTCAAAACACGGTGAGTCATAGTCTCTTTAATTGTTTTCAAAACATGGTCAAATTTCGAGGCATGCATATTCTTAGAAAGAAGTTAAATCTTTGCAAACTCTCACTCCTCTAGATACATTGACTACCCGGTGGTGGGTCCAGTGAACAAATATTCACAAGGCGTGAAGATAATTTTGAAATATAGGAAAATTTTCCAAACACGGTGAGTCATAGTCCCTTTGATTGTTTTCCAAACATGGTCAAATTTCTAGGCATGCATATTCTTAGCAAGAAGTTGAATCTTTCCAAACTCTCACTCGTTCTTGATACATTGAAGGCCTGGTGGGTCCATTGAAAACATTTTTGCAAGGTGTGCAGTCAATTTTGAAACACAATAAATATTTCAAAACACGGTGAGTCATAGTCTCTTTGATTGTTTTTAAAACATGGTCAAATTACGAGGCATGCATATCCTTAGAAAGAAGTTGAATCATTCCAAACTCTCTCTTGTCTCGGTACATTGACTGCCTGTTGGTGGGTCCACTGTACATATTTTCACAAGGTATGAAGTTAATTTCGAAACACATGAAAAATTTCAAAACACGGTGAGTCATAGTCTCTTGGATTATTTTCAAAATACGGTCAAATTTCTAGGCATGCATGTTCTTAGCAAGAAGTTGAATCTTTCCAAACTCTCACTTGTTCTCGATACATTGACTGTCTGGTGGGTCCACTGAATAGATTTTTGCAAAGTGTGAAGTTAATTTCGAAACACAGCCAAAATTTCAAAACAAGGTGAGTCATAGTATCTTTTATTGTTTTCCAAACATGGTCAAATTTCAAGGCATGCATATTCTTAGGAAGAAGTTGAATCATTCCAAACTCTCACTTGTTCTCGATACATTGACTGCCTGGTGGGTCCAGTCAGCAGATTATCTTAAGACGTGAAGTTAATTTTGAAACATAGCCAAAACTTCAAAACACGCTGAGTCATAGCCTCTTTGATTGTTTTCAAAACACGGTCAAATTTTGAGGCATGCATATTCTTAGCAAGAAGTTAAATCTTTCCATCTCTCGCTCGTTCTCGATACATTGTTTGTCTGGTGGGTCCACTGAACATATTTTTGCAAGGTGTGAAGTTAATTTCGAAACATAGCCAAAATTTCAAAACAAGGTGAGTCATAGTATCTTTGATTATTTTCCAAACATGGTCAAATTTCAAGGCATGCATATTCTTAGCAAGAAGTTGAATCTTTCAAACTCTCACTCGTCTCGATATATTAACTACCTGGTGGTAGGTCCACTAAATAGATTTTGCAAGTGGGAAGTTAATTTCGAAAAATACAGGAAAATTTTCAAAACAAGGTGAGTCATAGTCTCTTTGATTGTTTTCAAAACATGGTCAAATTTCTAGGCATGCATATTCTTAGCAAGAAGTTGAATCTTTCCAAATTCTCACTCGTTCTTGATACATTGACTGCTTGGTGGGTCCATTGAAAAGATTTTTGCAAGGTGTGAAGTCAATTTTGAAACAAAATAAATATTTCAAAAAAGGTGAGTCATAGTCTCTTTGATTGTTTTCAAAACACGGTCAAATTTTGAGGCATGCATATTCTTAGCAAGAAGTTGAATCTTTCCAAACTCTCACTCGTCTCGATACATTGAATGCCTGGTGGTGGGTCCACTGAAATTTTTTTTGCAAGGTGTGAAGTTAATTTCGAAATACTCGCAAATTTTCAAAACACGGTGAGTCATAGTCTCTTTGATTGTTTTCCACACACGGTCAAATTTTTAGGCACGCATATTCTTAGAAAGAAGTTGAAATTTTCAAAACTCTCACTCGTTCTTGATATATTAACTGCCTAGTGGTGGGTCCACTGAACATATTTTCACAAGGTGTGCAGTTAATTTTGAAACATAGCCAAAATTTCAAAACACTATGAGTCATAGCCTCTTTGATTCTTTTCAAAACGCGGTAAAATTTTGAGGCATGCATATTCTTAGCAAGAAGTTGAATCATTCCAAACTCTCACTCGTTCTCAATACATTGACTGCCTGGTGGGTCCAGTGAATAGATTATCGCAAGACGCAAAGTTAATTTCAAAACATGGTGAGTCATAGTCTCTTCGATTGTTTTCAAAACACGGTCAAATTTCAAGGCATGCATATTCTTAACAAGAAGTTGAATCTTTCCAAACTCTCACTTGTCTCGATACATTGACTGCATGGTTGTGGGGCCACTTAATAGATTTTTCCAAGGTGTGAAGTTAATTTCGAAATACAGGCAAAATTTCAAAACATGGTGAGTCATAGTCTCTTTGATTGTTTTCAAAACACGGTCAAATTAAATGGCATGCATATTCTTATAAAGAAGTTCAATCTTTCCAAACTCTCATTCATTGTCGATACATTGACTGCCTGGTGGTGGGTCCAACAAACATATTTTCATAAGGTGTGAAGTTAATGTCGAAACATAGCCAAAATTTCAAAACACTGTGAGTGATAGCCTCTTTGATTGTGTTCAAAACACGACAAAATTTCGAGGCATGCATATTCTTAGCAAGAAGTTGAATCATTCCAAACTCTCACTCGTTCTCGATAGATTGACTGCCTGTGGGTTCAGTCCACAGATTATCGCAAGACGTGAAGTTAATTTTGAAACATAGCCAAAACTTCAAAACACGCTGAGTCATAGCCTCTTCGATTCTTTTCAAAACACGGTCAAATTTCAAGGCATTCATATTCTTAGCAAGAAGTTAAATCTTTCCATCTCTCGCTCGTTCTCGATACATTGACTGCCTGGTGGGTCCACTGAACAGATTTTTGCAAGGCGTGAAGTTAATTTTGAAACACAACCAAAATTTCAAAACACGGTGAGTCATAGTCTCTTTGATTGTTTTCAAAACATGGTCAAATTTCGAGGCATGCATATTCTTAGAAAGAAGTTAAATCTTTGCAAACTCTCACTCCTCTCGATACATTGACTACCCGGTGGTGGGTCCAGTGAACAAATTTTCACAAGGCATGAAGATAATTTTGAAATACAGGAAAATTTTCAAAACACGGTGAGTCATAGTCCCTTTGATTGTTTTCCAAACATGGTCAAATTTCTAGGCATGCATATTCTTAGCAAGAAGTTGAATCTTTCCAAACTCTCACTTGTTCTTGATACATTGACTGCCTGGTGGGTCCATTGAAAATATTTTTGCAAGGTGTGCAGTCAATTTTGAAACACAATAAATATTTCAAAACACGGTGAGTCATAGTCTCTTTGATTGTTTTCAAAACATGGTCAAATTTTGAGGGATGCATATTCTTAGAAAGAAGTTGAATCATTCCAAACTCTTACTTGTCTCGGTACATTGACTGCCTGGTGGTGGGTCCACTGTACATATTTTCACAAGGTATGAAGTTAATTTCGAAACACATGCAAAATTTCAAAACACGGTGAGTCATAGTCTCTTGGATTATTTTCAAAACACGGTCGAATTTCTAATCATGCATGTTCTTAGCAAGAAGTTGAATCTTTCCAAACTCTCACTCGTTCTCGATACATTGACTGTCTGGTGGGTCCACTGAATAGATTTTTGCAAGGTGTGAAGTTAATTTCGAAACACAGCAAAAATTTCAAAACAAGGTGAGTCATAGTATCTTTGATTGTTTTCCAAACATGGTCAAATTTCAAGGCATGCATATTCTTAGCAAGAAGTTGAATCATTCCAAACTCTCACTCGTTCTCGATACATTGACTGCCTGGTGGGTCCAGTCAACAGATTATCGCAAGACGTGAAGTTAATTTTGAAACATAGCCAAAACTTCAAAACACGCTGAGTCATAGCCTCTTTGATTGTTTTCAAAACACGGTCAAATTTCGAGGCATGCATATTCTAAGCAAGAAGTTAAATCTTTCCAACTCTCGCTCGCTCTCAATACATTGACTGCCTGGTTGGTCCACTAAATAGATTTTTACAAGGCGTGAAGTTAATTTTGAAACACAACCAAAATTTCCAAACACGGTGAGTCATATTCTCTTTGATTGTTTTCAAAACATGGTCAAATTTTGAGGCATGCATATTCTTAAAAAGAAGTTGAATCTTTGCAAACTCTCACTCCTCTCGATACATTGACTACCTGGTGGTGGGTCCAGTGAACAAATTTTCACTAGGCGTGAAGTTAATTTTGAAATACAGGAAAATTTTCAAAACACGGTGAGTCATAGTCCCTTTGATTGTTGTCCAAACATGGTCAAATTTCTAGGCATGCATATTTTTAGCAAGAAGTTGAATCTTTCTAGACTCTCACTCGTTCTTGATACATTGACTGCTTGGTGGGTCCATTGAAAAGATTTTTGCAAGGTGTGAAGTCAATTTTGAAACACAATAAATATTTCAAAACACGGTGAGTCATAGTCTCTTTGATTGTTTTCAAAACATGGTCAAATTTCGAGGGATGCATATTCTTAGAAAGAAGTTGAATCATTCCAAACTCTTACTTGTCTCGGTACATTGACTGCCTGGTGGTGGGTCCACTGTACATATTTTCACAAGGTATGAAGTTAATTTCGAAACACATGCAAAATTTCAAAACATGGTGAGTCATAGTCTCTTGGATTATTTTCAAAACACGGTCAAATTTCTAGGCATGCATGTTCTTAGGAAGAAGTTGAATCTTTCCAAACTCTCACTCATTCTCGATACATTGACTGTCTGGTGGGTCCACTGAACATATTTTTGCAAGGTGTGAAGTTAATTTCGAAACACAACCAAAATGTCAAAACAAGGTGAGTCATAGTATCTTTGATTGTTTTCCAAACATGGTCAAATTTCAAGGCATGCATATTCTTAGCAAGAAGTTGAATCTTTCAAACTCTCACTCATGTCGATACATTGACTGCCTGGTGGTAGGTCCACTAACCAGATTTTCGCAAGTGTGAAGTTAATTTCGAAATACAGGAAAATTTTCAAAACACGGTGAGTCATAGTCTCTTTGATTGTTTTGAAAACATGGTCAAATTTCTAGGCATGCATATTCTTAGCAAGAAGTTGAATCTTTCCAAACTCTCACTCGTTTTTGATATATTGACTGCCTGGTGGTGGGTCCACTGAACAGATTTTCGCAAGGTGTGAAGTTAATATCGAAACATAGCCAAAATTTCAAAACACTATGAGTCATAGCCTCTTTGATTCCATGGGCAAGAATGTGCTCTATGAGAGGCATACTAGGGGCGACAAGACTGTGCACCCACCAGGTGGCGGGCCCCGCTTAGAGCCGACGTGGCGCGTTGAGCCCATGCTGACTGTGAACTCTCGCGGCTATGGGGCCCTCAAGGAGTGAACGTGGCAACATAGACAATAGACGTTCGTGGTTTATCGTGGACGCGAGGGCCATCCAGAGTTGATGTGGCAGCATTATTGCGTCCATGGGTATCGCAGAGAGAGCCAATGTGGCATCATAGACCATAGACATCCATGGATTCTTGTGGACGCGGGGCCATCCAGAGTCGATGTGGCGGCGTTATCGCGTCCATGGGAACCAACATGGAATCATTGACCATAGACATTCGTGGTTTCTCACGGATGCAAGGCCCGTCCAGAGTGAATGTGGCACCTCATACTATAGTCGATCGTGGTTCATCGCGGCGGATGTGAAGGGGTTCCTGTGCAGAAAATAAAATAATTCCTACTATGAGAACGCACCAACCCAAGATCTGTCTATGGAGAAGTACCGTGACGAGAGAGATACGGTATTCATAGCTTTGAAGACCGATCGTAGGATTATGTTCCCGCACAAATGTTCCTGATGAAGCCAAGCATAACATACCTCCAGGTCTAGAAGGCTTCAAGTGTCAAGCACCACTAATGGCAGTGCCTCGTCGAGTTTAACATACATCGGGTGTAAAAGACATCTCCCGGGACCAAGTGCAACAAGAAAACAAAAGAAGAACATATGAACCAGTTCCAGCACCATGAGAGCGTGCGCTGGGTGGAGAATTCTCTTCCTTGTGGAGCATGTTGCAAACATGGGAACACACATGAGAGGGAGGGAGGGAGGGGGAGAGAGAATGCCAAAGGCCAATTGTTGGAGGGATTTGGGGAGAGGGGAGCCCCTCTTTATATAGGTGGAAGAGAGGCACTGCCTTCCTGAAAGTCCCGGGGTGGGACTAAACAGGAGAGAAGAGGTGGGAGAGGCACCCCTATCACATGGTCCCCACATGGTGGGAGGCCCACTAGGGCTGGTGACCCTCCTTTGGCCTTCCCAAGGGCGCGACCCCATCTTGGGCCTCCTCTAGCGAGGCCCAATTAGGTGGGCTGCCCCATAAATCCATGTTAAATAATATTTTAATTTTAATTCATTTAATTAATATTAAATACAAATTATTTAATATTTATCATTCTGAAACACCTTTCAGCCCCCTCCGATCATCATCAGATATCCTCAGAACCTTTCCAGTATTACTCTGGAACTATTTCAGAGTTCTCTCTCTTTCTATTTCTCTTTTGGTAGTGGATCAACAGGCGACGTATTTACCCTTAAGCGTGACACCCATACAGTTCGAGAATGTTTAGACATGATCGAGACACCTCTCTAATCAATAAACAACAGTGGTATCTGTAAACACATGATGGTCCCTTCACATTCCACAAAGTTGGTTGTTCGCTTGATTCTTTTAGACGTTGAGTCTTATTCCTTTTGCACAACGATACCTGGTTTGTCCAAGACCTGATCGTATGTACCCATACATAATTTTATCTTAATACCGACAAACACATTTACTTGTTCCCCTGATATTATATCCTTGTGACCTAGTCATACGCTTGCAATCTCATTGATGTAATCTTACCGAGTGGGCCCAAACTATGTATCTATCACTTGGATAGGAAAATATTGATATCGATACATACGCCTCAACTATGCCTCTGGAATACCTGACGCACACCTTTATGGTCACCTAGGTATGGTCATGACGGTTTATGTGATCAAAGAAGTCGCAAGAGATAGTGATTAAACACGATCTCATGGTCAAAGGATTAAGTTACTACTCTTTGCTAGATATTGCAACACTGAACTTTGTGACTAGCTCATATTGCAATTCTATGGTTGGGTGTGTCCATCACATCATTAAGTGACCTCGTTGTCAGTTTACGTTTTAATAAAGTCCATGATCGATAAACCTCGATCATCATATGCCCAACAAACTAGTACTAGAGGATACTAGGGACCTGGTTGTTTATATACCACGCATGTATTAATGTTTCCAGTTAATATAGTTATAGCATGATATAAAACTATTATGAACATTAGAGATATACAAGAAAAACACTTTATTATTGGCCTCTAGGGCATAGCTCCTTCAGTCTCCCACTTGCACTAGAGTACAATTACACTAGTTTACATTAGGAAATAATCTAACACCAATAGCATTCTGGTGTTGATCATATTTTTCCTATGGAAGAGGCTTTGTGAATGGATCAGCTACATTCACATCTATATGTAATTTGCAAATTCTAATGTTAGCCTTAGCTACGTAATATCTTATTACATGGTAGCATTGGCATATGCGCTTGGCCCTGGAGTGGAACCTCTAGTCATTTGCATTTGCAATGGCTCCCATGTTGTCGCTGTATATGCACACAGAGTCCAAGTTTAGTAATGAACTTCATCATCCAAATAGCTTCATTTGCTGCTTCACTGGTATCCATGTACTCCAACTCCATTATAGACTGATCCACTCGAGCTTTGTTTCCCACTTCTCCAGCTCACCGCACCACCATTCAACAAAAACACGTACCTTGTTTGAGATTTTGAGTCATTTGGATTAGTACAGAAGCTTGCATCCATGTAACCTGTTACAGAGAGCTCTTCTTCACATCCTCCATAGACTAAAAGCATATCATTAGTTCGTTTTAGATAGTTGAGTATATTATTAACTATATTCCAATGAACTGACCCAGGGTTGCTTTGAAAACGTCTCGTCAAGCTAAGATCCAAGGCTACATCTAGTCTAGTGCTCAGCATGGCATATATGATGCAGCCAATGGCTGAGGAATAAGGAATGCCTCTCATTGCTTCCTTATCACGATCTATTACTGGGCATTGAGTCACACTCAACTTGTTACCTTTTATGATTGGAAATGAACCTTTCTTTGCCTAATACATTCTGAAACGCTTCAGAATCTTGTCTAGGTAAGTGCTTTGACCAAGTGCCAGCAGACGCTTTGACCTATCTCTATTGATCTTAATGCCTAATATGTAGGCAGCTTCACCCATGTCCTTCATAGAGAATTTACTGTTTAAATAATCTTTCACACTATTTAGAAGATTCACGTCATTTCCTATTAAAAATATGTCGTCCACATATAGTACCAAGAATGCCACTAACTTCTCATTCACTTTCTTATATATGTAGGCCTCTTCTTCCCTTTTGGACAAATCCAAAACTTTTGATGACTTCATCAAATAGAAGATTCCAGCTCCGATATGCTTGCTTCAGTCCATAAATGGACCTCTAAGGTTTGCATACTTTACCAGCATCCTTTGGATTAACAAAACCCCCAGGTTGCATCATATACAACTCTTCCTCAATGTTGCCATTAAGGAAGGCGTTTTTCACATCCATCTGCCATATTTCGTAACTGAAATGTGTAACAACAGCTAATAGAATCCGAATAGACTTTAGCTTCACTATGGGAGATAATGTCTCTTTGTAGTCAATTCCTTGAATTTGTCGGAAACCTTTTGTGACAAGTCGAGATTTGTAGACAGTGATGTTTCCATCATTGTCAGTCTTTTTCTTGAAGATCCATTTATTATCTACAACATTTCTTCCATCAGAAATATCTACCATGGTCCATACCTGGTTGTCATACATGGACTTGATTTCGGATTCCATGGCTTCTTGACATTTCTCGGGTTCAGGGCCTTCCATTGCTTCCGTGTAGGTTGCAGGTTCATCATGTTCAAATAACATGACAATGTTCACAAGACAACTATACCAATCAGGGGTAGCACATTTGCTTGTCGACCTGTGGGGTTCGATAGCTATCTCCTCATGAGGTTCATGATCAACATAATTTTTCCCACTTCAATTAATAAGGGTGGCACCAGAACAACTTCCGTTGCGACACTCGATATTTGAACATCAGGGTCGATAATCTCATCGAGTTCTATCTTCTTTCCACTTACACCTTTCCCGAGAAACTGTTTCTCGAGGAAGGTACCATTCTTTGCGACAAACATTTTGCCCTCGGCTTGGTTGTAGAAGGTATATCTAATAGTCTCCTTTGGATATCCTAGAAAGATGCATTTTTCTGCTTTTGTTTCGAGTTTATCAGGCTGTAGTTTCTTAACATAAGCCTTGCATCCCCAAACCTTTAGAATGGACTTTGGCTTTGTGTCATGACATATCTCATACGGTGTCATCTTAACGTCTTTGGATGGTGCCCTTTTAAAATGAATGCAACAATCTCTGGTTCATATCCATAGAATGATTCAAATAAGTTGGTGAGAGACATCATAGACTTTACACATTCTAACAGAGTGCGATTACATCGCTCGTACACACCATTATGCGGTTGTGTTCAAGCCGGCGTAAGTTGTGGTACATTGCAAGAAGCCTTTAGATGTGTGCCAAACTCGTAACTCAAATACTTGCCCCCTCGATCAGTACAAAGGTGCTTGATTTTCTTGTCGGGTTGATGCTCAACTTCACTCTGAAATTCTTTGAACTTCTCAAAGGTTGCAAACTTGTGCTTCATTAAGTAGATATACTCGTATCTACTCAAATTGTCAGTGAAGGTGAGAAAGTAACAATATCCATTGCGTGTGGAGATTGTAACACCCTCAAATCGACCCTATGCAAGTTTTAGCCCTTTCCGCCAAACCCGCATAGAAATGATTCAAGGACGCCCACCAGGCACTTTCGTGCGGGTGGAAAACGAAGTAATACCATTACACAACAGTCCTCGATGGGACCCATAGAACAGATATATATACAACACGACTCCACGAGTCAAGAATACAGATATACAATACAAAGATCCAAATCACCTTGAAATCGATAGGGCGTCCGACTACGGACAAGATGCAAATGGGGCTAAGAGCCCTGAAGAATAACCAATGGCGTCCATAACCCTGCCCAGGCCAAGCCGGAAGGGTAAGCCTGCAAACGACAATGATCTCAAACCTGCTAAAACAAAAGGGGTGCCGACAAAGGGCAAAGGAAAAAGAGGAGCGTCAGTACTGAGGCCAGTACACGGCGAGGCTAGAATTCGGCAGCTCTCGCCTACATAAGTATGGTGGACTGAAGCGGCAGCGCAGCATGCACTAAACAACCTATAGAGACTCAGTAAAACTGGCTGCTATTAGAGAGGGATAAGAAAGACCTATTCGGATCCCACCTGAGACTACACCAAACATACCCATCCTGGTATTTCCCCCTCGAGACCAAACGAGGAAGTCAGACCGAGGAACTCACACGGTTGGCAATTTCACTCATTCCGTTTTAGTTGCAACAATTCCTAATCAGATATAGATAGCGTGAGTCGTCCCAATAGCATAAGTAGTGGGCAGTTTTAGTTAACATTCCATTGTAGTTGAAACATTTACTAGTCAGATATAATTGTCTTGAGGAATCCGAGAACCCAACAGTTGTTGGCACTTTTATCACATTCCATTGGAGTTGTAATACTTACTAGGCAGGTATAACAAAACAATCCAGGTCCACCAGTAGTTGGAATTTTTAATATCCATTCCGTTATAGTGAAGCTGATTACTAGTCAGATATATTAAGTCAAATTTATAGCACTACTTTAGTTATGCTTGTCTATGATTGAGATACTGTGCTCCAAGTCGTCCATAACCACGGACACGGCTTTCAGAAAGTTTTACCCTGCAGGGGTGCACAAATAGCAACACACACTCGATCAACCTCGGAAAAACCAACTCTAAACCCAACGAGGCATTCACGACAAAGCGATCACAGGATTCATAAATATTTCAGGGGGCCACCCTACTAAGCTACCCGCAACGAAGTTGGCCGGCTCTGGAACGGACCTAGGGTTTGCGACGACGGCTGTAAACGACTTGGAACCCGAAAGTGTGACTGGGCTTGTCGATACCGCGAAAACGTGGCGCGATCCAAAACACTACAGGTGCTCCACGCACAATCTTAAATAACGCAGTAAACATGGCATAAGTACAGGATAGTAATAAAGCCCCAAACTACTTTGTGGCCCCAAGAAATAGGAATGAATCAAGCTCTGGCTCAGGGGGGTCCATAAGGCCTCTTGGATGTGGATAGTGCGAAAAATCAAGGAACAGGTATCAAGTACTCGGGGTCCTATAGGACACAAGTGAGCGTGGAAGAACCAAATAACATCTATTGCCCACCGATGCCTCTGCATTAGTTTTAGCTAGCATTTTAATAGTTGTATTTAAAGTCATGATCATCTCCACCAATAAACAACTCCACCGATAAACATCTGCCAGCGTTCCAACAATTGTGGTACTTGACAACACGAGATCACACATGAGCAAGCGACTACGACTCGCAAGGCCAGCTATCTACCAAACACAGGTAATAGGAGGTGTGCAAGGCAATATAGAGGCTGCACGAGATATAACTAGGGTGCGGAAACTAAAGCATCGTGACACGGATAGCAATAGATCAACAGGAGGAAATAAAGACTATAAATGCAAAATAGGTAGAAGGGGGGGAGATGCTCGCCTGGGAAACACTGCCGGAGATTCATATCCGAAGAACTAGTCGATACTCGCATTAACTCATCGTCTAATCCGCGAAGAAGCAAACACTAGAAGAAACACCGGATGCAATATTTAATACTACGGCAGAAGGTCCGGCATGATTATGATGTGATGCAGGTGCGATGCAATTAGGCAGTATTTAAGCGGAACCGGGGTCCCGATATTTAATTAAACGGTTCAAGTTATTTAGAACCCCCGCAATTAAATGTTGTATTAACAAGACAAAACATGGCATCGGTTCGCTACGCAAATTTAATTGGAGTCCGGAATAAGACAAAGATATCCCGCATAAACACTCCATATTTAATCATGCGGTGAATCGGCATAATGCCCCCAACCCACAAAATATGTATGCATGTGTGAAGAATTTAATATGCAACAGATGTATGTCATATTTTATAAAAATAAGGGCTCAGGGTCACACATCTGGGTTCGGAAGATCTTGGACTCTGGGGGTTCGGGGTTCGACAGGGTTCGACGGGGATCGGTCTCGGCGGAAACGGTCTCGGACAACGGAAGTAGATCTTGTCGTACTGGGAAGAAAGACTTGGTTTGGCATCGGGGGCGCATCGGATTCGCCTTGGTCGGTGTCGATCTTGTCGTCGATGGCGAACTTGAGTGGATCGGGTACCGAGGTCTTTGGATCCGGGAAGTAGATCTTGTCGCACGGTGTCCGGGTAGGCGAACTTGGCGGGTTGGGGACGATCTTGTCGGGTCCGCGTATCAGGTCGATCTCGGCATTTGGGAAGAAGAACTTGGCGTTCCGCGGCAAAGTGCTTGGCGTATCCGTGTCGACGACCTTGGCGTCCGGGGTCTCGGGCATCGGATTCGTGATGGAGAACATGGCATTCCGTGACGGAGCTTCTTTGGCCAAGGGTTCCATGAAGGAACACTTGTAGATCCAGATGGACGATCGTCAGAACACGAGGTTTTCGGCTGGCGACAGTACATCTCAAGAAGATCTTGTCGTTGGGATGGCTTTCCTCATCTTGGCATGGTTCATACTTGATCACCAACATAACTGTTGTAGCGGATACTAGAGAGCTTGTAGTTGTTTGCTTCTACGGACAACAAGCAGCAGGATGGATAGCAAGATGCAGCAACACATACACCGAAGCTGGCTCTGCAGCTGGCCTGAAAAAGACCACCACCAAGGGCTCGCCGGCTAGCGGCGGATGCAGACGAGGCGCGGCTGCACCGCAGAGGCACTGGGAGCTCAGGGAGGACCGGCGCAGGCAAGGCCAGAGAGAGGACGGAGAGAGGGCGAGCAGGGTCCAGGTGAGGAGGCGCCCACGGGGACGCACAGGCGACCAAGGTCGGTGGCAGGCGGCACGCGGTGCTCGCGGGAGGAACGAGGAGAGGCGGCGGCGGCGGAACCTCCGCAGATGAGGAGGCGCACGACGGCTCTGCGGGTCGGGGACAGGCACAGGAAGATGACGCGGCGGTGTCGGCGGACGATGGAGACGGGGCGCGCCCTTGCGGCGGCGGAAGGGGAGCTCGTGAGTGGCGAGGGAGGGCGGCGCTGGGCGGCACGCCGGTGGAGGCGTCGGTGCCTGGCGGAGCTCGAGGAGGGGAGAAGCCAGGCGGCGGGGATCGAGGCGGGGACGGCGACGGCAGACGCGCGGAGGCAGAGGAGGGGATCGCGAGGGTGACGGCCACGGGATCGCTTGTGGGGGCCGGATCTCGTGCGCGTGTACGCTGTGGCCGCGTGGGTGGGGCTGGGAGCGTGGTAGGTGGGTGGTAGGAAGTGGGCCGGCTCGCGGGGTGGGGCCCAGGAGCCAGGAGGAGGAGGCGGGTGGTGTGGTGGACAGGTGGGGCCAGGGAGGGAGTGGCTGGCGGTGGGTTGGGGGAATTTGCGTGTGTGCACCGGTGAGGTGGCGGGTCTGGGGGGAGGTGGCGAGTTGCGATTGGCCGGGGTGAGGTGGAGGGGGCTGGGTAGGATTAGGGGTAGGTAGAATTAGAGTAGGTTTTAGTTTAGGGCTTGGAGGTGGCCGGCCGGGTTTTTGGGCCTGGCGGGCTGCCTCCTAAAAATAAAAGAAATATTTTATTACTTAAAACAGGGCTTTTGAAATCCGCTGGTAGACGAAACAAAATATTCCGGAGTCCCGGGTTTTAATTTGAAATAAAGACGGGGCGTTTAGAAAACAAAAACAGACTTTTCGAAAATAGTTTTATGCAAACAAATACAAGATGGCATGACGATGCTCAAATGCAAGGTGGCAAGATGACATGAGCATGCGGTCATGATGATGCAATGCACAAAATCAACGCTATGTTCTAGTAGTGGTTTTGCGGGATGCCACAATTCGACACCACTAACAATGGATCTCGCCCTCGAGATCCGCCTCATAGTACCGGGAAGAAGGTCGGTGATCTGAATCTTCTCGCTTCATGTAGATCCTCGCGACACCACTAACAAGATTGTTGCTCCAAGACATCGAGAGAACACTCCGGGAACAAAGGCGAAGGTAGAGGTATCAACAAATAAAGCCACCTCTAGCTTTCGTGGAAGGAGTAGAGTTGCTTGATCCACCGATTCGATGTACAAGAGCGAATGATAAGAGTAGTCGGATGGTGATCAGTCCATCGCGCACCCAAACCATTACTCTGCACACGAATAGGAGAATTATGCAACCAACTCTCGGAATTAGACTAAAGATCTCGACAAACGAGGTTCGGAAACACAGGAGGGGAGTAGACTCTGCATCGGATCTGGCGTAGAGGATGTCGTCGCGTCGGAAAACACCGGAAGGCACAAGAAGGAATAAAGAGAAGTCCAACAGATGAAGGATTCCTCAGATAGCACGAAGACCGGATGTAGAAAAACTGTTGCTAGAGGAGGAAGCGAAACCCTGAAGGTACGACGGAAAACCCAACCACGAGAAATCCTGGACTCGAAGAAGGGAAGAGAGCAGATTCGAAACACGCAGAGGTAAGGGAAGAACAGCAGAGGGGTAAGGAGTAAAATAGACATAATCAGATCTATCCAACCGACTTTGCAAAATAGTTTTGACACTCTACTTCGGCCGTTAGCTAGGTTATCCTACAGGCTAGACTTGTGGGGTATCGCAACTGCTGAGCTCTGATACTACTCTGTAACACCCTCAAATCGGCCCTATGCAAGTTTTAGCCCTTCCCGCCAAACCCGCATAGAAACGATTCAAGGACGCCCACGAGGCACTTTCGTGCGGGTGGAAAACGAAGTAATACCATTACACAACAGTCCTCGATGGGACCCACAGAACAGATATATATACAACACGACTCCACGAGTCAAGAATATAGATATACAATACAAAGATCCAAATCACCTTGAAATCGATAGGGCGTCCGACTACGGACAAGATGCAAATGGGGCTAAGAGCCCTGAAGAATAACCAATGGCGTCCATAACCCTGCCCCAGGCCAAGCCGGAAGGGTAAGCCTGCTAACGACATCGATCTCAAACCTGCTAAAACAAAAGGGGTGCCGACAAAGGGCAAAGGAAAAAGAGGAGCGTTAGTACTGAGGCCAGTACACGGCGAGGCTAGAATTCGGCGGCTCTCGCCTACATAGGTATGGTGGACTGAAGCGGCAGCACAGCATGCACTAAACAACCTATAGAGACTCAGTAAAACTGGCGGCTATTAGAGAGGGATAAGAAAGACCTATTCGGATCCCACCTGAGACTACACCAAACATACCCATCCTGGTATTTCCCCCTCGAGACCAAACGAGGAAGTCAGACCGAGGAACTCACACGGTTGGCAATTTTACTCATTCCGTTTTAGTTGCAACAATTCCTAATCAGATATAGATAGCGTGAGTCATCCCAATAGCATAAGTAGTGGGCAGTTTTAGTTAACATTCTGTTGTAGTTAGAACATTTACTAGTCAGATATAATTGTCTTGAGGAATCCCAAAACCCAACAGTTGTTGGCACTTTTATCACATTCCATTGGAGTTGTAATACTTACTAGGCAGGTATAACAAAACAATCCAGGTCCACCAGTAGTTGGAATTTTTAATATCCATTCCGTTATAGTGAAGCTGATTACTAGTCAGATATATTAAGTCAAATTTATAGCACTACTTTAGTTATGCTTGTCTATGATCGAGATACTGTGCTCCAAGTCATCCATAACCGCAGACACGGCTTTCAGAAAGTTTTACCCTGCAGGGGTGCACAAATAGCAACACACACTCGATCAACCTCGGAAAAACCAACTCAAAACCCAACGAGGCATTCATGACAAAGCGATCACAGGATTCATAAATATTTCAGGGGGCCACCCCACTAAGCTACCCGCAACGAAGTTGGCCGGCTCCGGAACGGACCCAGGGTTTGCGACGACGGCGGTAAACGACTGGGAACCCGAAAGTGTGACTGGGCTTGTCGATACCGCGAAAACGTGGCGCGATCCAAAATAGTACAGGTGCTCCACGCACAATCTTAAATAACGCAGTAAACATGGCATAAGTACAGGATAGTAATAAAGCCCCAAACTACTTTGTGGCCCCAAGAAATAGGAATGAATCAAGCTCTGGCTCAGGGGGGGTCCATAAGGCCTCTCGGATGTGGATAGTGCGAAAAATCAAGGAACAGGTATCAAGTACTCAGGGTCCTACAGGACACAAGTGAGCGTGGAAGAACCAAATAACATCTATTGCCCACCGATGCCTCTGCATTAGTTTTAGCTTGCATTTTAATAGTTGTATTTAAAGTCATGATCATCTCCACCAATAAACAACTCCACCGATAAACATCTGCCAGCGTTCCAACAATTGTGGTACTTGACAACACGAGATCACACCTGAGCAAGCGACTACGACTCGCAAGGCCATCTATCTACCAAACACAGGTAATAGGAGGTGTCCAAGGCAATATAGAGGCTGCACGAGATATAACTAGGGTGCGGAAACTAAAGCATCGCGACACAGATAGCAATAGATCAACAGGAGGAAATAAAGACTATAAATGCAAAATAGGTAGAAGGGGGGGGGGGAATGCTCGCTGGCGGGCTGCCTCCTAAAATAAAAGAAATATTTTATTATTTAAATCGGGGCTTTTGAAATCTGCTGGTAGACGAAACAAAATATTCCAGAGTCCCGGGTTTTAATTTGAAATAAAGACGGGGTGTTTAGAAAACAAAAACAGACTTTTCGAAAATAGTTTATGCAAACAAATACAAGATGGCATGACGATGCTCAAATGCAAGGTGGCAAGATGACATGAGCATGCGGTCATGATGATGCAATGCACAAAATCAACGCGATTTTCTAGTAGTGGTTTTGCGGGATGCCACAGAGATGGTCATTGGTCATGAATGTATGACTCCTAATAGGTCTGCAGCCCGTTCCATTATACTGTTGAACCATGTCTTGGTCATTTTCCCCATGAGGCATGGTTCGCATGTATCAAGAGATTCAAAATCTAACGACTCTAGAATTCCAGCATTATGGATCTTCTTCATGCGTTTTACACCTATACGACCCAGACGGAAATGACACGTATACATGGAATTATCACTACCATGCTTGTATCGCTTGGCATCTATGTGATGGATGTGTGTGTGTCATCACAATCAAGATTTAATAAGAATAAACCTTTACTATGTCATGCATGATCATAAAACACATTATTCATATAAAAATAAGAACCATTTGCTTCTGATTTAAATGAATAATGATCTTGCAATGAGCAAGACCCACTAACAATATTCATGCTCAAGGTCGGTACATAGTAATACTTATTCAATTAAAACTAGTCCTAAAGGGATACATAGAGGGAGAGTGCCAATAGCCATCACATCCACCTTGTGGCTGTTGCTGACATGCATCGTCACCTCGTCCTTCACCAAGTGTCAGCTACTCCACAACTCCTGTGGAGATTTACATATATGAGCAACATAACCACGATCAAATACCAAGTTGTTGCTCCTGGAACTAGTGATGAAAACATCAATAACGTGTATATCATATATACCTTTCTCTTTGGACACAATCTTGCCAACCTTCTTATCATCCATGTACTTGGAGTAGTTGCATTTCTAGTGACGTTCACCCTTGCAGTAGTAGCACGAGGCATCGGGCTTGGCCTTGGGCAACCTGGAGGAGGAGGTAACATGCTTCACGTACTTCTTGGGTTTACCCCTTTTCCCCTTGCCCTTCTTGGTAGACTCCTTGAAGTCAACAGTCATGTTGACCATCAAGACCATGTGCTCCTTATTTTTTCCACCTTAGCGTGATTAAGCATGGCAAACAACTTAGACATGGTTTTGTCCATACCTTGCATGTTGTAGTTTAGCACAAAGCTCTTGTAGCTATGTGCAGCGACTACAACACCCTATCAATCGCCAGCTCGTCATTGCTTTTGCAATCAAAATCATTCAGACGTAGAACGTAGCCGGACATTTTGACCACGCACTCGCTCAAGCTACTGTGCTCTTCCATTTTGGCAGAGAAGAACAAGTACAAAACCTCATACCTCTCAGACCTGGCCCAAGGTGCAAAGATGGCCTTGAGATCAGTGATGATCTCAAAGGCTCTCTTGTTCTCAAAGCGCTTCTGCAGGTAAGACTCTATGACATAGAGCATGCCCCTCTAGACACTGGTGTTGGGGATATGCTATATGGGTATCCTCATAGCATGTCACCAATTCGCCTAACCCGGGTGGCCCATAGTTGGTAGCAAGGCCTATGGCCTACTAGGCAGCCCAGTTAGACGGATCTAGAAGGGAGGCCCATGGAAGATAAAGGAAGGCTACGCTAGAGTCACCGACGTACTCAGAGCCTTGGAGTGCAAGACATGAAAGACTAGTTTGTATTAGTGTAGGACTCTTTACCTTGTCCGACAAAGACCTTTCCCTGTAAACCCTAGGTTATGGTGCCTTTATAAGCTGGACCTATGGGAACCTTTAGGGCACGACGATAACCTCTTAGATTGCTACGTACAATGTGTACCACCTCGCACAGCGAACCAATCTCTGTAACTCGGTGTATTGCCATTATAGTGATTTATAGTAGGAGTAGAGTTCCGCCACCGTTGTGGGACTTCAACCTAGGTAAGCTATGTTACCTCGTACCCACCAACTCCCTGCCTTACCCCACATCTCTAAACACGCACTGTGAGGACCCCTCCATGGTGTACTCGTCAGCAAT
Source organism: Avena eriantha (assembly GCA_910589775.1). Taxonomy (NCBI): domain Eukaryota; kingdom Viridiplantae; phylum Streptophyta; class Magnoliopsida; order Poales; family Poaceae; genus Avena; species Avena eriantha. The sequence continues at coordinate 285,556,446 of OU342743.1, read as the reverse complement.
ACCACGACATTTGGCACCCACCGTGGGGCAAGAGGCGCTTCGAGCTCTACACCGGGCGAGGTCCGATCTCTTCACAGGAATCGGCATCACCGTAGCCATTATACGCGCTATCTTCTTCGGCAACGTCCCAATCATCCCTCTAGATGAGTTCTGGGTGCCGGCGAAGACGAGCCCTACACGCTGCTCCATCATCCCCTTCAGAGATATCCACATCTTCATCGGCGAAATTGACTCGGGTCCTAGATCCAAGGAAGTCGGAAACTCGTCAAGCCCCGCACGGACCTCCTATGAGCAGGACACGTTTGTGGAATGATCTAGGCCATACCCCTCCTTGGAGTATGGTGGCTCGGATCAGGAAAATTCAAGGCCCACCCAAACCGCCCTTGTGTAGGATATAAAGGTGGAAGGACCCTGCAAATCTGCTTGGCTTCCCCAAGCGTTAGAGATGCGCAGGTCACACTTTGTCGGCATAGTCACAATCTTCGATCTGGCCAGATGCATTCAAAGGGATGGAGAACCTCCCCGTAAATACCTTGCCAGATGGATGAGGGTGAGGGAAACCCTAGAGGGTGACCACGCCGACGAGCTCGTGTACCACTTCATGGAAGGGCTCACACCCGGAACACTCCTCCGACAAACCCTCCGAAGGCGGCAGGCCGCATGACCTCTCACCCTTGGTGAGATGGTCACCATCGTCAATGAATATGCGGATGCCAATGAAGAGGCCGAAATAGGAATTGCCGTCGTAGCCGGGGGAGGAAACAACAACAACAACAACCCGCCTCCATCACCCTCCACATCCGCCATCGCCAACACCGAAGCCAACTCCGACTCCATCCTTGACGTGCTATACGCCGACATCAATATGGATGTCGGTGGCTCGGACGCTAACTCGGAGGACTACGATGCTGTTATGAGGGAGATCGAGTAAGAGATAGAGAAGGAGGAGCGTGCCGAGAAGACCAACGGCTTCCACTAGGAGCTAGTCACCATTGGGAGCGTGATGGAAGAAGACGGACAGGAATCGGAACATGAGAGAGCTCCGCCCACGCCGGCGGTTACCAGAGCAGTAGCATCTAAGAAAGCTACCGAGCCTCCGGCTCCGGCCAAGGCTTTGCCTCCTTCGGCTATCCGCCCACAGCCGGCGCAGGAACTCACCACAGCCTCAGTACTGCCCGACAATCAAATCAACTACTAATGCCACCATCAACGTCTGCAGCTGGCAACCCATTGTTTACTCCCGCCGACAAGGCAATTTACGGCGAACTCCTCGTTGAGCCTATCACCGTCGCCCATATCCGGAGCATTACGGAGCTCGATGAGAAGCGCGCGGAAATTTTAGCGGAGGCCAAGTGCATTGTAGAGCAGGGCGCTAAGCTGGACGAAGACATGGCTAGGGCGTAGCAATCCATTAAGGCGGCAAGAGCTATGGAGGTTGAATACAAGCAATTGCTATTGAAGCAAAAGGCAAAGAAAGCACCAGCTCATGTCGTCAAAGACCCCGGCGTTGGCGCAGGTTGGGGTATGAGGGATCCAAGCCAACAAAAGCCACCCCATATATCGATTCAGAGGGGAGGCAAGTCATGCCAACTCCTGCCCTCAACATTGCCGTCGCCAAGACCCTCCTAGAACAGGATAGGTCTCCAGAAGCAGTTGCTCAGGTGTACGACCTCTTCGGTAAGGCATGCAATCAACAAGAAAAGGCTACCTCGCAGAGGCTCGAGTCCAGCCTGGAGCTTTGCTAGTCAACCCTGAATAGCCATAGAAGGCCAAAATCTCCCCGTGACGAGGGATACCACACAGGCTCTACAGAGCGAAGACGGAGGGAGGCACGCAACAGGACTGACACGATACCCATATCCTACGATCACGGAGAAAAGGCTCGTCCCCGCCGTTCGCAACCTCCACCGCCATGTCAGTGTCACGAGGAACCAGAGCCACGCCACTGTACAAGGATGCGACCGCTAAGGCGTCCCCAGGCCAGCATCGTTATATGCAACCAGGGTGAGCAGCCCCGGCATGCCGGAAAGCGTAGCGGCATTGATGGACATAGGAGCAGGCCCCATAAGGAGCCGCCACGTCCGACAAGCAGCCGCGACAGGCATGAAGAGTCGTAGGAGAGCCACAACAAGAAGGCTAACCCACCGCCTACACCTCCACCGTCGCCACCTAGCAGCCATCATGGTAGGGGGCATGGTGGATCTCATAAATCGTGCCATAACTCCCCTCCCCATGACAGAAAAGGGAAGCAGCCAGAGCCGTATGACGCACGTTCACGGCTAGATAAGATACAAGAAGCTCGGGAGCTCCCATACCTTGGGCCACGTTGCTTTGGACTAGTAATACGGGCCACAACTTACCCAAGGGCCTCCGGATAGACAAGACCATCAAGCCCTACGACGACACTACTAGGCCAGCGACATGGTTGCAGGACTACAACGAAGCGATTCATATCGCGGGGGGTAAGCCCCAATTTCGCCGTCAAGTACCTCCCACTCATGTTAACCGACACTGCCTGACAATGGATCGACGACTTGGCGGAGAAATCAATATGCAATTTGTTGGACATGCATGAAGCATTCACCAAGAATTTCGAGGGTACGTACAAACGTCCATGCACTGTCGGAGACCTGCAGTGGTGTGTGCAAGAAAAGGATGAAACCTATTGTGTCTACCTCTCTCGCTGGATGGATATGAAAAATTCCTGCGCAGGGGTGCACGATCAGACCGCTATGGCCACCTTCGTTGACGGTCTGGAGAAGGGAACTTTGCTCCGGCATAAGTTGAAGCACAAGAAAGACAACAATGAGCTCACCTTCAACACAATGATCACCATGGCTAGCGAGTTTGCAGCTACTGACGACGATGCGTGCGGATCGTTTCCGGCAATAGAAATCCCTACCTAGACCAGAAAAAACAACAATAACAAGCAGAAAAATCCGCCTAAAGAAAAGCAAGCAGCCGACATGGTTGTCGCAACGTTCATTGGCAGAGGCGGAGGCGGACAGCATGGACGTAGTCGGGGGGCTAGCAGTGGCCAGCAGAGGAGTGATTCTACCCCCTCAGCGCCCCTGGTTCCCCAAATGTACGAAGAGTACCATGATATGCCGTGTTTCATCCACCTTGACGCAAACGGCAAGGCCACCCACACCAACCGCCAATGCAAATTCGTCCACGACCTCAAGGAAGACCCTGAGTCCAGCTATAAGCAAAGTCGGAAGAATAGACCCCGTGGAAAGGGCAAAGGAAAGAATGAGGAAGAGCCCAAGGAATCAATCGATATGGATGAGGACGTGGAACCCAAATCTTCTGACAAGGGAGAGGGTAAAGGGAAAAATTCCTTTGAAAAGAAGGCTCCATGTTACCATACCTTCCTTGGCACTCCCACTGTCAGGACCCAAAAAACCTCTCTGAGGATACTGATGGCTACCCTCCCTCCGGTTCCCTGGTACGTCAGGTGGTCGGAAGTTCCAATTACTTGGGATAGGAAGTATGCCATGGTCATCAACCCTTTGATTGACGGCACAGAGTTCACCAAGTGCCTTGTGGATAGTGGAAGAAGCATCAATATCATGAACCTGGATACACTGCACGATGAAGACCCAGCTAAGGAAGAGCAACACCATGTTCCATGGGGTTGTCCCTGGCCGACAAGAAAATTCCCCAGGCTGCATCACCCTTCCGATCGCTTTTGGCGATGTTAACAATTACCATCAAGAGCGCATGACCTTTGAAGTGGTGCCTTTCAAGAGCATATACCATGTCATCTTCGGACGCGACATCTTCCACTCCTTCCTCGCAAGGCCATGCTTTGTCTACAACAAGCTCAAGATTCCCAGACCAAACAGCGTCATCACTGTTGCTAGAAGCTTCACCAAGGAACGGGAGTGCGAGCACAGTGAGGCTGCCTTCATCGAAGCAGTCCTCTATGGCAAGGAATTCAAGGAGATCCAGAACTAGGTCGATGCCTCGGAGATGCCGGCTTCGAAGAAGTCAATCACTGCTGCTGATCCCGCCTTCAAGGCCGCCATCAAGACCACCGCCATTGGCATGGACCTAGATCACAAATAGGAAAGTGCGCTCGTCAAGTTCCTCTGTGAGAATAGGGACATCTTTGCATGGCAACCTGCTGACATGAAACGTGTACCTAGGGAACTTGCCGAGCACAGCTTGAATATTGATCCCAATGCCAAACCAGTGAAACAACCTCTACGACGCTTTGGTGACAAAATACGAAGGGCTATAGGCAAAGAAATAGCTAGGTTACTTAAGGCTGGCTTTATCCGAGAAGTTATTCACACCCGATGGATGGCAAATCCTGTACTTGTCCCTAAAAAGGGAACCAATGAATTAAGAATGTGTGTTGATTACACCGGCTTGAACAAAGCATGTCCGAAGGATCCGTTTGCCTTGCCTCGCATTGACCAAGTCATTGACTCAACGACTGGCTCGGTACTTCTGTGTTTTCTCGATGCCTACTCAGGATACCACCAAATCCGGATGCGAAAGTCGGACCAATTAGCCACTTTGTTCACCACACCCTACGACACGTATGGCTACGTCACGATGCCCTTTGTGTTGAAAAATGCTAGTGCTACTTACCAGCGGACAATGCAACATTGCCTACACGACCAAATAGGCCGCAATGTACACGCTTACGTGGATGACATCGCGGTAATTTCAAAGAAATCAAATGACCTTATTGCTAACTTGCAGGAAACCTTCGACAATCTCCGGAAATACAACATGATGCTGAACCCCAAGAAGTGCGTCTTCGGGGTACCCTCTGGCAAACTGTTTGGCTTGATCGTTTCACATCACGGAATCGAGGTGAACCCGGGGAAAATCAAGGCCATCCTCGACATATAACGTCTGACATTCCTAAAGGACATACAAACGCTCACAGGCTGCTTGGTGAGAAGGCTATGCCGCTCTACAAGTTGCGCAAGAAGGCGGACATCACATGGATGGACAAGGCTGATGCAACACTTCAGGAGTTGAAGAGAATACTCTCCTCCCCACCAATACTTGCAGCACCGGTGTCAAGGGAGCCTATGTTAGTTTACATAGCGATAACAAATCGAGTAATCAGCATCGTCATCATGGTGGAGCGCAAGGAACCAACGCACGAATATGGAGTTCAGCGCCCCATTTACTATGTAAGCAAGGTCTTGACAGATTCCAAACAACATTACCCGCACTACCAGAAGATAGCTTATGGATTTTTCCTTGCGTCGTGCAAGCTAAGGCATTATTTCCAGGAGCACCCTATCACAGTGGTAAGCAAAGCTCCACTGTCTGACATCATCAACAATAGTGACTCTACATGGAGAGTGGCCAAGTGGGGCATTGAACTTGCCGCTTTTGAAATCACCTACAAGAGACGCGACGCTGTCAAATCACAAGCATTGGTGGATTTTCTCGTAGATTGGACAGAACTGCCAGAAGACACTCATGTGCCAGTGCCATAATATTGGGTCATGCACTTTGACGGATCAAAGCTACTCAATGGCTCAGGGGCTGCTGTATTATTACAATCACCAACAGGAGAAAAGTTGCAATACGTCCTACAGATTCACTTCAATGCTACCAACAACATGGCAGAGTATGAGGCCCTCATTCACGGACTTCGTGTAGCCAAAGGTATTGGCATCAAGCGCATAGTTTGCTGTGGAGATTCTGACTTGGTTTCCCAGCAAGTAGCAGGCACCTGGAACATGCGGAACCCTATGATGGCGGCATATCGAGACGAAGTAGACAAAATAGCCAAGTGCTTCGACGGCTACAAAGTCAAGTACGTAAAAAGGGAGGAGAATGAGGCGGCAGATCTACTGTAAAAGCTTGGATCAGCCCATCACCAATTCCACCAGGCATTTTCCTGGAACATTTACGGACCCCATCCGTGAAGGGAGCGGACCCCGACAACCTGGATAGAGTAGATTCATTTGTTAACAGAGTAACAATGACCTCTCCGGCTTGGAAAAAACCGTTCATGGACTATCTACAAGACGAATCTTTGCCCACCAACAAAGTTGAAAGCCAGCAAATAGTACGTAGAGCAAAAGGCTACGTCATCATTAACGACCAGCTTTACAAAAGAAGTACCACAGGAGTTTTCTTCAATGTGTCTCCCAGCAGCAAGGTATCGAAATCCTTAGAGAAATACATCTCGGAGATTGCGGACACCATGCCGCTCCCCAATCGTTGGTGGCTAAGGCCTTCCGACAAGGATTCTACTGGTTAACTGCCAAGGCGGACGCTGACAAGTTGGTACAAACATGCCATGGGTGTCAGTTCTATGCAAGACAACCAAGTGTTCCCGCTGAAGAAGTGCGAACCATACCAATAACTTGGTTGTTTGCAGTCTGGGGGCTGGACATGGTGGGACCTTTGCAGACATCACCCTGTGAACTAACACACTTGCTAGTAGCAGTGAACAAATTCACAAAATGGATTGAAGCTAAACCCATTAGAAAGCTTGATGGGGCAACATCCCTAAAAAAATTCGGGATCTAGTGGTGAGATTTGGTCTCCCACACATCATCATCACTGACAATGGCAGAAATTTATCTCTCGGAGAAGTTTAGGAGTGATGTCTACGCACTTCTATTCTTGTAGACGGTTGTTGGGCCTCCAAGTGCAGAGGTTTGTAGAAAGCAGCAAGTTTCCCTTAAGTGGATCACCCAAGGTTTATCGAACTCAGGGAGGAAGTGGTCAAAGGTATTCCTTCTCGAGCAACCCTGCAATCAAGATACAAGAAGTCTCTTATGTCCCCAACACACCAATACACTTGTCAGGTGTATAGGTGCACTAGTTCGGTGAAGAGATAGTGAAATACAAGTGGTATGGATATATGACAACGGTGCTAGAAAATACTTTGATGGCGTGGAAGAGACTAAAGGAAAACTGAAATAAAGATGGCAACAAGCAAACATGTAACAGATCTAGTTGCAAACTGTGTTTCAATGCTTAGAAATAAGGCCTAGGGATCATACTTTCACTAGTGAACACTCACATATAAATATTTTCTCTTCATGATACTACTCTGAACTACTCTCCGATTGGACACTCTAATCCATGGTAGGGCTATAACAACACTCCTCAAAGTCCGCTTTCCCATCTAGATAACCCCACACTGTCACCTTGAGCACTATATGGTTCCGAAAAACACCACAATTTCATAAACACAACCAACTCAAAATTTACTCATAACAAGTATTTTGTAATCTCTAGCCTAAGTGCCACCACGGTGTGCACACTGTTAACTTCACACACGTGGGGAGAACAGAGATCTATTAAAGCACTTGAGTAGAAAGGTAGATCTACTTGAGTACAAAGATCATGATCACAATATGATCACGCATAGAGAGAGAGAGAGAGAGAGAGAGATGAACACATAGCTACTGGTAGAGCCCTTGGCTTTGAGGAAGAACTACTCCCTCATCATCATGGGAATCAGCAACGGCGATGGAGATGGTGGAGGAGATCGATGGAGATGGCTCCGGGGGCACTTCCCCGTCTCGGTAGGGTGCCGGAACAGATACTTCTGTCCCCCGAATCTCCTCTTCGGTGGTGGCAACGCTGTGGAACTTTTTGTGGCTGGAGACTGGATTTTCTAGGGTTTTCTCCTCGGGTGCTTCTTATAGGCGAAGGCGCGATGTTAGAGGGTGGACCAGGGGCCCACACCACCTGGTGGCGTGGCCAGGGTGACCCGTGCCACCACATGGTGTGGCCAGCCCCTGGCCCCTCTCCGTCTCATCTTCTGGCTCCGTGAGTCTTCCGGTAAAAATATCGACTTTGGCTTTTGTCTAGTCCAATTCCAAGAATATTTCTTTTCCAGCTTTTCTGAAACCAAAAACAACAGAAAACAGGCAACTAGCACTGTGGCATCTTGTTAATAGGTTAGTTCCAGAAAATGTGTAAAAATACTCCAAAGTGTGGACAAAACATAAGAAAGTAGATATAAAATAAGCATGGAACATTAAAAATTATAGATATGTTTGCAACGTATCAAGGAGTACTGTCATGAAAAAGGCATCCGCCTTGACCTAGCATCTGTGGCACACCCACAGTCAAATGGGCAAGTTGAAAGAGCTAATGGACTAATTCTGCACGGAATCAAGCCACGCTTAGAGGCACCGCTACCTAGAGCAGCTGGAGCCTAGGCAGAGGAACTGCCATATGTATTGTGGAGTTTACGAACAACACCCAACAGATCCACCAGCTTGACTCCTTTCTTCATGGTTTATGGAGCAGAAGAGGTCCTCCCATCTAATATCCTCCATGATGCACCAAGAGTTTCCGCCTACAAGGAGGATGACATTGAAGAATCCAGACGCCTATCTGTGGACCTACTTGAAGAAGAGCACGTGCTGGCATGCCAGAGATCCGCCATCTACCAGTAGAAGCTGCATGGCTACCATAGTCGCCGCGTAAAGCATCGCTCATTTAAAGAGGGGGATCTGGTGCTTAGGATCAAGCAGGAGAAATCACACAAACTATCCCCGCCTTGGGAAGGACCGCTCATCATAAGCAAAGCATTGCTAAAATGGTTCCTATTACCTCGTTGATATTCACGAGTTGAAAGATATGCGAAAAAATTGCAAATGCAAGCAACATGACTCTGATGATGATTACCCGGAGACAGATCGGCCATGGAACATAGCACAGTTACGTCCCTTTTACACTTAGCACATTTATATTATGTAATAAGTTTCTTATAGGATCAATGAAATAAAGCATTTGGTTCACTCGTATTTTCTGAGTCTTTTACCTCCTTTAGTTGTTCATTTTTGGATCATATAAAGCCTTTATGCACAAGTTTGTGTTTGCACTTGTGAAAATTCCGCCTACGGGGGTTAGCTTAAGTTTTCTGGTCTACGTTTTTTGGAGTTTTTATGTGGATTCCGGAGTAGTGACTTCTCGACACTCAAAGCCGGCGATTTTTGCTCTTAGGTTCTTGACGGTGCTATTAAGCATAATCACCTGAGGGCATAGTTCTGCGATGTGAGTCTTCCGTCTGACGAAAGGTCAAGCATACGAACCAGAATAATGGATAAGCTAGCACTTGCTTAAAAAATATACACATTATAGAAATAGATAAGTTGCAGGAAACTTGAGTACAAGTTTTTCCGCCTTAGTAGCACATATGTTTTTCCGCATACATTTCGCATAGATACATTTAATACAAATATTTTTTTTCATGGCTCTGCTGCAGGGGACTTCGTGGTGGCATCATCAGGAGAGCCAGGCCAAGAGAGCTCGTCAAACTCGGAGGGAGATGGGCTAGACTCAGACGAAGTCATGTCTTCATCAAGGATCTCGGCAGGCACGAAGACATCTGCGTTGACCATCTTGGCGATCCTGGTATCGAAGCCGGTGAGGGAATTCCAAATAGCATCGCTATTGATTCCCTTCCCTTCCTCATCCATCTTGGGAAACCCGGAAGCCACTAGATCGTTGTCTGTGTTGTCGTAGTGTGCCTTGACCAAGGACAGGGTCATCCTAGCACCAGCCCGGATGCAAGAGGCTTTCCAGTCCTTGAATTTCTCGGGGGCTCGACATAGGATTTCCACGTATTTGGCCATGGAGTCTGCCACCTTGATATTAATTCCTAGAGGAGGGGCTATCTCCTTATCCTGGGCAATGGCGGTGCTGACGAAGTTGCCGGCAAAAATCATGCATTCCTTGGGATCTGGAGCACCTTCACCCAACTTGGCCAAGCCAGTGGGAGCTGTGGTTTGCATAAGATACAAGGACCATGAGTACAAACAAATCAAATGGTTATCCAAACTATAGAATTGACGAAGACGGAGAAAGCTTACCAAAGATGCTCGTCTCCGCCTGCTTGCATGTCTCCGCCTAGACATCCCGCTCCTTCTGGATTGTCTTGTACACCTCAAGATTCCTCGCATTTTGCTCTTTGGCAGCTTGGTTCTGTTTCTTGAGTTGTACAATCTCGTCCTTCAGGCGTCGCATCTCGGTGTCAACATATTCTTGCATCGCCTTCATCGCCTCATCATGGCCCTTGACGGCATTGGCTAGGTCTTTTTTCAAGATTTTGTTTTCATCGTCGAGATCCTAGATATGTTTGGATTGCTCAATGATGCTCTTGGCCTTGGCGATGGCTTCTGTAAGACAGAAATCAGAAAGTACTATGAGAAGACAGCTGAAATGAATCCATGAGGAAAAGCAAGGAGCTGTTACAAGAAACAGGCTTTGACTATTTTTGACCTATTACTTCAGGAAGGTTGTTTTACCCTGTTCAAGGTCCAGCTCCTTCCGCAAATCAGCAAACCTCTCGTTGGTCGTGATCCTCCGTCCATTCTCATTCTGCAAACAAACAAGCATGCTTAGTTTCTCTAGAGCATCTAGTCGAAACTATATAGTTTCAACTACACGCTCGGGGGCTACATCATAAGATTTTAATCAGCAAGTATGCTACTCTTGGAGCATCTAGCCGGAATTCTTCTAAGTTTCCACCTAGACACTCGGGGGCTACACTATCAATTTCTACTCTTAGTTCTTTGGAGCACTCAGGCCAATAACTTTGGTTTATCCGCCTAAGAGCTCTGGGGTACAGAGGAATATGCTACACAAGATAAAATAAGTGAAGTTCAAAACACTTACAATGGAAATAAGCTTGAGATTGTTGGCTAGATTGGCATATGCGCTGTGGAAGATGCCAGCATTATTGTACACGGCATCCACCTGTGCAATGAGGTCATCTAGGCACAATGACGGAGCAGTTGCTGCCAAGGGAGATGATGACGCCCGAGGCATGGATGATGCCCTAGCCGCCTGTTGTGTTTTCAAAATAGTTGATGGCTCAGCGTCTCCCACCTTGACCGTTGCCTCCGCCTCCGCCTATTCAATCACCTACTTCCCTTTATCAGTGGCATCCTTAGCCAGAGCTTTAGCCAGTTTAGAGGAAACGCTCTCCTGCGTCGCCTGGCCGCTGGGAGCAACATCTGCCTCGACAGAGCCTAAGATATCAAGGATTGGATTGACATCTGTCTCCATGGTGGAGATCTCAGGGATGATGGGAGATGAAGGCCCAATGGGGCCAGTAGAAGGCTTGGCGGAAGGAGTAGGGGGAGCAGTAGCGGGAGAGGGCTTGGCAACCACATCTCTGGTCTGCATGTCACGGATGTTTTTTGACCCTCCAACATCTTTGGAGGATCGCTTCAAACTAGCACCGGATTTCCTCCTAAAGCGTACAAAGTTTAAGTACAAGAGTTGAAAAAAGGTATGAGCTGAAAAGTACAAGCCGGGGAAGGAATACACTTACTCCATGGCAGAAGCCTTGGTGAGGGGAATGCCGGCGAACTTATTCTTCTCCGCCTCTAAGGCGGTGGTGGATCGTCTGGAGACTCCACTCTTCGATTTCTTCTTCTTCTTGGCCTCGGCAGCAGCGTTAGAGGTGGAGCTCTTCCGCTTTCATGCTGCCGGAGCTGGTTGATCCTTGGGGGCATCTTCGTCGAACACCACTTGGATATCCTTTAGCTTGGGATCATAGACCTGGTAGGCCATCTGATCCGCCGCCAAGGTTGCCAGCTAGGATACGGAGGGGTGTTAGATTGACAACTTCAAGTCAGGAAAACCTTAGAGTATATAACGAGCAACAAAGGAAACAAAAGCTACCTCTGGGCATTTGCCACAATCGAGCATGTCATAGGTGATCTTAAAGCCACACTTCCTGTACTTCACCTTGACGATGTCCTTTAGCTGGATTTTGATGGAGTCAATGGAGAAGTTATCCCACAAAATTCGCATGGGATCCCTCATGTCTTGAGTGTACTTGCACATCAACTTGGTGCGGTGCTGCAGAGGCTGGATCCGCCTAACAAACCAGCACATGGCCAGGTCCAAGCCAGCCAAACCTCCGTCCACAAGACATTCAATCCACCTTACGACGCGATTGGCCTCGTCGTCTGAAGGAAGGGAGGCTGGGGTCTTCCATGCGGGTACCTCAGCGCCTGCTCCATCGATGAAGTTGGGATAAGTCTCCAGATGGTCAGGCAGAGGAATGTCTAGGCCATAGAAGTATGTGCGTTACCAGTTCTTGCATGACTAATTCCCAACGATGTTGGGGAAGGGCCGGCTAGGCCGGATTTTGAAGCTAATGGTTCCGTAGATCCGCAATTCGTCCTTGGACTCTAAGGACTCTCTCTTGATGGTGAAAAAGTATATGAACAGATCTCATCTAGGTTTGATACATAGGAATACTTTGCACAGAGCTACAAAGTTGCTAAGGACTAAAATGCTATTGGGAGAGAGGTTGTGGGGAAGTACCCGGAAATACCGGAGAACATCCAAGAAGAAGTCAGAGACTGGCATTCTTACGCCACGTACCAGCTGAGATTAGAGGTACACCTTCTCTCCGACTTGGGGAGAAGGAACCACCTCGCCAGCCGGCGCCGCCCGCCAGACTAGATCCTTCTCCGTGGGGAGATACCCCTCAGTGACCAGTTCCTATAAATCTTCGGCGGCGAGGTCAGAGCCCCTCCAAACCCCCTTCTGGGAATTGTTTTCTTCTTCGCAGCTTCTGGGGCCGCTCGTTCTTGGTCATCGCTAGTGGTTTCCACCATGACAGTGACAAGGAAAACTACCCCCTCCGGCGGGACAGATACTCCGTGGGATGGCTCTAAAATAGCCTCGGGAGTCACCACCGTCGAAGGGACAGAGTTGCTGGAGGCCATTGCGAGGAGGGGTGGGTGAAGAGGAAGAGGGATATGGCTAGGGTTTTCCAGAGAAGAGCTCGAACATGCACGTGGCTGGAGGAAGACGATGACGAGGAAGCGAATGCGGGTAAAAAAGAAATAAACTGATCGCGGTGAAAATATATAGACCCCGCATCAAGATTCATGCTTAGGGATCTAAAGGATGGAGCGTTGCCGACGTGGAGACGAACGTGCGTGGTAATTTAGCCACGTCCTCCGTCTTTGCCGCTTTGCCGTTTCAGATTTCACGTGCATGAAAATAGTTGATGATTAATTCTCGGTTTATGTGAGTTTTGAGGTAGCGTAGGCTACACCCTACGTCATCCTCCTGACCATTGCAGTGAAGCGTCACGTCTGAAGATTCCATCAAAGACGGAGATCGTCATACTCTAGAAACAAAGACTCCAGGAATCTCCGGCTCCAGTTGCGAAGCCGAAGAGGATTGCAGGGTTCTTTGGGAGACCTTTGAGATATTGCCTGCCGAATTGCCGGCATCACTTAGATGGGATATTCAAAGATCAATGGGCAAGATGGCGCAAGATTTCAAAGTCCTCCGGGGGCTACTATTGGGGATATGCTATACGGGTATCCTCATAGCATGTCACCAATCTACCTAACCCGGGTGGCCCATAGTTGGTAGCAAGGCTTATGTCCTGCTGGGCGACCCAGTTAGACGGATCCAAGAGGGAGGCCCATGCCGGATAAAGGAAGGCTATGTTGGAGTCACCGACGTACTCGGAGCCTTGGAGTGCAAGACACGAAAGACTAGTTTGTATTAGTGTAGGACTCTTTACCTTGTCCAGCAAGGACCTTTCCCTGTAAACCCTAGGTTCTGGTGCCTTTATAAGCCAGGCCTGTGGGAGCCTTTAGGGCACGACGATAACCTCTTAGATTGCTACGTACAACGTGCAACACCTCGCACAGCGAACCAATCTCTGTAACTCGGCGTATTGCCATTATAGTGATTTATAGTAGGATTAGAGTTCCGCCACCATTGTGGGACTTGAACCTGGGTAAGCTGTGTTACCTCGTACCCGCCAACTCTCCGCCTTACCAAACGTCTCTAAACACGCACTATGAGGACCCTCCATGAAGTACTCATCGGCAATACCACGACAACAGGCATTATCATCAGCCCTCTGCTGATAAAAAATTTTATCAGCTTGAGAGGCGTTTGTAGCCGGTTGGTATCCTAACATAGCTTCAAGTATGTAGGAGAGCTTCTGGGGAACAAGGAGAATCCTCATATTATGGGACCACGCGGTGAAGTTCGTCCCGTCATTTTTGAGCTTTTCTTTCTCAAGGAAGGGGCCAAGGTTGAAGGTGGGGCGAGACATCTACAATTGTATTTGCAAAGTAACTAATCTTATGTTCATAATATGGATTCTGCTAACTGTCGGAACTCCCATCAAATGAACATCCCTCAACATTCGTTTAGTGACTACACGATCCCTTCACACCATATCATCCTCGATCATCACAGCCTTTGATACAGTTTCTAGGGTAGATATCACCATATGGTCACATCTCCATGTGACTCATGCTTAACCTTTCGGTCATCTGTGTTCCGAGGCCATGGCTGTACAAGCTAGGCTCACCAACTTTAACCATAGTGTATTGTAGTGGATACATGGCTTGCACCCACTGTATGCAAACATCGATGTGTTTGCACCCTATCATCACAACATGGTCCACAACGATGGACTTTCTTGGTGGTACACAATTGTTGGAGAACACTAACATTGGAATTATAGTATGAGGAATTATCTTATTATGCTACCGGCGTAGTCTAATACTAGCACAACAAGATTTCACACAATAGTTAACATCTAATGTAAATAGTTTATGTTATATGTGGTGGTTGTCGCGCCTTGATCTCCATCGAGTGTACCAGCATTTGCACCAGGTTCACGGTGCCACATTGCCTTTGGCTATTCATCCCATAAACACTTACCTAAACCACATATATCACTTTGCCCTGCTGCAACATAAAGTTAGATGCCTATACTTTATCTTTGCAAGTTTTACGTGGCTATTTGGGCTCTCGCACAAGAACCTTTTATTACCTAAGAATCCAACCACAACATGGATTACTAGTTGTCACTTTTAATCCCTTTTCAAGGCCATCCTCTGTAAGTTCCATATCTACTAATTTCGGAGAGAGAGACACCCGCTAGCCACTTATATGGTACACGCCATATGTTAGTCATGGAACCGGTCTCGTGTAAGGTTGGTCTGGGCCGCTTCATCCGACATTGACACAATATTATCACGTACACATGAGAGGGTAGCAATTAGAAAATAGATGCCCACACAATCCATGTGTGTTCTCCTCGTATTGGTACATCTACGCATAGATCGCTCTGATACCACTGAAGGGGTTCCATGGTAGAAAAAAATATCCTACTACGAGAACGCACCAACCCAAGATCTATCTATGGAGAAGTACAGTAACGAACGAGATACGGTATTCATACCTTTGAAGACCGATCATTGGATTATGTTCCCACACAAACATTGCTAATCAAGTTGAGTGTAGGAGACTGATACATTGCAAATGTATCTATAATTTTTGATGTTCCATGCTTAGTTTTATCCACTTTATTGTGTTTTGTTCTAACTTTGGAGTACTTTTATTATGATTTCTTGCACTAACCTATTAACAAGAGCCACAGTGCCAGCTGCCTGTTTTCTGTTGTTTTTGGTTCCAGAAAAGTCAGAAAATGAATATTCTCGGAATTGGACGGGAAAAAAGCCAAAGTACCTATTTTTCTGGAAGGGATAAAGTGCCAGAATACGAGACAGAGAAGGGCTAGGGGCCGGCCACACCACCTGGCCGCGCGGCCAGGCCTGGCCCGCGCCAGGGGATGGTCTGGCCGCCCCCAACACCCCCTCGGCCTCTCCTTCCGCCTATAAGTTGCCTTCGGGACGAAAACCCTAGGACCCGATCAAAAATCCACGAAAGAGTTTGTAGCCGCCGTCATCTCCATCCTTAGATCGGGGGGATCTGAAGCTCTTCCCGGCACCCTGCCGGAGAGGGGAATTCACCCTGGAGGCCATCTTCATCATCATGCAAGCCTCCGGTGTGATGCGTGAGTAGTTCATCCTTGGACTACGGATCCATGTAGTAGCTAGATGGCTGGTTTCTCCTCCTTTGTGCTTTCATGTTTAGATCTTGTGAGCTTCGTTCATGATCAAGAACATCTATTTGTAATCCATACATGTTGTGTTTGCGGGGATCCGATGGATATTGAGATGCTATTTCAGATTGATTATTGATTCTATCATGTCTCTGTTATTTGAGATCTTGCATGCTTTCCGTTGTTAGTAGCTATCTTGGCCAAGTAGATGCTAGCAACTCCAAGAGTTAGTATTTATGCTTGATAGTGGGTTCATGCCTCTGGTAATCTGGGGAAGTGACAGAAATCTCTAAGGTACTAGATGTGCTGTTGCTACTAGGGAGAAAACAACAATCCTTTGTTCATAGAACAATTGTATTGTTTACTTTACATGTAGTTCGTAAAGCAATAATATGTTGCTTGCAACTTAATACTGGAGGGGGTTCAGATGATAACCTGAAGGTGGATTATTAGTCATAGATGCAGTTGGATGGCGGTCTATGTATTATGTTGTAATGCCCAATCAAGTCTCAAAGGAGTCAAGATGATTAGTATATGCATCTATTGCTTTCTCGGTGTTTGTCAATTGCCCCGCTGTAATTTGTTCACCCAGCATGTTATCTATCTAAGGAGAGCCACCTCTAGTGAACTATGGATCCTGGTCCTTGTCTTTTACATACAATCTACAATCTTTTACTGCTTTGTGTTTACTTTCTGCAAACTTTTACTTCTTTCCATTCGATACGTTTAATCCTTTGTTTTTCGCAAAACACGGTGAGATTGACAACCTCATCGCAAGTTGGGGACAAAGTTTTGTGGTTGTGTTGTGCAGGTCTCCATGTTGCTACTAGCACCGGTAGTGCGCCCTGCGAAAGCTCAGCTAGTAACACCTTTGAGGTGTTTCCTTGCTCCTACTGGTTCGATTAAACCTTGGTTTCATAACTGAGGGAAACTTGCTGTTGTGCTCATCATACCTTCCTCTTGGGGTTCCCAACGAGCTCTACATCAACCACGAGCCATCAACACTTTTCTAGGCACCGTGCATTGAGCCATCAAGCGATTTTCTGGCGCCGTTGCCGGGGAGTCAAGGACATCTTCACAAGGGGAGTCCCTCATAACCAATCTCTTTACTTTGTTGTTTTTTTTTGCTTAGTTTCTTTTTGCTTTGTTTGCTTGTTTTGTTCTTCAAAAATCCAAAAAAAAAATTAGTTTTACTTGTTTGCTTTCTTATTTGAAAACCCAAAATATGACTACTCTTGAAAACACTAAGTTGTGTGACTTCACTAGCATCAACAACAATGATTTTATGAGCACTCCTATTGCTCCACCTATGGCTGAAAATACTTTCTTTGAGATAAAACCTGCTTTGCTCAATCTTGTTATGAGAGAACAATTTTCTGGTATTGGTAATGAAGATGCTGATTCCCATCTAAATAACTTTGTTGAACTTTGTGAGATGCAAAAGCATAGGGATATAGATGGTGATATTATTAAGCTGAAATTGTTTCCTTTCTCTTTGAGAGGAAAAGCTAAAGAATGGTTGAATTCCTTAACTAGGAATAGTATTGATTCTTGGACTAAGTGCAAAGATGCTTTTATTGGAAAATACTATCCTCCTGCTAAGATTATATCCATGAGAAGTGAAATAATGAAGTTTAAACAACTTGATAATGAGCATGTTGCTCAAGCTTGGGAAAGAATGAAATCTTTGGTAAAGAATTGTCCCACTCATGGACTGACTGCTTGGATCATCATCCAAACTTTTTATGCAGGATTGAACTATTCTTCAAGAAACCTATTGGATTCAGCTGCTAGAGGTACATTTATGACCATCACTTTGGGTGCTGCAATAAAACTATTGGATAATATGATGGTTAATTATTCTGAATGGCATACTGAGAGAGCTCGAAGGTAAGAAGGTAAATTCTATTGAGGAAACCTCTTCCTTGAGTGATAAGATTGATATTATTATGTCTATGCTTGTTAGTGGGAAAGCCCATATTGATCCAAATAATGTTCCTTTAGCCTCTTTGGTTGCTCAAGAAGAGCAAGTTGATGTGAACTTCATAAGAAATAATAATTTTGGCAACAATGCTTATGGTAATAATGCTTATAGGAACAATTTTGGTAACAACAATTATAAGCCATATCCTCCCAACGATGGTAATGCTTATGGAAATTCTTACAACAATAATAAGAGTTCTCCCTCTGAACTTGAAGTTATGCTTAAAGAGTTTATTAGTAAACAAACTGCTTTCAATAAAACTATTGATGAAAAACTCTCTAATGCTAAAAGAAATATAGCATCTTTGGCTGAAGCTCAATCTTCTTTGAATAAAA
The DNA here is from genome assembly GCA_910589775.1 of Avena eriantha. Classification (NCBI taxonomy): domain Eukaryota; kingdom Viridiplantae; phylum Streptophyta; class Magnoliopsida; order Poales; family Poaceae; genus Avena; species Avena eriantha. The sequence goes on along the minus strand of OU342743.1, from coordinate 285,538,265 downwards.
TGGCTGCTAAACTTGAAACTAATGAGAATCCCTTTGCAGCTACCAATGCTATACAAGTGAGAATTGATGAAAATGTTAGACTATTAGCTGAATTACATGCTAAGTGGGAAAGAGAAGATGAAATTGCTAGAAACATTAGTGTTTCTACTATTACCACCACTAGTGTTGAGGCTAGTAATAGTTCTACTACTTTAGATGATAAAGTTGATTTTGATCTTGATGGTTGCAATATCTCTGAAGTTATTAAGTTCCTACAAAAGCTTGCTAAAAGTCCTAATGCTAGTGCTATGAACATGGCTTTTACAAAACACATTACTGATGCTCTCATAAAGATTAAAGAAGAAAAGATGAAACATAAAGCTTCTATTCCTATAAAACAAGAAGATGGTTGGGAACCCATCATTAATATGAAAGTAAATGACTTTGATTTCAAAGCTTTGTGAGATCTTGATAGTAGTGTTTATGCCTAGAAGGATTTATGATATGCTTGATTTGCCTCCTCTTGAAGATTGTTATTTGAATGTCCCACTTGATGCTAATGCTAAAAAGAAACTCATGGGGAGTCTTAATGATGTTCTTATTATGGTTAATGATTCCTATGTCCCCGTTGATTTCTATGTTTTGGATGTTGAATACAATGCTTCTTGTCCTATTACTTTGGGAAGACCTTTTTTAGAACTGTTGGTGCCATCATTGATATGAAAGAAGGCACCATTAAATATCAACTCCCACTCAAGAAAGGTATAGAACACTTCCCTAAAAAGAGAGAAAATATTTCTTTTTCTTCTCCTATGAAAACAAAATTTGGTCTTAATGCTTCTTCATTCGAGAACACTTGATTCTTTCTTTGGTTCTTATGCCTAACTTAAAGGCGTTAAAGAAAAGTACTTGTTGGGAGATAACCCAAGAGTTTTAGATGAGTCTTGGAATTTATTACCTCTGTAATAACCTCTCCTTATCCTTTTTATTTGCTTTTTGTACCAAGAGTAACCTCTAATGAGAGTGAAGTAATGATTGGGAAAGTTGCTGTCCCGAAACAGATTTCTGTGCTTCACCGTAAACATTCCTGAGTGAGCTCTGTAAGTCGGATTGAGCTGTAATTTTTTGTTCTTATGCCCCAGGTTGTTATCTAACTTTTGTTAGATCAACACTTTTTGATTTCAGAAACATAAGGTCTTCGAAAAAATTCGTCTTTACCTGCTGGTCTGTTTTGACAGATTTCTGCCATTTTCTGCATTTGCTTCTTGTTAGTTCCTTCTTGAGTTCCTTGGGGAATTGAGATTTTTGAGGGAAGTGCTACAGTATCTAGTGTTCTAATGGAAGTTTATTTGGTGTTAGAACTGAACCTTGAGACTTATTTACCTTAAGTGCACTAATGTTGCTAATGAGATTGTGTGAAGTTTTGTATGAAGGAAAAATTTCAGGTGTATGGAAGGAATGAGTAACGAGATGAAGGATGGACTAATGCTCAAGGTTAGGGATGCCACGCGTGTCACCCCAATAAATATTCAAGAAGTACAAGCGTCAAAGCTTGGGGATGCCCAAGGCATCCCCTTCTTCATCAATAAAAATTCCAGGTTTCTTCCAAACGCTTCATTTTTATTGTTTCGTGCACAGTTGTGTTTCTCTTGGAGCGTCTTCTTTTTCATTTTTGTTTTGGTTTTTAGTTTTCTTGGTTTTTTTAGTTTTATGAATAAGTTGGTTGGACCCCCTCTTTCGCACTTTGGTTTGCAAATAGTTTGGTTTGGTTTGGAAAAGAGTAGGAAAGTGAAGGAAATATGCCCTAGAGGCAATCATAGAGATGATTGTATTTCATGTGTATCCATGAGTTATTATAATGTTCCTTGAATATCCATATACCAGGCAACTTGTATTGATTGGCAATTATGTGAATTGTTTGTGAAACTCTTTACTTGTATGGTTATCTAATAATTGTCCCTAGTCGGAGTTCATGCGAAGACACACGTGAATATTAGACTAGCACATCGATTGGTTGATGACTATGTTTCACAAGTCATTGACATGGAGATGTCAAACCAATGATGTGGACACATGTTATGAACATGGGGTTGGACTGACCCAACATGAGACTAGCAATAATACTTGCAGCTCTCTCTACACATCGTGTACGTTTTGTCCTTAGACCTGAGATTGTCGCATGTACTTGAGATGTGGATCGACCTACTTTGGGGCTATCAAACACTACTCCGTAACTGGGTAGTTATAAAGGTAGCTTTCGGGTTTGTCCTGATACATGCTGCAAGGCATCGGTCAATCAAGATGGGATTTGCCCCTCTCTACTTGAGAGAGATGTCTCTGGGCCCCTCGAGTGATCGGATCCAGAAATGCATGGCCGTGCTACATATGGTTAAGAGTTAACCTAGTAAAGGGATTCTGAATCACAGTATCGAGAAAGAGAGGTCAGCTTAGAGCTAGACCAAATATCGTGAGGCAAAGGGAAAGACATGTACTCAACCTTGTGATGGTTCGTCCGAATGATCTTTATATGTGTTTAGGAGTTGGCACGTCTTGCTAGAGGCCGCTACCAACTATTGACGGAGTAAGTGTACTCGCGTCATGTCTATACGTGTATGAACCTATAGGGTCGCACACTTTAGGGGCTGGAAGCCTAATGAGGATTGGATCCGAATTAGACCAGGCTTAGGCTGCTAATGGGCTGCTAATGTAGAAGCCCACCAGGGATGCCTATATAAGAGAGTGGGGCGAGCTGAAAAAGAGAGGATTTCCACCCAGCCGCCACTCCTCTTCCGCCTGTGTTGCACGCGCAGACCTAGTAGTTTGGCGTGTGACGGCTTCCACTCCGGACGTGTGGATACCTCAGAGGTGCTGCATCTGTAGCACTTGGACGAGCCGCGCAAAGGGGAGCTGCTCGTGGGATGAGGACGAGGAGGAGACGTAGAACATCTACACTGCCGCAACGTGCTTCATCGAGTTCCGCACCAGCGCGTCTAGCGGTAATCCTGTGATCTATGACAATAGTATTCCTGGTTGACGCGGTAGAAAATTTTGCTTTTACGCTAGTGTAGCCTACCCGTTACCCTACAGTGGTATCAGAGCCGATGCTATTCAGTCATAGGTTCGGCAAGTTTGCATATGGTGATATGTAGATTGATATGAATGATATGATCGTTTGTATGGCGGTGTTTCTGGATTGATCTATGATCTTACTTTCCGTGATCGTGATTCTAAGGTCGTCGAACGACTTACCCCTACCGGTCGGTTTCCGCCATCGGGGTAGACAGTGACACATAAATCCTTCTGAATCACGCGAAGATCAACATGATTGATCGAATCGGGAATTAGATCTAAATCGACGTACCGTGATCAAAGGAGTTTGGTCGAATCGGAACTACGGTCGGTTTATGGTAAATTTGATTTGCCGATCAAAATCCTTAAAGAAAATTGTATAGATTTGATCAAGGTACCGCGAGGGGCGCTGCCCCTTCGAACCCCGCAGGGGGAGACCCCCTAGACCCCCCTTAGTCGTAGCCCCCTTTTTTGTATCTCGTTAAGGTTCATAGGTGGTACGATTTCACATGATCCGGTAGAATGCGATTCTATGCACAACTTGTTTTTGCAGGATTTATGTGATCAGTATGGCCCAATAATGTATGTGATGCATGTATGTATTTTTCATGACCTGCGTGTCGTGAGTTGGGCAACACGGCTGGAGCCATATGTGTTGTCAATTATTGTAATGGCCTGCGTGCCAACTTGTGATGATCCCAATACCATGTAATTTTGATTACTAGATGTTAGGAGTAATAACTTGTATTAGTTCTTGGAGAACTCATCACTTGGAGGATGGCTCGCATAGAGCATGAAGATGGAGATCATCATGGTGGACAGGTTCTATGGCGATGGAGATCACCATGAGAAAATGGGCCATACTGTATCACATCTATGTGAATGCTATTCTTATACGTTTTACTACTATTCCTGCTTAGATGATAGAAGTAGAACGATCCCTCACAAATTTTAAGTTAAACCATGCCCTCTTGCACCATCCTATGCCCTGTACAATCGTTGGTGGGTCTATGAAATTAGGGTGCCACAGTTTTCCTTGGCTGGATGGGTTTGTATCGGATACCTACACGCATAAAGGTTGGTGAGCTTAACAAGGTCATCTTAACAGTTAAGGACCTTGGGGCATAAAGGTTGGGCGCCTAGTTTTGACATAGAGATGTCACCCAACAACAAGAGTCATATGTGATATGATTAGCAAAGGTTGCTTACCGATTTACCTTGTCTTCTAGCAGTGATGCTAAATCTCACTAGTCGACTTGTTAATTGTGGATCTTGAATCACTTAGTATCAATAGAGGGATGTTGATTTAAGTGGGAGTATATGCTATTAAATTGTTTAATATGTTTTACTCTTTCATGGTTACATGGCTTAGTATTTTGCATATTTTTTTTTGTTGTAGATCAATGGCACCGAACAATTCATCACCTTTTGCTTTGCGTTCGATTCTTGAAAAGGATAAACTAAATGGAACAAACTATTCGGACTGGGTTCGTAACCTGAGAATTGTTCTCAGGGCTGAGAAAAAGGAAACTGTTCTGGATACCCCAATCCCGGATGAACCTGCTGATAATGCAACTGCTACCCTTAAGAATGCCTACAAGAAAGCATGTGATGAATCTCTTGAGGTTAGTTGTCTTATGCTTGCATGCATGGAACCTGATCTTCAAAAGCAGTTTGAGGATCAGGAAGCGTACGATATGATCGTTGCACTTAAGGACATGTTCCAGACTCAGGCTAGGACTGAGAGGTACAATGTCGCTAAGTCCTTTGTGGAATGCAAGCTGGCAGAGGGAGCAGCTGTAGGCCCCCATGTGATCAAAATGGTTGGTTACAGTCAGACTTTGGAAAAGCTTGGTTTTCCATTAGGCCAAGAGTTGGCCACTGATTTCATTTTGGCATCTCTTCCATCTAGCTATGGGCATTTCATTTTGAACTACCATATGCATGGGGTGGAGAGGGGCCTTAATGAATTATGTGGGATGCTGAAAACAACAGAATGTGACATTAAGAAGTGTGCAGGGCATAGCCATGTGATGGCTGTGCAGAACAAGCCTAGCTTCAAGAAAAAGGGCACTTCTTGGCAGAAGAAGAAGGGCAAGGCTAAGGATACGATCCCTAAGCCAAACCCTGCACCCAAGCAAAAGGCTAGTCCTGTAGGAGACACTGAGTGTTTCTTTTGTCACGAATATGGCCACTGGAAGAGAAACTACAGAAAGTACCAGGCTTCTTTGAAGAAGAGTGGCAGTAAGAGTACTTCCCACTCAGGTACGCTTGTTGTAAATGTTGTGGACATTTTTCTCGCAGATTCTTATGTTAACTCTTGGGTATTTGATACCGGATCGGTTGCTCATATTTGCAATTCGATGCAGGGGCTAATAAGGACTAGAGAAGTGCAGAAAGGCGAAGTAGATTTTCGCGTCGGAGATAAAGCAAGGGTTGCTGCATTGTTCGTCGGCGTCATGCAACTTCACCTTCCGTCAGGATTTATCATGGAGTTGAATAATTGTTATTACATTCCTAGTATGGGTCGAAACATTTTATCACCTTCATGTTTGATGAGGGATGGTTATTCATTCGCGAGTACAAACAATGGTTGTGTAATCTCTAAGAATGCTATGTTTGTGGCTGATGCTCCCATTGTGAATGGGTTATTTATTTTAAATCTTGATAATGCATGTGTTTACAATGTTAGTGCTAAAAGGCTTCGGCCAAATGATTTGAGTCCTACCTATCTATGGCATTGTCGTTTGGGGCATATAAGTGAAAAGCGCATGAAGAAGCTCCATGGTGATGGTCTTCTAACTTCGTTTGATTTTGAATCATACGAGACATGTCAAGCTTGTTTACTTGGAAAGATGACCAAGACGCCTTTTACGGGGTTTCCCGAGAGAGCGACAGACTTGTTGGAACTCATACATACTGATGTATGTGGACCAATGAGCACGACAGCCAGAGGAGGATATCACTACTTCATTACTTTCACTGATGATTTCAGTAGATATGGCTATGTCTACTTGATGAAGCATAAGTCTGAAACTTTTGAAAAGTTCAAAGAGTTTCAAAATGAGGTAGAGAATCAACGTGGCAAGAAAATAAAGGCCTTGCGATCTGATCGCGGAGGTGAATATTTGAGTCACGAGTTTAGCAATCATCTTAAGAGTTGCGGAATTGTTCCACAGCTCACGCTGCTCGGAACGCCTCAAAGAAACAGGGTCTGTGAACGGCGTAATCGAACTTTGTTGGACATGGTTCGATCGATGATGAGCCAGTCGGATTTACCATTATCATTTTGGGGTTACGCGCTAGAAACAGCAGCTTTCACACTAAACAGGGTACCATCTAAATCCGTAGTTAAGACACCATATGAGATGTGGACTGGAAAGAATCCCAGTTTGTCTTTTCTAAAGATTTGGGGTTGTGATGCATTTGTCAAGCGACTTCAGTCGGACAAGCTAACACCCAAATCGGATAAGTGCATTTTTGTGGGATACCCAAGGGAAACCTTAGGGTATTACTTCTACAACCGAGAAGAGGGCAAAGTGTTTGTCGCTCGTAGCGGTGTTTTCCTAGAGAAAGAGTTTCTCACAAAGGGAACGAGTGGAAGGTCGGTGCGACTTGAAGAAATTCAAGATGAGCCAGTCGGGGATGCTTCTACGAGTGATGCTATTGTAGCAGAACAAGTTGAGGAACCCGTGGCAATAGAAGCACCACAGCCACGAAGGTCGGCGAGGCTCCGCGAAGCGCGAGAGTTATTATTGTTAGACAATGATGAGCCTGCGACCTATGCAGAAGCGATGGTGGACCCAGACTCTGAGAAATGGCTGATTGCCATGAGATCCGAGATAGAGTCCATGGGAGACAATCAAGTTTGGAACTTGGTTGACCTGCCTGATGGTTTTAAAGCCATCGAGTGCAAGTGGATCTATAAGAAGAAGATTGATATGGATGGAAATGTTCACATCCATAAAGCTCGACTTGTTGCAAAAGGTTTTCGACAAGTTCAAGGAGTTGACTACGACGAGACTTTCTCGCCCGTAGCGATGCTTAAATCTATACGGATCATTCTAGCCATTGTTGCACATTTCGATTATGAGATATGGCAGATGGATGTCAAGACGGCTTTCTTAAATGGAATCCTTTCTGAGGACGTGTATATGATGCAGCCCGAAGGTTTTGTTGATCCAAACAATGCTGGAAAGGTATGCAAACTTCAAAAGTCTATTTATGGGCTGAAGCAAGCATCTCGGAGTTGGAACATTCGATTTGATGAAGTTGTAAAGGAGTTTGGCTTCACCAAAAACGAACAAGAACCTTGTGTGTATAAGAAAGAAAATGGGAAATCACTTGTGTTTCTAATCTTATATGTGGATGACATATTATTGATTGGAAATGACATTCCTATGCTCGAGTCTGTTAAGACCTCATTGAAAAATAGTTTTTCTATGAAGGACTTGGGAGAAGCGGCATATATTCTGGGTATCAAGATCTATAGAGATAGATCAAGTAGGCTAATTGGATTAAGCCAGAGTACGTACATTGACAAAGTGTTGAAACGGTTCAGCATGGAAGAGGCTAAGAAGGGGTTCTTGCCTATGTCTCACGGCATTAAACTCAGCAAGACTCAGTGTCCTTCGACAACTGATGAGTGAGAAAGCATTAGTAGGGTTCCATATGCTTCGGCTATTGGATCCATCATGTATGCAATGACATGTACTCGCCCAGATGTTTCCTATGCTCTAAGTGTTACGAGCAGATACCAGGCTGATCCAGGTGAGATTCACTGGACAGCGGTAAAGAATATCCTTAAGTACTTGAGAAGGACTAAGGATATGTTCCTAGTTTATGGAGGTGAGGTTGAACTCAGTGTAAAGGGTTACACAGATGCGAGTTACCTTAATGACTCAGATGACTCGAAATCGCAATCAGGTTATGTGTTTGTCATGAATGGTGGTGCTGTGAGCTGGAAAAGTTCCAAGCAAGATACAGTGGCCTCCTCTTCAACAGAAGCTGAATATATTGCTGCCTCGGAGGCTGCAAAGGAAGCTGTTTGGATTAGGAATTTCCTGGTCGCTCTTGGTGTGGTTCAGGGCTCGTCCAATCCCTTGGACGTTTATTGTGACAACAATGGTGCTATTGCACAAGCCAAAGAACCTAGACAGCACCAGAAGAACAAACATATTCGCATGCGCTACCATCTGATTCGTGAGTTCATTGATGAAGGTAGTGTCATGTTATGCAAAATACATACGGACTCAAATGTTGCTGATCCCTTGACTAAGCCACTCCCGCAGCCTGCGCATGAAGCGCACACAAGAGCAATAGGTATTAGATACTGTCTAGATTGACTCTAGTGCAAGTGGGAGACTGAAGGAAATATGCCCTAGAGGCAATCATAGAGATGATTGTATTTCATGTGTATCCATGAGTTATTATAATGTTCCTTGAATATCCATATACCAGGCAACTTGTATTGATTGGCAATTATGTGAATTGTTGGTGAAACTCTTTACTTGTATGGTTATCTAATAATTGTCCCTAGTCGGAGTTCATGCGAGGACACACATGAATATTAGACTAGCACATCGATTGGTTGATGACTATGTTTCACAAGTCATTGACATGGAGATGTCAAACCAATGATGTGGACACATGTTATGAACATGGGGTTGGACTGACCCAACATGAGACTAGCAATAATACTTGCAGCTCTCTCTACACATCGTGTACGTTTTGTCCTTAGACCTGAGATTGTCGCATGTACTTGAGATGTGGATCGACCTACTTTGGGGCTATCAAACACTACTCCGTAACTGGGTAGTTATAAAGGTAGCTTTCGGGTTTGTCCTGATACATGCTGCAAGGCATCGGTCAATCAAGATGGGATTTGCCCCTCTCTACTTGAGAGAGATGTCTCTGGGCCCCTCGAGTGATCGGATCCAGAAATGCATGGCCGTGCTACATATGGTTAAGAGTTAACCTAGTAAAGGGATTCTGAATCACAGTATCGAGAAAGAGAGGTCAGCTTAGAGCTAGACCAAATATCGTGAGGCAAAGGGAAAGACATGTACTCAACCTTGTGATGGTTCGTCCGAATGATCTTTATATGCGTTTAGGAGTTGGCACGTCTTGCTAGAGGCCGCTACCAACTATTGACGGAGTAAGTGTACTCGCGTCATGTCTATACGTGTATGAACCTATAGGGTCGCACACTTTAGGGGCTGGAAGCCTAATGAGGATTGGATCCGAATTAGACCAGGCTTAGGCTGCTAATGGGCTGCTAATGTAGAAGCCCACCAGGGATGCCTATATAAGAGAGTGGGGCGAGCTGAAAAAGAGAGGATTTCCACCCAGCCGCCACTCCTCTTCCGCCTGTGTTGCACGCGCAGACCTAGTAGTTTGGCGTGTGACGGCTTCCACTCCGGACGTGTGGATACCTCGGAGGTGCTGCATCTGTAGCACTTGGACGAGCCGCGCAAAGGGGAGCTGCTCGTGGGACGAGGACGAGGAGGAGACGTAGAACATCTACACTGTCGCAACGTGCTTCATCGAGTTCCGCACCTGCGCGTCTAGCGGTAATCCTGTGATCTATGACAATAGTATTCCTGGTTGACGCGGTAGAAAATTTTGATTTTACGCTAGTGTAGCCTACCCATTACCCTACAGAAAGTTCATACTTATGTGGTAAAAAGAGCTCGTTTTTCACGGTGGCCTATGCTTTGTCATGCCATGCTTGATATTGTTTTGGCTTTATGCTTAGTATTCTTTGCTGTAGCATGACTTGTTATAAACAATTGAGATTGCTTAATGTGCCTTGGATGAATCATGCGTTGTTTTAGCATATTAAAGCATAGTATAGTGGTATTCTCCTTTGATGCTTTATTTGGGTTGACTTGGCACATGCTCACACTATGTTATGACTGTCTCAAGTCACCATAGCCTTTATTATCCTCTAGTTTTTAACTTGTAGTATCACTTTATGCTTTGATCAATGATGTTTTGTTGCTCTGCATGATTATGGCCATTATGGCTCTTTTAGTTTGTCGCTCCCAGTCTTTTGCTAGCCTCCACAACAAAGTATGAGTTCCACTCATGCATCCAAATCCCTAAACCAAGTTTTTCCAAAGAGTCCACCATACCTACCTACTAGCTTATGCTATTCCAAGTACATTCATGCTTTTGTTTACCTTCCACTTGTTATGAGAAAACTAGTGATTAAAGCTCTCACAAACTTGATGACACACTTTACTTTATTGCCTCTAATAAACTTGAACCATTGGGTCCTTCTTTGTTGTGTATATGATTGCGCTTTATAAGTTGAAATTAGCAGAACCATGTTTCATGGGGAACGCTTTCAACATTGCACTTGTACTTTGTACCCCGTTGATATCATGTTCTTTTGCTTACGGATCCCGGTGGTGTGAAATAAAAGTAGCACTTGTAAGATCATGGAGTTTGTATGTGTGTTAGAGAAACGCCTGTGCCGCTAGCCTAAGCCATGCCTAATCATGGTGGAAACTTGTAGAATCACCATAATGAGCACTCTATGAAGCATCCTCAATAAAAACCTATGCAAATAGCAAATAAAAAGATCGCTGAGATGCTCATTGTCTACTTGCCTTGTCATTTTGATTATGGGAAAGCTCCCGTATCATGTGCAAGGGGTACCCCGTTGGAGGTTCTTAATGATACACATATACTTACAATGACAAGAGCTTACTCGTGACTGAAGTTGAGTAGCATGAGGATCGGTCTTCGTAAGTAAGGGGCATGAGATTTCGGTTTATAACTTGTAAAGCATATCCTCTTAGTTGTGTCACTTTAACCTTAATCACCTTCAAGATGCTTATGATAGGGGCAATGAGAGCTGAAAACTACAAGTACCATAATTTTTGGAAGCTCTTTATGAGACTTGAATCCCTACTTCCTTTTTACAAAAGGCCTTTCTTCCACCGTTATATTGAGTCTCCACCTTCTATCTTTATGCACTACTTGGAGAGCATAGTGGCCATTCTTAGTTCTATGTGCATTGTCCCAAGACTAGTTGATTGATGCATAACTTGGTATTGCTTGTTTGAAACTATTGTATCTAGTCACTCTTATGAACTTTGAAGGTATCCTATGCATTTATATTTGCTACTCTATTGAGGGACAAGATGAATACTAGTATGCTATGTTTTCTTTATGTGAAACAAACAAACATATTGCAAAGCTTGTTATTCATGAATCTTTTGTTTGTGCCTTTTCATGTTGCATCATAGTTTCTTTGCTTATTGCTAGAACTTTGTCTTTCATGTTATGATTGAAGTACTATGATCCCAGCTTTGATGTTTTGCAAATACTTTGATCAAGTCTTTGATGGTGCATGTCACCTCAAAAATTATTTCTTTTTATCACTTACCTACTCGAGGACGAGCAGGAGTTAAGCTTGGGGATGTTGATACATTGCAAATGTATCTATAATTTTTGATGTTCCATGCTTAGTTTTATCCACTTTCTTGTGTTTTGTTCCAACTTTGGAGTACTTTTATTATGATTTCTTGGGCTAACCTATTAACAAGAGCCACAATGCCAGCTGCATGTTTTCTGTTGTTTTTGGTTCCAAAAAAGTCAGAAAATTAATATTCTCGGAATTGGACGGGACAAAAGCCAAAGTGCCTATTTTTCCGGAAGGGATCAAGTGCCAGAATACGAGACGGAGAAGGGCTGGGGGCCGGCCACACCACCTGGCCGTGCGGCCAGGTCTGGCCCGCGCCAGGGGGTGGTCTGGCCGCCCCCAGCACCCCCTCGGCCTCTCCTTCTGCCTGTAAGTTGCCTTCGGGACGAAAAGCCTTGGACCCGATCAAAAATCCACGAAAGAGTCTGTAGCCGCCGTCATCTCCATCCCTAGATCGGGGGGGATCTGAAGCTCTTCCCGGCACCCTACCGGAGAGGGGAATTCACCCTGGAGGCCATCTTCATCATCATGCAAGCCTCCGGTGTGATGCGTGAGTAGTTCATCCTTGGACTACGGATCCATGTAGTAGCTAGATGGTGGTTTCTCCTCCTTTGTGCTTTCATGTTTAGATCTTGTGAGCTTCGTTCATGATCAAGAACATCTATTTGTAATCCATACATGTTGTGTTTGCGGGGATCCGATGGATATTGAGATGCTATTTCAGATTGATTATTGATTCTATCATGTCTCTGTTATTTGAGATCTTGCATGCTTTCCGTTGTTAGTAGCTATCTTCGCCAAGTAGATGCTAGCAACTCCAAGAGTTAGTATTTATGCTTGATAGTGGGTTCATGCCTCTGGTAATCTGGGGAAGTGACAGAAATCTCTAAGGTACTAGATGTGTTGTTGTCACTAGGGAGAAAACAACGATCCTTTGTTCATAGAACAATTGTATTGTTTACTTTACATGCAGTTCGTAAAGCAATAATCTGTTGCTTGCAACTTAATACTGGAGGGGGTTCAGATGATAACCTGAAGGTGGATTATTAGTCATAGATGCAGTTGGATGGCGGTCTATGTATTATGTTGTAATGCCCAATCAAGTCTCAAAGGAGTCAAGATGATTAGTATATGCATCTATTGCTTTCTCGGTGTTTGTCAATTGCCCCGCTGTAATTTGTTCACCCAGCATGTTATCTATCTAAGGAGAGCCACCTCTAGTGAACTATGGATCCTGGTCCTTGTCTTTTACATACAATCTACAATCTTTTACTGCTTTGTGTTTACTTTCTGCAAACTTTTACTTCTTTCCATTCGATACGTTTAATCCTTTGTTTTCCGCAAAACACGGTGAGATTGACAACCTCATCGCAAGTTGGGGACAAAGTTCTGTGGTTGTGTTGTGCAGGTCTCCATGTTGCTACTAGCACCGATAGTGCGCCCTGCGAAAGCTCAGCTAGTAACACCTTTGAGGTGTTTCCTTGCTCCTATTGGTTCGATTAAACCTTGGTTTCATAACTGAGGGAAACTTGCTGCTGTGCTCATCATACCTTCCTCTTGGGCTTCCCAACGATCTCTACATCAACCATGAGCCATCAACACTTTTCATGGCGTCGTGCATTGAGCCATCAGAGACCTCAAGGTCTAGAGCACTTGAAGAGTCCAATACCACTAACAATAGTGCCTCATCAAGTTTTACACACGTTCAATGTAAAATACATCTCCCAAGCCCCGTTCCAGCAAGGCAGCGGAAGAAGAAGATCCATACCGATTCTAGCCGCACAATAGAGTGCGTTGGGTGGAGAATTCTTTGCCTCGTGCAGCACGTTCCAAACTTGGGAACACGCACAAGAGGGAGATTGGGAGGGGAGAGAGAACGACAAAGGCCAATTGTTGGATGGATTTGGGGAGAGGGGTGCCCCTCTTTATATAGGTGGAAGAGAGGCATTGCCTCCCTCAAAGTCTCGAGGTGGGACTAAACATGAGAGAGGAGGCGGCCGGCCAGCCCTCCCACATGGGCCCCACATGGTGGGAGGCCCACTAGGGCCGACAACCCTCCTTTGGCCTTCCCTAGGTGCGGCCCCTCTTGGGCCTCCTCCGATGAGGCCCAATTAGCTGGGTTGCCCCATAAATCCATTTTCAATAATATTTTTGATATTAATTCATTTAATTGATATTAAATATTTCTGAAACACCTTTTGGACCCCTCTAATCATCATCGGATATCCTCAAAACCATTCTGATATTACTCCGGGACTATTCTATAATTCCCTCTCTTTCTATTTCTCTTTCGGTAGCGGATCAAACCGCAACATCTTTACCCTTAAGCGTGACACCCTTACGTTTCAGGAATGTTCAAACATGATCGAGAAACCTCTCTAATCAATGACCAACAATGGTATCTGGAAACACATGATGGTCCCTTCACATTCCACGAATTTGGTTGTTCGCTTGAACCTTTTAGACGTTGAGTCTTATTCCTTTTGCATAGAGATACCTAGTTTTTCCAAGACCTAATTGCATGTGTCCATATACAGTTTGATCTTGTTACAGAAAAACACGTTTACTCATTCCCAAGATATTACATCCTTGTGACCTAGTCACATTTTTGCAAGCTCATTGATGTAATCTCACCGAGTGGGCCCAGAGTATTTATCCATCACCTGGAAAGGAAAATCCCAATCTCGATACATACGCCTGATGACCCACAAGTATAGGGGGTGTATCGCAGTATTTTTGATAAGTAAGAGTGTCGAACCCAACGAGGAGCAGAAGGTGCTGGCTAGTGGTATGGATCAATAATTCTCTGCAAATACTTAGCAAACGGATTTTTAGGGGTTTTCGATAAAGCAAGTAAACAAAGTATGAGTAAATAAAAGACAGTAAGAATGAATGCAGCAAGTGGCCCAATCCTTTATGCAGCAAAGGACAAGCCGGTTGTATTACTATAGATGACCAAACGTTCTCGAGGACACATGGGAAGACTGTCAAGTGCTTTCGCTTCATATAGTCGATTAATATTCTCTAGCTTGCTAAATGTTGTGTGGGTGAACCTATGCTAATGTATCGTCCCATCCAAGACTTAATACATACTTGTGATTAAACCCCCTTGCAAACATCCGTAAGTACAAGAAAGTAATTAAGGTAGAAACCTAACCACAGCTTTAAACTCTAAGACCCTTACGTCCCTTGTGCAATGGTTTCCTAATGGGGGTTCAGGTTTCTGTCACTCCGGCAACCCCTACGATTAGTAACCAAATACACAATGCATTCCGCTAGGCCCTTATAGGTGAAGTGTCATGTAGTCGACGTTCACATGACACCGAAGAAGTACACCACAACTTAAATAATAAACTATTGAATCTTTCTCAACACAACTCCACTACTAACAACAAGACTTCTCCCATGTCCTCAAGAACAAAACGAACTACTCACAAGACATCATATGGATCATGATCAGAGATGGAATAATAATGTATAACAATCTGAACATAAACAATAATTCAATGGTTCACTCAATAGCATCAACTACAAAGAGTAATCAACACCGGGAAAGTTTCCCCTATGAACTATGCAAGATTCAACACAATTGTTACAGCAATATGGAGATGGTGATGAGGGTGCTGATGGTGATGATGTTGGTGGTGATGATGATGATGATGACGATCTCCCCTCTCCGGGAAGGAATTCCCCAGGCAGAAATCTGTCTGCCGGAGAGATCTTTCTCTCTCGGTGTTTTCCGCCCCGCAGAGGCGGTGGAATCTTTCTGTGGTCGCTCCCTGGGTCTTAGGGTTTCGGGGGGATGATATACGCTAGAGGAGAGAGGCTGGAGTGGGCCAGGGCGGCCACACCACTCCCAGGCACGGCCTAGGCTTGCCCGCGCCATGGGGTGGTGTGGCCCCCCTGTGGCCCACCTCCACTCCATCTTCTAGCATCCCGAGTGTCAAGAATTTTACCCACTATAGCATTTCTTCTACAAGTGTTTAATCAACTCATAGCCGAAATCTAGGAGTTTCCTCCATGAAGATCGTTCATAGGCTAGCGGAGTTGTTGGCATCCCATGAAGTCTGACATGCATAAAGCTATATCATTCTTATGATTAACAGGTCAAACTTTGGGATGCTCACAAAGACCTCTAAACATTAATTCAATCGAACAAATCCTTTTAAAGAGAGCTATTAAGTCAATCAACATTTTCAGTGGTGTTGATTGTCTCTAGAAATAAGCCTTCAAGACTAAGCACTACAACACCCAAGCCTTCAATTGTGAGACTTTTTCTTATTATAATTTTTTAGCAATTTTTAGGCAAGACTTGGTTAATTATGAGAGCTGGAACAAAACATACCCAATTAAATACCCATGCAAATAAAAATCTTACTATCATACAAATACTCACTCCACCAATATAATATCTCAACATTTACTACTAACTAGCATGGGTTTCTCAAACTTCAAAAGTGGGGAGTCATAAGGCATACCTCTCATGTTTGGTTCCACTTATCTCTTCCTTTTTTATTCTTTTCTTCAAAACTCGAAGTCGATCACTCTCCTGCAAATGTATGAAGACCTCGAGGCAGAAAGAAAAGAAAGAGGGAAAATAAGGAAAAAATGGAGAAATATTTTTGTGGTTTTTAAAAGAGGAACTTTAAAGAATAGAAAAATTGGCGGCAAAGCTCGGCTAGAAAATTTCAAAAGAAAAATAGAAAGAACTAAAAATAATGTGTTTATAAACTCAAATGAAAACACAACCTCTAAAATAAATAAAAGCAAATGAACGCCACGTAAAGATACATGAGGAAACTTCCCCAAGCTTATGCTTTTGCAAGCCCTTCAAATCATTGTGGTGGTAGGAAAAAGTCGTTACTCCAGTTCGCGAATTGAGTTGAGAGGTTACTTGTTGATTCTCGGAGGTTCAAAGAGAGGCTATGCATCCTCTCCACAGTCCCTCCAAGTCCTTGGAAATCTTGGTATGTGGCGAACCGGGTTTGTGGCTGCTCCTCCTAATAAGGAACTTCTTGCTCCTCCTCTTGGTCCTCATCCTCCTCCGGAATCTCTTCCTCGGGTTGGTGTTGCTCAACCTTCGGATCATATAGCAAATGTCCTTCCTCGATAGGGAAAAGACCATCAGGCATAGGAGCGGGGTAGATCCGCCCAGCTCCAGCAATATGCAGGTAATAAGCACCACCTCTCCTAGTGAGCATTCCATAGGCTCTCAAAGTGGACAAACCAACACGTGTCTCACCTAGTACGGGTTGCAACTCACCTAGATCGAGGTCTAGGGAAGTGGCAAGCACGGTGATGATGCCTCCACCTGTGATTGGCCCTTGGCTTTGGGAGGATTGGTGCTCCAAGTAGCGCACAAGGATGGCGCCCATGTTAAGTGACAAGCCATAGTTGATGTAAGCAGCCTTTGCAAGGACTATGATGTCCTCCTCACTGAGTCTCGTGAACTCATTACGTGCCTGCAAGGTGTTAGCAATAACATAGAACAAATAGTGAATTCCAGGATGTTGAATATTCTTCGCCTTGTTCACTCTACTAGTGAAACTCATTCCATTATAATATCGTTTGGGGGTAGGTTCTAAGCCAATAAAGGATGTGCGTAAAGCATGAATATCATTGTTTGGCAAATTAAAACATGCCCAGCATTCATCTAATGTTAAGGTGTAGTCGTTGTTCATCAAACAGAAAGAAATAGTGTCCTCTCCTTGCCATTGTTTAACAGTGCTTTGCAACAAACTTAGGAATTCAATGGTTAAGTGGCGATAAGTAGGTAAATCATTGTACACAAAGTTCTGCAGGCCAGCTCTATTGCAAAGTAAATTAGATTCATCAGAAATACTGAGTTGGTTCAATATAATGGGGCAAGCCCACTTGGTGGCCTTCACTTCGTGGTTCTTGATCCTGTTGAAGCGAGCACGATGGGCCTCATCCCTGAACCGTATCCCCATGTGTTCCTGAGCGGTAGCCCGAGAAGAGCTAGCGGTGGCACGAGAATGAGTTTGGCTCCTTGTGTTCATCATCTAAAACATTGAAGAAAGGCAAAAATAAAACTTTTTGATCCAACAACAGTAAGTGCATCATATTCCTCATCATAGCACACTAAAGAATTCTCCTCACAATAGTAATCTAGGCAAGAAAATCATGTCAATTGGTTCATAGTAGGTCTCACCCTAGATTGATAATGACAATACATCGAAGATGAATTTGCAAAAAGTAATTGGAGGATCGGAGGAGAAATATATCGTAGATCACTCGTGTGTGAGGAAATCGAACGAAATTGAGTAGAGATGAAGATCCCTTGAGATTTTGAGTGAGTTTGGAGGTAGAAGAAAGAAAAAGGATTGAAGTTTCAGAGTTGGAAGTACCTTCCCGTGCGATTTTGTGGTCGGACGCAACTATATGGGCGGAACTATATGGTCCTAACAAGGTGTTCCGGCCGTATAGTTGGCCTTTTGTCAAAATATTAGGGTTTCCTCCTGGAGGTGCAGCTATACGGACGCAACTATACGGCCGGAACAAAATGTTCCCACCATATAGTTGGTCGTTAAAATGTCCGTCCCTGCAAAAGAAAACATACAAAGGCATCGATATCTATACGACCGGAACTATATGGCCGGAATTTTTACTCCCGCCATATGGTTGGTCATTAAACTCTCAGTACATATGAAAAGAAATTTTTCGATGGCAAAGATATCTATACGACTGGAGCTATACGGCCAGAATTTTTATTCCCGCCGTATAATTGGTCGTTAAACTCTCTATGTGCATCAAAAATTTCTGTTTCTTCGAAAACTATTTCTTTTCCTGTAACTTAGTGATATACCTTGTTTTTGACAGAAAATTGACAGTAAATATTGTCGACCAACAATAGCGTGAATAAAGCAGAATTTCAAGTACTACCGAACTTCTTCTCCTCAAATGGAGTTTTCTAGCATTCTTTATTAAACATAAACTAAAACTAAAACTAAAAACTTTACTCAAACCTTTATTTCACATGGGTTGCCTCCCATGAAGCGCTCTTTTATGGTCAATATCTTGACCTTAATGATACTCACTTGGTCCAGATGAGTGGAACACCCACTCCAAAGTAATTGGCCTTCAAAGTGATGGCCTCCTTTTCATCATGCTTGGCTTTCTTCTTCCTGGGGAAATGAATAACAAAAGGATCCCACGAAGGTAATTGCAGCTTCACATTCCCTTCATGTAGATTAATCAAAGCCTTTATAGTCATTAATAAAGGATGTCCTAATATAATAGGATCAGTAGCATCTTCAGGCATGTCAACAATAACAAAATCAATGAGAGCAGGACAGCCTTTAATGTATACTAAAGTGTTCCCCTTAATTCCTACAGCTTGTTTGTAGGTAGAATCTTCTAGATGCAATTTAACTCAGTTATTTCAAAGGAGCCAAGATTTAATTTGTTAAAAAGACTCTTTGGAAGTGTTGATACGCTTGCACCTAGATCACAAAGTGCAGCTATCTCATTGGTTCCAATTTTAATCTGAATAGTAGGCTCAAATATGTCATCTAGTTTAATAGGTAATTTTTCAGCAATTTGATTGTATTCTTCCTTAAGCTCACGTACCTTTACTGCTACTTGATTGACAAAGTGTTGGTACACAGCTTCCTCATTACCTTCACTTACTAGAATCTTGACGTTGATCCTTAGATCTTCAATGGTGTAGCTTGGTGAAGGGACATTACTATAGTCAAGTTCTTCAGGCTCCTCCCTTTGGATCCTCATCATTTTGAGTTCTTCAACAGGACTGGGCTCAACTTTATCTGCAAATTAGCTAGCATGCGAGTTTGACTCTCGGTTATCTTAGCTAGATATGCCTCAACGATCCTCGTTCTTTCTTGGAGGACCTGCAAATCATTTCTCAAACTAACAACTTGGTTAGATAATTTACCAAGCATGGCATCATGGTTCTCCATAATTTTAACAAGAATATTATTTTGTTTATTTTGTGAGTCTATAAAAGACTTAAGTGTTTCTTGGAGACTACCATTACTAGTTCCCATATTATTATTAGAGTTATCTGCAGGACTAGCATAATGTTTTTGAAAGTTGGGATTGTAACTCTTCTTCCAAGCAGGGTTATAATCACTACGAGCTACGAAGTCTATTACTTCAATATTTGTTTCAGGGGTGGCTCTTACCTTTTACGGCTAGTATGAGCTCATCCAACTTAGCATTGAGTTCTTTGTTTTCTTATGGTGGAAGAGAGGTCACCTTCTCCGTGTTTGATCTTTCCACATGCCATTGGGCATGGCTGTCTTGCATATTGTCTAGCAACTACTTTGCTTCGATAATATGTTTACCCATAAATGTTCCTCCAGCTGCAGTATCAAGCATAGACTTAGACACAGGATTAAGAGCATTATAAAATAAATGGAGGATTAACCAGTCTTCCATCCCATGACTAGGACAGTTTCTTAAGCATTCTTTCATCCTCTCGCATGCAAGCGCTAGTGGCTCACGCTCTTCCTGTCTAAAGCCAGCAATATTAGATCGGAGTTGCATAGTCTTTGTAGGTGAGAAAATTTTAGTCATAAATAAAGAAGTACATCCCACCCATGATTTAATAGTATTTCTAGGCAAAGATAGCAACCATTCTTTTGCTCTCCCTCTTAGAGAGAAAGGAAATAAACGCAATTTGACTGTATCGGGGTCAACATCTTTTATACGCATTATATCACATATTCCAGTGAAAGTATTTAAGTGCATACCTGTGTCTTCAACAACAGAGCCTCCAAATTGATTCTATTGAACCAAACTTAAGTAATGGGGCTTAATTTCATAATCATCAATAGCGATTGCTGGCTGATTAATAGGTGTATGCAAATAATCATTGTTGGGAGTAGAAAACTCCCCAATCTTCGTTTTATCCATATTTCCTATATTTTTGGGTTTTCTTAAACAAAGAATTATAATACTAAAAGCAAGAATTTAAAGGCTAACTAATTTTTTTTGGTTTATCAAATAAAGATTGAAAGCAAACTAACAAAATTAAAAACAAGAATTAAAACTAGCAAGGTTCCTAATAACCTCACCAGGGTAGCTATTGCTTCCTCGGCAAATACACCATAAAAAGGGTTGATACCTTCGATCCGGATTACAGATGTAGCGTAGCTTCCTTTTCCCTAGTAGACCTAGGTTATCAAATCCTCGGGAAGCGAATGCATAGTGAAGTTACTTTAATGGACCTTCAGGAGTTTTAGAATTCCTTTTGTGTTTTTACCGGACCAATAGCTTGCGTATTTTTGTTGCTATTGATGATGGAGAGAGAGGACCTAGGGCGTTCGGTTTCACCTGTAGCTGTGCAAAACATCTGATGGGAATAAAAGATAGAAATAAAGTATACGTGTACTTGTTAGGGCAAGATAAATTATATGTGGGCAGTGCATCCATAATTGCTATTGCCTACGCAACTGCTTATAGCAATAACCTACCAGTATCATCCATAGAAGAAAGAGAACTGATGATATGCATAGTGATGTCACCGTTAATCCCAAGCAAATATCTCACATATAGCCGTACTACCCCTTCTGTCACTGGGGTTCCCAACCTGCAGATCAGTCATCACTCATACTCCCTATACCTAGCTCAACCCTCGGGGTCTTGGGTACCTGACAAGTCCTTAGATTGAGGCAAGAGAGGATACTATAATCATCATGTCATACACGATCCCATCCATGATAAATAACATGCACAATTGCTACATGGCTAGGCCGAAGCCCTTAGCCAAAGGAGAATTACTCACACAAAGAGATGAAATCAACAATCACAAAAATTGTAATGAAAATCATAAGATTGATAGCAATAGTCTTACAATATCGCCAATCGGAGAAGAGATCTACTATTACAAGTGGTGGAATATGGCTATGGAGATGGAGAAGGGTTTCGAGATTTGGAGGTGGCTGGTGATCTGTGGAAGAGACGTTTTGGCGAGGTCTGGCTGTTTCCTCGTTGCCCGAGGCTTCTTTATATAGGGGTCCCTTCATGAAAGTTGTTTTGTTTGACCTAACGGTGGCGGCGCCAACTATACGACCGGAGCTATATGGCCAGAATTTCTGCTCCGATCGTATAGTTGGTTGTTAAAGCGTCAGCTTCTGTTGTACGGCTCCTAGTTTCTTCTAGTTGTTGGAAATCTCGTATCTTTGAATTTAATGTAGTGATTCCCTCCTTTTTACGACATTATCTGTGCAGGAATAATATAAAAGAAAGGAGTGCATACCCCTCTAAATATTAGCATTAGTGGCAGGGTTTAGAGAGACATTTCATCAAGAATATGAGTAATATCCAGTTTAAATGTGGACGTACATGGCTATATTTCAGAGCCATCAACTACCCAATCCGAATCGTCCAAATCTGCATGAAGCTTGAGTGGCTCAAAGTTAGACATAAAGGCATGATGCCCAAAAAAGGTTGCGAGATATTTCTTCCTCTTGCGAGTTTCAATCCCTCTTGATATGCTTCCAAGGTTATTGTTGACTTGAATCCCACTTGCAATGGAGGTGGACTTGATCTTCCAGATTGTTCCTTCATGATCAACAAATTCATCTTTTGAAGGTCCTTTATCACACACAACATCTTGAGCTCGACCTTAAGGTGAAGGTTCTTGGTATCCTACCTAGTCTTGCACAAAGGGTTGAGGGCTTGGTTCTTGTTCTTCAATATGCGAGACCTCTTGAACGAGTGGTTCATATTGTGGTGCACATGATGGTTCAACTTGAGTATATCTAGGCTCTTCTTGGGTTGGACTTGATTCTTCCTCATCATCATCTTGATCATGTATATGAGATTCGGTGGGCAAGATATGCCCAATTCCCATCAACTTTATGACTTGAGAAGAATCACCATCACCTACATCACGTGAAACAACTTGCCCCTCTTGGGAGCCATTATTCTCAAAAACTCCACATCACAAGATACTTCAAAACATCCGTTGGATCTATTGTATTATCTATAGGCTTGAGAGTTTTCTGCATAACCAATAAAGATACACTCTATAGTTCTAGATTCAAATTTATTGAGATTTTCCTTCTTGTTCTTGACATGGCACTTGCACCCAAATACGCGGAAGTAGTTGACGTTGAGCTTGTTGTTTGTGAGTATCTCGTATGGAGTCATGTCAAAGAGAGCTCAGAGGAAGAGCCAGTTCGTGTAATGAACCATGGTAGAGATGGCTTCCCCCAAAAAGTTGTGGAATGACTTGAATTCAATCAACATTGTTCTTGCCATCTCGATGATTTCCTGGTTCTTCCTTTCAACAACACCATTTTTTGAAGGGTGTAGGGAGCCGAGAATTCATGCTTGATCCCCTCATCTTGAACAAACTCTTGCATGGTGTAGTTCTTGAATTCGGTACCATTTTAGGTCCTAATGGTCTTGCTCTCCACTTCATGGGTGCGCTAAGCTTCGTTGGCGAAGCTCATGAATTCCTTGTACGTCTGATCCTTTCACTTGAGAAGGAAGATCCAAGATATCTTGAATAGTCATCAATGATGGCAAGTCCATACTTCCTTCTGCCAAGAGTATCATATGTTGGTGGCCCAAAGAGATCCAAGTGAAGGAGACCCAAAGACCTTGAGGTGGCCACCTTGGATATGGATGGATGATGCTTCCCAGGTTGCTTCCGGAGATGCAAGAACTACACACAGGATCTTTCTCAAAAGATACGCCGGTTAGTCCAACAATAAGCTCACCCTTTAGGCTTTGTTTAAGATTTCTCATGGTGACGTGGGATAGGCGGTGATGCCAAAGCCATCCCTCGTCAACCTTGGCCATTGAACACATAAGAAGATACAGGATCTCTTTCGAGAGATCGACCACGTAAAGGTCGTCTTCCACATATCCAACAAGGACCAAAATGAGATTATCAGTCCTAAAGACTTTCACAAATGTTCTAGAAAAATAAGAATCATAACCGGCATCTGCAAGACGTTTAATTGAAAGAAAGTTTTAGCCAAGGTTCTCAATAAGCATGATAGTCTCTAGGGTCATAACCGGCATCTCCAAACGTGATGCTTGACGTTGAGTTGACATCGTGTATGAATTGGTCAAGCGCACTTCTACCTCCGTTCTATGATTGGTGCATCTACTATCAAACACCCATTTTGATAAACTAGAGGCATATCCCTACAAAATCAGTTCTTTGATTTAGCAACCAATTTAGTAATGTGTCCCCTCTCATTAGCAACAAGATCTTTTGGTACCCAAATTGAGTACCATCTATAAGCATAACCATTGCGAGGGCCAACATATTTAGCATATACATCCCCTTGGGTGCCCTTACATAGCACATAGGATGGTTAGATTTCCCTGCAAATTTATGATTGGGGTTTCCCTCTGTGGCTCCCCCATTCACAACATTCTTATTGGTTTGGTCAACCACCTTGTGACCTTATTGCACAAAGTTGTTTTTCTTAGGTGGAGTGGCACCATTCTTGTTGTTATTTGGGTCAACCATAATTCCTTGCTTTGGAGCTCTCACCTTTTGATGAGCAAGATTCTCATCAAGAATAATTTCCTTGGAAGTAGGTGTCAGATTCTCCTTCTCAAGTTGTTCTTTCAACTTATTATTCTCCTCAATGAGGAGAGCTTGATCCAAGGTAGAGTTAGAGGCACAAGTAATATTTTCAACAATAATTGGATCCTTCAATGTACCAACAGCATTTTCATAAGATACTCAAAGTTGATCATCATTCTCCCCAAGTTTTATGATGTCTCGCTTGACAAGCAAATTAGCTTTCTCAAGGTGCTCAAGGTCATTGGTGAGAGAAGTATGAGCAATCTCAGGTTCCTTCTTTGAGGCATCAAGCTCTTGGGACAAGGAATTAGCCCTATCAAGAGTATCCATATCTTTTGCCTTATCAAGTTCAAAAGGTTTCAATTTGTTGTTTAAGAAGTGAAGTGGTGTTCTTTTCCTCGCTTAGCTCTTGCTTAATGAGATTGAATCTTTGTTTCTCATCATCAATATGATATTCCAAGCTATCAATGGTCTCGCCGTGTGAATTGACAAGGTCCATTAATTGCTTGACTCTAGCACGAGCATTTTTAGTAAGAGACATCATAATATTATACATTTCTTGTATATAGTTTTCATGAAATTCATCATTTTCACTATCATGATCATCCAAGATGTTAGAGAGAGATGGAGGAGAAGAGATTACCTTGGAGATCCTTGCCATAAGACAAGTCCTGACAACCTTAGGATTAGGAGAGTCGTCGGAGTAGTCCTTGGTGTAGCCGTAGGTGAGGCGACACCCGGGTTCAGCAAAAACCAAACCGACCACACCCATAACCTTCTCCCCATCCTCATCCTCCACACTGGATATTGCCTTGGAGTGCCTTACCATAAGGCAAGTCCCGACAACCTTAGGAGTAGGGGGCCGTCGGAGTATTCCTTGGTGTAGTCGTAGGTGAAGAGTGAGCTAGGTTCGGAAAATGCCAAACCGTCCACACCCATAACTTTCTCCTCATCCTCATCGTCCCTGCTGGAATGTATTCTTTACGTAGGAAGCCTTTACCATCAAGCTTCTGATTGGAATATGCCCTGAGAGGCAATAATAAAGTTGATTATCGTATTCCAAGTATATGATAGATGTTTATTTTGCATACTATAATTGTATTGATTGGAAACATTAATACATGTGTTTTTAATAATGAAATAAAGGGTTCCTAGTTATGCCTCTCTTATGAACTAGCTCGTTGATTAACAAGATGATCAAAGTTTCCTGATCATGGACATTGGATGTTGTTAATAACAAGGTCACAACATTGGTGGAATGATGTGATGAACATTCATCTGAAGTATAGCAATACGATCAAAGTGATTGTGTTTAAATTGCTATAACATCATACGAAGTAATTCTAGTCCTTAGACCATGGGATCATGTCAATCACTAACACTAGAAGAGTAACTTGATAACATCAAATTTCACACCATAACAGGGTGACTATGGAGATACCGATGATCGAATCTCCGACATGTAATATATCGCGAGACAAAGGGATTTAGTTACTAATCTTAAAGGTTCTCATGACCACGGAAGTCATCGTTGAATGTGTAGGAGTCAGTATGGATCTCTAGGTCCCGTTGCTGATTATTGATCAGAGAAGGGTCTCGATCATGGCTGCATTATTCGCAAATCGTAGGGTGACACACTTAAGGGATACCGACACCATTTGGAGCAAATATGTTCTAGAGAAAAGAATTGCAAAGTGCTGGAATTATTTCAATAGACACCGGAATTGTTTCGGGTGAAATTGCTGAAATTGTTTCTGCATGTGATATTGAAATGTTGGAGGAGGTTTTATGTGAATGTTTGTTAATTAAACTAATTAACAAAATTCTGAATAAAATAAATAAAATAGTTTTATTAAATGAGAGTTGCATTAAATTTGGTGGAAATTTAATGGAGATGAGTGGAATTTTTAGTGGAAGGGAAATTGATGTTAGTGGGTGTCATGGTGGTGGTACGGCAGATGCCATGTATAGGCTAAAGATGGGGCCAATGTGCACTAGAGGAATCTAGGGAGGGAAAGTGTTGTTATTCCACACAGGTGTTTGTATTTCTCTCTAGTTGATGAAGGATTACAAGGGCTCCTCGAGCTGTTCGTGGGAAGGAGACTAGTTCACTTACTGCCCATAATTACTCTCTAGGGTTTTCCCTTAGACCAAAATGACCGGGCCCCCTCTATGGAGGCCCTAGTACTCCTTTTATAGGGGAGCCCAAGTTACAAATCTAAGGCATACGTGGAGGCATATTCATGGTAAAGCAAGATGCTCCTTTTACACTTTAAATGGCTAGTCCGGACTCAGGGCATAAGCCTCCCTAAGCCCCTCTACGGCGTGGCATCACCCGACACTAGTGACGTCTGCCGACATTGGCTACGTCATCCTTGTCGGCCATGCCCCGCTGGTCCTTCCCTCTGTCTGCTTCGCTCACGCTACAGTGGATAGAGGCCACCTTTTGACCAGCAAGATTCCTTTCTTCTCTTCGAAGCCAAGTGGTAACCCGGCTAGCGCCCGGCTAACTCGGTCATGTGCGTACCTGCAAACAAGTCACAAAGGCCTTGCCGACATATGCTATATGTCGGCCGGGTCAAGGTTAGACGAACATCCTCCGGTCCAAGTCATTCCTTAAGTCAGCCAGCCTTGAGGTGACTCGGCCAGCTCTCGCTTTGACCTGGTCGTACCTCGGCTAACGCGGCCTTTATACCCTAGTGTGACCCTACCCGGGGGTATCCCCCCAACATTAGTCCCCGAAGCTGGTGCGGTCTTAGCAACTTCAGCTGATAAGCCCATAGCAGGTTCAACCTATCAAGTTTCATGTTCTCTTCATCGAGTCATCCCGTAACTCGGCTCTTATGATCTGACATTCCCTTGGCTCATTCCGAGATATTACTCACTGGCCAGGTTATTTTCCACTTGTTCGAGTCATCTTTCCTTCTCTCGTATGCTTCCCCACGTCCTACATAGAGGCTAATCATTATTTTGCCTCATTTTAAGGGGCTGCGCTAGTCACTGCGCTGATTACTATATTCACTGTCAGGAATAATTGCTGCAAACATCACATTGTGGCAACCTCCTCATTAACTGTATCACCATGTCGCGTTGTGGGATCTGCTGCTCCCTGTGGCCCTTTGTGTGTCCTGTGTCTGATTGGTTGACTTGGAAAATATACAGCCACTCTGTGTGGCTTCACTACGCCGCTAGATCCCACTACCCCTCTCCGGGGCGCGGTTAAATCGGGGACAATGGCGCCCCTTGGGGATTTTCCCCCACATCGCACGCACTCCTGCCCCTCTTGTTCCTTCATTCCCATAGCAACTCCGCCGCTGCCGCTCCTTCTACTTCGCGTAGCACCGCTGCCGTCGTGCTTTGCTGCCTTGTTGTTCTTCTGTACCCGCGCTGCCGCTCCTATGCAACCTTGCTGCTACAGGGCCTCGCCAGTCTAGGCCACTGCCCCTACCACAGATTGTTTCCACAAGGACAGCTATTTGGAGATGACGGAAGAGGAAATCTCCATTACCAAAGAAGAGGAGGAGGAAGGTGAGGCGCACGAACGCGGCGGTTGGATAGCTCATGGGTTTGTCAAGATGACCTTGACTGGCTCTACCAGACCCGCCGCATCCCCGCAAGAGTTACTTGTCGCCTCGCAGCCCAGGAGATCGCTCCCTCTCCCAATCCGGGTGAGTTTGTGGTATTCTTGTCTCACTTCCAGCACGGTTTCGGCCTCCCCGTTAGTGATTTTTTCCACAATTTCATCAATGTCTACGAGCTTCAACCGCACCATCTCTCGGTGAACACCATCACTTCCCTTTCTTCCTTTGCCTCTGGCATTCAAGGATATGTTGGCCTCTGGCCCACCAAGGAGCTTTGGAACAAGATCTTCGGCCTTCATAAAAATGTCATTCTCGATCCTCATCATGCCCCTGCCGATAAGTCCTTAACCCAGTGCGGTGGAGCTTCTATCTCTCCCTGGAAACACTCTGCATTCCCCGGGTCATAGGCCTCGAGTCCTGCAAAGGCTGGTCCCAGACATTCTTTTATGTGAGGAATAATACAGATGAAGACCTAATCCGGCTTCTTCCCTTCAAGCTGGGTCCTCCAGATACATCCTTGTGGGACCGAATCCCAAGGCGGGCAACTGCTTTGGTGAATCAGGTGGATAGGCGATTCAAGGAGTTGAACAAGCTGGGGCTGCATAGCAAGGACGTGATGATCACCTTTGTTCGCAACCAGATCTCCCCTCTCTAGAAGCACACGCACAAGCTCTGCCACATGAGTGGCCATCTTGACCCAATCGCACTTCCTCCTTTGAGCTCAACAATGACGACATATTTCGCCGAGTTAGGGCTATCTTTAAGACAGAAAAAGAGTTCATCGAGGAGTGGAAGTGGGGGCTAGAACACTACTGTCGGGATAACTAGCCTCCTTCGATATGTTCCTTATTTGATCCTCTTTACGAGTCTTGTCTTATGTTAGAAAACTCTCTTACTCATTTCTTTTGTACTTTGGCCTCCAGCTGTTTCTTCAACAGACCATTGAGGATGGTTCGGTACCATCTCTCAAATGGGGGAAGGACCTCCTAGTCTCGGACATGGTGGAACCGGACATGGAGATGTTCTTTCCCACTTTGGATGGCTCCACACAAACCTCTAATAAGGCCTCTTATTTAAGGGATTGTCGTGATGATGACGACTCCGATGTTGAGATTATGGAGGTACTTGATCCGGTGCCCATTTCTTATGCGTTTTCGGTTGACTCAGCTTCAGCTAACCCGGCCAGATAGGTCCACGAGGATCCTCCTCTTGCCGTGGGTGACCCGGTTCCTGCACCCCCCCCCCCCAAGAAACGCCAGGCGACCTCGGTTGCTGCTTCTGAGGCACCTCCGCCCAAAGAGGCAAAAGAAATCCGGTGTCAAGGGCTCAACAAACCCGAGCCCAAGGTCAAGACCACGGTCCGAAGTGTGCCCCGGCCCAGGGAACCTCCAACCTCAACCGAGTAAGTCATTTTTCCTTCCTCGTCCATTTCTGGATTGTACTTCACTGTCTTCGCGTATTTCTTGTTTCTCTCTTTTGGTTATAACTTGTCATTCTTTGTCTCATTCGGTAGGGCTGGCAGGGAGATCCCCTAGAGTGGTTCTAGCATCGCCTCGCCTATCCGGAGTGCCCCATCTCTCCCTCGCAACGACGACGTTCGCCCGCTAAGCCCCATTCAAGAGACCTTTGGGGTTGTTCTAAATTTGAGCCCACCTCATCTTGAGGAGGGCAACATCAACGTGGGGGAAGTGGTGTTGCCGAGGATACGGCAATGCTAGATCTCCCCAGCTCCTCTTCGGCTCAGCCACAACCCGCCATCACTGAGGTGCCCGTTTCATTGGCACTAACTCAAGTTTCTCCTCCACCGGTACCAGTACCAACACCAGCACTAGTACCAACATCAACACCAACTCCAGCACTAGCGCCAGTATCAGCACCAGCTCTAGAACCAGCACCAACACCAGCACCAGGACCAACACCTCGAAAACCTCAGACAACTTCTTCCGGATCAACTCCTTCCATCAAGGACATGTTGCAACTAGCATCTCAAGCTCAATCTGTAGCACAAACTTTAGCTTCTCTGCAGCGGCCCATGTTTGGCAGCAAAAGAAAGAAGGTTGCCGAGGTTTCCAAGGATCAAGCTTCGAAGGGAACACACATTAATTCTAGATAGCGTACTCTCGCGTCCATGACAAAGAAGGATAGTGCCACCTCCATGTCATCTGCTGTCGGATCTAACGGTAGCAAGCAGCTTACCTTGCACACCAGTCTAGCTACTGCCCTGATCGCGAGGCGAGGGGCCCATGCTAAACGTCTGGTGGCGACCCAGATGCTCAGCAGGGAGAGTTATAGCCCAGCGCTCATTGAATATGTTAATAATTGGAATGATGCTGAGTTCATCAACCCCAAAGATGATCTCCCGAAGAAATTTGGTCCGATTAAGTTTAGCGCCCAAATGAACACTTCTGCCAAGGCCATTTATTTTGTTGGCCGAATGATGGAGGTAAACCCTTTTCTGTCATGCCTTTAATATGCGCAAATACTTAGTGATATACCTACTAGTCCATGAGCCTCCAGGGGAGTAATTTTTTACTCGGCCTGATGGTCTTAGAAAACTAGCAAATGTCCTTAGTAGCTTCAAATATTCACACACCTAGAGCCGGGGCAAGTTCCACTTGGCCCGGATCTTGCAAACTTCAAATATTCACGCACCTAGAGCCGGGTTAAGTTCCACTTGGCCCGGATCTTGCAAACTTCAAATATTCACACCCCTAGAGCCAGGTTAAGTTCCGCTTGGCCCGGATCTTGCAAACTTCAAATATTCACACACCTAGAGCTGAGTTAAGTTCCGCTTGGCCCGGATCTTGCAAACTTCAAATATTCACACACCTAGAGTCGAGTTAAGTTCTACTTGGCCCGGATCTTGCGAACTTCGAATATTCACACACCTAGATCCAGGTTAAGTTCCACTTGGCCATGATCTTGCAAACTTCAAATATTCACACCCCTAGAGCTGGGTTAAGTTCCGCTTGGCCCGGATCTTGCAAACTTCAAATATTCACACATCTAGAGCTGTGTTAAGTTCCACTTGGTATGGATCTTGCAAACTTCAAATATTCACACCCCTAGAGTCGGGTTAAGTTCCGCTTGGCCCGGATCTTGCAAACTTCAAATATTCACACACCTAGAGCCGGGTTAAGTTCCACTTGGCTTGGATCTTCCAAACTTCAAATATTCACACACCTAGAGCCGGATTAAGTTCCGCTTGGCCCAGATCTTTCAAACTTCAAATATTCACACACCTAGAGCCGGGTTAAGTTCCACTTGGCCCGGATCTTGGAAACATCAAATATTCACACACCTAGAGTCGGGTTAAGTTCCACTTGGCCCGGATCTTGCAAAATTCGAATATTCACACAACTAGAGCATGGTTAAGTTCTAGTTGGCCCAGATCTTGCAAACTTCAAATATTCCTTCTTATTCCTGAACTAACATTTGCTTATTTTAGATCACCACCAACCGTCGAACTGCTGAGTTCTAGCGTCTGCTGGACACACAGAAGGACCTATCAAACTGATTGTTGAGTTGAAGAAGAAGTGTAAGTTATTTCATTTAGGATCTTTACTCTTACTCTCCTGCCTCATGTATTGTCCGAATTAACCTGCTATCCAGATTGTACATCCGAGTTTGAAGCTGAGAACACCATCATGAGGAAGAACTTGGACGAGATCATAGGTAACTTGTCTCAGTCACTTAGCTTTTGTCTACCCTTACTTTGACTCGACAGATAATTGTACCTCGGCTCTGCTAGGTCAATCAACTATTGCAGTGACACTTCAAGCGTGCCTATGCCTGACAAGATGCTTCACTTTCTCGAACAAGCAGGGAAGCATCAGGCCGAACTTAAAAAGAAGAATGATGAAATCGCCAAGCTTCTCCTCAAAGACAATGAAATAACTCGGTTGAACGCTGAAATCTAGAGGCTCAAAGATCTTCATAAGGCTGAGCTGGATAAGGCCGACCAGGACTTCTCTGAGGAAAAAGAGTGCATGAAGACTCAGCTAGCTAAGGACCATGATTTGCTAAAGGAGTCCGACACCAAGTTCACATCAGTGAATGTCGAATGTGAAATGCTCAAGAATAGAAGCGCTGCTTCACTTGCTGAACTGGGTTGGATCTTTGGCCATGTCGCACATGAGTTTTCTCCCTTTTGCCGTCATTTCTGTGTCCGGTTTTGGCCCTTGTATTTGTACGGAAATCTTCCTCTTATTCCATTTTCAAGCAAATTCCCTGAATCTGATGCTATTGCCAATGTTGTAGTTGATAAGTTTCGTGAGCAGCGGGGTACTCCGGCCTGTCCTTCCACTGATCCGATTCCTTATGATATGGAGGACATGATGGTGAGCCTCGCGGCGCGAGCAGAAGCCGTGAAGAACTATGGCGTAGATATTATGCCCATAGCTATCCAGATATTACGTGCCATGTGGTCCAATGAGGATACCCTCGAAGGTTCAAGGGATTTTCTTGAAAAATTAATGGAGTGCAAGACTCAGCTGGATCTTTGGCGAGAATACGCTGCACGCGTGGTAGCTAATACGGCATTGAGCTTCGTCCTCTCGTGGTATGAGACGCTGGATTTGAAGGTGCTTGACCGCATGCATACCGGATAAAAATGGACTAATGATCCAGACTATATCGCTAAACGCAAGGCTTGCGCCTACAACCTCATCCAATATGCCTTTTTCCATAGCTAGAATGAAGGTCCGAGCTTCCTTGGCCTTTTCGATGACACCTATGTCTCGGACGGGTCAGATGGCGAAGAAGACGAAGAAGCCTCGGAATTTGCCGAGGATACCGAAGATCTGGAGGAGGCTAGGGCTAATCCAGAAGATGAGGCAGAGACTAGAGCTCCGCCCACTGAGGCCAAATTACCCCCTCCCGCAACTGATGATCTGGCTCCTGCCTCTACTCCTTGATCCGAAAAACTATAAAATTTATCAGATCCCCGGTATGCCAGGTGCAGATGTACTAAGCACAGTGGTTGCGTTTTGCTACTAAGTTTCTAATGTCAGATTAACTTGGATGGAGTCCCCGAGTTTCCTTTTCTTGTTCCTACAATTTTATGATTTGGCTTGCTTCTACCTTGATTCGGTTTTTGACTTACGAGTCCGAGGTTCAAAAAATTGACCCAACAATACTTGAAACTTTGGGACTAGCTCAAAATAATTCAACACAACATAAATAAAGTAAATATAGGGTTAGTCCAAATAACAAATGTCGGCTCAATTATGTTCCTTTCCTTAGTCATTTTTCATGTGCCTTGCAATTCCAAACTTGTTCTCTTGCTTTCCATGAAGCCAATTCTTGTTGGACAGTAGCAAGTCGAAGAGTTAGGTTCTTGGTGCCTAAACACTACTAATCCGGCTAAGGTGTAAGTAATTTAAGCCAGCCAACATATAGAAATTAAACACAGAAAAGACAAATATTAAGCCAGTCCCCGAGTTTCTGCTTGGGGTGCCGAGGTTTCATTGATATGCTCATTGCTGACATACATACCGACATATGAGAGACTCAGATACATACACTTCTTTGCTAGGTGTAAAATGGATGAAGTAGAGCTATGTTCCATGGATGCTTAGATTCCTCACCGGACCTGTCCGCCTTGTTCTTCTCCTATGGCTATGCATCGATAAGATAATAAGAATCATTGTGCAACGCTTTGCTTACAATGAAGGGTCCTTCCCATGGAGGGGATAACTTATGCATGCCAGCAGTGTGCTGCACCAGTCGAAGTATGTGATCACCTTCCTGGAAGACTCGGGGGTTTACTTTCCGGCTATGGTAGCGTCGGAGATTTTAGTGATATATGGTGGATCTGGACAAGGCTAGTTCTCTCGCTTCTTCCAGCAGATCAACATCATTTTGCCGGGCTTCTCGCACTTTGGCTTCTGTGTATTGGGTGACCCTGGGCGAATCATGCTCTATGTCGGCTGGTAGTATAGCTTCTGTCCCATATACCAGAAAAAATGGCGTATAGCCTATTGAACGATTCGGAGTTGTTCTTAAACTCCACAGTACCGCTGGTACTTCTTCTATCCAGCACCCTGCTGATCTTTGCAGCGGCTCAATGAGCCGGGGTTTTATCCCCGATAGAACTAGTCGTTGGATCTTTCCACTTGTTCGTTCGATGCGGGGTGGGCTACTGATGCAATATCTAGCCAGGTCTTCTTTTCTCATCAGAACCTCGCAAAAATGCAACTTCAGCAAAATTTGTGCCATTATCAGTTATGATATTATGGGGATAACCATATCTCAAGATTATATCTTTGAGGAAGGTCATGGCTATTGCCCCATCACATTTCCTGATTGGCTTTACCTCAATCCATTTGGTAAACTTGTCCACCATAACCAAGATATGAGTCATGTTTCCTTTTGCCGGCTTAAATGGGCCGACCATATCCAAACACCATACCACAAATATCCAAGTGATAGGTATAGTTTTCAGTTCCGACATAGGCATATGCATCTTCGTGGCGTACCTCTGACAGCCATTGCATTTTCTTACAAGATCCTCTGCTTTCTCCAAGGCACTTGGCCAATAAAATCCATGCTGGAAAGCTTTTGCCACTAATGATCTGGATGATGCATGATGACCACATTCCCCTTGATGGATATCCTGGAGGATGTCAAGCCCTTCTCCCGGGTCAATGCATCATTGCAGACACTTGTAAAACTTCTTTTGTATAGTTCGGCATTGATAATAGTGTATGCATTTGCTCTTATTTGGATTTTCCTTGAAAGTACCTCATCACTCGGCAAGGTTCCTTCTTTTAAGAATTCAAATATTAGCTTTGCCCATGCAGGTATAGCTCGAACTGGGAAAAGCTCTTCATCTATTTCCATTGCATCTACCAACATAATTCTAGCCGGGTCAAGCTGAACAGTCCCCGGGTTCTGCGAGGCAATCCCCGGGTCTACGGAAGTAGTCCCCAGGTTTGCTAAGGTGCTCCCCGGATTTGGTGAGGTGCTCCCCCAATCTATATCCATGGGGGTGGCTTCTAATCCGGAGTGAGCTAGGACATAGATTGAGTCGGATTCAGGTGAAGGTGTGATGGATGGTTTTCTCAAGTGTTGCAATGCAACACCTGGCGGGATTGGCTGCCGAGATGAACCCAACTTAGATAATATGTCGGCTGCCTCATTTTCAATCCGAGGTACATGGTGGAATTCACATCCTTCAGAGAACCCACTTATTTTTTAAACGTGGAATCTATAAAGGGCCATGTTTGCATCCAGAGCATTCCAATTGCCAGACACTTGCTGCACCACCAAATCCGAATCACCAAAACATTGTATTTGACGTATTCCCACTTCCTTTGCTACCTTAAGTCCATGCACGAGTGCTTCACACTCAGCTACGTTGCTCGACGCGTTAAAATGGATTTGGAGGACATATTTCAACTGATCCTTTTTGGGCGAGGTAAGCACTACCCCGGCCCCCAGTCCTTCCTTTAGCTTTGACCCATCAAAGTGCATTCTCCAATAGTTTGAGTTCGGCAAAGGTGGTTCATATTGCATCTCATCCCAATCCACGAAGAAATCTGCTACTGCCTGGGATTTGATTGCATCTCTTGTATCAAATTGCGGTGCGTATGGGGATAACTCAATTGCCCATTTTGCAATTTGGCCACTAGCATATTTGTTGCTCATAATCTCGGATATGGGTGCTTTGCATATCACCTTGATCGGTTGTTCCTCAAAGTAATGCTTGAGCTTCTTGGCTACCATGTATACATTGTATGCCATTTTCTAATAGTGAGGGTGCTTCAAAGTCGATAACACCTCACTCAGGTAATACACTGGTCTTTGCACCGACTTACCTTCTTCATCACGCTCCACCACAATCACAACACTTATGACTCGGTTGGTGGTGGCTATATAGAGCAACATCAGCTCTTTAGATAGTGGCGAGGTTAACACTGGTGCTGAAGACAACATCTTTTTCAATTCACGGAACACGCTATCAGCTTGTGGTGTCCAAGTAAATTTGTCTGCCTTTTCCATTAACTGGTAGAGAGGCAATGCCTTCTCTCCTAGCCGACTTACAAACCGGCTTAATGATGCTAGAAAACCAGTAAACTTCTGCATATCGTTAAGACATTTTGGCAGTTCCATTCTTTCTATGGCTCAAATTTTTGTGGGGTTAGCCTCGATACCTCGGCTGGATACGAGAAAACTGAGTAACTTCCCAACCGGCACGCCAAAAGTACATTTCTCCGAGTTAAGTTTCATCTGGAACCGCCTTAGGTTCGCGAATGTTTGTCGGATATCATCAATGAGCGTTTTGCTTTCCTTAGTTTTTATCACAACATCATCCACATAAACTTGCACATTTCAACCAATTTGGTCATGTAGACACTTTTGCATGCATCGTTGATACCCTGCATTACGTAAACCAAACGGCATAGTGCGATAGCAATAAGCTCCATAAGGGGTGATAAATGCAGTCTTTATTTGCTCATCCAGGTTCAAAGGTATCTGGTGAAAGCCAGAATAAGAATCTATGAAAGATAACAACTCACACCCGGTAGTTGAATCTATGACCTGGTCTATCCTTGGTAGTGGAAATGGATCTTTTGGACACGCCTTATTCAGGTTCGTGTAATCGATACACATACGCCATACCACATCCACATTCGGATCATCCTTTCTTCTTCTCCAGGAGCACCGGATTAGAGAGCCAATCCGGGAAAAGCACTTCCATGATAAACCCGGATGCAAGGAGCTAAGATATCTCATCTCCAATGACCTTTCTCCTATCCTCAGCGAACTGGCGGAGAGGTTGCTTCACCGGCTTTGCCCCGGGTCTTACATTCAAAGAGTGCTCGGCCAACTCCCTTGGCACACCTTGCAGGTCTTGTGTGGACTAAGAAAAGATATCCTGATTCTCATGGAGGAAGTTGACGAGCTCACTTTCCTATTTGTTGCCTAACCCCGGCACCAATGGTTATAGTACGCTCTGGGAACTGATCGTCAATGGGAACCTTCTTGGTATCTTTTATCGCTTGAAACAACACACACCCATGCGGGTTGGTTAGAACCGGCATATGCTGCTGCGCGGACTGAGCCAATGCCGCCACCTCTTGAATTCTCTTATTCTCTTGAGCAATCACAAGTGACTCAGCCAGGTTAGATCTAGCGGAAGCGCACTCAATAAAACCCCTGAAGTCTCTAGGTATGGTAATCACCCTCCTTGGTCTAGGCAATTTCATCTTCGAGTAACTGATGTGAGTGCTTGCCATGAACTTGTTCAGAGCAGGCCTGCCGAGTAACATGTGATGCGCGCTTTCCAAGTTCACAACCTCAAACTCCAAGTTTTTAGTCCGGCAGTTGTCCCTTGTGTCGAATAACACGTCAACCCGGACCTTACCAATGGGCTCACATGAGATACCCGGCACGATGCCCTGGAAACTAGTCCTCGTTGCTTGGAGCATATTTTCAGATATTCCCAACTTGTGCATGGTATCCTTGTACATGATGTTAATGCTACTGCCATTGTCGATCAGCATCTTGGAAAACCTCAAATTGATATTTGGCCCAATGAATGTCGGGTCTGACACCAGCGCGTACGATCCAGGACTCGGCATAAGCCTAGGGTGATCCTTTATGCTCCAAGTGATTTCCTATTCTGCCCAAGGTATATACCTCGTCACAGCTGGCATTACCGTGTTTACCTCCATATGTCGGTGTTGCAAGCTCTTTCTATCAGTCTCCTCTGTGGTGAACACACAGTAACTTTGGTGAGGCTCTCTGTACTCATTCCTGCCATCATTGCCATGATATCCTTGGTTTTTTGCTGCTGGTTATTCACCTAATGCACCGCATCCGTTCTCTCTTGATTCTCATACCTCGGTGGAGGTGGAGGCAACATCAATTGCTGTCCATTCCCCTAGTGAGTTGTTGCTGCCGAGGTGTATCGTTCTGAGGTACTTCGTGCCAAGGTCCATCATGTCGAGATGCATCGTGCCGAGGTGCCTGAGCATTCCTCGAGCCACTCTACTCTAGCTTCCTCATCCATTCACATTGTCGGGTCGTATGATTGGTAGACTATTCGGACTTGGCGTGTGGAACTTGCACGGCTGATACAACATAGAATCAAATGTGTATGTCTACCTATCCTTTCTTTCCTACCATTGTTTCTTCTGTTCTGGTGTCCAAGGTTTCTTGCCCTCACCCTTTTGTTGCCAATGTTGCCCTCTAGTTTTCTGACGCTGGCTAGCGACAACATTGGGCTGATCCTGATCTACAGCCGCCACTTGCTGCTACCTGTAATCTTCACGATCTTCTCTTCTTACCCCAGAAGTCATTGCACCGCAATACTCCGGCACCCTCACGAGGGTAGTACTCATCGTTGGACTCATTTGACATCATCCGAGGCTTGGTCGGATCTCCCATGGCATATGAATCAGCAATACGGATTGTTTCTACCAACGTAGTTGGCATATATCTCTGCAATATTTGCCATAGCATACTTGCATACCTACACCCTTGGGCGAACCACGCAATAGCTTGTGATTCAATTACCCCTTCACAGGAACTTATCACATTACACCAGCGAGTCAAGAACTCGCAGTCTGTTTCATTTGGTCTTTGCTCGCACAACACCAGAGTTTGTGGCCTATTTGGCCTCTTGTACGTGCTTGATAAATTACTAACAAACATTTTCTCAAAATCTATCTAGTAGTTGATGCTTCCCTCTGGCAGGTTATTTAACCAGACCCTAGCTAGCGCTTCTAACATTTGAGGTACGTACCTCACTGTCCATCTCAAATTTCCTCCGGCTATGTTGACTACAGTTCCATAGTCAATGAGCCAATCATCCG
Organism: Avena eriantha; assembly: GCA_910589775.1. Taxonomy (NCBI): domain Eukaryota; kingdom Viridiplantae; phylum Streptophyta; class Magnoliopsida; order Poales; family Poaceae; genus Avena; species Avena eriantha. The sequence continues at coordinate 285,499,841 of OU342743.1, read as the reverse complement.
GCTTAGTGCTACCATCATACGTCTTTGTTCCTCAGGCCAGCTGAAAGTTCGGCACTGGCGGCTCCCTCATGATCCGAGGTCCAAAACATGTCGGACCCGGAGGGCCTTGCACTTTAATCATTTCCGACCTATAGATTCAGTGTAGTTTTAGTCTTGTGTCATTCGGCTGCAAATTCCTATTCCCCAATCTCAATCTAATCACGTGGTGCTCTGGTCTAGGAAATCCGACATCGGCCATTGCCGAGTAACCATCATTGTATCTATCCTGACCTGGACGAGCATTTTGATGCTGCATTGCTGGGCCGACACTTCTCTCCTGCCGAGGTGCATACTGCTACTGCTGTTGCCGAGGTGCATTTTTCCCTGTGCTCGCTGGATTAAGCTATCCAGCATTACCATTTGCAGCATTTCTCTAACCAGCATTGCCTTGGTCACGGTTACCTCGACCAACTTCACCCCGGTTGGCACTGTGGTGATCCTCATCGATTTGCATTGCTTTTTCCTTTTCCTGCTCTTATCGGATCGTACGGGACCATTTGCTTGCCTTTTCTCCTCGAGGTTACCACTTCCTCTCTTCTAGGGCCGTCATGAGGTGATGACACAGCTCCATCGGACTTTGCCGGGTTATTCCTTGCCGAATAAACTATGTGTGATGCTCCAGGTTGTGCCGGGTTTGCCTTGTTTATTTCCTCATTCTGCTGACATGCTACCCTTAACAAGTGGTTGACTCTCTCATGTTTCCTTTCTTGGGGTTCTCTAGTCAAACCCTCTAACTCGGATGCAGCTACATTTGCGTCCCTGAGGTTCTTTGTCGGGGTACTATATCTCTCCAGCCATGTTGGTACTATAGCGACTATCTGACCCGTCTTAGGCACATACTCCTTGTCAATCAAAGTAATCAGGTTTCTACCTCTGATTTTTACTCCGTCTATAAGATTTGCCTTTGCATACTCCCGCAAAGTGATGTTCAGTGACTGCTATAACTCAGCTACCTTTTTCGCACCAGCTAGCATTTTCTGCCTAGTTTCCTCTAACTCGGCCTATGCCTGAGTCAGATCTACCACTGGCTATATGGTATTGCTAAGCTATCTATTGCCTACTGCAGTACATTCTCTAGCCTCTCTAGTGGAGGGAATCGTGACCTTACCTGCTTTGGCGTGGCGTCCGGATTTGGCGCCGGGTCCTTGCTTGCTCCTGCATCAGACACCATCATCATGACCTCAGCGCATCTTGCGGGGCGAGTGATACGCGAGCTGCGGGCCGCGCTGAGAGGTGGTTCGCCTCCCTCAAAGACATGTTGTGGATGAATGCAGGACTCATCGACACCAACGTAGATCTTGTGGGCACAAAACTTGATGAAGAGGTCGCTGCATGGAGGAGGGCGCCTGCCAAAGCTTCCAACGTTGTCGCTGACGTGGTCCAGCGCTCCAAAGCGCTGAACAAACCCGGAGACAATGCGTTCGCTGGTGCCTAAGATGTTTCATGTCCATATTTTTACTCCTACTAGTGCTGCTAGCCCCACGGTGGGCGCCAACTGTCGTGGTAGTGGCACGGAAGATTCCATTTATAGGCTAAAGATGGGGCCAATGTGCACTAGAGGAATCTAGGGAGGGATAGTGTGGTGATTCCACACACAGGTGTTTGTATTTATCTCTTGTTGATGAAGGATTACAAGGGCTCCTCGAGCTATTCGTGGGAAGGAGACCAGTTCTCTTACTACCCATAACTACTCTCTAGGGTTTTCCCTTAGACCAAAATGACTGACCCCCCTCTATGGAGGCCCTGGTACTCCTTATATAGGGACCAGGGTACTAATCTAGGGCATACGTGGAGGCATATTCTCCAAATATGCCCCTTGGTAAAGGAAGATGCTCCTTTTACACTTTAAACGGCTAGTTCGGACTCAGGGCGTAAGCCTCCCTAAGCCCCTGTGCACTGTGGAATCACTCGAGACTGGTGGCGACAACCGACATTAGCTACGTCATCCTTGTCAGCCACACCCCGCTAGACCTTCCCTCTGTCTTCTTTGCTCACGCTATAGTGGACAGAGGCCACCTTTTGACCAGCGAGATTCCTTTCTTCTCTTTGAAGCCAAGTGGTAACTCGGCTAGCGCCCGGCTAACTCGGTCATGTGGGTACCTGCAAACAAGTCACAAAGGCCATGTCGACATACGCTATATGTCGGCTGGGTCAAGCTTATATGAACATCCTCTAGGCCGGGTCATTATGTAAGTCAGCCAACCTTGAGGTAACTCGGCCAGCTCTCGCTTTGACCTTGTCGTACCTCAGCTAACGCGGTCTTTATACCCTGGCATGACCCTACCCGGGGTTATCCCCCCAACAGTGGGAGCTTGATGACTGCAAGTGCATAGACCAATTATTGCTAGTTGTCATGGTGGTGTCATGGCAGCTTCCATGGATAGGCTAAAGGTGGGGCAAATATGCACTAGAGGAATCCATGGAGGGATAGTGTGGTGATTCCACACACAGATGCTTTGTATTCTCTTAGTTCACCAAGTTTTCAGATGCTTCTTGAGCTGTATTGGAGAGAGGAGGAAGAAGAAGCTCTCTTACTCTCACCACTACTTCTACTAAATGAACCCACTACTCACGCGCCAGCCAGTAACTTGCGATCCCCTTCCACTGAGGTCCTGGCGCTCCTTATAAAGGGAAGGCCAGGCTACTAGCTAGGGCATACGTGGAGGCATATTCTTGGGAATATGCCTCTTCCAAAATAGCAAACCGACCGGGTCACCTTTCGCCTCCGTAAGCCATGCAGAGGCTACGTAAGCCTCTGCGGCGCCAGCGTCAGCCGACATAGGGTGCGTCACCTTTGTCGGCTACGCCTCGTTGGTCCCTCCCTCTGTTCGCTTCGCTCACGCTCCTGCGCATACAAGTTACAAATAGTCCGCCGGCATACGACATACGTCGGCTGGGACACAGTCAGGTGGACATCCTCTGGTCCGGGTTACTCCATAAGTCGGCCTGCCTTGAGGTGACCCGGCCAGCTTTCGCTTTGACCTTTCTATACCTCGGCTAACTCGGCCTCTATACCCGGTGTCACCCTACCCGGGGGTATCCCCCTGATACATTGCAAATGTATCTATAATTTTTGATGTTCCATGCTTGGTTTTATCTCCTTTCTTGTGTTTTGTCCACACTTTGGAGTAATTTTCATATGATTTCTTGGACTAACCTATTAACAAGAGCCACAGTGCCAGCTGCCTGTTTTCTGCTGTTTTTGGTTCCAGGAAAGTAAGAAAATGAATATTCTCGGAATTGGACGGGACAAAAGCCAAAGTGCCTATTTTTCCAGAAGACTCCAGGAGCCAGAATACGACACGGAGGAGGGCCAGGGGCTAGCCACACCACCCCCAGGCGCGGGCTGGGCCTGGCCGCGCCAGGGCATGGTGTGGTCCCCCCAGGCACCCACTCGGTCTCCCTCTTCGCCTATAAGAAGCCTTCTGACCTAAAAACTTCAGGGGGTTCGATGTTTTTCCAGAAGGAGTTCCACTCCGCCGCCACCACCAGATTCCACGAAACAGCACCAGAAACTCCATTCTAGCACCCTACCGGGGCGGGGAATTGGAGGAGATCATCGCCATCGTCATCACCATCTCTTCTCCATCGACCATCCATGTTTCCCACATCTATGAGTGAGTAATCCCCCACTGTAGTCTATGGGGATGGTAGGGATTGGATGAGATCGTTCTTGTAATGGCATCAGATTGTTAGGGCATGGTGCCTAGTATCTTTTATTAGTGCTTTATGACTTTGTTGCGATTTGTTGTGCTTAATGCTTGTCACTAGGGCCCAAGTGCCATGATTTTAGATCTAATCTTATTATTGATTCATTATGATAGTATTGTTCTTGGTCTTATCTGCAAGTTGTATACAAACGTTGTTGTCCGGAACCTATGGCCCCGAAGTGACAGAAATCGGGATAACCGGAAGGGAAAGGCTTTGATGTGAGGATCACATGTGTTCATGGAGTGTTAATGCTTTGCTTCGGTGCTCTATTAAAAGGAGCACCTTAATTGCCAGTAGTTCCCTAGAGGCCCCGCTGCAAACGGGCTGGCAGGATAAAAGATGTTGTGCAAGTTCTCATTGCGAGCACGTATGACTATATATGGAACACATGCCTAGGATTGTCTAATACTTGGATGCTTTATCTTATTTATCTGCAATTGCCCTATGTTCTGATTGCTATGTGAATTGTCTTGTCCATGCAACGCCCGTCCATCCATCCCCATGCCTACCGCACTTGAATCCCACTGTTTACTACTTTTGTTACTATTGTCTTTGCTTTACTACTGCTGTTACTTTACTATTCCTACTACCAAACTGTTGCTACTGATAAACTGCTATGAGCAAGATTGTTTCCAGGCGCAGCTGAATTGACAACTCAGTTGTTAAGGCTGATAAATATTCTTGGCTCCCCTTGTGTCAAATCAATAAATTGGGTTTCACTTCTCTCGAAAATACTGCGATACACCCCCTATACTTGTGGGTCATCAAGACTATTTTCTGGCGCCATTTCCGGGGAGCATAGCTTTATTTATCAAGTTCACTTGGATTCACTATTATTCAAGCTCAGTTTATCTTTCTCCTTGTTTGCTTGTTTCTTTATCAAAAGTACAAAAAAAAGTAGTTCCTACTCTAGTTGTTATTTTCGTTGGTCTGTTATTGTCTTGCCTTATCATGCTTGTTGTCAATGGTTGGTTTCTTTGAAACTGAAGCTTATTGGCATGGTGGGTTCATGGAAGATCAAAAATATTATTATAAGGAACACCTCTTGTCACAAAAAGGGAAACACTTATGGGAACAAATTGATAGATGTATACCATTGCTAGAAACGTGTGCTCTACTTATAATGTTACTTTTTGCTGTGATGAGTCTTGTTGCAGAAAGAGGTATAAACACCTCCCTTTTGAATGTGAGTATCGTGATAATGATACCATATCTTCCTATGATAAAGGAATTTATGAATTTTGTGATGCGGAACAAATTGAAGAATTTATTGCTTGGAAGGGTGCTTTTGAACTTCCTAGTTTGCTTGAAAATATTGATTATTCACCTTATAAGCATGAGGTTTATGGTATACTTAAATTTTGATTTGATAATTACAAGGATGAAAATAGTTATATCCTTGAATATTTTAATAGATGCTTTCCACAAATGGAAGAGACTAATCCCTTGCAGGACCCTATGGAAGAGACTAATGCCTTGCAGGACCCTATGGAAGAAGAAATTGATGAACCTGAAATCTCATTAGATGAAAAAGAGGAGGAGAGTGATGAACAAAAGGAGGAAGAATGGATTAGCTACCCATGCATACCTTCTAATGAGAGTAACTCTTTATCCCTTACATTATTTGATTGTCCCCTTGCTTACTAAAGGAGAATGAATGTTATGTTCCTGAGGTTTCTCTTGAAAATGTTTATAATAAAGCTCTAGTGCTTGTAAATCATGAAGAGCATGCTTTATGTGATAGTTATATTGTTGAGTTTCTTCATGAGGCTACTGAAAATTATTATGAGAGAGGAAAATATGGTTGTAGAAGTTTTCATGGTATTGAAACACCTCTCTATGTGCTGAAAGTTTTGAAGTTACTCTTGTTTTATCTTCCTATGCCTGTCACTTTGTTCTTTGCAAATTTATTTGCTTACACGATTCCTATGCATAGGAAGTGGGTTAGACTTAAATGTGTTTTGGATTTGCTTCTTGATGATCTCTTTTACTTCACTTCATATTTCTTATGAAAGCATCCTCTCAAACTTTTATGCCTGAAGATGATAATATGTCTATTATTCTTGGGAGACCTTTTTCTTAAATACCGCAGTAGCTATTATTAATTGTAATCAAGGGAAGGTGACCTTCAATGTCAATGACAAGGAACATACTATCTATTTCCCCAAGAAGATTGAAAGGACTTATGGTTTGAATTCAATTGAACATGTTGAGGGCATTCAAGTTGGAGAGATATATTGTCCCATACCAAGGGAAAATTTTGAAACTATTATGATTGGGACCATTGCTATCAAGGTTGAGGTAACATAATCATTAGTGGAATACAAGGTTTTGTATCATATGAAATTGTTTTGGTAACAAGACCTCATCAACCTTGTTAACGAAAGGATTTCATCGAACAAAACAATGTTTTCACCATAATTATCTCCGCTTACTTCTATTCTATTCACTTTTAGCTTTTGCTTATGCCTAATTTAAAGGCATTAAAGGAAAGTACTTATTAGGAGATAACCCAAAAGTTTTAGTTGAGTCTTGGAAGTTATTACTTGAAAAATAACCGCTCTTTATCCTTTTTATTTGCTTTTTGTGCCAAGAGTAACCTCTAATGAGAGAGAAGTAATGATTGGGAAAGTTGTTGTCCCGAAACAGATTTCTGTGCTTCACCGTAAAAAATCGTAAGAGAGCTCTGTATGTCGTATTGAGCTGTAATGTTTTGTGCTTCTGCCTCAGGTTGTTATCTAACTTTCGTTAGTTCAACACTTGTTGATTTGAGCAATAGAAGGTCTTCGAAAAAATTCTTCTTTACCTGCTGGTCTGTTTTGACAGATTTCTGCCATTTTCTGCATTTGCTTCTTGTTGGTTACTTTTTGAGTTCTTTTGGGGAATTGAGATTTTTGAGGGAAGTGCTACAGTATCTAGTGTTCTAATGGATGTTTATTTGGTGTTATAACTGAACCTTAAGACTTATTATCTTGAGTGCACTAATGTTGCTAATAAAGATTGTGTGAAGTTTTGTATGAAGGAAAAATTTCAGGTGTATGGAAGGAATGAGTAATGAGATGAAGGATGGACTAAACCTCAAGCTTGGGGATGCCACGCGTGTCACCCCAAGAAATATCCAATAAGTACAAGCGTCAAAGCTTGGGGATTCCCAAGGCATCCCCTTCTTCATCAATAAAAATCCCAGGTTTCTTCAAAACGTTTCATTTCTATTGTTTCATGCACAGTTGTGTTGTTCTTGGAGCGTCTTCTTTTTTTCGTTTTTGTTTTGGTTTTTAGTTTGCGTGGTTTTCTTAGTTTGCTGAATAAATTGGTTGGACCTCCTCTTTCATATATTGGTGTTCAAATAGTTTGGTTTGGTTTGGTTTGGAAAAGAGTAGGAAAGCTCATGCTTAAGTGGTAAAGAGAGCTTGTTTTTGACTGTGGCATGTGCTTTGTCATGCCATGCTTGATATTGTTTTGGCCTTATGCTTAGTATTCTTTGTTGTAGCATGATTTGTTATAAACAATTGAGATTGCTTAATGTGCCTTGGATGAATCATGCGTTGTTTTAGCATATTAAAGCATAGTATAGTGGTATTCTCCTTTGATGTTTTATTTGGGTTGACTTGGCGCATGCTCACACCATGTTATGACTATCTCAAGTCACCATAAGCCTTTATGATCCTTTATTTTTCAACTTGTAGTATCATTTTATGCTTTGATCAATGATGTTTTGTCGCTCTGCATGATTATGGCCATTATTGCTCTCTCGTTTGTCGCTCGCTTACTATTGCTAGCCTTCACTTTCACTGAGTATGTTTTACTCATGTTTCCAACTCCCTAAAACAAAATATTTCCAAAGTGTCCACCATACCTACCTATTAGCATCATTTGCTACTTCTGTGCATATTCAATATGCCTTGTTTTCTTCCGAATAAAATGTTTGCTTGTTATGAGAAACTTAGTTAGTAAAGCTCTCACGAACTTGATGGCACACTTTATTTCCTGCACTTAATAAACCTGAACCATTGTGAACTCTCCATGAAAGTTATATGCTTGCAAATTATAGGCTAGGAATTAGCAGAACCGTGCTGTCACAGGGAATGCTTTCAACACTTGTAAATATATACCCAATTGATACCTTGCTCTTTTGTTTGCAGATGTCGTCGGTGTGAAATAAAAGGCGAGCTTGTAAGTCCATGGAGTTATGTATGTGTGTTAGAGAAACGCCTGGGCCGCTGGTCTAATCCATGCTGACATGGTGGAAACCTGCAGCGTAACCATAATGATATCTATGAAGCATTCTTCTTATAAAAAAAGAGAGAGATAGCTACTGAGAAAAAAAGAAAAAAAATAATTTTATGAAAAGAGGAAAGAGAGAAAAAAGCACCATTTTCCCATGGTAAATAAGAAGATTGCTGAGATACTCATTGTCTGCTTGCCTTGTCATTTTGATATGGGGATTCTTCCGTATCATCGGGCAAGGGGTACCCCATTGGCGGTTCTCAATGATACGCACATACTTACGATGACAAGAACTTTCCAGTAACTAAAGTTGAGTAGCATGAGGAGTGGCCCTCGTACTCAAGGGACTTGGGATCTTCAGTTTATAGTCTGTCAAGCATATAACTCAGATTGGACTTCACTTTCACCTTAACCACATGAAAGATGCTTATGATAGGGGCAATGAGAGCTCAAAGCTAATGAGTACCATATTTTTAGCATTTGGAAGCCTTTCAAACTTTCCAAAACATGTTCATTTCCTTGTTGAGTCTCCACACATTCTATGAGCACTTTCTTGAGAGCATAGTGGCCATTCTTAGTTCTATGTGCATTGTCCCAAGACTTGTTGATTGATGCATACTTTGATGGTGCATGTCACCTAAAAAATTATTAATTATTTTTATCACTTACCTACTCGAGGACGAGCAGGAGTTAAGCTTGGGGAAATGTTGATACATTGAAAATGTATCTATAATTTTTGATGTTCCATGCTTTGTTTTATCTCCTTTCTTGTGTTTTGTCCACACTTTGGAGTACTTTTCATATGATTTCTTGGACTAACCTATTAACAAGAGCCACAGTGCCAGCTGCCTATTTTCTGCTGTTTTTGGTTCCAGGAAAGTCAGAAAATGAATATTCTCAGAATTGGACGGAACAAAAGCCAAAGTGCCTATTTTTCCAGAAGACTCCAGGAGCCAGAATATGAGACGGCGGAGGGCCAGGGGCTAGCCACACCACCCCCAGGAGCGGGCTGGGCCTGGCCACGCCAGGGCATGGTGTGGGCCCCCAGGCACCCCCTCGGTCTCCCTCTTCGCCTATAAGAAGCCTTCTGACCTAAAAACTTCAGGGGGTTCGACGTTTTTCCAGAAGGAGTTCCGCTTCACCACCACCACCAGATTCCACAAAACAGCACCAGAAACTCCGTTCTGGCACCCTGCCAAGACGGGGAATTGGAGGAGATCATCGCCATCATCATCACCATCGCTTCTCCATCGACCATCTATGTTTCCCCCATCTATGAGTGAGTAATCCCCCGCTGTAGGCTATGGGGATGGTAGGGATTGGATGAGATCGTTCTTGTAATGGCATCAGATTGTTAGGGCATGGTGCCTAGTATCTTTTATTAGTGCTTTATGACTTTGTTGCGACTTGTTGTGCTTAATGCTTGTCACTAGGGACCGAGTGCCATGATTTCAGATCTGAACTTATTATTGATTCATTATGATAGTATTGTTCTTGGTCTTATCTGCAAGTTGCATGCACATGTTGTTGTCCGGAACCTATGGCCCCGAAGTGACAGAAATCGGGATAACCGGAAGGGAAAGGCTTTGATGTGAGGATCACATGTGTTCACGGAGTGTTAATTCTTTGCTCCGGTGCTCTATTAAAAGGAGCACCTTAATTGCCAGTAGTTCCCTAGAGGTCCCGCTGCAAACGGGCTGGCAGGACAAAAGATGTTGTGCAAGTTCTCATTGCGAGCACGTATGACTATATATGGAACACATGCCTAGGATTGTCTAGTACTTGGATGCTTTATCTTATTTATCTGCAATTTCCCTATGTTCTGATTGCTATGTGAATTGTCTTGTCCATGCAACGCCCATCCATCCATCCCTATGCCTACCGCACTCGAATCCAACTGTTTACTGCTTTTGTTACTACTGCTGTTACTTTACTATTCCTACTACCAAACTATTGCTACTGATAAACTGCTGTGAGCAAGATTGTTTCCAGGCGCAGTTGAATTGACAACTCAGTTATTAAGGCTGATAAATATTCTTTGGCTCCCCTTGTGTCGAATCAATAAATTAGGTTTCACTTCCCTCGAAAATACTGCGATACACCCCCTATACTTGTGGGTCATCACCCCCCAACATTAGTCCCCGAAGCTGGTGCAGTCTTAGCAACTTAAGCTACTAAGGCCACAGCAGGTTCAATCTGTTTTCTCCCTTTTCCGAGTTACTCTGTAGCTCAGATCCTATGGTGTAGCATTCCCTTGGCACATTCTGAGTCATCACTCGCTGGCCGGGATACCCTTCAGTTTTCCGGGTTATCCTTCCTTCTCTCGTACACTTCCCGACGTCCCACATGGAGGGTAATCATTATCTTGCCTCATTTTAAGGGCCTGTGCCAATTACTGCACTTAGTGTCAGGGGTTACTGCCGCAAACGTCGTGTCGCAGCTGCCTCCTCGTTAACTATATCACCATGTCGTGTCGTGGGATCCCTTGTTTCATGTGGCCCTTCCTGTGGCTTGCCTCTAATTGGCTGATCCGGGTGATACACGGCCACACCGTGAGGCCTCGACGCATAGCACGATCCCACTACCCACTGCTGGGGCTTGGTTAAATAGGGGAGGGGCGCGTCCCTTGGGTGTTTTCCCCTTCTCGCGCCCCTTAGCCTTTTTGCCTCTTCTTCTTCCTTGCGACGGTGCCGCCGCCGCATCTGCCATGCAACGTCGCTGCCGCACCGTGCTTCTTCGCATTAGCCTCGCTGCCACAACCGCGCTGCTTCAACGTCATGGGTCCGCGCCAATCCAAGCTTCTGGCCCCCACCTCCGAACTGGCCGGTGAGGACAGTGATCTAGAAATGACTGAGGAGGAGCTCGTCGTCGTCGGGGAAGAAGATATGGAGGAGGAGGGTGAAACTCTGGGGAGCGGTGGCTGGGCCGGTTCCTGGGTGTGCAAGGATGACCTAGATTGGCTCCACCGCACCCGCCGCATCACCGAAGGCGTAATTCCGCGCCTCCCCTATGAAGAGATTGCTCCCTCACCCAATCCGGGTGAGTTCGTTGTCTTCCTTTCTCACTTCCAGGATGGCTTCGGCTTGCCTGTGAGTGATTTCTTCCACGATTTTGTCAACATCTACGAACTCCAACCTCATCATCTTCCGGCGAACGCCATCACATCCCTCTCTACCTTCGCATCCGCCATAGAGGGATACCTCGGCCTATGGCCCACCAAAGAGCTCTGGATCCGGTTCTTCGGTCTGCGGAGGAACGTGATTCCGAATAAGCTACGTGCCCTGGAGGACAAGCACCTGACCCAATGTGGTGCGGCCTCCATCTCACCCCAGAAGCAATTTGTCTTCCCCCGGTTCACGGGGCTTGAATCTTTGCAAGGGCTGGGCCCGGACCTTCTTCTATGTGAGGAATGGGACGGATGAGGATCTGATCCGGCTGTGCCCCTTTGCGATGGGTCCTCCTAATCCGGATCTGTGGGACCGGGTTTCCAAGAAGCCAACTGTCTTGGCGAATCAAGTCAATAAGAGGTTCTAGGAGCTGAAGGATCTGTGGCTGCGTAACGAGGATGTGATGATCACATTCGTCCGCAGCCGGATATCCCCCCTATAGAAGCGCACGCACAAACTTTGCCATATGAGCTGGCGACTTGACCCCAACCGGACCTCCTCCTTCGAGTTAAACAAAACTGAGATCTTCCGTCGGGTCAAGGCCCTCTTCATAATCGACAAGGACTTTAGCTCTGACTCGGAGCGGGGGTTGGAGCATTACTGTCGGGATAAGCTTCCTCCCGCGGTAAGTCTCATTTCCTAATCCTTCTCCGAGTTATATCTTATGTCGGAGCATGTTGTTTATTTGATCCCTTTGCATTTTCCTTTTAGTTGTTTCTTCAGCAGACCCTTGAAGATGGCATCGAGCCTTCCCTCAAATGGGGGAAGGATCGACTTGTCTCAGACGAGGAGGAGCCAGATCAGGAAATGTTCTTGCCTACCCTGGATGCAACCAAGTGACCCTCTGGTAACTTCTCTTCCTTAAGGAATTGGCCTGACAATGAAGATGATTCTGACATTGAGGTGGTGGAGGTATTTGACACGGTACCCATTTCTTACGCATTTCCGGGTTCAGCTAACCTGACTGGGCAGATCCACGAAGATCCCCCTCTTACTACGGGTGAGTCGGTTCCTGCTGCGTCTAAGAAGCGGGCCGCTACCTCGGCTGCTTCATCCAAGCTTCCCCAAGCAACCAAAAGACGGAAGAATTCTGCTGACAAGGCCGCTACCAAACCTCCGACTAAGGCCATAGTTCGGAGAGCTCGGAAGCCCAAGGAGCCTTTGACTTCTGACGAGTAAGTCACTTTTTTCTTTTGTCCAATTCTCTGCTTCATGCTTCTCTGTCTATATGCTTTTTGATACAACTTCTTATTCGTTGTCTGATTCGGCAGGGCTACGATGGAGGTTCCCCAGAGTGGCTCCAGCATCGCTTTGTCCCTCCGGCGCACCCCATCTCCCCCTCGTGGTGACAATACACGCCCACTGAGCCCAATTCAGGAGGGTTCAGTGGCTGCTCCGGGTCCTAGCCCACCTCGTCCAGAGGAGGTCAACCCCGGAGCAGGGGGAAGTGGCACAACCTAGGTAGCTAATGCTCCCAGCTCTTCATCGGCTTAGCCGCAACCCGTCACTTCCGAGGTACCAGCAACAGCAGTAGCACCACTGCCAACATCAGCACCGGCACAAGCACCAGCGCCAGCACCAATAGCAGCACCAGCAACAACTCCTTCTGCCTCGTCCGAGTCTTCCAAGACCCGGCGAGAAGACCCCGCTAGCACCAAGGCCGCACCCAAGTCCAAATCTGCAGCTCAAGCTTTAGCCTCCCAACAGCAGCCCAAGGCTAAGAAAGGTTCTGGAGCCACCAAGGCAACATCCATCGAGGCTGGATAGCGCACGCTCGCGTCCATGCTGCCAAATAAAGATGCCCCCTCCGGGTCAGCTAGCAGCAAGCAACTCGCACTGCATACTAGCCCTGCTGCCGCCCAAGTTGCGAGGAGGGAGGCCCACGCCAAAGGCTTGGTCGCGCCCCACATGCTTAGTGGAGAGGGCTATCTTCCGGCTCTGATCAAATACGTTAATAATTGGAACAGAGCGGAGTTCGTCAATCCCAACAACGATCTCCCAGAGAAGTTTGGGCCCGCCGAATTTAGCGCACAAATGAACACAGCAGCCAAGGCTATCAACCTTGACGGCCGGATGATGGAGGTACGCTACTTTGTCTTTTACTTAATACGCACAATTGCTTAGAGACATATCCATTAGTCCCCGAGCCTCCGGGGGAGTAACTTGTTACTCGGTCGGATGCTCCTTAGTGAACTAGCATAGCTCCTTAGTAGCTTAGAATATGAGCCGGGTTAAGTACCACTTGACCCATATTTTGTACACTTCGAATATGCACACACCTAGAGCCGGGTTAAGTTCCACTTGGCCCGTATTTTGTACACTTTGAACATGCACACACCTAGAGCCGGGTTAAGTTCCACTTGCCCCGGATTTCGTACACTTCGAACATGCACACACCTAGAGCCGGGTTAAGTTCCACTTGGCCCAGATTTTGTACACTTCGAATATACATATAGCTGAGCCAACCTTGCTCTTTTCAGGTCACCACCAATCGTCGGACTGCAGAGTTTCAGCGCCTCTTGGACTCACACAAGGTGCTGCGCTCAAAACATGCTACGCTTCTCGCGGAGTTCGAGAAAAGGGGTAAGTTTTCTCTTTGACTTTTCCCCCCATCTTTCTTTGTCTTTTCCCGCCAAACTAATCTGTTATTCGGATTGCACAGCCGGAGTGGAGGCCGAAAATACTATCATGAGAAAAAACTTAGACGAGATAAAAGGTAATTCAGTTTGGTCAACCCTCTTTTGTGCTCTTTCTCCTTTCTTCTTGGCTCGGCAGATATTTATACCTCGGCTCTGCCGGGTTAACACACTGTTGCAGCCTCCCTTGAAGATAGTGTGCCCGTGCCTGATATGATGCGGCATTTTCTCGAACAACTAGGGCAACACCAGGTCGAGCTCAAGAAGAAGGACAACGAGCTTGCCAAGCTTCGAGCTAAGGATGACGAACTCACCATGCTCAAGGCTGAGATGAAAAAACTCAAGGAGCTCCACAAGACAGGGATGGACAAGGCTGGCCGAGACTTCGCCGAGGAGCGAGAACGTCTCAGCCTTCAACTTGCAAATGATCAAGAGCTGTTGAAGGAGGCCGACGTCAAGCTTGACTCGGCAAATGTTGAACTTGAGAAGCTCCGGAAGAGGCATCATGATTGCACCACAGAGCTGGCTCGGATCCATAGTCATATCTCCCGTAAGTTCCTTTTACCTCAGTCGGCATGTATTTCTCCGGGTTAAACTCTTTTACTTATTTCACTTGTTTTGTTTTTAGGCAAATTCCTAGAGGGCGATGCCATTGCGGTTGCTGCGGTTACCAAGTTCCGCCAGCAGAGGGGTACCCCAACTGGTCCTGGCTCTGAAAACATTCCCTATGACATGGAGGACTTGCTGGTCCGCCTATCCTCTCATATTGAAATTGTGAAGAACTATGGTGCGGGTCTCCTGAATTCAGCCGTCTGGATCTTCCGTGCCCTTTGGCCTGGTGAGGATCCTCCGGAGGGGTCCACTGCTCTGATCAACAAATTTATGGATTGCGAGACCCAGCTTGACCTCTGGAGGGAATCCACAGCACGCGTCGGAGCTGATATTGTCCTCCACTTTGTGCTCACATGGTATGAAAAACTGGATCTGAAGGTTCTCGAGCGCTTGCGCACCGGGTCTAGGTGGTCGAATGATCTGGATTGGGTAGCTCGGCGCAAAGCTTGTGCCCATAACCTTATCCAGTTTGCCCCTGTCCATGAATGGAACGAAGGACCAAGCTTCCTCGGCATCGTTGATGACGAATATGTTGAAGATGACTCGGGTGACGAGGAAGAGGATGAAGCCATGGATCTCGAAGATAACGAAGATGATGACGAGACTGAAGCCAGAGTTCCTCCCGCTGGCGCCGAGTTACCCCCTCCTGCTGCTGCTCCTTGAGCATGAAAAACAATTTGAAATTTATCAGATCCCTGGTATGCCGGGTGCAGATGCATCAATCATACTTATTATGTTTTGCTACTAAGCTAATCATGCCGGATTAACTTGCGCGTAGTCCTCGAGTTTCATTTTCTTGTTTCTTCAATTTCATGGCTCGGCTCGTGTCTACCTTGATTCG
This sequence comes from Avena eriantha, assembly GCA_910589775.1. Lineage (NCBI taxonomy): Eukaryota > Viridiplantae > Streptophyta > Magnoliopsida > Poales > Poaceae > Avena > Avena eriantha. The sequence goes on along the minus strand of OU342743.1, from coordinate 285,484,608 downwards.
GTTTTGTAACTTACGAGTACGAGTTTCAAAAATTGACTTAACAATACTTGGAAACTTTAGGATTAGCTCAAAATACTCCAGCGTAGTAAAAGTAAAGTAAACATAAGGTTAGTCCGAATAGAGAATGTCGGCTCGATTACGTTCTTTTCCTTAGTAGTTTTTCATGTGCTTCACAATTCCAAACTTTTTCTCTTGCTTGCCATGAAGCCAATTCTTGTTGGACAGCAGCAAGTCAAAGAGTTGAGTTTTTGGTGCTCACACACTACTAATCCGGTTTAAGCAAAAGCAACTTAAGCCAGTCGACATAAAAATAAATAACAAACACAGAAAACAACAAATATTACTAAGGCAGTCCCTGAGTTACTACTCGAGGAGCCAAGATTTCATTGATAAACTCATTTCCGGCATACATACCGACATATGAGAGACTTGGATACACACACTTCTTTGTTAAGTGTAGAACGGACGAAGTAGAACTACATTCCATGGACGCTTAGATTCCTCGCCGGACCTGTCCGCCTTGTTCTTCTCCTGTGGTTTTGCATCGATGAGATAATAAGAGTCATTGTGCAATGCTTTGCTTACAATGAACCTCCCTTTCCATGGGGGGATAACTTATGCATGCTAGCAGTACGTTGTACCAGCCGGAGTACCAGATCACCTTCCCAGAAGACTCAGGGGTTTACTTTCCGGCTATGATAGCGTCGGAGATTTTGCTGATATATGGCGGATCTGGACAATGCCAATTCTCTCGCTTCTTCCAGCAGATCAACATAGTTTTGCCAGGCTTCTCGCACTTCGGCTTCTGTGTATTGGGTGACCCTAGGCGAATCATGATCTATGTCGGCTGGTAATACAGCTTCTGCCCCATATACCAGAAAAAATGGCATATAGCCTGCTGATCGATTCAGAGTTGTTCTTAAACTCCACAGTATCGCTGGTAGTTCTTCTATCCAGCACCCCGCTGATCTCTATAGTGGCTCAATGAGCCGGGGTTTTATCCCGGATAAAACTAATCTATTGGATCTTTCCACTTGTCCGTTCGATGCGGGGTGGGCTACTGAAGCAACGTCCAGCCGGATCTTCTTATCTCGGCAGAATCGCGCAAATGCTCCTTCAGCAAAATTAGTGACATTATCTGTTATGATACTATGAGGGTAGCCATATCTCAGGATGATATCTTTGAGGAATGTCATGGCTGTAGCTCCATCACATTTTCTTATTGGCTTTACTTCAATCCATTTTGTAAACTTGTCCACCATAACCAGGATATGGGTCATGTTTCCTCTCGCTGGCTTAAATGGGCCAACCATATCCAAACACCATACGACAAATGGCCAGGTAATTGGTATGGTTTTGAGCTCCGACATTGGCATGTGTGTCTTGGTAGCATATCTCTAACAACCATTACATTTTCTTACTAGGTCTTCTGCTTGTTCCAAGGCACTTTTCCAGTAGAATCGATGTCGGAAAGCTTTTTCCACTAAGGCTCTGGATGAGGCGTGATGCCCACATTCCCCTTGATGTATATCTCAGAGGATGTCTAGCCCTTCTTCTGGGTCAATACACCATTGCAGGACATTCATGACACTCCTCTTGTATAACTCGGCATTGATAATCGTGTATGCCTTTGCCCTCCTCTGAATTTGCCTTGAAAGCACTTCTTCATTGGGAAAAATTCCATCCTTCAGGAACTAGAATATAGGCAGTGCCCAAGCTAGTATAGCTCGCACCGGAAACACATCCTCGTCAATTTCCATTTGATCCACTAACATAACCTCCGCCGGTCAAGCTGCACAGTCCCCGGGTCCTGCGAAATAGTCCCCGGGTTTCCTGAACCACTTCCTACATCAATGTCCATGGGCACAGCTTCAGACTCCGGATTGGCCGGGATATAGATTGACTCGGATTCTAGGGATGGCCTGATAGATGTCTTTCTGAGGTGCTCTAGTGCTACACCCGGTGGAATCGCTTGTCGGGTTGATCCGAGCTTCGACAGTATGTTGGCAGCCTCATTTTCCAGCCGAGGTACATGGTGAAATTCACAGCCTCGAAGTATCCTGATATCTTCTGCACATGAAATATGTACAATGCCATGTTTGCATCCAAAGCCTCCCATTTCCTTGAGACTTGCTGAACTACCAGATCCGAGTCACCAAAGCACTGGATCCGACGTATTCCAATTTCCTTTGCCACTTTGAGCCCATGCACAAGCGCTTCATACTCTGCAACATTGTTTGATGCTGCGAAGTGGATCTGCAGCACATACTTCAGTTGGTCTTTCTTGGGTGAGGTAAGCAAAACTCCGGCGCCTAACCCGGTTTTCCTTTTTGATCCGTCAAAATGCATTCTCCAGTAGTTCGGATCTGGCAACGCTGGCTCATATTGCATCTCGGCCCAATCCACGAAAAAGTCGGCCACTGCCTGAGACTTGATCGCATCTCTCCTGTCGTATTGTGGAGCATAAGGGGCTAGCTCAATTGCTCATTTTGCGATCCGGCCCCTTGCATCCTTGTTTCTCATTATTTCAGATATGGGGGCTTCACATATCACTTTTATGGGGTGTTCTTCAAAATAGTTCTTTAGCTTCTTAGCCGCCATATACACACCATATGCCATCATCTGATAGTGAGGATAGTTTTGTTTTGACGCTGATAATACCTCACTCAGGTAGTAGACTGGCCTTTGCACCGACTTACCCTCTTCCTCACGCTCTACCACTACCACTGCACTTACAACTCGGTTGGTTACGGCTATGTAGAGCAACATTGGCTCTTTTGATAGTGGAGAGGCTAACACTGGTGCAGTGGCTAACATTTTCTTTAACTGGATGAAGGCTTCATTGGCCTACGGCGTCCATACAAACTTGTCCGACTTTTTCATTAGTTGATAGAGAGGCAATGGCTTTTCTCCCATCCGACATACAAACCGACTTAAGGATGCCAGACAACCAGTGAACTTTTGGACATCGTTAAGACACTTCGGCAATTCCATTATCTCTATGGCTCAGATTTTAGTTGGGTTAGCTTCGATACCTTGGCTAGAGACTAGAAATCCAAGTAATTTTCCAGCCGAGACACCGAAGGTACACTTCTTCGGGTTAAGCTTCATTCGGAACCTCCTTAGGTTCGCGAACGTTTGCCTGATATCATCAAGGAGCGTTTTGCTTTCCTTGGTTTTTATAACCACATCATCCACATACACTTGCACATTCTGGCCAATTTGGTCATGTAAACATTTTTGCATATATCTTTGGTACGTTGCCCCTACATTACGTAAACCGAAAGGCATGGTGCGATAGTAATAAGCCCCATACGGGGTAATAAACGTAGTCTTTATTTGATCATTCGGGTTCAGAGGTATCTGGTGGAAACCAGAATATGCATCTATGAATGACAATAACTCACACCCGGTAGTAGAGTCTATGTCCTGATCTATCCTTGGCAGTGGGAATGGATCTTTTGGGCACGCCTTATTCAGGTTCGTGTAATCGATGCACATACGCCAAACCATTGCCACATTCGGATCATCTTTCTTCTTTTCCACCAGCACCGGATTAGATAGCCAATCCGGGTAAAGCACTTCCATGATGAATCCGGCTACGAGGAGCCGAGCTATCTCATCTCCAATGACTTTTCTCCTGTCTTCGGTGAAGCGGCGGAGAGGTTGCTTCACCGGCTTTGCTCCGGGTATCACATTCAAAGAGTGCTCGGCCAACTCCCTCGGAACACCTTGCAAGTCCTGTGTGGACCAAGCAAAGATATCTCGATTCTCACGGAGGAAGTTGACGAGCTCACTTTCCTATTTCTCATTTAACCCGGCACCAATTGTTACGGTGCGCTCTGGGAACAGATCATCAATAGGTACTTTCTTTGTATCCTTTGTTGCTTGAAATGAGACACTGCCATGCGGGTTACTCAGCGCCGGCATATACTTCTGCGCGGACTAAGCAAATGCCGCTACTTCCTGGATCTTTCTCTTTTCTTGTGCAATCACGAGTGACTCGGCCAGGTTAGACCCGGCTGATGCACACTCAATTGAACGTCGGAAATCCCCAGCTATGGTAATTACTCCATTTGGCCCAGGCAACTTCATCTTCAGGTAACTGATGTGAGTACTTGTCATGAATTTGTTCAGGGCTGGCCTACCGAGTAACGCGTGATAAGCGCTTTCTCAGTTCACAACCTCAAACTCCAAATTCTCAGTTCGACAGTTATCTCTCGTGCCGAATAACACGTCAACCCGGACTTTGCCAATGGGTTCACAGGAAATACCTGGCACAATGCCATGGAAAGTTGTCCTTGTGGCTTGGAGTATGTTCTCCGAGATACCCAACTTGCGCATTGTATCCAGTACATAATATTGATAATGCTGCCATTGTCAATCAGCACCTTAGAGAACGTCACATTGATATTTGGCCCGATCAACGTTGGATCCAGCACCAATGCATACGAACCAGGACTCGGCATGAGCTTGGGATGGTCCTTGATACTCCAAGTAATTTCTTGATCCGACCAAGGCATATACCTCGTCACTGCCAGCATAACTGCATTCACTTCCATATGTCAGCGTTGCAAGCTTTTTCTATCCGTTTCCTCTGTGATAAACACATAGTAACTCTGGTGATGCTCTTCGTATTCATTTCTCCCCTCATTGCTGGGATACCTTTGATCTGGCTGATGCTGGTTTCCACCTGATGCACTTCATCCCTTCTTTCCTGATTCTCATACCTCGGCGGAGGTGGTGGTAGCATTAACTGTTGCGTATTTGCTCTGGAGAGCAACTGCTGCCGAGGTAACTCTTGTCGAGGTTGATCGCTCCGAGGTGCCTGAGCATTCCCCGAGCCACTTTGCTCTATCTTCCTCATCCACTCACATTGCCGGGTCGTATGACCGGCCGGGTTACTCGGCTTTGGCGTGTGAAATTTGCACGGCCGATCCAGCATTGCCTCATACGTATACCTCGGCCGGTCTTTCTTTTCTTGCCACTGTCTCTTTTGTTCGGGCGTCCATGTTTTCTTGCCATCATTTCTTGGTGTCCACTATGGCCCTCCAGTTTTCTGACGCTGATTACTCCCTACTCCAGGTTGATCTTGGTTTACAGCAGCAACTTGTTGCGAACTGTACCTGTAATCCGGTTTATCATCTCTTCTCTTACCCCGATAATCATTATGTCGGGATGATCTAGCTCCATCTTGCTGGTAGTACTCCTCATTTGCCTCGTTTGACATAAGCCGGGGTTGAGTCGGATCACCCAAAGCATACGAATCAGCAAGCTGGATTGTCTCTGCCAGTGTGGTTGGCATATCTCTTTGTAACATTTGCCATAGCATGCTTGCAGATCTACATCCTCGTGCAAACCAAGCTATGGCATGTGACTCAATCACGCCCTCGCATAAGTTTGGCACATTGCACCAGCGAGTTAGGAACTCCCGGTCTATTTCATTTGGTCTCTGCTTACACATTGCTAAGATCTCTGGCCTATTCAGCCTCTGATACGTGCTTGAGAAGTTACTGATGAACATTTCCTCAAAATCGATCAAGCAGTTGATACTACCGGGTGGTAAATTGTTCAACCATACCCTCACTGGCCCCTCCAGCATCTAAGGTACCTATCTCACTGCCCATCTAAATTTGCATGTCGCAATTTTCACTGTTGTTGCGTAGTTGATTAACCAATCCTCCGGCTTGGTGCTGCCGTCATATGTTTTCGTGCCTCTGGGTAACTGGAAGTTAGGTACCGGAGGCTCTTTCATGATCCGGGGCCCAAAGCACGCTGGACCCAAAGGACCTTGCCCCTCAATTAGCTCCGACCTATAGAGCCGATCCAGTTTTAACCTAGCGTCATCAGGCATCAAGTTTCTGCTTCCCAACCTTGACCCTCTCACATGATGATCCGTCCTATGGTATCCTGCATTCACCATTTCCGAATCACCGACATTGTATCTTTCTCGCTCTTGTGGAGCACATCTCTGTTGCATACCTTGGCTGGCACTTTGCTCTTGCTGTGGTATATTCCGCTGCTACGGTTGCTCTACACCCGTTGAGTTACGCTGTCCAGCATTGCCGTTTCTAGCGTTTCTCTGACCGGCATTGCCTTGGTCACGGTTACCTTGGCCAGCTTCACCTCGGCTGACACTTTGTCGATCCTCATTTCCTTGCATTGCTTTTCCTTTCCCTGCCCTCACCGGGTCATACGGGACTATCTGTTTATTTCTCCTTGCCGAGGTTACCACTTCCTCTCTTCTTGGGCCATCATGAGGGGACGATGCAGCCCTAGCAGATTTCTCCGGGTTACCTACTGCCAAATAAACGACCTTGGAGGCCCTTGCTCTTGCCGGGTTAGCCCTGAGTAACTCTTCATTATGTCTGTTAGCGATCCGAACTAACTCGTTGACCCTCTCTTGCTGTCTTTGCCAGGCTTCACCCATCAAACCTTCTAACTCGGATGCAACTGCATCCGCTACTCTGAGGTTCTTTGCCGGGGTGCTGTACTTCGGCAGCCCCATCGACAAAATGTTCTCTGATTCCTCAACTCTAGTCTCACCCTCTTTGTTCATTTCACTGATGAGGTTTCTCCCTTTTACTTTTATAGCATCTACCTTATTTTCTTTTGCGTACTCGCGCAGTGTCATGTTCAACGACTATTGAGCCGCCTCTATCTTTTTCGCACCCTATAATATCTTCTGCCTAGTTTCCTCTAACTCGGCCTGTGCCTGATGAGCCGGGTCTACCACGGGTGTTATGGGGCTTGCCAAGCTATCTATTGCATGTTGTAGCACATTCTCTGGCCTCTCTAGCGGAGGACCTCTACTTTTCCTCGGTGCCTTGGGTGTTACCTCCGGATCTGGTGTCGGGTCCTTGCTTGCACCAGCGTCAGGCGCTGTCATCATCACCTCAGCGCGGTCAGGAGAGCGCGTGATACGCGCACCATGAGCCTCCCTAAGGGGTGGCTTGCCTCCCTCGACGACGTGCCGCGGGTGAACACAAGACACATCGACGCCGACGTAGATCCTATGAGCGCCAAGCTTGATGAAGACGCCATTGCGTGGTGGAGGTCGCTTGCCGAAGCTACCAGCATTGTCGTTGACGTAGTCCAGTGCTCCAAAGCGCTGAACGAGCCTAGAGACGATGCGCTCGCCATTGTCGATGATGCTTCCCGTCTGGATCTTCACTCCTTCTAGTGCCTCTAGCCCCACGGTGGGCGCCAACTATCGTGGTGGTGTCATGGCAGATGCCATGGATAGGCTAAAGGTGAGGCCAATATGCACTAGAGGATTCCAGGGAGGGATAGTGTGGTGATTCCACACACAGATTCTTTGTATTCTCTTAGTTCACCAAGTTTTTAGATGCTCCTTGAGCTGTATTGGGGAGAGGAGGAAGAAGAAGCTCTCTTACTCTCACCACTACTTCTACTCAATGAACCCACTACTCACGCGCTAGCCAGTAACTCGTGATCCCCTTCCACTAAGGTCCTGGAGCTCCTTATAAAGGGGAGGCCAGGCTACTAGCTAGGGCATACGTGGAGGCATATTCCTAGGAATATGCCTCTCCCAAAATAGCAAACCGACCGGGTCACCTTTCGCCTCCGTAAGACATGCAGAGGCTAGTAAGCCTCTGCGGCGCCAGCGTCAGCCGACATAGGGTGCGTCACCTTTGTCGGCCACGCCTCGCTGGTCCCTCCCTCTGTTCGCTTCGCACACGCTCCTGCGCACAGAGGTCACCTTTTGGCCAGCGAGATACCTTCCTTCTCTTGCAAGCCTGGTATAACCCGGCCCCGTGGGTACCTGCATACAAGTTACAAATAGTCCGCCGGCATACGACATACGTCGGCCGGGACACAGTCAGGTGGACATCCTCCGGTCCGGGTTACTCCGTAAGTCGGCCTGCCTAGAGGTGACCCGGGCAGCTTTCGCTTTGACCTTGCCATACCTCGGCTAACTCGGCCTCTATACCCCGGCGTGACCCTACTCGGGGGTATCCCCCCAACACTAGTTTTGAAGTAAATATATCAAACCCACACAGAGCTATTTGTAAAGGTGTTTATGCCCCTCGTTACTCTCTACCACAGAATACTTATAAGTTGTCTTTGATCTCAAGTAAAGGGTGTTTGAATTGTTTATGGTTGTTTGCAAAAAAGTAATTAAAACAAGTAAAATAAAACAAGTAACAAGATTGTATGAAAGCGTGGTTGACCTCAATAGGGCTAAAAAGTTCTCGGGGATGTAGGATACACAACTAGCATAGTATTTTTGTTATATGCAATCAAGATAACATACTCCTTGTGTCATGATATGTGTGGAGAGAGCCCCATATAAGATGTTCACTACAAGGCTCATAGGAAGCCACTTTGTTGAGTCAAGAGTGAGGTTACCTCTAAATAACCACTAGATGTCTGAGAGCGGTCACCCATACAAACCACCGCAATTAAGGGTTTCCCTGTGGATATTGTAATTAGCTTAGGGTTTCCTCTTTAATCCTCCTTTGACCGTGTAGGTTACGAGATGGCGCCAATCTGTCACGGGGCATTCCGGGTATGCTTCCAAGACATGTCCAAAGGATTTCTCCCTCCCTTTATTCCTGAAGTCAAATGATATGCGGCCGACTACGCATACCATCTAAAGAGAGAGATCAAACACAAATCATAATTATATCATAGACAAGCAAGTCATACAAACACAAGAATAGATCATCTTTATTACAAGTTAATAATGGTGCTAGGGTTTCTCCATCTCCCCAAGAACAAAGGAACTACTCACTCATGGAAGCAATCAACAACATCATCAGAATCAAATGAATGGATAAAAGTACGGCGGTAGATCTAATACAAACCACAGTTGGACATGGAATTACAAAGAGATCTCATATATGATAGATGGGAGTAATGGTGGTAGTGGAGATGCAGCGATTGATGATGAAGGAGATGATGCATTTCCCTCCAATGATCTATGAACGAGGGCTAGGATTTTGCCCCAGCCTAGTTCCTCCTTCAGGTCCCTCTCGGATGTGGTTTTTCGTGGTTTCTGGTGGCTGTGAATGTTGGATCTCCCTCTCGTCTTCGCCAGACAGAAGTATTTGACAAGGCGGTCACGATGGCGCCTGGTACGGGTGGGCTCCGCCCATACCAGTGGTCGTTATCAGTACTGGTACCTCCTCCTGGTTTGGTATTCTTCCAGGTGCGAAGGTAAATTCATAAAATGACTTTTATCACTTAGAAATATCATATAATTACACAATATGACAGCTCTAATTGATATGCTCATATATGACTCCATGATTTGGGATCCTGTTGAAACAAGAACAAAATAGCGCGTGAAGACGCAGTGAAATACAAAAATCCCTACTCTATTTATGCAAAAACAAAAGGTAAATATGCTTCAATTTCGGACTCATCAACTCCCCCAAGCTAGGCTCTTGCTTGTCCCCGAGCAAGATGGTGGCTTATGGACAAGATCATCATGTTCATGAGACATGAGTCGTTACAATAAATGAGGTAGAAATTGAAGCAGGAATATAACATCGGATGTAGAGACACGCCAGAGCTATTACCATACCTTTACACATAACATAACTTAGAGGCTTCCACACCTTTTTTAGTATTAATGAATTATAAGAAGCTGCTAGTGATTCAACATATCATATAATCACAGAGTTTAAATATATAGAGCACAAAGTTTAGTAATGAAGATTCATGATTATTTTATTTCTCTCTTTTTATTTATGTTTGATTCTTTTGATAGCTGATTTCTTCTTCTCTTTTGATACTTGTATGCCTATGTTTTTACTTGCTCCCTTTTCTCTTCTTCTTTTCATCGTAGCTATTTGATCATCCTCACTACTTCAATGGCTTTCAAAAACTCTTAGTTATAATATGCTACCAGAATTCTTCTTCTCATAACTTAATCAATACTTTTGTTGGTGTGGAAGTCCCTAAAACTATGACAGCTGTACAAGTAACATAACACTCAACCTAGTTCAATCATCTAATATAATAATCATGAATCAAACACAAATTCAATTATCATAAAGTCTCATAACTCAACGGATATAAATCTTCTCTTGAACAAAGGGAACTCAAAGTTGATGCAACTAATGCAAATTCAGAATTTTAAACCTAACCGTGCGTGCAAAAAAGTAAACATGCAAAATTGTAAGATAGATTACAAGGTTCTCCTAGATCCCCCAAGCTTGGAATCAAGCCGGGCGGATCAAATAATCCCTTGTGATTATTTGATACCATGGTGTGCATCATAGTGAAGGAGTCTTGTTGGAAAGTGCCACACGAAGCTTCTTATTCATCTCTTCCAGAGCAGATATGCGTTGAAGACACTTCTGTAGATCCGAATGCAAGAGGAACATACCATCAGCAACTTTTCTCATCATGTCATTGAGTTCCTTCTTTCCTTCAAGATCCAAAAGGTGCTTGTGCATGATCTCCCTATGGATGAGCTCTTCTTTCTTGTACTTCCCTATCATGTGAAGACGGTATTCATTGTCCAGGACATGCGCACCAACTGGCAAATCCAGAAGGTTGAACCCCAAATCCTCGTGTGGATTCACTCCATGCACGCGTTCATGGTGATCTTCTTTATTGTTGACATATGAGTCATAGTCTCTTGTTAAGTTCCTGCATTGGAGCGGTTAGACTTCTTACGCTCTGGTGAAGAGTAGTTGACGGATATGAGCTTCAGCGACTCCGTGTACCCCTTCCCATGAGGTTTCTTGGATTCTTCCTTGTCTTTAGGCTTCACCATTGCCAAGTAGTCCGGTTACTTCCATCCCCTCTTTGATTGCTCCATGAAGATCTAGAACTCCTCGTCTTTAGAATCATCATTGGAATCATAAGTGTATAGCTTGTCCTTTAGGCTTAGACCTTGAGCTTCACGATCATCAGCTTCAATGGAGGAGGACTTGAAACTATCCCACGAATAAGCCATGAGGTTTAGAGGCTTGCCTCTGCCTTGAATCGAGTAGCGCATCAAGTAGATTAGATCTATTGATATAAGAGAGAGGTGGATTTCTAAAGACACTTATAAACGGTTAGAGGCACGGTAAAATTCATACTGAGAGGAAAAGAGTCACCCAAGAAAAGAATCCTAACTGATATGGAAACAAATAAGTGCAAAAGAAGTAAATTCGGGTCATAACGACCAGTCGGTACGGGCGCACGCCCACACAGCGCACCCGTACCAGGTTGTTTCCAAAATCAATACGTGGCGAAGTCAGTAACTAGTCAACCGACTAAGCGGTACGGGCGGGTCCTGCCCGTACTGCCCATCCATACAGACTTCGTGACGGTTCAATTTCATTTTTTTACTCAATAATAAAACAAAAAGCGGAAGGCGGTCACAGAATAGATAATGACCAGTCGTACGGGGGCTATGCCTGTACGGTGCGGTCATACCGATTATGTGAAAACAAAGCCAAGCCATCCACAGGCTTAACGACCATTGGTACAGGCGGATCCGGCCGTATCGCTCGCCTGTACCAATCTTGTAAGACCGACAATGAACTCAAAAAAACGAGAGGAAATCAAATATGCAAAAGGAATTAGCATAAAATCATCTAGAACAAATATGTGTTTAGGATTTCATAGGCCATGATCATCGAGGGAATATGGACTCATTTGAGTTTCATTTCTTCCTCTCTTTGAATAAAACAGGTCGTAGAAAATCACCAAAACCTTTGCAAGAAGAAATAGAGAACTTTCTTTTTGGTAGTGTGGTTCCCACATGTATGTACACGGTTGACACCTCTTTAGGATGAGAAACTTCTTGAGTGTCCATGAGTGTTTCCTCCATCTCTTCCCTACTTTGTAGGATCTCTTATGTCTCGAGGAGGCGGTAACCTTTCTGTTGCTTCAATGTTTGCCTTATCGACTTCTATGCCCTTACTTGAGACTTTGTGACCGAGTACTATGCCTTCTTGAACCATAAAATGACATTTCTCCCAGTTCAAGACCAAGTTAGTGTCTTCACATCTTTGCAAAACTTTATGAAGATTATGGAGACAATGATTAAAGAAAGTTCCATAAACAGAGAAATCGTCCATGAATACTTCGATGATACTTTCAACATAATCAGAAAATAATGGCATTCATGCATCTTTGAAAAGTGGCGGGAGCATTGCAAAGACCAAAAGGCATATGACGATAAGCATAAAGGCCATAAGGACAAATGAAAGTAGTTTTAAGTTGATCATCACGGTGTACAACAATTTGAGAAAACCGGAATAGCCATCTAAGTAACAAAAATGGGAATGCATAGAAAGCCTTTCTAAAGTTTGATCAATAGACGGTAAAGGGTAATGGTCCTTCCGAGTTTCCTTATTTAGTTTCCTATAGTCAATGCACATCCTGTGTCCAACAACAGTTCTAGTAGGTACCATTTCATTATGTTCATTTTCTACAATTGTAAACCCACCTTTCTTTGGAACACAATGAACATGACTTACCCATTCACTCTCCTCCACATGACAGATGACGCCTGCATCCAACAAATGTATTATTTCATTTCTTACCTCCTCTTTCATGTGAGGTTTAAGACGTCGCTAAAAGTCTTCGACCGGCTGAGCTCCTTCTTCCATGAATATTCTATGGGTGGCTATCGGGGGAATAATCCCCTTCAAGTCACTCATCAAATACCCAAGAGCATTTCGATACATGCGGAGAACCTTCATCAAGTTTTACTCCTTTTTCTCTATGAGGTTAGCACTTACAATAACAGGAAATTTATTTGTCTCATCAAGAAACATATATTTTAGTTCCTTTAGTAGACTTTTAAGAACCGGAGGAGGAAAAGTCTCATCTCCTTTCCTGATGGGTTCTTCATATTTTGATTAATCTCGATGTCCACCTCAGGTGTGGAGTCGAGATAGTCATCTATTTCGGCTTTTTCTTTGTCTTGAAGAATATTATTATTGACTAAACTTCTTGCTAGATCATCATTAGGAGTCTCGATGACTATTGAAGCTAAATTTAGCATATTACCTTCTTCCTCATGTTCGTACTCATCATCATCTAATTCTTCAATAGCCGGCTTATGGTCAAATTTAGAGAAATGAAAATCCATTTTCTCTTCACCAAACTTGAGAGACACAGTTTGCTTCTCCCAGTCTATGTTTGCTCCTATGGTATTTAGAAAAGTTCTTCCAAAAATTATTGGACAAGAAACGTCAGTGAACATATCAATAAGCACAAAATCAATGGGATATTTGTAAGGTCCAATGCAAATTGGTACATTCCTAATTATTCCCATAGGGACTACGAGAGTTTTATCTGCAAGAATTATAGTCATATCCGTATCTTCCAATTCAGTTGGAGCTAATTCATTTTGAATTTTTAATTAAAAATTAAAAGGGATAACATTAACAGCTATACCAATATCACAAATGCCATAACAGAAAGTTCCTCCAAAAGTGCACGAGGGGATAGGCTTACCCACTTCTTTAGCTTTTACCTTTCCTTCAACAAATTGCGAAGCTTCAGTATCTAGCTCAATCATGTTGCAATGTGCAAACATGGTTAAAATATCTTCCTTTATTGATGCCTCTACCTCTTGTACACACTCTTCTTCAGTTTTCCTTATTTGTGTTTTCTCTTCCAGCTCCTTGAGAAATAATTCTTTTTGCGTTGATCTTCTTGTTGCTGAGACATCATAAGTTTTCTCACCGTCCTTGGAAAAGGAAAGGGTTCAACATATGGGGGTACCTCCCATAATGGCTCGACAGGGGCCATGATTATTGGATCTTCTTCTACAACTGGCTTGGGTGGAGGAGTATAATGAAGCCAGTATTTCTTTGGAGCATCAATATGTTCTGTAAAATCCTGAAGGACTTGCAAGATAATATCATGATTAAGTTGCAGTTCATTAGCAGTTTCTTTTACCTTACCAGAGTCTTTATAAGCATTGAGACAATCATATTCAATTTCTATACCTCCTTCGCCTCCTAAATAAAATCCCCATGTTTCTCTATTACAACGAATTCGTTCTAAAAGTTCCCAAGCTTTAACTATAGTTAACTCCATGAAAGAACCTCATGAATTCAAGCTCATGTTTAATTTCTTAATTAAGTCCTCCATAGAAAATATGTGAAACGTACCATTCAGGTAAATCATGATGGGGACATTTATGAAGTAGAAACTTCTACCTTTTGTAGGCTCTTACCAATCCTTCACCTGGGCGGTTCTTGAAGTTTGTAATTGCCCTTCTTACTTTAGCAGTTTTTACCTTAGGAAAGAATCGAGACACAAATTCTCCTTTAAGTTTTTCCAAGGTATCAATTTTCTCTGCAAGGCAAATTCTATACCAAGCCAAAGCTGTGTTGGTTAGAGATTAGCTAAAAAAATTAAGTTTCAATTCATCATTAGAATAGCCTCTCAATTCAAGAGTCCAACATAGCTCGGTAAAATGCATTAAATGATTGTAAGGATCCTCATCAGGATCATCTCCTACAAAAGTTTTTTCTTTAATAATAGCGATACAACGAGGGTTGACCTCGTATTCTGGTTCGCTCCCACTCGTGAATTCTTTGACTAGTCCTCTATTGAACATCCCGAGGTATTTGGTAGCATCGAGCTGATTAATCAGTCCGAGTGCAGTCATGGTGCTCACCTGAAACTAGTAAACAACTTTAGCAAAACAATGATTAAAATAAGTAACTAAGAACATATACCAAAAGCACTTAGCTCCCTAGCAACAATGCTAGAAAATATCTTGATGACTGGAAGTGCATAGACCAATTGTAGCTAGTTTTGAAGTAAAGATATCGAACCCACGGAGAGCAATTGGTAAAGGTCTTTATGCCCATTGTTACTCTCTACCAAAGAATACTTATAAGTTGTCTTTGATATCAAGTAAAGGGTGTTTGAATTGTTTATGGTTGTTTGCAAAAAATTAATTTAAACAACTAAAATAAAACAAGTAACAATATTGTATGAAAGCGTGGTTGAACTCAATATGGCTAAAACATTCTCGGGGAAGTAGGATACACCACTAGCATAGTATTATTGTTATATGTAATCAAGTTAACTTACTCCTTTTGTCATGATATGTGTGGAGAGAGCCCCATAATAAGATATTCACTACAAGGCTCGTAGGAAGCCACTTTGTTGACCCAAAAGTGAGGTTACCTCTAAAGAACCACTGCGATATCTAAGAGCAGTCACCCATATAAACCACCGCAATTAAGGGTTTCCCCGTGGATATTGTAATTAGCTCAGGGAGTCCCTCTTTAATACTCCTTTGACCATGTAGGTTACGAGCCAATGCTAATCTATCACGGGGCATTCCAGGTATGCTTCCAAGACACGTCCAAAGAATTTATCCATCCCATTTGCCCCAAAGGCATATGATATGTGGCCGACTACGCATACAATCTAAAGAGAGAGATCAAACACAAATCATAATTATATCAAAGACAAGAAAGTCATACTCACACAAGAATACATCATCTTTATTACAAGTTCATAATGGTGCTAGGGTTTCTCCATCTCCCCAAGAACAAAGAAACTACTCACTCATGGAAGCAATCAACAACATCATCATAATCAAATGAATGGATAAAAGTACGGCGGTAGATGTAATGCAAACAACAATTGGATCTAGAATTACAAAGAGGTCTAATATATGATAGATGGGAGTAATGGTGGTAGTGGAGATGCAGTGGTTGATGATGAAAGGCATGATGCCTTATCCTCCAATGATCCGTGAAGCAGCTGGGATTTTGCCTCAGCCAAGTTCCTCCTACAGATCCCTCTCGGATGTGGTTTTTCGTGGTTTCTGGTGGCTGTGAATGTCGGATCTCACTCTCGTCTTTGCCAGGGAAAGTATTTGACGAGGCGGTCGTGATGGCGCCTGGTACGGGCGGACGGTATGGGCAGGCTCCGCCCGTACCAGTGGTCGTTATTGGTACTGGTGCCTCCTCCTGGTTTGGTATTCTTCCAGGTGCGAAGGTAAATTCATAAAATGACTTTTATCACATAGAAATATCATATAATTACACAATATGATAGCTAAAATTGATATGTTCATATATGACTCCATGATTTGGGATCCTATTGAAACAAGAACAAAATAGAGCATGAAGACGCAGTGAAATACAAAAATCCCTACTCTATTGATGCAAAAAAAACAAAAGGTAAATATGCTTCAATTTTGGACTCATCAGAGCTCCACCACATGAATGAGGGAATAGGTGGGGGCACCTCCATGGCCGCCGGCCATGGGAGGGCCCCTCTACCTATAAAAGGCCCCCCACTCCCTGCTCACATCTCACACCTCCTCGTCAAGGATCTATGTCCCCCTCTAGAATTATTTCCCCATGGTCTCGGATTAGCGAGATACATGTTCCTAGTGTCTTTTCGTCTGGAAGGAGTTGCTTCTTCCACTGCATCGATGGAGTAAGGAGGCAGAGGTTGTTCGGTTGACCGGACGTGTGTGCGATCACGGATGCGATGCTGATTTGTGGCGCTAGACTTCCTCTCGATCTTGACATTGGCAAGCGTACGACTACATCATCCACGAGTCCAACCTCGTAACACTTTGTCGGTCTTCAAGGGTATGTTCTCTATGGATGTATATCCACCCGTTGTTTGTATCTAGGTAGATAGATCTTGGTGCTTAGTACTTCCCATCATAGGAAACTTTTTGTTTTCTATGTTGTGAACCCAACAGTGGTATCAGAGCCTGATCTATGCGTAAATACTTTGCACGGGTAGAACACATAAGAGTATGTGGGCGATGATGATCATGTTATTGCATCTTATATGTATTTTGAATATTGGTGGCATAGTGGGATGAAGCGGCCCGCGCTAACTTGTTAGGGGGATACCCCCGGGTAGGGTCATGCCGGGGTATAAAGGCCGAGTTAGCCGAGAAATGGCACGGTAAAAGCGAGTGCTGGCCGGGTCACCTCAAGGCACGCCAACTTACGGGAAACCCGGCCCGGTGGGCGTTTGCCTAATGTTAACCCGGTCGACATAAAATGTATGTCGGCTATGTTGATCTACCTTGTGTGCAGGTACCCCCCTAGCCGGGTTAGCTACATGCTAGCAGGGTTACCACTTCGCTTGGGAAGGAAGGAATCTCTCCTTGGTCATAAGGTGTCCTTTGCCCACTAAAGCATGAGGAAAGTGGGGCAGAGGCGAGGACCAGTGGGGTGTGGCTGAAAAAGGTGATGTAGCCAATGTCGACTGACGCAACCAATGTTGGCTAACACCAAAAGCAGGGCAGCTCACAGAGGATTACGTCCATAGTCCGGACTAGCCATTTAAAGTGAATAAAGAAGCATCTTGCTTTAGCCAAAGGGCATATTCGGGGAATAGGCTGCCATGTGTGCCCTAACTTTGTAACCTAGACTCCCCTATATAAGGAGCACCAGGGCCTCCATAGAAGGGGATCGATCATTATTCTGGCTAAGGTAAAAATCTAGAGCACTGTAGTGGGGGGGGGTAAGAGAACTAGTCTCCTTCTCACAAACACCTCAAGGAGCCCTTGTAATCCACCATTGATAGAGTGAAAATTCAAACATTTGTGCGTGGAATCACCACACTATCCCTCCATGGATTCCTCTAGCGTACATTGGCCCCATCTTTATCCTATCCATGGCATCTCCTATGCCACCACCATGACAGTTGGTGCCCACCGTGGGGCTAGCGGCGCTAGCAGGGGTGAAAATCTGGACGGGAAACATCTTCTGCACAGGCGAGCGCGTCATCTCCGGCATGGTTCAGCGCTAGACTACATCAGTGACAACGCTGGGAGCTTCGGTAGGCATCCTCCTCCGTGCAACGGCCTCTTCATCAAGCTTGGCGCTGATACATTGAAAATGTATCTATAATTTTTTATGTTCCATGCTTGGTTTTATCTACTTTCTTGTGTTTTGTCCACACTTTGGAGTATTTTTCATATGATTTCTTAGACTAACCTATTAACAAGATCCATAGTGCCAGCTGCCTGTTTTCTGCTGTTTTTGGTTCCAGGAAGTCAGAAAATGAATATTCTCGGAATTGGACGGGACAAAAGCCAAAGTCAGTATTTTACCGAGGGACACATGGAGCCAGAATACGAGACGAAGAGGGGCTGGGGCCCGGCCACACCACCTGGCCGCGTGGTCAGGCCTGGCCCGTGCCAGGGGTGGTCTGGCCACCCTAGGAACCCCCTCGGCCTCTCCTTCCGCCTATAAGTTGCCTCCGATAGAGAAACCCTAAGTACCCGATCAAAATTCCACGAAAGAGTCTGTAGCCGCGTCGTCTCTGTCCCTAGATCGGGAGGGATCTGAAGCTCTTCCCGGCACCCTGCTGGAGGGGGGAATTCATCTTGGAGGCCTTCTTCATCATCATGCAAGCCTCCGGTGTGATGCGTGAGTAGTTCATCTCTGGACTACGGGTCCATGTAGTAGCTAGATGGCTGGTTCTCATCCTTTGTGCTTTCATGTTTAGATCTTGTGAGCTCCGTTCATGATCAAGATCATCTATTTGTAATTCTGCATGTTGTGTTTGCGGGGATCCGATGGATATTGAGGTGCTATTTCAGATTGATTATTGATTCTACCATGTCTTTGTTATTTGTGATCTTGCATGCTTTCCGTTGTTAGTAGCTATCTTGGCCAAGTAGATGCTAGTAACTCCAAGAGTTAGTATTTATGCTCGATAGTGGGTTCATGCCTCTGGTAATCTGGGGAAGTGACAGAAATCTCTAAGGTACTAGATGTGCTGTTGCTACTAGGGAGAAAACAACAATCCTTTGTTCATAGAACAATCGTATTGTTTACTTTACACGCAGTTCGTAAAGCAATAATTTGTTGCTTGCAACTTAATACTAGAGGGGGTTCAGATGATAACCTGAAGGTGGATTATTAGTCATAGATGCAGTTGGATGGCGGTCTATGTATAATGTTGTAATGCCCAATCGAATCTCAAAGGAGTCAAGATGATTAGTATATGATTGTATGCTTTCTCGATGTTTGTCAATTGCCCTGCTATAATTTGTTCACCCAGCATGTGATCTATCTTTAGGAGAGCCACCACTAGTGAACTATGGACCCCGGTCCTTTCTTTTACATTCAATCTACAATCAAACTGTTTACTGCTTTGTGTTTACTTTCTGCAAACTATTACTTTCTTCCATTCGATACGTTTAATCCTTTGTTTTTAGCAAAACCGGTGAGATTGACAACCTCATCGCAAGTTGGGGGCAAAGTTCTGTGGTTGTGTTATGCAGGTCTCCACGTTGCTACTAGCACTAGTAGTGCACCCTGCCAAGGCTTAGCTAGCAACACCTTTGGGGTGTTTCGTTGCTCCTACTGGATTGATCACCTTGGTTTCGTACTGGGGGAAAACTTGCTGCTGTGCTCATCATACCTTCCTCTTGGGGTTCCCCAACGAGCTCGATATATTTTGGGCCATCAAGCTCTTTTTCTGGCGCCGTTGCCGGGGAGTCAAGGACATCTTCACAAGGGGAGTCCCTCCTAACCAATCTCTTTACTTTGTTATTTTTGTTCTGCTTAGTTTACTTTTGCTTTGTTTGCTTGTTTCTTTATCAAAAACGCAAAAAATTAGTTTTACAAGTTTGCTTCTTTATCAAAAACACACAAAAATGACTACTCTTAAAAACACTAAGTTATGTGACTTCACTAGCACCAACAACAATGATTTTATGACCACACCTATTACTCCAGTTGTGCCTGAAGCTACTTTCTTTGAGATAAAATCTGCTTTACTCAATCTTGTTATGAGAGAACAATTTTCTGGTATTGGTAATGAAGATGATGCTGCCCATCTACATAAATTTGTTGAACTTTGTGAGATGCAAAAGCATAGGGATATAGATGGAGATATTATTAAGCTTAAATTGTTTCCTTTCTTTTTGAGAGCAAAAGCTAAAGAGTGGTTGAATTCCTTAACTAGGAATAGTATTGATTCTTGGACTAAATGCAAAGATGCTTTCATTGGAAAATACTATCCTCCTACTAAGATTATATCTATGAGAAGTGAAATAATGAAGTTTAAACAATCTGATAATGAACATGTTGCTCAAGCTTGGGAAAGAATGAAATTTTTGGTAAAGAATTGTCCCACTCATGGACTGACTGCTTGGATGATCATCCAAACTTTTTATGCAGGATTGAACTATTCTTCAAGAAATCTATTGGATTCGGCTGCTGGAGGTACCTTTATGACCATTACTTTGGGTGCTCCAACAAAGCTTCTGGATAATATGATGGTTAACTATTCTGAATGGCATACTGAGAGAGCTCCACAAGGTAAGAAGGTAAATTATGTTGAGGAAACCTCCTCCTTGAGTGATAAGATTGATATTATTATGTCTATGCTTGTTAATGGGAAAGCCCATATTGATCCAAACAATGTTCCCTTAGCCTCTTTGGTTGCTCAAGAAGAGCAAGTTGATGTGAACTTCATAAGAAATAACAATTTTAGCAACAATTCTTATAGGAATAATTTTGGTAACAACAATTATAAGCCATATCCTCCCAACAATGGTAATGCTTATGGAAATTCCTACAACAACAATAGGAGTGCTCCCTCGGAACTTGAAGTTATGCTTAAAGACTTTATTAATAAACAAAGTGCTTTCAATAAAACTATTGAGGAGAAACTCTCTAATGATGAAAGAAATATAGCATCTTTGGCTGAAGCTCAATCTTCTTTGAATAAAATGGCTGCTAAACCTGAAACTAATGATAATCCCTTTGCAGCTACTAATGCCATACAAGTTAGGATTGATGAAAATGTTAGACTACTAGCTGAATTGCATGCTTAGTGGGAAAGAGAAGATGAAATTGCTAGAAACATTAGTGTTTCTACTATCACTACCACTAGTGTTGAGGCTAATAATAGCTCTACTACCATAGATGATAAATTTGATTTTGATCTTGATGGTTGCAATATCTCTGAAGTTATAAAGTTCCTACAAAAGCTTGCTAAAAGTCCTAATGCTAGTGCTACGAACATGGCCTTTACAAAACACATTAATAATGCTCTCATAAAGATTAAAGAAGAAAAGATGAAACATAAAGTTTCTATTCCTATAAAACAAGAACATGGTTGGGCACCCATCATTAATATGAAAGTGAATGATTTTGATTTCAAAGCTTTATGTGATCTTAATAGTAGTGTTTCTATTATGCCTAGAAAGATTTATGATATGCTTGATTTTCACCACTTGAAGATTATTATTTGAATGTCCCACTTGATGATAATGCTAAAAAGAAACTCATGGGGAGTATTAATGATGTTCTTATTATGGTTAACAATGCCTATGTCCCTGTTGATTTCTATGTTTTGTATGTTGAATACAATGCTTCTTGTCCTATTATTTTGGGAAGACCTTTTCTTAGAACAGTTGGTGCCATTATTGATATGAAAGAAGGCACCATTAAATATCAACTCCCACTCAAGAAAGGTATAGAACACTTCCCTAAGAAGAGAGAGAAGATTTCTTTTGCCTCTCCTATGAAAACAAAATTTTCTTTTAATGCTTCTTCATCTGAGAACACTTGATTCTCTTTCTTGCTTCTTATGCCTAACTTAAACGCGTTAAAGAAAAGTACTTATTCAGAGATAACCCAAAAGTTTTAGATGAGTCTTGGAAGTTATTACGTCTGCAGTAGCCGCTCCTTATTGATACATTGCAAATGTATCTATAATTTTTGATGTTCCATGCTTGGTTTTATCCACTTTCTTGTGTTTTGTCCACACTTTGGAGTACTTTTCATATGATTTCTTGGACTAACCTATTAACAAGAGCCACAGTGCCAGCTGCCTTTTTTCTGCTGTTTTTGTTCCAGGAAAGTCAGAAAATGAATATTCTCGGAATTGGACGGGACAAAAGCCAAAGTGCCTATTTTTCCAGAAGTCATCAGATGCTAGAGTACGAGACGGAGAGGGGCACCACTCCACCTGGCCATGCGGCCCAGCCTGACCTGTGCCAGGGGGTGGTCTGGCCGCCTCCGGCACCCCCTCGGCCTCCC
This sequence comes from Avena eriantha, assembly GCA_910589775.1. NCBI lineage: Eukaryota > Viridiplantae > Streptophyta > Magnoliopsida > Poales > Poaceae > Avena > Avena eriantha. The sequence goes on along the minus strand of OU342743.1, from coordinate 285,462,619 downwards.
CTTCCGCCTATAAGATGCCCTCGGGACGAAAACCCTAAGTACCCGATCAAAAAATCCACGAAAGAGTCTGTAGCCGTCATCTCCATCCCTAGATCGGGAGGGATCTGAAGCTCTTCCCGGCACCCTGCCGGAGAGGGGAATTCACCCTGGAGGCCTTCTTCATCACCATGCAAGCCTCCGGTGTGATGTGTGAGTAGTTCATCCTTGGACTACGGATCCATGTAGTAGCTAGATGGCTAGTTCTCCTCCTTTGTGCTTTCATGTCTAGATCTTGTGAGCTCCATTCATGATCAAGATCATCTATTTGTAATCATACATGTTGTGTTTGTGGGGATCCGATGGATATTGAGATGCTATTTCAGATTGATTATTGATTCTATCATGTCTTTGTTATTTGTGATCTTGCATGCTTTCCGTTGTTAGTAGCTATCTTGGCCAAGTAGATGCTAGCAACTCCAAGAGTTAGTATTTATGCTCGATAGTGGGTTCATGCCTCTGGTAATCTGGGGAAGTGACAAAAATCTCTAAGGTACTAGATGTGTTGTTTCTACTAGGGAGAAAACAACAATCCTTTGTTCATAGAACAATCATATTGTTTACTTTACACGCAGTTCGTAAAGCAATAATCTGTTGCTTGCAACTTAATACTGGAGGGGGTTCGGATGATAACCTGAAGGTGGATTATTAGTCATAGATGCAGTTGGATGGCGGTCTATGTATAATGTTGTAATGCCCAATCAAGTTCCAAAGGAGTCAAGATGATTAGTATATGCATGTATTGCTTTCTCGATGTTTGTCAATTGCCCCGCTGTAATTTGTTCACCCAGCATGTTATCTATCTTAAGGATAGCCACCTCTAGTGAACTATGGATCCCGGTCCTTTTCTTTTACATACAATCTATAAACTGTTTATTGCTTTGTGTTTACTTTCTGCAAACTTTTACTTCTTTCCATTCAATACGTTTAATCCTTTGTTTTCAGCAAAACACGGTGAGATTGACAACCTCATCCCAAGTTGGGGACAAAGTTTTGTGGTTGTGTTGTGCAGGTCTCCACGTTGCAACTAGCACAGGTAGTGTGCCCTGCCAAGGCTCAGCTAGCAACTCCTTTGGGGTGTTTCCTTGCTCCTATTGGTTCGATTAAACCTTGGTTTCATAACTGAGGGAAACTTGTTGCTGTGCTCATCATACCTTCCTCTTGGGGTTCCCAACGAGCTCTAAATCAACACTGAGCCATCAAGCATTTTTCTGGCGCCGTGGCCGGGGATTCAAGGACATCTTCACAAGGGGAGTTCCTCATAACCAATCTCTTTACTTTGTTATTTTTTTCTTAGTTTCTTTTTGTTTTGTTTGCTTGTTTCTTTATCAAAAACACAAAAAATTTGTTTACTAGTTTGCTTTGTTTATCAAAAACACACAAAAATTAAGTCTCCTTTAGTTGTTGCCTATTCCTTAGCTCACCATGTTGATCCCTAAATTCACCCTGAAAGACCTTGCAATCGGTTGTGGTTCCATAATTGGGAAAGATAATATTGAAGAATTCTTTAATCATGTTAGCAAACATGAAGATACTGAGGATAGATCCCTTGCAGAACTTGCTCCAAACTTTGAGATTGTTGTAGCTTCTATAATTCATATGTTAGAAGCTAGGTTTGTTAACCTCAACCCCTTAATGCAAGTAATGTTTCTTAAGCTTAAAGAAATTGAGGACCCTGAAAAGAGGGATTTTATTCTAGAAACTTTGTTTAAGGAGTTATATGATGTTTCTAAGGAAGCTAGAAAAGTCTTTGAACATTTCAATATGATAGGATCATGTGTAGATGTTGTTGGTACACGAGAAAAGATGAACAAAACCGAACCTAATGGGGAGGAACCTAAGATACCAACACCCTTTAAACTAGTAGCAATACATGATGCCATAGAAAAGAATCTTGATTGGATTGTTCCTGCAAACCCTTTTGATGAGAATAGTGAACCTAAGAGCATTGAGAGATGATACTCTAGAACTTATTTGGATGATATACCTTGCCTTGTTGAAAATATTTCTGGTATTAATCTTAATGCTTCTTCACTTGAGAATACTTGATTATTTTTCTTGCTTCTTATGCCTACCTTAAAGGCGTTAAAAAAGTACTTATTGCGAGATAACACAAAAGTTTTAGATGAGTCTTGGAAGTTATTACCTCTGTAATAACCGCTCCTTATCCTTTTTATTTGCTTTTTGTGCCAAGAGTAACCTCTAATGAGAAAGAAGTAATGATTGGAAAAGTTGTTGTCCCGAAACAGATTTATGTGCTTCACTGTAAAAATTCGTGTAAAATCTCTGAACGTCTTTTTGAGGCGTGAATTTTGGTGCTTCTGCCCCAGGTTGTTATCTAACTTTAGTTAGTTCAACACTTTTTGATTTGAGCAACATAAGGTCTTCGAAAAATTCGTCTTTACCTGCTGGTCTGTTTTGACAGATTTCTGCCATTTTCTGCATTTGCTTCTTGTTAGTTCCTTTTTAAGTTCTTTTGGTGAATTGAGATTTTTTAGGGAAGTTCTATAGTATCTAGTGTTATAATGGAAGTTTATTTGGTATTATAACTGAACCTTAAGACTTATTTATCTTGAGTGCACTAATGTTGCTAATAAAGACTGTGTGAAGTTTTGTATGAAGGAAAAATTTCAGGTGTATGGAAGGAATGAGTAATGAGATGAATGATGGACTAAAGCTCAAGCTTGGGGATGCCACGCGTGCCACCCCAAGAAATACCCAAGAATTACAAGCGTCAAAGCTTGGGGATGCCCAAGGCATCCCTCTCTTCATCAATAAAAATCCCAGGTTTCTTCCAAACGCTTCATTTTTATTGTTTCATGCATAGTTGTGTTGTTCTTGGAGCGTCTTCTTTTTCATTTTCGTTTTGGTTTTTCGTTTTCTTTAGTTTTCTTAGTTTTCTGAATAAATTGGTTGGACCCCCTCTTTCATACATTGGTTTGCAGATAGTTTGGTTTGGTTTGGAAAAGAGTAGGAAAGTTCATGCTTATGTGGTAAAAAGAGCTCGTTTTTGACTGTGGCATATGCTTTTTCATGCCATGCTTGATATTGTTTTGGCTTTATGCTTAGTATTATTTGTTGTAGCATGACTTGTTATAAACAATTTAGATTGCTTAATGTTCCTTAGATGAATCATGCGTTGTTTTAGCATATTAAAGAATAGTATAGTGGTATTCTCCTTTGATGCTTTATTTGGGTTGACTTGGAGCATGCTCACACCATGTTATGACTATCCAAAGTCACTATAGCCTTTATGATCCTTTAGTTTTCACCTTGTAGTATCACTTTATGCTTTGATCAATGATGCTTTGTCGCTTTGCATGATTATGGCCATTATTGCTCTCTTAGTTTGTCGCTCCTAGTCTTTTGCTAGCCTCCACAACCAAGTATGAGTTCCACTCATGCATCCAACTCCCTAAACCAAGTTATTCCAAAGAGTAAACCATACCTACCTACTAGCTTATGATATTCCAAGTATATTCATGCTTTTTTTTACCTTCCAAATTAAACTTGTTATGAGAAAACTAGTGATTAAAGCTCTCACGAACTTGATGGCACACTTTACATTTTTGCATCTAATAAACTTGAACCATTGGGTCCTTCTTTGTTGCATATATGCTTGCTCTTTATAAGTCGAAATTAGCATAACCATGTATCATGGGGAACGCTTTCAACATTACACTTGTACTTTGTACCCCGTTGATATCATGTTCTTTTGCTTATGGATCCCGGCGGTGTGAAATAAAAGTGGAACTTGTAAGATCATGGAGTTTGTATGTGTGTTAGAGAAACGCCTGGGCCGCTAGCCTAAGCCATGCCTAATAATGGTGGAAACTTGCAGCACTACCATAATGAGCACTCTATGAAGCATCCTCAATAAAAACCTATGCAAATAGCAAATAAAAAGATCGCTGAGATGCTCATTGTCTGCTTGCCTTGTTATTTTGATTATGGGATAGCTCCTGTATAATGTGTAAGGGGTACCCCATTGGCGGTTATTTATGATACACATGTACTTACAATGACAAGAGCTTCCTCTTGACTAAAGTTGAGTAGCATGAGGTTCAGTCTTCGTAAGTAAGGGGCATGAGATTTCGATTTATAACTTGTCAAGCATATCCACTTAGTTGTGTCACTTTAACCTTAATCACCTTCAAGATGCTTATGATAGGGGCAATGAGAGCTGAAAGCTATAAGTACCATAATTTTTGGAAGCTCTTTATGAGACTTGAATCCCTACTTCCTTCTATGAAGGCCTTTCTTCCACCCTTATATTGAGTCTCCACCTTCTATCTTTATGCACTTACTTTGAGAGCATAGTGGCCATTCTTAGTTCTATGTGCATTGTCCCAAGACTAGTTGATTGATGCATAACTTGATATTGCTTGTTTTAAACTATTTGTATCTAGTCACTCTTATGAACTTTGAAGGTGTCCTATGAATTTATATTTGCTACTCTATGAGGGACAAGCTGAATACTATTATGATATGTTTTCTTTATGTGAAACAAACAAACGTCTTGCAAAGCATTGTTATTCATGAATCTTTTGTTTATACCTTTTCATGTTGCATCATAGTTTCTTTGTCTTATTGCTAGAACTTTGTCTTTCATGTTATGATTTAAGTACTATGATCCCAGCTTTGAATGTTTTACAAATACTTTGATCAAGTCTTTGATGGTGCATGTCACCTCAAAAATTATTTTTTCTTTTTATCACTTACCTACTCGAGGACGAGCAGGAGTTAAGCTTGGGGATGTTGATACATTGCAAATGTATCTATAATTTTTTTTTGTTCCATGCTTGGTTTTATCCACTTTCTTGTGTTTTGTCCACACTTTGGAGTACATTTCACATGATTTCTTGGACTAACCTATTAACAAGAGCCACAGTGCCAGCTGCCTGTTTTCTGCTGTTTTTGGTTCCAAGAAAGTCAGAAAATGAATATTTTCGGAATTGGACAGGACAAAAGCCAAAGTGCATATTTTTCCGGAAGTCATCAGATGCCAGAGTACGAGACGGAGATGGGCCAGGGGGCCACCACACCACCTGGCCGCGCGGCCCAGCCTAGCCCGTGCCAGGGGGTGGTCTGGCCGCCTCCGGCACCCCCTCGGCCTCCCCTTCCGCCTATAAGATGCCCTCGGGACGAAAACCCTAAGTACCCCATCAAAAAATCCACGAAAGAGTCTGTAGCCGCCGTCATCTCCATCCCTAGATCGGGAGGGATCTGAAGCTCTTCCCGGCACCCTGCCGGATAGGGGAATTCACCCTAGAGACCTTCTTCATCACCATGCAAGCCTCTGGTGTGATCCGTGAGTAGTTCATCCTTGGACTACGGATCCATGTAGTAGCTAGATGGCTGGTTCTCCTCCTTTGTGCTTTCATGTCTAGATCTTGTGAGCTCCAGTCATGATCAAGATGATCTATTTGTAATCATACATGTTGTGTTTGCGGGGATCCGATGGATATTGAGATGCTATTTCAGATTGATTATTGATTCTATCATGTCTTTGTTATTTGTGATCTTGCATGCTTTCCGTTGTTAGTAGCTATCTTGGCCAAGTAGATGCTAGTAACTCCAAGAGTTAGTATTTATGCTCGATAGTGGGTTCATGCCTCTGGTAATCTGGGGAAGTGACAGAAATCTCTAAGGTACTAGATGTGCTGTTGCTACCAGGGAGAAAACAACAATCCTTTGTTCATAGAACAATCGTATTGTTTACTTTACACGCAGTTCGTAAAGCAATAATTTGTTGCTTGCAACTTAATACTAGAGGGGGTTCAGATGATAACCTGAAGGTGGATTATTAGTCATAGATGCTGTTGGATGGCGGTCTATGTATAATGTTGTAATGCCTAATCAAGTTCCAAAGGAGTCAAGATGATTGGTATATGCATGTATTGCTTTCTCGATGTTTGTCAATTGCCACGCTGTAATTTGTTCACCTAGCATGTTATCCATCTTAAGGACAACCACCTCTAGTGAACTATGGATCCCGGTCCTTTTATTTTACATACAATCTATAAACTGTTTACTGCTTTGTGTTTACTTTCTGCAAACTTTTACTTCTTTCCATTCGATACGTTTAATCCTTTGTTTTCAGCAAAACACGATGAGATTGACAACCTCATCGCAAATTGGGGACAAAGTTCTGTGGTTGTGTTGTGCAGCTCTCCACGTTGCTACTAGCACCGGTAGTGCGCCCTGCCAAGGCTCAGCTAGCAACACCTTTGGGGTGTTTCCTTGCTCCTACTGGTTCGATTAAACCTTGGTTTCATAACTGAGGGAAACTTGTTGCTGTGCTCATCATACCTTCCTCTTGGGGTTCCCAACGAGCTCTACATCAACACCGAGCCATCACTTATCCTTTTTATTTGCTTTTTGTGCCAAGAGTAACCTCTAATGAGAGAGAAGTAATGATTGGGAAAGTTGCTGTCCCGAAACAGATTTCTGTGCTTCACCATAAAAATTCATGTAAAATCTTTGTACGTCCTTTTGAGGCTTGAAGTTTTGTGCTTCTGCCCCAGGTTGTTATCTAACTTTCGTTACTTCAACACTTTTGATTTCAGCAACATAAGGTCTTCGAAAAAATTCGTCTTTACCTGCTGGTTTGTTTTGACAGATTTCTGCCATTTTCTGCATTTGTTTCTTTTTAGTTCCTTTTTGAGTTCTTTTGGGGAATTGAGATTTTTGAGGGAAGTGCTACAGTAGCTTGTGATTTAATGGAAGTTTTATTGGTGTTAGAACTGAACCTAAAGACTTATTATCTTGAGTGCACTAATGTTGCTAATAAGGATTGTGTGAAGTTTTGTATGAAGGAAAAAATTTCAGGTGTACGGAAGGAACGAGTAACAAGATGAAAGGATGGACTAAAGCTCAATCTTGAGGATGCCACGTGTGTCACCCCAAGAAATATCCAAGAAGTACAAGCGTCAAAGCTTGGGGATGCCCAAGGCATCCCCTTCTTCATCAATAAAAATCTCAGGTTTCTTCCAAATGCTTCATTTTTATTGTTTCATGCACAGTTGTGTTGTTCTTGGAGAGCCTTCTTTTTCGTTTTGGTTTTGGTTTTTTGTTTGCTTGGTTTTCTTTGTTTGCTGAATAAATTGGTTGGACCCCCTCTTTCATACATTGGTTTTCAAATAGTTTTGTTTGGTTTGGAAAAGAGAAGGAAAGCTCATGCTTAAGTGGTAAAGAGAGCTTGTTTTTGACTGTGGCCTATGCTTCGTCATGCCATGCTTGATATTGTTTTGGCTTTATGCTTAGTATTCTTTGTCGTAGCTTGACTTGTTATAAACAATTGAGATTTCTTAATGTGCCTTGGATGAATCATGCGTTGTTTTAGCATATTAAATCATAGTATTGTGGTATTCTCCTTTGATGCTTTATTTGGGTTGACTTGGCATGTGGTCACACCATGTTATGACTATCCCAAGTCACCATAGCCTTTATGATCCTTTAGTTTTCAACTTGTAGTATCACTTTATGCTATGATCAATGATGCTTTGTCGCTCTGCATGATTATGGCCATTATTGCTCTCTTAGTTTGTCGCTCCCAGTCTTTTGCTAACCTCCGTAACCAAGTATGAGTTCCACTCATGCATCAAACTCCTTAAACCAAGTTATTCCAAAGAGTCCACCATACCTACCTACCAGGACATGCTATTCCAAGTATATTCATGCATTTTTATCTTCCAAATTAAACTTGTTATGAGAAAACTAGTGATTAAAGCACTCACGTACTTGATGGCACACTTTACTTTCTTGCATTTAATAAATTTGAACCATTGGGTTCTTCTTTGTTGCATATATGCTTGCGCTTTATAAGTTAAAGTTAGCAGAACCTTGTATCATGGGAACGCTTTCAACATTGCACTTGTACTTTGTACCCCGTTGATATCATGTTCTTTTGCTTATGGATCCCGCGGTGTGAAATAAAAGTGGGACTTGTAAGATCATGGAGTTTGTATGTGTGTTAGAGAAACGCCTGGGCCGCTAGCCTAAGCCATGCCTAATCATGGTGGAAACTTGCAGCATCACCATAATGAGCACTCTATGAAGCATCCTGAATAAAAACCTATGCAAATAGCAAATAAAAAGATCGCTGAGATGCTCATTGTCTGCTTGCCTTGTTATTTTGATTATGGGATACCTCCTGTATCAAGTGCAAGGGGTACCCCGTTGGCGGTTCTTTATGATACATATGTACTTACAATGACAAGATCTTACTCCTGACTAAAGTTGAGTAGCTTGAGGTTCGGTCTTCGTAAGTAAGGGGAATGAGATTTCGGCTTATAACTTGTCAAGCATATCCTCTTAGTTGTGTCACTTTAACCTTAATCACCTTCAACATGCTTATGATAGGGGCAATGAGAGTTTAAAGCTAATAAGTACCATAATTTTTGGAAGCTCTTTATGAGACTTGAATCCCTGCTTCCTTCTATGAAGGCCTTTCTTTTACTTATATATTGAGTCTCCACCTTCTATCTTTATGCACCTACTTTGAGAGCATAGTGGCCATTCTTAGTTCTATGTACATTGTCCCAAGACTAGTTGATTGATCCATAACTTGATATTGCCTGTTTTCAACTATTTGTATCTAGTCACTCTTATGAACTTTGAAGGTGTCCTATGCATTTATATTTGCTACTCTATGAGGGACAAGCTGAATGCCACTACGCTATGTTTTCTTTATGTGAAACAAACAAATGTCTTGCAAAGCATTGTTATTCATGAATCTTTTGTTTGTGTCTTTTCATGTTGCAACATAGTTTCTTTGTCTTATTGCTAGAACTTTGTCTGTCATGTTTTGATTGAAGTACTATGATCCCAGCTATCAATGTTTTACAAATACTTTGATCAAGTTTATGATGGTGCATGTAACCTAAAAAATTATTCTTTCTTTTTATCACTTAGCTACTCGAGGACGAGCAAGAGTTAAGATTGGGGATGTTGATATATTGCAAATGTATCTATAATTTCTTATGTTCCATGCTTGGTTTTATCTACTTTCTTGTGTTTTTTCCACACTTTGGAGTACTTTTCATATGATTTCCTGGACTAACCTAGTAACAAGAGCCACAATGCCAGCTGCCTGTTTTCTGCTATTTTTGGTTCCAAGATGTCAGGAAATGAATATTCTTCGAATTGGACGGGACAAAAGCCAAAGATAGTATTTTACCGAGGGACACACAGAGCCAGAATACGAGACAGAGAGGGGCTGGGGCCCGACCACACCACCTAGCCACGCACCCAGGCCTGGCCTGCGCCAGGGGGTGGTCTGGCCACCCCAGGCACCCCCTCGGCCTCTCCTTCTGCCTATAAGTTACCTCTTATACGAAAACCCTAAGTACCCAATCAAAATGCCACGAAAGAGTCTGTAGCCGCCGTCGTCTCTGTCCCTAGATTGGGAGGGATCTGAAGCTCTTCCCGGCACCCTGCTGGAGAGGGGAATTCATCCTGGAGGCCTTCTTCATCATGCAAGCCTCCGGTATGATGCGTGAGTAGTTCATCTCTGGACTACGGGTCCATGTAGTAGCTAGATGGCTGGTTCTCCTCCTTTGTGCTTTCATGTTTGGATCTTGTGAGCTCCGTTCATGATCAGGATCATCTATTTGTAATTCTGCATGTTGTGTTTGCGGGGATCCGATGAATATTGAGATGCTATTTCAGATTGATTATTGATTCTATCTAAAGGGAATATGCCCGAGAGGCAATAATAAAGTGGTTATTATCTTATTTCATGTTTATGATAAATGTTTATTTTGCATGCTATAATTGTATTAATTGGAAACGTTAATACATGTGTGTTTAATAAACAAAATACAAAGTTCCTAGTAATGCCTCTCATATAAACTAGCTCGTTGATTAACAAGATGATCAAGGTTTCCTGATCATGGACATTGGATTTTGTTAATAACGAGGTCAGAACATTGGTGGAATGATGTGATGAACATTCATCCGAAGTATAGCATTACGATCAAAGTCATTATGTTTATATTGCTATAACATCATACGAAGTAATCTTAGTCCTTAGTCCATGAGATCATGTTAATTGCTAACACCAGAAGAGTATCTTGATAACACCAAACGTCACACCGTAACAGGGTAACTATAAAGGTGGGTTCAGTACTACGAAGGTGTTATGTTGAGGCTCATGGATCAAGAGTGGAATTTTTCAATCCCGATGACGGATAGATATACTCTGGGCCCTCTCGGTGATATCACATTAACATAGCTTGCAAGCAAGTGATGTGATCACTAGAATGTTATATCACGAGAACGTGAAAAGAGTTCATGTCGATAACGAGATCAAACTAGGTATTTGGATACCGATAATCGAATCTCGGACATGTATTATATCATGAGACAAAGGGATTTTGTTACTAGCATTAAAGGTTCTCACGATCACAGAAGTCATCGTTGAATGTGTAGGAGTCAGTATGGATCTCCAGGTCCCGCTTCTGATTATTGATCTGAGAGGGGTCTCGATCATGTCTGCATTATTCTCCAACCGTAGGGTGACACACTTAAGGGATACCGACACCATTTGGAGCAAATATGTTTCAGATAAAGATTTAAGAAAGCGCTGGAATTATTTCAATAGACACCGAAACTGTTTCGGGTGAAATTGCCGAAATTGGTTCTGCATGTAATATTGAAATGTTGCAAGGGGTTTTTTGTTAATTAAAGTAATTAACAAAATTCTGAATAAAATTAATAAAATAGTTTTATTAAATGAGAGAGCATTAAATTTGGAGAAATTTAATGCACTTAAAGTGGAGACTTTAAAAGAGAATGTGAAGGGGCAAATTTATGTGGAGGGAGTTACCACCACATGAATGAAGAGGTGAGGGGTCACCCCTTGGGGCGCCGGCCATAAAAGGCCCCCCTCACACCCCTTCTTCCTCACACCTCCTCGTGAAGGATCTCTCCCCCTCTAGTTATTCCCCATGGTCTCGGATTAGCGAGATACATGTTCCCGGTGGCTTTATCTGGAAAGGAGTTGCTGCTTCCGCTGCTTTGCTGGAGCAGGGGACGGAGGTTGTCGGGGTACCGGACGTGTGTTCGATTACGGATGCACCACTGCTTTGCGGTGCTGGACTTGGTGGTGCTGGACTTGCTGGAGCTGGATCTGATGGACGTGCTGGAGCCGGACCTGCTGGACTTCATCACGATCTTGAGATCGGTAAGTGTACGACTACATCATGCACGAGTTCCAACTCGTTAACAAAGCTTTGTTGTCTTCGAGGGTAAGTTCTCTATGGATGTATATCCACCTGTTGCTTGTATCTAGTAGATAGATCTAGGCATATAGTTCCCATCGTAGGAAAATGTTTTTTTTCTATGCTGCGAACCCAACAGTGGTATCCGAGCCTGATCTATGCGTAGGTGCTTTGCACGGGTAGTACACATATGTTTATATGTGGGCGATGATGATCATGTTATTGCATCTTCTATGTATTTTGGATATTGGTGGCATAGTGGGATGAAGCGGGCTCGGACCAACCTTACATGTCATCACACATGAGACCAGTTCCACGATTGACATGCAACTAGTTTTGCATAAGTGGCTGGCGGGTGTCTGTCTCTCCTACTATAGTCAATATCTGATTTACAACAAGTTGCTAATAACTTAGTTATCATCTTTGTGGTTCCATGTTCGTAGGTAAGACCGGTTCTATCTTCGAAAGCCCTGAGCCACATAAAACTTGCAATGGATAAATTAGAGGAGTCTAGTTTAGATTGTTGCTGGGCTAGTGTCATGATATGGTAATGTTGTAAGTAGATGTATGATAGATACCCTTACAACACACCTAACATGTAAGTTCCATAGACCTTGGCCTTACACACAAAGGAATGATAGAGATCATACCACGATGCATATGATGGTGATCAAATGCATGGACCATATCATCCCACTTTACACATTAGATGTTTGCATCTTATATTGCTAGTTTGGCGTTTTAGTAGCATTATAAGATGATCCCTCATTTAAATATCAAGATAAAATGTGTTATTCCTTAATTATGCACCGTTCTATGGATCGTGTTTCGAGACATCACGTGATGATCGGATGTACTCGACTCTACGCTTTCATACAACGGGTGTAAGACAGTTTTACACACGCGAATACTAAGGTTCTTACTTGGCAAGCCTAGCATGTACAGACATGGCCTCAGAACACGGACCGAAAGGTTAAGCATGACTCATATAGTTGATGTGATGCCCATATTGATGCTCTCATGTGAAGCTACACTGACTCACGTGATGATCGGACTTGGTGTAGTGGATTTGGTTCATGTAATCACCAAAAAGGCACGAGGGATGTCGTTTTTGAGTGGGAGTTCATTTCTAATTTGGATTAGTCGAACTCAATTTGTCATAAACTAAATCAAAGTGAATTTGCATAATTTGTTGTAGTCATTGGCTTCTGTTCACTACCTTATGCTAAGTTTTAATTGAGATAATAGAACTATAGAATTCTGGATATTTACTTTATGAACTGGTATCATATTGTTTTGAATGTCAATTTAAAGTTTAGAAGTCCTATTGCAAACTTTCAGCAAACTCTATTTACTCCATGATGTTTAATAAGTAGTATTAAATCAAGAGTAAGAATTCCAATGTTAGTATCTAAAGTATCATGTTTGCCTCCATGATTTTTGATATTCAAAAGTTGTTTTAATATCAAGATTATCTAGGAGCTGAAAAATTGTTTCAGAAACCATCATGTGTGGAAGATATTGTGATACCTGAAACAATGTTTTTGGTTGTATTATGATAGAGTATAATTTAGCAAAATACATGTTCTCATATTATGAGAATTTGTGAAGGATGGAGATGCTAGGCATCTGGATATCCCAAAAAGGTTTTTGGGAACTAACATTATACTCGCGATTCTTCCTTACAGGCTATAGTAGCTTGATCATGAAAGTTGTCATGATAAGGATGAATAGAAGATGTAAGTAAAATGTTTACTACACTAATAGATTACTAAAGAATGGATTTTTGAAAGAATACCAAACATTTGATGATGGTGATCCACTTCAAAGTGCAAGTCCAAAGGTATTAGTATTTGACTACATACACTTTGTACTATATGTGATGTGAATGAAACCACTATTGATGTTGATAGATTCTTTTAAAAGGAAAAGGAATTGCTGAAAGAGAATCTATAAAATATTTGGCAGAAAAGAAAAAAGTTGGAAATGTCCAGCTTAGGTATATAGAAGATATACATGTTATGGTTGTATTCCTTGCTTGTTAAACAATGTGGTTCTTAGGTATAGGATACCGGTATTGGATACCGAATTGGTTGGTATGAAGTGTCATACAGGACAACGCAATTCATGAACTGCAATGGCCTAAGTAACTAGCAAGAGAATAAGTGATGATGTTCATCGAAAACAAATAAAGTGTTATTGTGTTTTTCATTGTCGTCAAACCTAGCCTTCAAGATTTGTTTTAATAATTGTAATTTTGTTCCGGTATTATGAGAACAATGGTTGTTCAAATAATTACCGTATTCCATAAAGGATGGATGGACTTTTACAAGTCTAGTGGGAGAAATCACATCCATAAACACTATTGCTAAAATGTCGCAAGACAAATGATTAAAAAATCACTTATGAAGTGACATCGCTGTTTAAATTATATTGGAAAGAAAACATGAAGAAACTCCATGTTGATGGATTTTTGGAGTCTTTGATTTTGATCAACTGACGCTTGTGAGACTTTCCTTGAGATAATTCAAACTTCGTCCATAGGCCAAAGAGGAACGGGTGACTAACTTATCGGATATTGTACATGTTGATGTATATAGTCCATTATATGTAGCCATATGCGATGGATCTTTTTGCTTCATATGCTTTCTCCAGGAATTTGAGTGAATATATCTATATATTTACTTAATAAGGAAGAAGTATGAAACATTTGAAAAAAATTCAAAGCCTTTCAAGATGAAGTGAAAAATCATTGTAACAAGAAAATAAAAGATCTTATGATTTGATCATAAAGGAAGATATTTGAGTTACATGTTTAGAAAAACACCTAAGATTTGAGGAATTGTTCCATGATTTGTGTTTCCCGATAAACCATAGGAGTATGGCATATTCGAGAGATGAAATCAAACCATGTTTGACATGGTAAGATCAAAGGTGTCATTTATAATCTTCCATTATGTTTTAAGGATTGAAGCTTTAGAGACTACCGCTTTTACACTAAAAAGTGCACCATTGTGATCCATTGAAATGACACCATATAAGTTATGGTTTGGGAAAAACCCGAATTGTCTTTTCTTAAATTTTGGTATGCTATGCATAAGTAAAATATTTACATCCAAAGTCAGATAAGCACGTCTTTTTAGGTTATCCCAAAGAATTTTTTGGGAATTTCTCCATAACACCGAGGACAAAAGAGTTTGTTACTTGGAACGTCAAGTTTCTTGAGAAGGAGTTTTTCGTGAAAAGGTAAGTGGGAGGACAATAGAACTTTGATAAGGTTCTTGAACCTTAGCTATATGTGCTAGGTAGCGCAGCGCCAGAAAGTGTCCCGGTGGCGGCCACAATGCTCATGGCTCCCGTGATTACAAAGGGTGTGATCTCGGAGATTAGAGTTCCTATTGAACCGTGTTGGTCGGTAAGAATCAAATAGTGTGATTTGATAAGCAAGTCGTTATTGTTTTGACAATGATGAACCGACTACATGCAAAGAAGCAATGATGGGCCCTGACTCCATAAAATGACTAGAAGTCATAGAATCCGTGATAGTATCCATACACGAGAAATCATGTTTCTGAACTTGGAAGACCCTCCGGAAAGGCGTGAAGCCTATCGGTCATGTTTGGATCTATAAAGAAGTAGACATGGATGTTTAACATCTATGAAATAGTCGACATGTCGGAAAGAAGTTTACAACAATGTTCAAGGAGTTGACTATGACAAGATTTGATCTTTCATAGCGATATTTAGTCTTGACGGATTCATGTAGCAACCACTACATATAATTTGGTATATGGTAGTTGAATAAACAAAACAAGGTTCTTCTAATAGAATGGTTACCTAGGACGTGTACATGACACGGTCTGAAGGGTTTTGTTAATTCAAAGGGTGCTAAAAGGGCATGCAAACTTCAATAGTTGTAGTGAGCATAGCGGAGTTGGAATCTTCACCATGATGAAAATGTTAAAGGAGTTTAATTTGATCGGAGGTGATGAAGATGCTGGCATTTGCAAGAAATTAAGTGGGAGCGCTGAGAAAAATTTCCAATACATTAAGCAGAGTACATATTGTTAATTGGAAATGATGTATCTTTTATTGACACAAGTTAAGAATTTCATTAAAATAAGATTTCGATGAAAGACTTGGGCAAAGCCAGGATATTTGGCATCAATATCTATATGGATAGATTGAGGCGCTAATATGGCTGTGCCAGACATACATATATGAGATATTGAAAGGGTTCAATATGGAAAAAACAAGAAAGGTTCTTGCTGCATGGAAAGGATTGTATCAAGATTCAAGTGTTTCAACACTTGGTGAGTAAAATCGCATGAAGATTTTGATCGATTATATCGTGATATGTATATCTATAATTTCCTATGCTCTAAATGTTATGAGCACATACCAGAATGATTCATAAGATGATCATTGGACGATAGTAATGATATTCTTATGAGCTTTGGAAGAACTAAGAATTTATCATGTATAAGTGACAAATAGTTAAAAGGTAGTTCATTGTAAAGTGTTACATTGATACTAGTTTTGTCACAAGATACAAATTAAAATTTATCTCAATTTAGATTATGGGTGGCACAATGTAATGGAAAGGATGTTCCATGATGGATTTAGATAAGTTCCAAAGTTGAGACATTGTGACGGATACTACAACAAAAGGCTAAGTATATGACTGTTATACTAGCAGCAAAGGAGGGCATTTGTGTTAAGTAGTTTTTTATCAAACTAGGTGTGGTTCAAAGTGGGCTAATACTATGAAGATATATTGTATGACAGTAATATCAGCATATTTTAACCCGAGCGAACTAAAGGTCTCACCAAAGGACCAAATTTATACAATGCCATCTCATTTGAGAATGAGTGATGCATAGAGACGCAAAGACATGCAAATACACACGGACCTGAAACTGTCAGATCCGGAGATTATGTTAACCACTAGCAATCGCGTATAGGCAACACCAGAAAGCCATAGGTTTTCCATACGCAAAGTTTTCAAACTAGATTATTGACTCTAGTGCAAGTGGGAGACTGAAGGGAATATGCCCGAGAGGCAATAATAAAGTGGTTATTATCTTATTCCATGTTTATGATAAATGTTTAGTTTGCGTGCTATAATTGTATTAATTGGAAACGTTAATACATGTGGGTTTAATAAAAAAAATACAAAGTTCCTAGTAATGCCTCTCATATAAACTAGCTCGTTGATTAACAAGATGATCAAGGTTTCCTGATCATAGACATTGGATGTTGTTAATAACGAGGTCACAACATTGGTGGAATGATGTGATGAACATTCATCCAAAGTATAGCATTACGATCAAAGTCATTATGTTTATATTGCTATAACATCATACGAAGTAATCTTAGTCCTTAGACCATGATATCATGTTAATTGTTAACACCAGAAGAGTATCTTGATAACACCAAACGTCACACCGTAACATGGTGACTATAAAGATGGGTTTAGTACAACGAAGGTGTTATGTTGACGCTCATGGATCAAGAGTGGAATTTGTCAATCCCGATGATAGATAGATATACTCTGGGCCCTCTCGGTGATATCACATTAAGATAGCTTGCAAGCAAGTAATGTGTTCACTAGAATGTTATATCACGGGAACGAGAAAAGAGTGCATGTCGGTAACGAGATCAAACTAGGTATTTGGATACTGATGATCGAATCTCGGACATGTATTATATCATGAGACAAAGGGATTTTGTTACTAGCGTTAAAGGTTCTCACGATCACAAAAGTCATCGTTGAATGTGTAGGAGTCAGTATGGATCTCTAGGTCCCGCTTCTGATTATTGATCTGAGAGCGGTCTCGATCATGTCTGCATTATTCACGAACCGTTGGGTGACACACTTAAGGGATACCGACACCATTTGGAGCAAATATATTTCAGATAAAGATTTAAGAAAGCGCTGGAATTATTTCAATAGACACCGAAACTGTTTCGGGTGAAATTGCTGAAATTGGTTCTGCATGTAATATTGAAATGTTGCATGGGTTTTTTGTTAATTAAAGTAATTAACAAAATTCTGAATAAAATTAATAAAAGGGTTTTATTAAATGAGAGAGCATTAAATTTGGAGAAATTTAATGCATTTAAAGTGGAGACTTTAAAAGAGAATGTGAAGGGGCAAATTTATGTGGAGGGAGTTACCAGCACATGAATGAGGAGGTGAGGGGTCACCCCTTGGGGCACCGGCCATGGGGAGGGGCACCCTCCTCCTCCTATAAAAGGCCCCCCTCACACCCCTTCTTCCTCACACCTCCTCGTGAAGAATCTCTCCCCCCTCTAGTTATTCCCCATGGTCTCGGATTAGCGAGATACATGTTCCCGGTGGCTTTATCTGGAAAGGAGTTGCTGCTTCCGCTGCTTTGCTGGAGCGAGGGACGGAGGTTGTCGGTGTACCGGACGTGTGTGTGATCACAGATGCACCGCTGCTTTGCGGTGCTGGACTTGGTGGTGCTGGACTTGCTGGAGCTGGATCTGATGGACGTGCTAGAGCCGGACCTGCTAGAATTCATCACGATCTTGAGATCGGCAATTGTACGACTACATCATCCATGAGTTCCAACTCGTTAACAAAGGTTTGTTGTCTTCGAGGGTAAGTTCTCTATGGAAGTATATCCACCCGTTGCTTGTATCTAGTAGATAGATCTTGGCATATAGTTCCCATCGTACGGTTTTTTTTGTTTTCTATGCTTCGAACCCAACACTATCATGTCTTTGTTATTTGTGATCTTGCATGCTTTCCGTTGTTAGTAGCTATCTTGGCCAAGTAGATGCTAGCAACGCCAAGAGTTAGTATTTATGCTCGATAGTGCGTTCATGCCTCTGGTAATCTGGGGAAGTGACAGAAATCTCTAAGATACTAGATGTGTTGTTGCTACTAGGGAGAAAACAACAATCCTTTGTTCATAGAACAACCATATTGTTTACATTACACGCAATTCATAATGCAATAATCTGTTGCTTGCAACTTAATACTGGAGGGGATTCGGATGATAACCTGAAGGTGGATTATTAGTCATAGATGAAGTTGGATGGCGGTCTATGTATAATGTTGTAATGCCCAATCGAATCTCTGAGGAGTCAAGATGAGTATTATATGCTTGTATGCTTTCTCGATGTTTGTCAATTGCCCCGCTGTAATTTGTTCACCCAGCATGTTATCTATCTTAAGGAGACCCACCACTAGTGAACTATGGACCCCGGTCCTTTCTTTTACATTCAATCTACAATCAAACTGTTTACTGCTTTGTGTTTACTTTCTGCAAACTATTACTTTCTTCCATTCGATACGTTTAATCCTTTGCTTTCAGCAAAACTGGTGAGATTGACAACCTCATCGCAAGTTGGGGGCAAAGTTCTGGGGTTGTGTTGTGCAGGTCTCCACGTTGCTACTAGCACTGGTAGTGCGCCCTGCCAAGGCTCAGCTAGCAACACCTTTGGGGTGTTTCCTTGCTCCTACTGGATTGATAACCTTCGTTTTGTACTGAGAGAAAACTTGTTGTTGTGCTCATCACACCTTCCTCTTGGGGTTCCCCAATGAGCTCGATATATTTTGGGCCATCAGGCGCCACAAGATCTACGTTGGCATGGGGCATGTTCGTCTGCGGTACCAAAGTTCGCAGGCCAGCGCACCACGGTACCTAAGTTGCCTGAAATTGCCGCGTTTCAAAATGTTGGGCTGCCAACTACCGAGAGGGGTCGTTTCGATGCACACTCATCTCACCCTGCCAAATTCAAACATTCTGTGAAAACTGCCCCGTGAAGTAGATGGTCAGGACCCTCATGTCGGTCTGACGCGAGCGCCAACACGACAACCTCTTAGGAAAATCGAGGAACTAAGTGGATTGGATGCGTTGACCAATTTCAGAAATCCATTCCCACCTTTCCCCTAGCACCGGTGGCGTCAGAATCCACCCTCTAGGCAGGATGATCCCTTCGGACATTTGACTTCCGGCACCAAGTTGCTGCGCCCAGTTGTTGCGCCCAGTTGCTGATCCCGAGCTCCAATGGCGCATGCCGTAGCCGCCGTTGCGAGGCTCTAGCCCGCCTCTGCCACCGACGAGCCGAGCAGCTCGGAGGATGGCAGATCCTACTACCAAGGAAGAAGAAGTTCTGGCTACAAGCGGGTGAGCTACCCTTTTCGTTGCTATTCGCACTAATTATAACTGCTAGCTGGCTACTGAACCTAAAATTGTTTGTTAGCCCAACGCTGACAAACATATTTTGTCCACAGTTTTCTGTCAAGTGGGATCCCCGCTGACCACCCTTACCTGGTTACGGTAGTCTTCTTTAGGTACGACTCTAAGGGCAAGTGGTATGGACACCATTGTATCACGATGGAACAAGCGCCTGCGCAGATCTGCACTATATCGGGTATGGTTGCCACTCTGCGTAATCATGATGAATTATGGCCATAGCAGACTGCAAAGTTAAGCTTCATGGATGAACGTGGCATCATGGTTCCTCTAATGTGTGACAGTCAGCTAATTGGGTTGATGAAAAGGTATGCTTCGAATTGCATGTTTGAGCTGAATTGTGATGTACTGGATGTGGAAGCTACTACAAATGGGAGTCGTCTTTCTATTCTTGGACAGGGTGGTCGCTCGAACCCAATTAGCTCCTGGTAAGCAAAACTCTCTTGGGGTTCGCATGTTTGTGCTGAATTGTAATTTTTGTTTCATTTACTCTGTAGATATTGGGAAGTTATGCAATAGTCTTGTTTCTTTGACAAGAAGCGCCGCAAGATTAGAAACATGAATGTCGGGTCAGTTATTTTTCTGCCCAAAGAAATTAAAAACGAGTGGAAAGATGATGTTGGACACGATTCTGGTGCCCATTGTCCCGGCGATGCAGAGTACATGAAGCTAAGAAAATTGGCACCGAGGAAGAGGAAGAAGGCAGGAAATGAAGAAGCCAGTGGACGTGAAGGCTTGGCACCCAGGCTGCGGAAGAAGGCTGCTGGCAATGAAGATGCATAGTAATGTGTTGAACTTGAACCTATATATGTAATTCTGTTAAATTCTGGAGCTCTGTGTGTGGCATGTTGCTGGGCGAAACAATCTACCCGCATTCTCTGAGTAAAATGTACCGCGACTTAGGGTTTGGAAACGCCCGAGTCAGTAGTTTAATCCGAAATTGTGATTGTGCCACTGCTATCTGAAAACACGCAGCACCGGTTCCACGATTGCTGAGGGGCAGGAGGTCTCCAAATACGACAGAATGTAAGTGGCACAGAAATAAATTATTTAAGCTGCCACACCCCATGAAGCAGCAACTTATTTCAGATGCTGCACAACGACGTGGCAACATAAATAGCAATGGCAACCGATAATTCCTAGACGCTTGAGCCCGTCTATCTCACCGCCTCCCTGCTCCTGCATCCCCTGCATCTGGCGAAGCTCCCGGATCTCCATTAACCGGGTGTACGTGCTTCCACTTTATAAATGTGGCTGTGCCATTTGCATGCGGCACAATCCACGTAGATTACGTTTAAACAAACCAAAAATGTCAGAATACCACCATGATCAGACAAAAGGAAGTGATGCAGGGTTAAGACAGACTAACGGGAGAGCAATTTTTCCCTCCCAGGACTCCGAGACCACTAGTTCAGGCCGCTAGGTCAACAAGTACTACTATTACAACTTAAAAAGGCACGGAGCTCAAGCTAAATAGAACTAGTTATCACACATCTCCTTGATCTTCCTAATCTCAGCCCGATGCGCATCTTCGTGCAAGAGCAAGGATCGATTCGTTTGCTCCTTCCTTTTAGAATCTTCCTTGCACAACTTCAATTGTTTCTCTGTATTTTTCCTCATGCACTTGTCAATACTCGTAGTTATGAACTGCAGGACTTTGGCCTAGTGAAGATCATTCCTTGCTTGAGTCAGTTCTTGCTCTGCTTTAGCCTTCAGGGCCAATGCCATGTCCCTCTCCTTCTTGACTTTGCTAACTTTGTCTTGCACCCTCCTGAGATCTCGGTTAAGCTTGGTCGTGTCAATTGGGTCCCATAGCTTCATCTCAACATTGTCAAGAAGTGAGCTGACTACGGATTCTTTCAACTCAACAGTCATATCCCATAGTTTGTCCAGTGTTTTCTGCATCGATTTGGGCCACTCTGGATCTACCCATTTGACAACACCACAACTTCCTCCTTGCATCATTGCACGATATCCTTGACACTGCAGAAACCTCCTGCCTGCGTTTCGTCCTTCGAATGCTACAAATTTAGCGGGCACATGTCCATGTTTACATAGCAGAGGACTATCTTCATCCACTAAACCATGATAGTCGGAGTCATACATCGTCTGGTTAGCCTAACACATCATACGCACATGAGTAAACAGAGTAGATCTAGCTCAAAAAATTGATAACTGTCCACAGATGATAGAGATAGAGATGAGACGACTCACATCAAAATCACGTTCCCTGTCATCATGACACGTTTCCTCGTCGTCTCCCCTTGAACCCATGGCGAGAGGGGAGGGGGGTGGCTGCCGGAGAGGGGATTGGGATGGAGGCACCGTCGGCTTGCGGCTACGGTAGGATGGGAGTGAAGTGGGGAAAGTGGCTTCGAGGGGAAGGAAGAGAAGTACGGGGAGGAAGAGAAGTAATGGGGACGTGACATTGGGATATGGCCCACTGAACTCGTAAGTCGTGACACTCGCAACAGGGGAGCGCCTGGTGTTGCCAGTTTGTCCAGAGCAAGCGTGTCCAATCATGCCGCAAAACAGCCTACTCGCGGATCGCTCTCATGAAGACCATCCTAGTCATCTAAGAGCCCCGATCGAACAGTATGTAACTGGTGAGAAGAACACACATGCGATGACATTGGGTGTGGTTCATGAAAAGAACACACATCCAATGACACTGGTGTATCCTTATGTGGTTTGTGAGAAGAACATACATGCAATGACACTGGTTATGGTTTGTGAAAAGAACACACATCCAATGACACTGGTGTATCCTTATGTGGTTTGTGAGAAGAACACACATGCAATGACTCTAGCTGTGGTGCATGGAAAGAACACACATGCAAGGACACTGGTGTATCCTTATGTGGTTTGTGGGAAGAACACACATGCAATGACACTGGTGGATCCATGTGTGGATTGTTTAGAGGAACAGACATGCAATGATACTGGGTGTGGATCATGAAAAGAACAGACATGCAATGACACTGGTGGATCCATATGTGGTTTGTGAGAAGAACTGACATGCAATCACACTAGGTGGATCCATGTGTGGTTCATGAAAAGAACACACATGCAATGACACTGGTGGATCCATGTGTGGTTTATGACAAGAACACACATCCAACGACACTTGGTGTGGTTCATGAAAAGAACACACATCCAATGACACTGGTGGATCCCTATGTGGTTTGTGAGAAGAACATACATGCAATGACACTGTGTGTGGTTTATGAAAAGAACAGACATCCAATGACACTGGTGGATCCATATGTGGTTTGTGAGAAGAACAGACATGCAATGACACTGGGTGTGGTTCATGAAAAGAACACACATCCAATGACACTGGTGGATCCATCTGTGGTTTGTTTAGAAGAACACACATGCAATGACCACATGCAATCACACTGGTGGATCCATGTGTGGTTTGTTTAGAGGAACAGACATGCAATGATACTGGGTGTGGTTCATGAAAAGAACAGACATGCAATGACATTGGTGGATCCTTGTGTGGTTTGTGAGAAGAACTGACATGCAATCACACTGGGTGGATCCATGTGTGGTTCATGAAAAGAACACCCACGCAATGACACTGGTGGATCCATGTGTGGTTTGTGAGAAGAACACACATCCAATGACACTAGGTGTGGTTCATGAAAAGAACACACATCCAATGACACTAGGTGTGGTTCATGAAAAGAACACACATCCAATGACACTGGTGGATCCTTATGTGGTTTGTGAGAAGAACAGACATGCAATGACACCGGTGGATCCATGTGGTTTATAACAATAACACACATGCAATGAACTCTAGTTGGTCCATGTGGGTTATGAGAAGAACACACATCCAATGTACTCTAGTGGATCTATCTTGGCATAATTTGATGTATGCCACGATGTATTTCATTGTACAAGACACTCACTTTCTATTTTTATACTACTTAGTTTTGCCCTTGGTTTTTTGATACTACTCAGTTTTGCCCCCCTCTCTCTATCTTTCGTAGAAGCCCAAACCTGTGCTCACTTTGTTTGCTACTTCCTGATTGGTTGTCACAGTTGTCACGTGGATCGTGCGCACCAACCATTGATTCTATGCGATCCAATGATGATCGTTGCACACGTTGTGCCCTTCATAGTACAGCGTGAGACAGCACGGACGTCTCCCTCAGCGAGACTTCTACAAGAAGGAACACGATGCCGTCCATGGAAAAAGTCGTCGAGCAGTCATGTCATGTTTAATCCAGTCTGAAAAGCCTACTACTGCTAATACTACGCCACAACACATGCGTCATCGAGTGCACAGTCGTTAATGGACAGCTGCAATTTATTGCCACTTGATTTTAATAAGACATGTCCCATTTTTTATGCAGCGGCTCTCAATCTCAGTTTCAACTGGGCCCCGCCGTAAGAAACTTGCACGCGCTAGCCGGAGGCCGAAGAGCTGAGCTCGACAAGACCTAATGTATCCGCCTTCATCGAGTCACTCACAGTCATCAACACATCCCTCTACCCGATCTAGCACAACCCCACAAATCTCGCCGTACAGCCACCTACCTTCCCCACTGCATTTCCACTTTTAACTATCGCCAATTTTAGGGCCGTGTCAAACTTCGTACATAGAAATTGTGTATGCGCCCTTTGCATGCGTCTCAATATAGAACTGCCATACATGGCTTGGGAAAAAAACATGACGTACCGTGCGCGTGTCGCGGTGCACGGTGCAGTAGACTGCACGGCGCGTTGCACGGTGGTGCAACGAAAAGTGCCTTGCTTCCATCCACCTTAACTATAGAGCCCCTCTCCGCACACCCACTCTCACTCTTGCTCACTCTCCCCACGCAACCCTCTCCACTATCCCACTAGCATCCGCAAACTCCTAAGAATACCCCGTCTACGCCGGCGATGGTGGAGGAGGATAAGGTGGCCATCGTCGCCTCTGAGGCCGCCGGCGAGGAGGCCCCCCTCCTCTCCGGTCCCCCTCAATGCATTGAAAGCAGCCGCCGTCCCTATCCAGACCCTAGTCGAGCCATCGATGGCAGCCGCCGTTCCCGTCCAGGTCCCCGTCTACGCTACCGATGGGGCTGCCGAAGAGGATCCCCCCACTGGCGAGGAGGCCCCCGCCGGTCACAAGCAGATCAAGCACTTCTTGGGCACCTAAGATCCAGATAAGTACGTCGCTCCGCTAAACCCCTACGACACCGGCATCGACGCCCCATGGTTGGAGGTAACTAGGGTTTGCTCCCCTCCCCTGGTTCTTCTATCGTTCCCATCGTTGGATGCTAGATCTTGGTTTATTAGGATTCACTTGTTCGCATTTCGATTGCTCGATCTTCTTACATCATCTACTCCTGCATTTTCCTTTTCTTCCAATAAGTTTCCGGCAGCAACGTCTGCAGCGATGACGAGTCCATGCACACCAAGACTCGTCAGGTCCTGAGGAGGCTGCGGGCCGGCCAGTACGACACCTTCTTCAGGGGCGGCAACTATAGCTGCCCCTTCTGCAAGGGGATCGCCTTCTACTGGGTGAGTCTCGCCTAAACCGACTTCCACTCCTTACTGAAGCATGCAGAGGCCCCGAGCTCCGTCATCCATAAAGGCGGCGAGCGTGAGACTGTGAACATCAACGCCTACATCATTGAACACCGGGCTCTCGCCATTCACCTCCAAAACCTCTAGCGGGTGGCCATCAAAGAGGGTCTCATGCCTCCAATCAGGCCCAAGGCCCCCAAGATCAAGGGACTGGGCAGCAAGAAGTGGAGGAAGCGACGGAGGGAGGAGGCGGAGGCGCGGGCGCATGAAGGAGGGGTTGAATGTGTCTGCTGCTGCGGCGGTTGCTGCTGCTAGGCAGCTTCTTTTGATTTTCTATATTTTTCTTGCATCCTATTTCTGGCTGAATGCATCGAACCTCGTTAAGCAACATACTTTCTATCACTATATTCTATTTAGCTACGCACAGCTATATCTACATTTGTTTTTTTTTCTGAATGAATGTATTCTACCTGGTGTGATTTGTTGCTCTAGATTTACTACCTGATCGAAGGAAAAAATAGGTCCAAAAGGGAATGAATTATCAAAGAGAGAATATTCTCTAGATTTGGCAAAATGAAACATATATGTTTAGCGAGAGAGGAAAAGGGTACTCTTTCAAACTGTCAGTTAACGAGCTACCATCTTGACAAGCTACAAGACAGATACTTAAACATAACACAAAGAGGGTTAAATTTATTTTACTACTCTCACTTGAGGCGTTAGACATCTTGATAAGATAAATGAGTTCCACAAAATAGAAACATAACACTGAGAAGTAAAATTTAATTCACTTCTCATCAGCCCACTTGAGGTGCTTGCCATCGTTCTTAGGCGACCAACTGCGATTATTCCAGGTGGATCTTACATTATTGGCACTCCACAACTCACGAAATGCTTCGTCCCACCTGGGATCTGACTTGCCTTCCCTATCTTCAGCGTCCTACGACACAATTAGCGGTGCATCACAGACCTGATTGTTGCCGCTAGAAGAAGTTGCCTCTCTATTTGGTGCTTCAGCTGCAGCCACTCTGTCAGCTGCTTCTGCTTCAGTTGCAAGCTCTCTTTCAGTTGCTTCTGCAGCCTCTCTGTCAGCTGCTTCAGATGCAGCCATTTCCTTTGCATATGCAGCTTCAAACTCAGCTATTCTGCATTTTCTACAAAGGGCTCCCCTAAGCTCGTCTTCCCTCTCGCAAATAGGGAAAAACATGAGGTAACATAGAAAACAATGGATCTTATTGTACAGCTGGTAGGTCACGTAAGCTTCTATGGCTGCATACTTTAGGTTTATATCAGACAATAGCCACTCGTCCCAGAAATCGTGCCTATCTGGAGGGAAATCTTCCTTCATTCTGTCGTACGACTCATCGAGGATTCTAGTTGCGAGTGATGCCATTTCATCCTTCCTCGAGCCCCCTAGGATCTTGATAAGACGCTGAATATCGATCCAGTTGTGCGCAGGAATTATAATTCCCTCTTGATAAAATTTCGAAAAATCAGTTGTATTGTCGATAGTACAAAAAACAATTGCCTTTTCTTCAAGCAACTGGCGCAGCGCCGGACAATTCCTGCCAGTCCTGAAAGTATGTAGTTTGTCATCACCAAAATTTGTAACTACAAATATTTTGTCAATGCAAGATCATCATCTGAATATAATTTTGAAAAGTTTAGTAAATGCAAGATCAAGACTCTCAACATTGTCTTGTCATAATTTATTTGTTCCTAAATAAAATCCAGTAGTTGCAAGATGAGCAAATGGATAAAGAACAAGTGGAAAAACCCTAAGAGCAGTTAGCTACAGAGAGTAGATCTACAAACCAGGAGAGGTGGTAGACAAGGACGTGTTTCCTCATGGCCAGTTGAATGACGGCGACTTCACTCCCTTCATATGGGTGCTCCGGGGTGTACTCGAGGTCCAATCCCACAAACTTGTCCTCGTCTTTCTCAAGCCAACCCTCGTACATCCTCAGGACACGCACCACTATATCCTCCTTGTTGGTGTAGACAACTTCTATCTTCTTATTGTCATGGGTAGTGAAGCTTGTCTCTAGAGTGCAACGACCTTCCATGGCGGTAAGGAGAAGACGGGAAGAAGAGAGATGACAAGAAGAAGAAGAGTGGTTTCTGCGAGGCAGGGGAACGGTGGAACCGTCAATGCGCTTTTAAGGTAGTGGTTAACGATGAGGACGGAAGTCCAAGGAGAGATGTGTGGCAGTGGCCGTTCCAGCTTCTGAGTAAACAAAAAATAATTATAACACTGATACATGTGCCATGTTTTGTCACGGCAATACACTGGGAAGGGGGTGTTGTCCTATCCACTATGCCAATGCTACAAGCCTACGTGACAGCCACCACGCCTAAGCGACAGGAGCGACATAACGGTGAGAACTGATAGGGGGGCCAACTTGACGACCGTTAGCTGATATTTTGTATTGAAACGTAAAGTTGAATTCGTGCCTAAAAAGACCCTCTAAGTATTTGGCACACCAACTTTGGGCAACGCAGCTGATTGTAAGAAACTTGGGTACCGTGAAGCCTGGCCACCCCAACTTTCGGGCCGCAAAATGATATTCTTGTTGGCATGGACAAGTCCTGCGTTCACCCGTAGCACGTTGTCGAGGGAGGCGAGCCATCTCTCAGCGCAGTTCACGACCCACGTATCACTCGCCCCGCAAGCTGCGTTAAGGTCATGATGACCATGCCAGACGCAGGAGAAAGCAAGGACCTGGCGCCAGATCCGGAGGCTACGCCAAAGCAGGCAAGGTCCAGATTTCCTACACTAGAGAGGCCAGAGAATGTACTGCAGCAGGCGATAGATAGCTTAGTAATACCCATAGCTCCGGTAGTGGATCCGGCTCAGGCGCAAGCTGAGTTAGAGGAAACTAGGAAGAAAATGCTAGCTGGGGCGAAAAAGTAGCTGAGTTGGAGTAGTCACTGAAGATCACTCTACGGGAGTATAGAAAGGCAAACCGCATAGATGGAGTGAAAATCCGAGGTAGGAACCCGATTACTAAGATCGACAAGGGGTGTGTGCCTAGGCCGGGTCAGACAACTACTATAGTAACTGGAGGGCTGGAGAGGTACAATACCCCGACAAAGAACCTCTAGGCTGCCAACGCGGTTGCGTCCGAGTTAGAAGGCTTAACTGGATAAAGACAACAAGAGAGAGTAAACCACTTGTTAAGGGTAGCATGCCAGCAGAATGAGGAAATGAACAAGGCAACCCCGGCGCAACCCGAAGCATCTAATGTAGTTTATTCGTCAAGAAATAACCTGGAAAAATCTGTAGGAGATGCATCTTCCCCTGGTCATGGCCCAAGGAGAGAGGAGGTGGTGACCTTGGGTAGAAGAGACAAACAGATGGTCCCCTATGATCCAGTGAGAGCTGGGAAAGGAAAGGCAGTGCAAGTTGATGAAGATCGCCATAGTGCCAGCCAAGGTGAAGCTGGCCGAGGTAACCGTGACCCAGGAAATGTCGGTCAAAGGAACACTGCCAATGGCAATGCCGAACAACGTGATCCAGCGGGAGTAGGGAAAAATGCACTGCAACAGCAGCAGCAGTATGCACCTCGGCAGGAGAGAAGTGCAGGCCCAGCAATGCCGCAGCAATATGCTCGTCTGGATCAAGACATGTACAATAATGGTTACTCGGCTATGGTCAACGACGGGTTCCCTAGACCAGAGCATCATGTGATTGGATCGAGGTTGGGGAACAGAAACTTGCAACCGGATGAAGCAAGGCTAAAGCTGGACCGAATTTATAGGTCAGAGATGATCAAGGTGCAGGGCCCTCTAGGTCTGGCATGCTTTGGACCTCGGATCATGAGAGAACCACCAGGACCAAACTTTTAGCTAGCCAGAGGAACAAACACATACGATGGCAACACCAAGCCAGAGGACTGGCTCATTGACTATGCGACAACAGTTAAAATCGCAATAGGTAACTTGAGATGGGCAGTGAGATATTTGCCCCAGGTGTTGGAAGGACCTGCAAGGGTTTGGCTGAACAACTCGCCGCCAGGTAGCATCAACTGTTGGCTGGATTTTGAGGAGCTGTTCGTCAGCAACTTCTCAATCACCTACAAGAGACCAAATAGACCACAAACTTTGGCATTATGCAGGCAAAGACCGAATGAGCCGGACCGAGATTTTCTGACTCGGTGGTGCAACGTACGCAACTCATGTGAAAGGGTAATTGAATCACAAGCAATTGCTTGGTTCGCCCAAGGCTGTAGATATGGGAGTATGTTGTGGCAAAGGTTGCAGAGAGATATGCCAACCACCTTGGCTGAGACGATCCGGATTGCGGATTCGTATGCCTTGGGGGATCCCACCCAATCCCGGATAATGTCGAGCAAGTTAAATGAGGAGTACTATAGCGGAGATGGTTCCGGGTCGTCCAAGAGAAATGATTTCTGGAGTAAAAGAAGGGATGAGCGTCTGGATTATAGATATAGCTTGCAACAAGTGGCGGCTGTAGACCGAGATCAGCCCAATGTCGGTGCTAGCCAGTGCTAGAAAACTGGAGGACAACATTGGCAGCAAAAGGGTGAAGGCAAAAAGCCTTGGACTCCGGAACAGAAGAAACAGTGGCAGGAAAGAAAAGATCGTCTGAGGTACACGTGCAAGTCTATGTTGGACCAACGTTGCAAATTCAATATGCCAAGTCCAAATAGTCCGGCGAATCATACGACCCGGCATTGTGAGTGGATGAGGAAGCTAGAGCAGGGTAGCTTGGGGAATGCGGAGGCACCTCAGAATGAAGCACCTCGGCACGATGTACCTGAGAGTGAGGCACATCGGCAGCAACTGCTCACATGGGGGAATGGACAGCAACTAATGTTGCCACCACCTCCAACGAGATATGAAATCAGGAAAGAAGAGATGCAGTGCATCGGGTGAATAACCAGCAACAGGAAGACCAAGGTTACCATGGTAATGAAGGAAGAAACGAGTACAGGGAGCATCACCAAAGCTATTGTGTGTTTACCATGGAAGAGACTAACAGAAAAATCTTGAAGTGCTAGCATATGGAGGTAAATGCAGTAATGCCGGCTGTGACGAGGTACATGCCTTTGTCGGATTAGAAGATTACCTGGAGTATCAAGGATCATCCTAGGCTCATGCCAAGTCCTGGATCGCATGCGCTGGTGCTGGATCCGACATTCATCGGTCAAAATATCAACATGAGATTTTCTAGGGTGCTGATAGACAATAGCATTAACATCACATACAAGGATACCATGCATAAGTTAGGAATCTCAAAGAACATGCTCCAAGCGACAAGAACCACTTTCCATGGCATTGTGCCAGGTATCTCTTGTGAGCCCATTGGTAAGGTCCGGGTTGATGTATTGTTCGGTACAAGGGATGACTGCCAGACTGAAAACTTGGAGTTTGAGGTGGTGAACTTGGAAAGCGCTTATCACGTGTTACTCAGCAGGCTTGCTCTGAACAAGTTCATGGCAAGTACTCAGATTAGTTACCTAAATATGAAATTGCTCGGACCAAGAGGAGTAATTACTGTATCAGGGGACTTTAGGCATTCGGTTGAGTGTGCTTCCACCAGATCTAACCTAGCCGAGTCACTCGTAATTTCTCAAGAAAATAGAAAAATTCAGGAGGTGGCGGGATTGTCTAAGTCTGCGTAGCAGCATATGCCAGCTCTGACCAACCTGCATGGGAGTGTGTCATTTCAAGTGCCCATTCATGATCAGTTATCAGAGCGCACAATAACCATTGGTGCCGGGTTAGGTGACAAATAGGAAAGCGATCTTGTCAACTTCCTCCGTGAGAATTGGGATATCTTTGCTTGGTCCACACAGGATCTGCAAGGTGTACCGAGGGAGTTGGCCGAGAACTCTTTGAATGTGAGACCCGGAGCTAAGCCGGTGAAGCAACCTCTCCGCCGCTTCACCGAAGAAAGGAGAAAAGTCAATGGAGATGAGATAGCAAGGCTCCTTGCAGTCGGATTTATCATGGAAGTACTTTACCTAGATTGGCTCTCTAATCCGGTGCTCGTGGAAAACACGAAGGATGATCCGAACATGGCTATGGTGTGGCGTATGTGCATTGATTACACGAACCTGAATAAGTTGTGTCCAAAAGATCCATTCCCACTACCTAGGATAGACCAAGTCATAGACTCAACTGCTGGATGTGAACTGTTGTCATCCATAGATGCATATTCTGGTTTCCACCAGATACCTCTGAATCCGGATGATGAAATAAAGACTGCATTTATCACCCCTTACAGGGCTTATTGCTATCGCACTATGCCGTTTGGGTTACGTAATGCGGGATCAACGTATCAACGATGCATGCAAAAATGTTTACATGATCAAATAGGTCGAAATGTGCAAGTTTATGTGGACGATGTTGTCATAAAAACTAAGGAAAGCAATATGCTCCTTGATGATATCCGACAGATGTTCGCGAACCTAAGGCGGTTCCGGATGAAGCTTAACCCAGAGAAATGTACCTTTGGAGTGCCAGCGGGGAAGTTACTCGGTTTTCTCGTATCCAGCCGAGGTATCAAAGCTAACCCGACGAAAATCTGGGCTATAGAGAGAATGGAGATGCCAAAGTCCCTTAATGATGTACAGAAGTTCACTGGTTGACTGGCATCATTAAGCCAGTTTGTAAGTCGGCTAAGAGAGAAAGCATTACCCCTCTACCAGTTAATGTAAAAGGCAGACAAATTTACATGGACACCGCAAGCAGATAGCGCATTTCGGGAGTTAAAAAAGATGTTGGCTTCTACACTAATATTAGCCACCCCACTAACTAAAGAGACAATGCTTCTCTATATAGCCGCGACCAACCGAGTTGTAAGTGCAGTGGTAGTGGTAGAACGTGATGAGGAAGGAAAGTCGGTGCAAAGGCCAGTGTATTACCTGAGCGAGGTATTATCGGCTTCAAAGAAAAATTACCCTCACTACCAAAAGATGGCATATGGTGTGTATATGGCGGCCAAGAAACTCAAACATTAATTTGAGGAACACCCCATCAAGGTGATATGTGAGGCACCCATATCCAAGATTATGAGCAACAAGGATGCTAGCGGCCGAATCGCAAAATGGGCAATTGAGCTGGCCCCATATGCGCCACAATTCGATAGAAGAGATGCGATCAAGTCACAAGTTGTGGCGGATTTCTCTGTGGACTGGGCTGAGATGCAATATGAACCACCTTTGCTGGACTCCAATTACTGGTGAATGCAGTTTGACGGGTCAAAGCTGAAAGAAGGACTAGGTGTCGGGGTAGTGCTTACCTCGCCCAAGAAAGATCAGTTGAAATATGTCCTCCAAATTAATTTCAGCACATCAAACAACATTGCAGAATACGAAGCACTTGTGCATGGGCTTAAAGTAGCAAAGGAAGTAGGAATACATCGGATACAATGCTTTGGAGACTCGGATTTGGTGGTGCAGCAAGTATCTGGCAATTGGGATGCCCTGGTTGCCAACATGGCCCTTTATAGATTTCATGTTCAAAAGATAAGTGGGTTCTTCGAGGGATGTGAATTTCATCACGTACCCCAGATTGAAAATGAGGCAGCCGACATATTGTCTAAGTTGGGGTCATCCTGGAAACCAATCCCGCCAAATGTTGTTTTGGAGCACCTAAGAAAACCATCAATTACACTATCACGAGGATCCGACTCAATTTATGTCCCCGCAATTTCTGGATTAGAAGCTACACCTATGGAAATATACTGGGGAAGCACCTCAGCAAACCCAGGGACTGCTTCGGCAAACCCGAGGACTGCCATGCAGAACCCGAGGATTGTCCAGCCAGATCCGGCGGGAGTTATGTCAGTGGATGCAATGGAAATTGATGAAGAACTTTTTCCTATCCGGCCTATACCCACATGGGATAAACCAATATTTGATTGCCTAAAAGAAGGAACTTTGCTGGATGATGAGATACACTCAAGGCAAATTCAGAGAAGAGCCAAAGCGTACACTATAATCAACGCCCAAATTATACAAAAGGAGTGTCACAAGTGTTTTGCAACGGGTGTAGACCCGGAAGAAGGGCTTGACATACTCCGAGATATCCATCAAGGATAATGTGGTCGTCATGCATCTTCGAGACCATTAGTGGCGAAAGCTTTTCGGCATGGAATTTATTAGCCAAGTAACTTGGAGCAGGAAGAGGATCTTTGAAACAAATGCAATGGTTGTCAGAGGTATGCCACCAAGACCCATGTGCCAATGTCAGAACTCAAGACCATCCCCATTACCTGGCCATTCGCTGTGTGGTGCCTAGATATGGTTGGACCATTTAAGCTAGCAAAAGGAGGTATGACCAACATCTTGGTTATGGTGGACAAGTTTACCAAATTGATTGAAGTGAAGCTAATCAGGAAATGTGATGGAGCAACATTAGTGACGTTCCTCAAAGATATAATCTTGAGATATGGCTATCCCCACAGTATCATAACTGATAATGGCACGAAGTTTGCTAAAGGAGCATTTACGAGGTTCTGCCGAGAAAATAAGATTCGGCTAGATATTGCCTCAGTAGCCCACCCCGCATCGAACGAGCAAGTGGAAAGATCCAATAGACTGGTTTTTTCCAGGATAAAAACCCGTCTCATTGAGCCACTTCAAAGATCAGCGGGGTGCAGGATAGAAGAAATACCAGTGGTACTTTGGAGTTTGAGGACAACTCTAAATCGATCAACAGGCTATACGCCATTTTTCTAGTATATGGGGCAGAAGCTGTGTTACCAGCCGGCATAGAGCATGATTCGCCAAGGGTCGCCCAATACAAAGAGGCCGAAGTGCGCGAGGCTTGGCAAAATGATGTTGATCTGCTGGAAGAAGTGAGAGAACTAGCCTTGTCCAGATCCTCCATATATCAGCAAAATCTCCGACGCTGCCATTGCCAGAAAGTAAACCCCTGAGTTTTCTAGGAAGGCAATCTCGTACTTCTGCATTAAACCCCCAAGTTTTCCGAGAAAGTGATCTTGTACTTTGGCTGGTGCAGCGCACTATAGGCATGCATAAGTTATCCCCTCCATGGGAAGGACCTTTCATTGTAAGCAAATTTTTGCATAGTGAATCCTATTATCTTATCGATGCACAACCACATGAGAAGAACAAGGTGGACAGGTCTGGTGAGGAAACTAAGCGTCTGTGGAATGTAGCTCTACTTTGTCCATTTTACACCTGACAAAGAGGTGAATGTATCTGAGTTACTCATATGTCGGTATGTATGTCGGCAATGAGCATATCAATGAAACTTCAGCACCCCTAGCAGAAACTCGGGGACTGCCTTAATAATTGTCGCTTCCGTATTTACATTTTATATGTCAACTGGCTTAAATTACTTGGATTTTAGCCGAATTAGTAATGTGTGAGCACCAAAAACCTAACTCTTCGACTTTGTTGTTGTCCAAAAAGAATTGGCTTCATGGTAAGCAAGAGAACAAGTTTGGAATTGCAAAGCACACGAAAAATGACTAAGGAAAAGAACGTAATCGAGCCGACATTTGTTATTTGGACTAACCCTCTATTTACTTTATCTATGATGCGTCAGATTATTTTTGAGCCAATCTCAAAGTTTCAAGTATTGTTAAGTCAATTTTTTGAACCTCGGCCTTGTAAGTCAAAAAACTGAATCAAGGTAAACGCGAGTCAGGTCATAAAATTGGATGAACAAGAAAAGGAAACTCGGAGATTTCGCCCAAGTTAATCCGGCATTAAGAACTTAGTAGCATAACACAAGCAATTGTAGCAAAACAAACCATAGTTCTTAAATACATTTGCACCCGGCATACCGGGGATCTAATGATTATGAAAGTGTTTTTTTCTCATGGCGCAACAGTAGGAGCCGGATCGCTGGTCGAAGGAGCCGGATCATGAAACGAAGTAGTGGGTAATTCGGTGTCAGTAGCAGAAGTGTTGGTCACCGCATCATCTTCTGGGTTAGTGTCCTCGTCTTCTTGATCTTCAGTATCTTCGCCGAGCTCGGAGACTTTTTCTTCATCTTCTTCGCCCTCTACACCATCCGAAACATAGGCGTCATCAACTACATCAAGAAAGCTCGGACTCTCGTTCTAGCTGTGGCAGAAGGCATATTGGATGAGATTGTTGGCACGGGCCTTGCGTTTGGCAATACACTCTGGATCATTGGACCACTTTGATCGGGTCCGCATGCAATCCAGCAGCTTGAGATCCAGCATCTCATACCAAGAGAGAACAAAGTGCAGCGCCGTATCAGCTCCGGCTCGCGCAACAGGTTCTCGCCATAAGTTCAGCTGAGTCTCACACTCCATCAGCTTGGATATGAAGGACATGGTGCCTTTGGGAGTGGGATCAGTGGGCCAAAGAGCATCGAACATCCGAATTGCTGTTGGCATAATGTC
Organism: Avena eriantha; assembly: GCA_910589775.1. Lineage (NCBI taxonomy): Eukaryota > Viridiplantae > Streptophyta > Magnoliopsida > Poales > Poaceae > Avena > Avena eriantha. Next base: position 285,427,226 of record OU342743.1, on the reverse strand, counting down.
TGCGCCGTAGTTCTTCATGACCTTGACGCGCGTGGCGAGGCTTATCAGCATGTCCTCCATATCACAAGGGATAGACTCGGAGGTGGAACCAGCTGGGACACCCCGCTGCAAGCGAAATTTGGCCACGGCAGTAGAAGCAAGGGGATTACTCTCTGGCAACTTGCCTGTGAGCAAAAGACACAATGTCAATAAGTAAGGACACATGATCTGGAGAAGAAGAGGTCAGAAAGAAGAAGAGAACTTATGACCAATATGGAGGAGGATCCGGGGCAACTCCTTCTGACCATCAGCGCTTCTTGTCCGAAGTTTCTCATATTCAGTGGACACCGACTTAAGTTTGAGGTTGGCCTCCTTCAGCTGGTCGTTGTCCTTGATGATCTGAAGATTGAGGCGCTCCTTTTCCTGAGAACTCCTGGTCAGCCTTATCCAGCTCGGATTTGTGGAGATCCTTGAGCCTCTGGATTTCGGTGTTCAGCCGAGTAATCTCATCGTCCTTGAGGCGAAGCTGTGCAATCTCATCATCTTTCTTTTTTAGTTCGGCCTAATGCTTTCCTTCTTGTTCAAGAAAGTGAAGCATCATGTCAGGAATAGACACGCTATCCAGAAGTATCACTACAATAGTTGGCTGACCCGGCAGAGCCGAGGTAAAAATTATCTACCGAGCCAAGGTAAAGGCACGCAAAGGTTAAAGGGTCAACATGGATTACCTTCGACCTCAGCCAAATCCTTGCGCATAATAATGTTCTCAACCTTGGCCTCAGCTGCATAACCCGAATGACAAGTTAACATGGATAGCAAGTAACACAAAGAAACGGAGGCGAAAGATTTTGCACAAGTTAACTTACGCTTCTTCTTGTACTCAGCAAGTAGTTTGTCATGTTTGGCACGGAGGTCCTTAAAAGTGTCTAGCAAGCGCTAGAATTCCATAGTTCGGCGGTTGGTGGTAATCTAAAACAAAGAAAATGTTAGTTCAGAAATGAAGAAGGATATTTGAAATCTAAAAGATCTGGGCCAAGTGGAACTTAACCTAGCTCTAGGTGTGTGGATATTTGAAGTCTATAAGATCCGGGACAAGTGGAACTTAACCTGGCTCTAGGTGTGTGGATATTCGAATTTTATAGGATGCGGACCAAGTGGAACTTAACCCGGCTCTAGGTGTGTGGATATTCGAAGTTTATAAGATCCAGGCCAAGTGGAACTTAGCCCGGCTCTAGGTGTGTGGATATTCTAAGTCTACAAGATCCAGGCAAAGATGAACTTAACCCAGATCTAGGTGTGTGGATATTCGAAGTGTATAAATCCGGGCTAAGAGTAACTTAACCCGGCTCTAGGTGTGTGGATAGTTGAAAAAACTAAGGACTTGAGCTAGTTTTCTCAGACCATCCGACCGAGTAATGAATTACTCCCCCGGAGGCTCGGGGACTAGTGGCTATATCTCTAAGTGTTTGCATATGTAAAAGGCATAACAAAAAAGGGGGTACCTCCATCATCCGGCCTGCAAGGGAAATGGCTTTGATGTGCATCTTAGCGTTGAACTCCGTCGGACCAAATTTCTCAGGAAGATCATCTTGGGGATTAATAAATTCAGCGTCATTCTAGTTGTTGACATACTCAATGAGCGTCGGACAATAATTTCCCCTGCTAAGCGCCTGGCTCATCACCAGACCCTTAGCATGGGATTCCCTCCTTGCGGCCTGGGTAGCAGTCGGGCTAGTATGCAACGACGTTAGTTGCTTGCTAGCCTCAGACCCGGTGGTGGGAGACCCAGCGGTCGTGCTGCCCCTCTTGGTCACGGATGCAAGGGTGCGCTGTCTAGCCTCAATGTCGTGCCTTTGGAGGTAGAGCCCTTGGCTACCTCGGCCATTTTCTTGCCCTTGGTGGCGGATTTTGGCTGCTGCGGAGGGGCCGAGGTTGTTGATCCGGATGGGGCCTATGAGGCCGGCTAGAAGATGTCCTTAATCGACTTAGTCAATCCGAGTGCAGCTGCCTGAGCTTTTCTCTTGGGTGTTGGGGATGGCATGGCCGTTGATGCTGGCTTTGGAGGTGTTGGTGATGCTGCTATTGTTGGTGCTAGTGTTGTTGTTGTCGTTGCTACTGATGATGGTGCATTGTTACTGTTGGTACTAGTGCTGCTATTTCTGCTGGTGCTAGTACTGTTGTCGCTGCTGGTGTTGGTGTTCGTACTGCTAGAAAAGAAGGAGTAGTCTGGGGCGGTGCTGATGAAGCTGGCACCTCAGATGCAGAAGGTTGCGGTGGAGCCAAAGAACTAGGAGTGTCCGGCATGGCCGTATCCTCGGCAGCTCGACTTCCCCCTGCGTCAACATCACCCTCCTCATGACGAGGTGGGCTCAGATCCGGCACGGCCGTGGAACCCTCTGGAATAGGGCTCAGCAAATGAACATCATCGTCGTGGGGGGAGAAGAGGCACTATAGACAGGATAGGAGATGCTGGAACCACTTCGAGGATCACCCAAGGGGCCCTGCCCAGTTAAGCAAAGAACAACAAGTGACAAAGAGGAATAGAGGAAAGAAATATGTTTATGTGGTAAAACAAGACCCATAAAAGGTCAAGGAAGGAAAGGTGACTTACTCGGCCGAGGTTGGAGGTTCCCGAGGCTTGGGCGCTCTCTAGATAGTGGCCTTGGGCACAGGCTTGCCTGCACCCTTAACCCCGGATTTCTTCTACCTCTTCTTTGGCGGGGGGCGCTTCTGAAGCTAGGGCCGAGGTAGCCGGACGCTTCTAGGAAGGGGCAGGAGACGGCTCCTCCACGTCAAGAGGAGGGATATCATGGACCTGACCTGCCAGGCTAGCTAAAGCCGAGGTAACCGGAAACGCGTAAGAGATGGGCACCGGATCAAGTACCTCCATAATTTCAACATCCGAGTCATCATCATATGGCCAATCCCTTAAAGAAGAGGCCTTACATGAGGTGCGCTTGGTGATGTCCGGAGTAGGAATGAATTTCTCCAGGTCAGGCTCGTCCGCGTCCGGCTCTGCGTGGTCCTCCACCCACTTCAGGGCTCGCTCCTTGCCGTCCTCAACTGTCTGTTGAACAAACAACTGGGAGCAAAAGTACTAAATGGTCAAGTAAGGATGCAATCCGACATACCGCAAGACTCAGAAAAATATCGGGAGAAGAACATACCTTGGGTGGCAAGTTATCCCGGGTGAAGGGCGCCAGCCCCCACTTCCATGCCTCGGAGAACTCCTTATCTACCTTGAAAGTGGCCTTAACCCGGCGGAATACCTCGGAGCTGTTAAGCTCAAAGGAGGAGGTCTGGTTAGGGTCAAGGGGGCCGCTCAAGTTGCGAATCTTGTGGGAGCGTTTTTGTAAGGGGGAGACCCGACTACGGACAAAGGTGATCATGATGTCTTCACTGCACAGCCGCAGCCTGATGAGCTCCTTGACCCGGCGATCTACCTAGGCCACCAAAGTAGTAGGTCACTTCGGGATCTTCTCCCATAGGGAGGTGTCTGGAGGACCTATCTTGAAGGGGAGTAGCCGGATCAAGTCCTCATCCGTGCTATTCGTAACGTAGAAGAAGGTCCGGGCCCAGCCCTTACAAGATTCAAGGCCGGTAACCCGTGGGAAGGCAGAGTTCTTGTGGGGAGAGATAGAGGCTCCCGCGCATTGGGCCAAGTATTTTTCCGTCGGGGCAAGGAGACGATCCAGGATGACATTTCTCTTAAGACCAAAGAACTTGATCCAAAGTTCTTTGGTGGGCTAGAGGCTGACGTAACCCTCTATGCTGGACGCGAAAGAGGAGAGGGACATGATTGCGTTGGCAGGAAGATGGTGAGGCTGAAGCTGGTAAATGCTAATGAAATCATTGAAGAAATTGCTCACTGGCAAGCCAAAGGCACGCTGGAAATGAGAGAGAAAGACAACAAACTCGCCTGGATTTGGAGAAGGAGCGATCTCCTCGGTGGCGAGGCGACACGCGACGCCAGCGGGGATGCGACGGATCATGTAAAGCCAATCGATGTCATCTTGACAGACGAACGCGCCCACCCAGGCACTGCGTTCATGGACTTCTTCTTCCTCCTCCTCCTCAATGACAATGGAGGTTTGCTCTTCAGTCATCTCCAAAATGAGATCTTCGTGGGGATCGTCTACGACGGGGAACGGCGGCTTGGAGGTGCAGGGCCCCGTAGCGGAGAGCTTGCGAGAAATCAGCGGCATGGATGCGAGGGAGCAGCAAGGCACGACAGCGGCAGCGCTATGCTCAAGCAGAAACGGCGGCAGCAGCATCGCTGTGGAGAAGAAGGGGCAAAAGGCAAGGGCACATGCAAAGTGGGGGAACTTCCCCAAGGGCTGCCCATGTTCCCTATTTAACCACGCCCTGGGGTGCATAGTGGGATTAACCGCTACGGCGCGGCCACATGGTGTGGCCGTGTATTCTCCCAACGGGCCAATCAAGTCTGGACAACACCAAGGGCCACACGGAGCAGCGAAGCCCATGACGTGACGTTATGATAGAGTTAACGAGGGGGCGGCCACAATGTGACGCGCGTAGTAAACTGGCCCGGCCCTTAAAATGAGGCAAAGTGATGATTACCCACCACGTACGATGTGGGGAAGCGTATGAGAGAAGGAAAGGTAACCTGGATATCTGGACAAAAACCTGGCCAACGAGGGATAACTCGGATCAAGCCAAGGGAATGTTAAACCAAAGAGACTGGGTTACGAAATAACTCGGCAAAGGAAGTGCAGATTTGGATAAGAGGAACCTGTTGTGGCCTTAACAGCTGAAGTTGCTAAGACCGCACCAGCTTCGGGGACTAATGTTGGGGGGATACCCCCGGGTAGGGTCACGCCGGGGTATAAAGGCTAAGTTAGCTGAGGTACGGTGCGGTGAAAGCGAGTGCTGGCCGGGTCACCTCAAGGCAGGCCGACTTACGGTGTAACCCGGCTCGGAGGGTATTTGCCTAACGTTAACCCGGCCGGCATAAAATGTATGTCAACTATGTTTATCTACCTTGTGTGTAGGTACCCCCATAGCCGGGTTAGATACATGTTAGTCGGGTTAGCACTTGGCTTCCAAGGAAAGGAAAGAATTTCTCCTTGGTCAAAAGGTGGCCTTTGCCCACTAAAGCATGACCGAAGCAGGGCATAGGCGAGGAACAGCGGGGCATGGTCGACAAAGGTGACGTATCCAGTGTCGGCTGATGCCATAAGCAGGGCGGCTCACAGAGGATTACGTCCATAGTCCAGACTAGCCATTTAAAGTGAATATAGAAGCATCTTTCTTTAGCCAAAGGGCATATTCGGGGAATATGCTGCCACGTGTGCCCTAACTTTGTAACCTGGACTCCCCTATATAAGGAGCACCGGGGCCTCCATAGAAGGGGATCGATCATTATTCTGGCTAAGGTAGAACTCTAGAGCACTATAGTGGGGGTAAGAGAACTAGTCTCCTTCTCATGAACAGCTCAAGGAGCCCTTGTAATCCACCATTGGTAGAGTGAAAATACAAACACTTGTGCGTGGAATCACCACGCTATCCATCCTTGCATTCCTCTAGCGTACATTGGCCCCATCTTTAGCCTATCCATGGCATCTGCTGTGCCACCACCACGACATAAGTTTACATGTCCTCGCACATGAGACCTGTTCCATGCTTGACATGTAACTAGGTTTGGATAAGTGGCTAGCAGGTGTCTATATCTCCTACTATAGTCAATATCTGATTTACAACGAGTTGCTAATAATTTGGTTATCGTCGTTGTGGTTCCATGTTCGTAGGTAAGACTAGTTCTATCTTCGAAAGCCCTAGACCACGTAAAACTTGCAATTGATAAATTAGAAGCGTCTATTTTAGATTGTTGTTGGGCTAGTGTCATGATATGGTAATGTTATAATTTTAAGTATAGTTGATACTCTTGGAAATTATAGCAGACCTAATGTGTGAGTTCCATATACATTGGCCTTACACATAAAGGAATGATAAAGATCATACCATGATGCACTTGATAGTGATCAAGTGCAAGAACCATATCATTTTACTTTATGCATATGATGTTTTGTTTGCATCTCATATTGCTTGTATGGCGCTTTAGTAGCATTACAAGATGATCCCTCATTTAGATATCAATATAAAGTGTGTTCTTCCTTAAGTATGCACCATTAAGAAAGTTCGTCGTTTCAAGACACCACGTGATGATCGGGTGTTTTTGACTCTACGCTTCCATACAATGGGTGTAAGACAGTCTTACACACCCGATTACTAAGGTTCTTACTTGGCGAGCCTAGCATGTACATACCTGGCCTCGGAACTTGGACTGAAAGGTTAAGCATGAGTCATATGGTAGATATGATGCCCATATAGATGCTTGCCTTTGAAGCTACACCGACTCACGTGATGATCGGACTTGGTGTAGTGGATTCGGTTCATATAATCACCAAAAATACACAAGGCATGTTGTTTTTGAGTGGGAGTTCATTCGTAATTTGGATTAGTTGAACTCGATCTATCATAAAATTAGTCTAAATAAACTTTACAAATTATGTTGTAGATGGCACCACCTGGGCTTTTAATTTCGATGTGTTCATGGATAAAGAGAAACTTGCGATGAATGGTAGCAACTTTACCAACTGGGCCCTGAATCTGAGGATTCTCCTCACTACTGCACAAAAGCAATATATGCTAGAAGCGTTGCTAGGCCCCCCACCAGCTCCTGATGCCCTTGATGAAGAAAAGAATGTCTATTTGACTTGTTAGGAGGACCACAATATGGTTCATTGTGGCATACTGTATGGTCTAGAGCCAGAACTTCGAAAGCGTTTCGAAAATGGCAATGCCTTTGATACCATAGGTGAATTGAAAAGATTTTCGATACCCATGCTGCTGTAGAGAGTTATGATGCTTTAGAAAAATTCTTTAGCTGCCTGATGGAAGATAGCATCTCCGTTAGTGAGCACATACTCAAAATGCCTAGGTAGGCCGATAAGCTTGTGTCCTTGGGAATAACGATTCCCATTGACTTAGGCATACATCGTGTTCTCCCATCTCTACCACCTAGCTATAAGAGCTTCGTGATGAACTATAACATGCAAGGCATGAAGAAGTCTCTCCTCGAGCTTCTGTCACTGCTTAAGACTGCTGAAGTGGAGATCAAGAAAGAACATCAAGTGTTGATGATCAATAAGACCACCGGTTTCAAGAAATACAAGAAGGGTAAACAGAAGAGAAAGAAGGGTGGCAAATCTATTGTTGCGCCTAAAAAGAAAACCTGAGATGGCCTCAGTCTGATACCGAGTGCTATTATTGCAAGGGGCCTGGCCATTGGAAGTGCAACTGTCCAAAGTATTTGGTAGACAAGAAGGCTGGCAAGATGAACAAAGGTATATTTGATATACATGTTATTGATATCTACTTGACTAGTACTCGCAGTAGCACCTGGGTATTTGATACTGTATCAGTTGCTAATATATGTAACTCGAATCAGGGGTTGCGGAACAAGCGACATCTAGCAAGGGATGAGGTCATGATGCGTGTCGGCAAATGGATCAAGAGTTGATGTGATCTCCGTCAAAATGCTGCCTCTCCATCTACCATCGGGACTAGTTATAAATCTAAATAATTGTTATTTGGTGCATGCGCTGAGCATGAAAATTATATCTGGATCGTGTTTGTTGCAAAGCGGTTATTCGTTTAAATCCAAAAACAATGGTTGTTCGATTTATATGGATACTATCTTTTATGGTCATGCACCTATGATGAATGGTTTATTTCTGTTGAATCTCGATAGTAGTGATACACATATTCATAATGTTTATGTTAAAAGTATTAAACTTGATAATGATATATCTGCATATATGTGGCACTACTGTCTAGGTCATATTGGCGTAAAATGCATGAAGAAGCTCCATTCTGATGGACTTTTGGAATCACTTGATTTTGAATCATTTGATACATGTGAGCCATGCCTTATGGTCAAGATGACTAGAACCCCGTTTTCTAGTACAATGGAGCGGGCGACAGATTTGTTGGAAATCATACATACTGATGTATGTGGTCCAATGAGTGTGTTGGCGCGAGGTGGATATCGTTATTTTGTTACTTCCATGGATTATTTAAGTAGATATGGGTATATCTATTTGATGAAACAAAAGTCTAAAACCTTTGAAAACTTCAAGGAATTTCAGAGTGAAGTGGAAAATCATCGTAACAGAAAGATTAAATTTCCGCAGTCCGACCATGGAGGTGAGTATCTAAGTTACGAGTTTGGCACAAACATGAGAGATTGTGGAATAGTTTCACAACTCACACCTGTTGAAACACCACAACGTAATGGTGTATCGGAGCATCGTAATCATACCTTATTGGATATGGTTTGATCTATGATGTCTCTGACTGACTTGCCACTTTCATTTTTGGGTTATGCACTAGAAACCGCTACATTCACTTTAAATTGGGCACCATCTAAATCCGTTGAAAATACACCGTATGAATTGTGGTTTGGAAACAAACCTAAGCTATCATTTCTTAAAGTTTGGGGATGCGATGTTTATGTGAAGAAACTTCATCCTGATAAACTCGAACCCAAAGCGGAAAATGCGTCTTCATAGGATACCCTAAAGAAACAATTGGGTATTCCTTCTATCACAAATTTCAGGGCAAGGTTTTCGTTGCCAAGAATGGTTCCTTTCTAGAGAAAGAGTTTCTTGCGAAAGGTGTGAGCAGTCAGAAGGTAGAACTCGAAGAGGTTATTGAACCTTCTCTTCATGACATGATGAGTGGCGCATCGCCAGAAATTGTTCCGGAGTTTACTTCACCAAATGAAGAAGGAACTAATGATAATGATCATGAAACTCCGAAAGAGGACACTACCGAACCTCACATGTCAAGCAGGACACGTGCAACTCTTGAACTGTATGGAAATCCTGTCGTGAATTTCATGGTAGATGGAATTGATGACCCTGCGACGTATGAAGAAGCGATGATGATCCCGGATTCCAACAAATGGCTAGAAGCCATGAAATCCGAGATGGGATCCATGTACGAAAACCAGGTTTGGACCTTGGTGGACTTACCTCACGATCGAAAGGCCATTGAGGATAAATGGATTTTCAAGAAGAAAACTGATGCTAATGGTAATGTGACCATCTATAAAGCTCGACTTGTTGCAAAGGGGTTTAGACAAACTCAAGGAGTTGACTACGATGAGACTTTCTCTCCTGTAGAGATGCTAAAGTTGGTTAGGATTATGTTAGCAATTGAAGCATATTTCGATTATGACATATGGAAGATGGATGTCAAAACTGCATTCCTCAATGGTAATAATGAAGAAGAGTTGTATATGATACAACCAAAGGGTTTTGTCGATCCTAAGGATGCTGACAAGGTATGCAAGCTTCAGTGATCCATCTATGGACTGAAGCAAGCATCCTAGAGTTGGAATCTCCGCTTTGATGAGGTGATCAAAGAGTTTTGATTTTTCCAAACTTATGGAGAGGCTTGTATTTACATGAAAGTGAGTGGGAGCAATGTGGCATTTCTAATATTATATGTGGATGACATATTATTGATTGGAAATGATATAGGTCTTTAAAATAGTGTTAAAAGTTATCTAAACATCAAATTTTTGATGAAGGACCTTGGGGAAACATCATACATATTAGGCATTAAGATCTATAGAGATAGATTAAGATGCCTAATTGGGCTATCACAAATTACATACCTTGATATGATTTTAAAAAAGTTTAAAATGGATGGAAGTAAGAAGGGGTTATAACCTATCTTGCAAGGCAAGACATTGAGTAAGACTCAAAGTCCGGCTATGGTGGAAGAAAGAGAGATAATGGATAACATCCCCTATGCCTCGGCCATAGGCTCAATATTGTACATCATGCTATGTACAAGACCGGATGTGGCACATGCTATTAGTTTGACTAGTAGGTACCAATCTGATACAGGTTTGGAACACTGGATAGCGGTCAAGAATATCCTTAAGGACTTAAGAAAAACTAAGGAAATGGTTCTTGTATACGGAGGTGAAGAAGAGCTGGTCGCTAAATGTTATGTCGATGCTAGTTTTGACACAGATCCGGATGACTCTAAGTCTCAATCCGGATACATATTTCTCATGAACGGGGTAGCAGTTAGTTGAGGGAGCTCTGATACGTCCATTTTGCATCACTATTCTATGTCATAATTCACTGTTATTCATTGATATGTTTCGTATTGAGAGGTGATACTTATGTTATTTCATCTGTTTTTGCATGGTTGATGACTTTTGGAGCATGGATCGCTGCAGTCAGGATTCTGATGGAAAAGGTGATGTTTGGAGGCAAAATTCGCGAAGATCAGAAAATCCGGGAAAATGTACGGAAAATCCTATTTTCCCAGAAGACTAAGGAAGCCAGAAGGGGGGCTGGAGATGGGCCATAGGGGGCCCACACCACCCCTGGCGCGGGTCAGCCTAGGTCGTGCCACTAGGTGGTGTGGCCGCCCTGGTCCACCCCTGGCACTCCCCTCTAGCGTATATTATCCTCCTGACACCCTAAGACTTGGGGAGTGACCACAGAAAGATTCCGCCGCCTTTGCGGGGCGAAAAACACCGAGAGAGAAAGATCTCTCCGGCAGAAAGATTTCTGCCGGGGGAATTCCTTCCCGGAGAGGGGAGATCGTCGCCATCAACACCACCATCAAGCTGGACTTCATTGGGATCATCATCATCACAATCAGCACCCTCATCACCATCTCCATATTGCTATAACAATTGGTTGAATCTTGCATTAGTTCTTAGGGGAAACTTTCCGGTGTTGATTACTCTTTGTAGTTGATGCTATTGAGTGGAACCATTGAATTATTGTTTATGTTCAGATTGTTATCACCATTATTCCATCTCTGATCATGATCCATATGATGTCTTGTGAGTAGTTCGTTTTGTTCTTGAGGACATGGGAGAAGTCATGTTGTTAGTAGTGGAGTTGTGTTGAGAAAGATTCAATAGTTTGATATTTAAGTTGTGGTGTACTTCTTCTAGTGGTGTCATCTGAACGTCGACCACATGACACTTCACCTATATGGGCCTAGGGGAATGCATTGTGTTGGCTACTAATCGTAGGGGTTGCCGGAGTGATAGAAACCTGAACCCCTGTTAGGAAACCATTGCACAAGGGACGTAAGGGTCTTAGAGTTTAAAGCTGTGGTTAGGTTTCTACCTTAATTACTTTCTTGTACTTACGGATGTTTGCAAGGGGTATAATCACAAGTATGTATTAGTCCTAGGAAGGTCGGTACATTAGCACAGGTTCACCCACACAACACTTAGCAAGCTAAAGAAGATTAATCAACTATATGAAGCGAACGCACTTGACAGTCTTCCCATATGTCCTCGAGCATCTTAAGTAATACAACCGGCTTATCCTTTGCTGCATAAAGGATTGGGCCACATGCTGCATTTATTCCTACTGTCTTTTGTTTACTCGTACTTTATTTACTTGCCTTGTCAAAAACCCCTAAAAATCCGTTTGCTAAGTATTTGTAGAGAATTCCTGATCCATACCACTAGCCAACACCTTCTGCTCCTCGTTGGGTTCGACACTCTTACTTATCGAAAATACTGCGATACACCCCCTATACTTGTGGGTCATCAAGCTCTAAACAACCTGTGGTGGCGGGATCAACAACGAAGGCGGAATATGTTGCTCCTTCAGAAGCGGCACAGGAAGCGGTTTGGATGAAGGAGTTCATAACTGAACTAGGTGTGGTTCCTAGTGCATTGGACCCAATGGTGATCTATTGTGACAATAATGGAGCCATAGCCAATGCCAAGGAACCAAGGTCTCACAAGAATTCCAAGCATATTAAGCGCCAGTTTTACTCCATCTGCGAGCATGTTAAGGATCGAGATATAAAGATTTGTAAAGTACATATGGATCTAAATGTAGTAGATCTGCTGACTAATTTTCTCCCTAGGGCAAAACATGATCAACACGAGAACTCCATGGGTGTTAGATTTATTCTATGTAAACTAGATTATTGTCTCTAGTGCAAGTGGGAGACTAAAGGGAATATGCCCTGGGACGCAATAATAAAGTTGTTATTATCGTATTCCAAGTATATGATAGATGTTTATTTTTCATGCTATAATTATATTGATTGGAAATGTTAATACATGTGTGTTTAATAAACAAATAAAGGGTTACTAGTGATTCCTCTCTTATAAACTAGCTCATAGATTAACAAAATGATCAAAGTTTCCTGATCATGGACATTGGATGTTGTTAATAACAAGGTCACAACATTGGTGGAATGATATGATGAACATTCATCCGAAGTATAGCAATACGATCAAAGTCATTGTGTTTAAATTTCTATAACATCATATGAAGTAATTCTAGTCCTTAGACCATGAGATCATGTCAATCACTAATACTAGAAGAGTAACTTGATAACATCAAACATCACACCATAACAAGGTGACTATAAAGGTGGGTTTAGATAATCTGAAGGTGTTATGTAGAGGCTCATGGATCAAGAGTGGGATTTGTCCATCCCGATGACGGTTAGATATACTCTAGACCCTCTCAGTGATATCACATTAAGATAGCTTGCAAGCAAGTGATCTGATCACTAGAATGTTATATCATGGGAACGAGAAAATACAGCATGTCGATAACAAGATCAAACTAGGTATGAAGATATCAATGAGCGAATCTCGGACATGTAATATATTGCGAGACAAAGGTACTTAGTTACTAACATTAAAGGTTATCATGACCACAAAAGTCATCGTTGAATGTGTAGGAGTCAGTATGGATCTCTAGGTCCCGCTGCTGATTATTGATCAGAGAAGGGTCTCGATCATGTCTGCATTATTCGCGAACTGTAGGGTGAAACACTTAAGGGATACGACACCATTTGGAGCAAATATGTTCCAGAGAAAAGAATTGCAAAACGCTAGAATTATTTCACTGGACACCGGAATTGTTTCGGGTGAAATTGCTGATATTGGTTCTGCATGTGATATTGAAATGTTGCAGGGGTTTTATGTGAGTTTGTTAATTAAAGTAATTCACAAAATTCTGAATAAAATAAATAGAAGAGTTTTATTAAATGAGAGTTGCATTAAATTTGGTGTAAATTTAATGGAGATGAGTGGAATTTGGAGTGGAAGGGAAATTCAAGGGTATGTTCTCTATGAATGCATATCCACCCGTTGTTTGTATCTAGGTAGATAGATATTTGTGCTTAGTAGTTCCCATCATAGGAATTTTTTTGTTTTCTATGCTGCAAACCCAACAACTTCTTGTTCTTCTTGAATCTTTCATTGATGGGGTTGGGCTTGAATCTTGGCTTGGCACCTTCATCATACTTGGGCTTGTCAGGTATCTTCTCAAATGGGAACTTGTCGGTGAAGTGACCTGCTTTATCACAATTGTAGCAAGTCCTCTTCTTTTCACTTGTTCTAGTTGAGCTTATCCTTCTACTAAACTTCAAGTTCTTGGTGAAGAGTGCAAGTTGAGAGTTCATCTCATCAACTTCACCCATTTGATCACTATCATTCTCTTCTTCACTTTCTTCATCCACTTGCACATATTGGCCTTCAATGCTAGGGTATGGGAAGAACCAATAGCATGGTGGATATCCTTGATATTTTGTCCCTCATTTGCCAAATTATCCATGGCAACAAGATATGATACTAGATCATCGGGAGAGAATTTGTTAGCTGAATCAAGGAGTTGCAATTTTAAGGAAAGCTATTTATTGATGGCTGCGAACATGGCAACAATCTTGGACTTGATGAGCTCATCATTCACACTGAACCCAATGTCGTACTTGTCACAACCAAGACCCTTTATCTTCACACGGAGAGTAACAAGCCTTGTGTATTCTTAGGCGATGGATTCGCCATCACGGTTCATGAACAAGTTCATCTCTGACTTGGATGCTTCATACTTAGACTTTTCGATGAGAGACATTCCCTCTTAGAGAATAATAACCCTATCCCAAAGCTCCTTTGCGGTGTCAATGTCACTAACTTGGTCATGTAGAGTGCAGTTGACGACACGATTTATCTTGTCACAAGCCATAGTATTTAGTTGAAAATCATAGTACTCTCCCAAGGTGAGTTTGTTGGGATATTGTGGGTTGAAGCCTTTTCACACAATCTCCCATAGCTCCACATTGCAGTTGCGAAGATGAGATTCCATATTAGCTTTCTAATTAGAGAAGTGAGTTCCATAAAATTGGGGTGCGGGACCGAACCATTAATATGAGGCATGATGTTATTTTGCTTAGGATATATACATAAGGAAATTGATTAGGAGGCATGGATACTTTTGAAGGGTCACTCTCGTGAGAGGACACACTAACATGCTCCTTTTCAGTTTCCAATGACCTCCCATGAGGTACTACCGAAGGACCACCGCGAAGGGCCCCTCGTCAATCCCCTTAAAACATCCTTCAAGGAAACTTGTTCGAGCAAGGAGGTCAGAATCCTCCTTAGTATTTTCATGGGAATCCTTGGCAAGGATTTTGCGAAGCTCCTTGACCGAATAAGTCTTGCCCTCTTCATCATCGGACAAAACCATATTTTCTCTTAGGCGGTAAAGCCCTTAAATGAGCCCTAGGCTCTGATACCAATTCAAAGGGTAAGATGGTTAACCTAGAGGTGGGTGAATAGGTTTCTACAAATTTATTTATAATATTTTGCAAGTTTTAGGCTTTGTGAAATATAAGTGTGCCTAAATGCAAACTAGATGAGGCAACCTAGATGATGATACAAGATACTTCAAGCTTGAAGGCTATCACAAGGTAAACAACATAAGTAAGATACTCGGGTTAGGAATAACCAAAGAATGCAGAGACGAAGATGTATTCCCGTGTTCACTTCATTGGGGGGAGCTACATAACGTTGGAGAGATGTGATACGAAGGATTCCCCAACTCTACAAAGGCTCACCTTCTCCTTCGAGCCTATCCCACGAATTAAAGCTCACTTACTCATGCTAGACTCTAAGGTAGTCTCCAAATCCTCACAAACTTTCCACGGGGAAAATCATAAGATGAATGCATTCGGGCGAACCTAGATGCCTAGGCTTTCCCACAAACCCAAGAGTAACAAGCTAACTCGATGAACTGGAGGGGAAATGAACTTAGGATTAATGGAAACATAGATTGGGACCTTCTCTCTTGCTTTCTACCAAAGGGATTTGATTTTGGTTGGGTAGAATGGGATATCCTCAAGCTTTGTGTGTTACAACAAGGGAGAGAGAGAAAGCTCAAAGATAGAATCTGAAATGTATTGCTGAACCTACTCAAGGTGGAAGAAAGGGTATATATGGCATGGTGAAAACTAGCCGTTCGAGGCAATTCTGCGAGCCGCCTAGTCTTAAGTCAGTGGGACTGGCCCACAAACCAGATGGTCAGGTTCCACAGCTAGTGGACCAGGTAGTACACCAAACTAGATTAGTAACCCATCCTAGTATAGAACCGATATGTGAAATCGTGCCAGCCGGTGCACCGGACCTGGCACTGGTGCTAGAAGCAACCCATCCGGTGTGACTGCCGGTGGAACTGGACTGGGCACCGACCTGCAGAAAAATGCCAAAAGGGGTTTTATTCCACTTCTCTATATGTGTGAAGGGGTATTTTGGTAGTAGGATGTGTATTTGGCTCTGGTTACTTCCCCAATAAGCTCATCATGACTACCCCTCTTAATAGTGCGGAGTTCCTAGAGACTCAAGATACAAAACAAACTAAACCTCTAACACTTGTCTTCTTTTACGAAATGGAGGGTCTCCATACATCTTTTCACACACCATCGGACTAAACCCTGTGTAGAATACTTAGGAGGAACCCCTGTGTAGAATACTTAGGAGCAAATATTATTTCGCACTAACTCCAGTTTCATTGTTAACCAAAAATAGTAGAGGGTAAAGTACCTTTACAAATATACCTTGTTTGATCTTGTTGATGACAACTGTTACTTTACTTGCTCCCATGATATTCGATCCTCATGACCTAGTCATACGATACGTAGCTTATGGATGTAATCTCACTGAGTGGGCCCGGTCTATCTTCCCATCAAGCGGGTGAACAAATCCCGATCTCGATGCATATGCCTCAACATGTCCCTTTGGAATACATGATGGACACCTTTATGATCATCCTCTTACGGTGTGACGAATGATGCAGTCAAGGAAGCCTCAAGTGATTAGATATGATCTCACGGTCAAAGGAGTAGAATACTACATTTATAATTATTGCAACGATGAACTTTGTGACTTGATTATGTCACAATACTGGTATCGGGAATAGTGTCCATCACATCATTCACTAATAATATGACCTCATTGTCAATTGACATAAATTCCCATGATCAGGAAACCTCGATCATCAATTAACCAATGAACTAGTTGAATAGAGGCTACTAGTGACCTTGGTTTGTTTACATACCACACTTGTACTAATGTTTCCGATTGATACAATTATAGCATGGTATAAAACTATGATGAACTAATGAAATATGATAATAAACATCCTTTACTATTTGCCTCTAGGACATATTTCCAACACCAGGTCCACTCTGCCAAGAGCAAACCCATTGATGATAGCCATACTAAATGGCTTGGTTATAGATCAGAAATTCTGGAAGAACACTACTAGGAACCCATTAGAACACCCCTAGTTTTATTAGTCTCTAATTAGGGTTTGATTGTTCATCATTAGCATCATGTATTTTGCTACTCTATTTCCCTCTCTCTTTGAAAAAATTCAAAAGGTTCTGAGTATTTCGAAAACCCAAAAATATTAGGAGCCCAAATTGATTACAAGGGCCCTGAGTGTTTTGCATTATTTTATAAACTCTATGGTATTTTTGAAATAATCCAAAACAGGTTTGAAATGGATTTGCAAAGAGGAAAAGGGAAAACAGAAATTGAAAAATATTTTTAGAGGAAAAGCAATAGCCAGACAACCCCAGGACGGCACATTGCTTCCACCTAGCTAGCTACCGCCCGCGTGGCACAGCCCTCGGCCCAACAACATCCCAGCGAGGCCTAGCCTAGCTTACCCCTTCGCCTATCATCTTCCTCCCGAGCCAAGCAGTTGCCTAGCGACTCCACCGTTGTTCACCGTCGTTCGCCGCCGATGCGATGCGCGCAAGCACGGATATGGTCGCCGCCACCTGATGACTGCAAGTGCACAGATCGTTTGTAGCTAGTTTTGAAATAAAGATATCGATCTCATAGGGAGCAGGAGTCTGAAGTATAATAACTCTTGAAATAAATATTACAATAGAAATGCTAAATAAAGTTCTAAGTGACAAGATAAAATGTGAGTATTGCGTAAAAGAGTATTTCGTGGTTTTTGGTATAAGAGCAACAATAAATAAAGTAAAACAACTCAACATAGAAAGTAAGTATCACGTATGTAAGAGAGATTTAGAACCGCAATAGGGGAAAAGCGTTCTCAGGGAGCAGCGAATACACCACTAGCATTATAAGGAGCTAAGATAAAGATTATTATCATGAACATTCTCAACTATGTATGTGTGGGAGGAACTCCGTATTTGGATAAATAGGCAGCAACCGCTGCTCACATCATCCTCATAACCACAACAGTCAGCCATCGATGTAACACCCCAATTTTAGCAACCCTGATTAGTTGTCCAGAATACAAAAATCAAGGGGAACAAAAACTTTTTCTTGTTGAGTGTTGAAGTGTTTGCTTGTTGTTTGAATATGCTTATGCATATGAATAGGTATTATATGATATACTCCTTACCTCAACATCAGTTGACAAAAGCTATTTACCAAAACTATCTTGGCTCAATCTCCATATTCTCAAATGTTCTGGCATTTCAAAACCTAAGCCAAGAAGCCTTTGCAAACCAAATATTTTAGTAGATTCTATTGATCAAACTATGGAGAGCTATAGAATACTATCTCCTTATGTTCTCAAGACAAAACCTTCAAATGCTCTTCTCTCCAGGTTTCCCAAAACACCTTTAGTAGGCTTTTAAATTCTATTCTTGGTAGAGATACCAAGGACTCTCATCTTATTCAAAATCCAACCTCTTCAAAATGCCTCAACCTTACCTCAAGCTAGGCTTGATGGTAACCCTAGTAGTGGTTGATTTGTTTGTAAGATGAATTGCCTTGATCTGCTGTTTGAATTGATTGCTTAGAAGTAGTATGAGATACTCTAGGAGCTCATAACTAGGATCAAGATGTCTCTAAATCATCCCACCCTAAGAAAGAATACAATCTGGATCTGATCTCTAGCCACCTGGTGATCATCTAAAACCCTTATTCAGATCAATTCTGCAGTGATCCATTCTAGAAGCTTCCAAGTCAATGAAGACCCATATCAAGCATGGATCCCTTATACTCATTATACTCTTAAATATCATCCACTTGATGATGCTTGGGTGCTTTGCAACCCATCAAAATCATCTCCACCAACATTCTAGTCAAAAAACCCTAAATCTGCCAAATTTGGCTGTCTGGAAATCGGTTTCCAACATCACCTTTTTGAATGCCTCCTTTTCCCAACACTTGTGCATTATTGGAAATGAACTTGAACCAGATTGTTAACCATACTAAGGACTACAAAGGCCCACATTTTCCCTTGGTTAGATCACCCTCCAACCCACTAGTTCTTGATGGTTTTGCAGGCAAGAAAATAACTTTTCCTGCAAATCTAGTCATCATGCCAACTTTGCTAGAAGCTCACACCACCATCCAAACCTCTTTGGACCAACTCTTTTCATGGTTTTGTTCTAATCATATAGGTATATCATTACCTACTTCACTTGTTCCAATTGGATCCTTGAGCTGTTTACACCCACAAGGTTTTGAAGGCTAGTTGATAATCTGCTTTGGCAGGCTTATTTTATTCAAAGTTTGAAGGCCTGTCTTGGTGAGCTCAAGCAGGATCAAGCTCAAACCTATGTACCATGTTGATGTACATCACTTGTTATATCCATCCATCTATCCCCTTTCCTCAAGATGAGCTCTGAGCTCTAAGATCCAACAAGGTTTTGGTGGTATGAAATTAACCTCTCCCTAGATCCTTAATCTAGGTATTGCACCAAAATCAAAAAGGATTCTCCAATCCCAAGGTTGAAAATGCTTGCTACACCTTCTCTACATCATCTACCTTGATCATCAAGATTTATCAAATATTACCCATAATTATTTTGGCTCCAAATCAAATTAATCCCTTATTAGACAAATTCTTCAAAACCTCTTCCATAAGGGAAAGTTTGGATTTTTCCAAAGCACTTCCCCAACTTTTGGCTCAATTGAGACCCACATATCATACCCCATCTTCCCACTTCAAAAATAAATATTTTTGAAGAGCTTTATTATTTATTTTTTCCTATATTCTTAAATGGCAGAAATGGAATAATAATTGTTTTAAATACTTTTATGCCCCAATAAATCTTGGGAAAATTCCCCTAAGTGTGTATTCACATTTGGGATCATCCCACATCAAAAACTCCACCTGTCCAATGTAAACTTATCAAATGATCCTCTAGAAACTACTTCTGTACTTTTTGAATAAATGGATTTAAGTGGACTTTAAATCTTTAGAAAAATCCCAAATAATTCCTGGATATCTATCTTGACCTCAACCACCTACCAGTATCATCTCCCCACTTTGTCCAATACAAATTTTGGAACTTACTTCACACACCACCAAGTAATCAAATTTGCCAAATCAATCAAGCATTGAACTAAACCAAGACCAAACCACCACCAATCTTGCAAGGCAATGCACCATAACACCCAGCACTCATCTCTGGTCGTAAGCACTATAGAAACCACTATAGAATCTTGTCCTTTAGTGCTTGGACACTAGCACTTAACCCCATGTGGGTGTCTTAGCTTGCAAAACCTCCTTACTTAGCTTGCAGCAGCCCTTCCATCTCTCCTCTACCCTCAGCACAGACCAGATACCACTCCCCCACGTCCACAGTAACAAGCCCCTAGATTCCCTCCTCTATCACCTGCTCCATGGACCAAGTCCACCAAGCACCTCTCCCTCTCGGTATATATTGCTTGAGGCCCCTACAGCTCTCCCCTTCCCCCTCATTTGTGTCCTCCCACACCACCTCACCTCCCCAGAGCACCCTCTTCCTCCTCCCCTGCTCTGAGCTGCCCGAGAAGAAGAGGGAAAAGAGCCTCAGCCTTTTCCCCCAAAACGAGCTAAGCTCACTCTCCTCTGCCCCTCCCTCTCTGCATGTCACGTGCTCCACTCCCCTCCTCCCCCTCTCTCTAATGGTGCGATTTTGGTGGCCAGGTACGGCCCCGTTTGTTGCCGGTGTCGAGCTCCGACGAGTCCCTCTCGGCCACCGTGGCGCGAGTCCCCTACCTGGAGACAACAACCCCCTACCGCCCCTTGTCGAGCTCGTCTCGGTCCCTCGCGTCGTCCTGGAGCCTCCCCAGCACCCCTCCGTGCCCCAGGTGAGCTCCCCCGCCGCCGCCGCGCTGCCCCTAGGGTTCGCCTCTGTCCGCCGCGACCGGGAGGAAGAAGACGGCCACCTGCCGTTGATCGTGCTTTACCCGGACGGCCCAGATCTCCCCGTACCGGTTCGGCCTCCCCTGGTCACTGACCGCCGGGGACCACCGGTCAGCTTCAAAATCTGCCCCCGCGCGTGTTCCCCTAGCACCGCCTATTGGGCCGGCCCGTAGTACAGCCCAAGTCCCCTCTAGATCCAGGCCCGACTGTGGTGTTTTCCTTTTTCTTTTTCTCTGGGAATTATAGATCTGAAATACACCTGTTAGTTTAAATCCAAATAAAATACAAAACTGCATGATCTCGTCCAGGTGACAATTTTACATGGTCCCCTAGGGTTTTCCTCATCATGCAGAACTGGTATTTTGCCCAAAGTAATTTTCATTATTTATGGGTATTATTTCCACCAAAATGTGTCTATCCCACTAATTAAATTCCTCTATGATATTCACATCTCCAAATGGAATGAAATCCAGTGCCACTGGTAGCTTTTGGATGTACCTATCACTGGACCTTGGTCTCATGCCAAGGTGAACAACATTGTGGCCTTAATAAAAATAACAAAACTATGAGTTCCTCACTTTAGAAAATTCCCTAGACTAAACCATGAGTCCAATTGACCCAAGTCCAATTATCCTGGATGTGGTACGCTAAGGCCTATCCAAATCTAGGAGCTCATGATTTATTGAGGCTTGGATATTTTTCTGTGAATTAAACTACTTTGTGCATAGTTTATTCACCCCTAAATTCACTACAGTATCTATACAGCTCCAAAAAGTTTGATTCCAATTTCTGCCGAAAGGTATTTCAACTACCTACCATGTTTCCTTGGAATCAAATCAAAAGCTACTGTAGATTTAATTTGGTGAAAAAGACAAAACCCCCACAGAACTGCCTTTGGGAATTTCCTGAGGGCATTCTGGTAAATTTCTTGACCTGATTCCAACTCTCAGTGAACAAGTACATCAATACCTACCTAACCATCAAAGGAAATAATTTTTGGAGCTCCAGAACTCTTCTGGTGAATTATTTCCTAAAACTAGAGTATTATTCACTATAAAAAGCACTATAAATCCTTGGTAATTAATAAAATAGTGAAACCACTTTGGTTGGTTTAATTTTATCAATACCTATCTGTTGGTATCATGTTTTTACAATGGTATCATACAGAATATGTCTTGGTTCAAAAATCCATCTCTCAGGTAATTTCTAGACTATAAATCCTAAGGGATTTTCCTCTATATTTCCAAGACAAAGCCAATCCTATTAAATCCATTCTTCCTAAGCCCCAAGGATCTGTGAACTTGTATTGTTCATTGTTTGCTGTATGTATTGGTGCTTGCATGCCTTGTGTTGATTGTGGTTTGGTTTGCTTGCATGTGCTATCGGGACGACGATAGTTGCGATGAACTCGGAGAGCAGAAGAAGTGGTATTTATTATTGGTACTGGTATTCGGGGTTATCAAAAGAAGAAGTCTAGGGACAATTATGCCATATTGCTGATCTCAGGCAAGCCACCTTCTTGCTCATAAGCCTTGTCCTAATGTTTTACTTATGCATGTTTTATCTACTGTTTATTAAAACTGCATTGTTTTGCTATATATTGATGAATATATCTACGATAGTGGTTTGGCTCCTCCGAACCATTACACTTTTGTAATACTAAGTACAACCCCCTTGGTGACACCTAATTGTCCCTAGTAGAATAGATGGTGCATATCCACCATGCCCCTTTGGAGACCCCGTTTTAGCCGAAGCAAAAACTAGCGGATGGGAAGACCCCGGAAAAAGATTTTACCAAAGGTTTTATGAGAAAACCTTGGTGAGGTGGGACCTCCCAAGAGATGTTTAAAAAGAGAAGGTTTTGTTTTATAAAATGCTGGAGGAAAACCGGAGGAAAAAGGTTTACAAAAATGCACCTAGTTCTTTGAAGTTTAGCTATAACAACTTAACCCGTGCAACCACATTACTCTGGTATGGGACAGGGCTGGATTTGATGGTTGTTTGTTCTGGTATAAGCTGCCTCGTAACTACTACAGGGGATCGGGGATCCCTGGAGGGTGGGCCTTCTCCGATAAAGGTCCATGCAGGACATCGACCTGGAGAAGGAACAAAGGGTCGGCAGGATCCCCACGTGTTACTATGAGCCCCTCTTTGAAAGCGCTCACCTAGGAGGTGGAGAAAGCGCTCCGGTTGGTCCTCGCCCGATGTCCCGGTTTTGAGGGGATTAAACCTCATAGGGTAGGCACTTATATTGGAGTGGGCATCCGGAGAGCCTTGATCAGTTACTCGACCCACGATCGGTGAAGATCAGGGTAGTGTACTCGGATGGTGTGGGTAAAGTGTACAACCTCTGCAGAATGTAAATCTATTCGAATAGCCGTGTCCGCGGTTAAGGACGGGTTGGACAAACTTCTATAGGGTGGTGCTGGTTTTGTTTTCAAAAAGGATTTCGAAAAAGCAAAATCTTTGAAAATGTTTTGACCATGGGATGGTCGGAAAGGATCCCTGTTTTGACCATGGGATGGTCAAAACGGGATGGAAGGAGTTTGGTCGTGGGACGACCGGGAGAAAGGAACAAATGGGTGACCCAGTCCTACTGTTTCCGAAAACTTTTCAAAAAGGTTTCCAAAATGTTTACAAAAGTTTTCAACAAAGATATGTAGATGCTATATCTACAAGAGAAACTATTTAGAAAAGAACCTCTCTTGGAGCCCTCCTACTACCACAGCCATAATGCATATCCTCTTGTTATTATCTTGAACTTAAGGTGGTTTGCGAGTACGTTCAATGTACTCACTGGCATTGTCCCTGGCTATTAACTTCGTTAGATATCAAGAAGAAGGCGAAGTGGGCGACTCTGCGAGCTAGGACGTGCTCCTAGTCAGTTGCCTGTAGGTTATGGCATGGCTCGGGCTCTACGCTGGTTGAAGCTCCGCTGGTGATTATCGATGTAGCCATAATGGCACCTATGTAAGTCTTGTAATTCGGTATGTTTCGGATGATGTAATGATACTTGTCGGTTATGTGCCACGACTAACTAATCATGGGATCATGGTTGGATGCATAACAGCGATTCTCGGAGGATTAATCCGGGGGACCCACAATCGACATCAATCGAATTACTATGCTATTAAGGGACGTAATCCCGTAGGACGTATCCCATGGCATGGACAGTGTTCCGTGAGTTTCATCGGTTCCCAAGTTGATACGAAAGGAATGCCAACAGGTTTATAATCACTGTAAGTGCTAACACACCTCCATCTACCAACAAGTAGTTCCCTCCATCAAGTCCCCATGAGAGGCAAATATTGAGAGATCGACTTCTCTCAACATCAAGATGAAGACAATCTAACACATTGTCATAGCGATGAATATCATAATAAACTTTATATTGTTTCAATCTCATACTAGGGTTTTTCCATCTCCCTAAGAACTAATGATCTACTCCGACATGGAGGCAATCAACATCATGGCAATAACAATGGAATTTATCATAGATGAATAGTACTTGTATAAATCCACAACGAGTATGGAAATTACAACAAGATGTAGATGGGATGGATGGAGATGGTGGTGATGCAGCGATGGATGATGAAGATCGATGCCTTAGCGTCCCGGATCTGCGCATGGCGAAGATGGATCCCCGATGGATGAGTCCCCCTCCAGATGCCTTCCGAAGGTGAGGTTTCTGTGATTTCTGGGTGTTCTGTATGTCCTCTCTCCGATCCAGTTGTTGGGGGTGAAACTATTTTAGGAGGCGGTAGCGTCTCCAACTATACGGCAGGAACTATACGGCTAAAAAATTTATTCCCGCCGTATAGTTGGTCGTTGAACCGTCTGTATGTCTTGATCGCTTCGGGTTTTCTTCCAGTATTATTAATATTTCCCAAATAAGCTATTTACGTTGTTTTTGACTCCTTTTCTCCTCAGTACAACTACTCCAAGAATTGTGTCCATTGGATCCGGCATCTGTCATGATCCTGGCGAAAACAGACATTAAATGTGCGCGAGAGCACCGTAAAATACCAAGATCCTACATATACAATGCAAAATAATAATATAAAACATGATGCAAGTATGCACTCATCAAGTTCCCGAAGCTTAGACTCTTGCTCGTCCCCAGCAAGTTTAGCTTAATGGATGTGATCCTCATATTCATGAAGTTGAGTCAATAAAATAAATGAGGCAGTTGCAGCATGTGTTTATCTAGGAATAAGTTCATGAATAGTACCTTACTCGAACCATCTGAATAGTATTAGCAGGCTTCCACACCTTAGTGATCAACAGTTCACAAAAGATGAATCTCAACATAATGTAAAAGTATCCAGTTCAACCGAATGAGTTAGTGAGGTAGTCCTAAGTGTTTTAGGATCAACATATTCACTTGGGATTCAAAATCTCAAAAGTATTTCTTTGTCATACTACAATATAGTGGTGTATGCCTATTTGCTCTTTGCACACTCGCTCGTTTTTTCTTTCTTTTATTCTCTCTTGTGTATATTCTCACACTTTTGTTTAAGTGTTGTGCAAAGGAGCTAGTCGTACATTCCACTTCATGTAGGAATTCAAAGTTTAATGATCTCAATTATCAAATTCCAATTGTATATGAAGCATTTTTTATGACTTGAAGATTCTACCTCGATGTGTTCTCACTCTTTTATTTTCCTTTGTTCAAGATTTATTTTTCAACTTAACTGCATAGATATTTTTTTATTTGTAAATCAATCCGTAGACTTACAACATATTGACCAAGTTATCTTTATATCTTCCATTAATACTAATGGTGTGGAAGACTCCTATTGCTATCATCAAGTGCAAGTAAAATTATACTCAAGCCATTCATATATCCAATAAGATAAGCACACACTCAATATTGCTCCATATATAATAATAAACTCGGAATTTCATAAAAGGGATCGACTATTCCTGAAGGGAATTCTAATGATGCAAACTTTATTTCTAGTTTGAACTAATGCAAGACTAAAATAGTAATGTAAAACTTATAAGATAGATTACAAGGTCTTAAAGATCTCCCCAAGCTTGGAATCAAGCCAGGCGGGATCAAATAATCCCTTGCGATTATTTGATACCGTGATTATTGTAAATCACTATGGCGCCATGGCATGTAACACCACAGCATGTAGCTTCTTGTTGGTATCCTCCAGAGCAGTGATGCGGCTATAGCACCTGCACAAATTAGATTGCAGAGTGTCCACTTTATCTGCGAGCTTAGTCACCAATGGGAGAAGATCATCCTTCTACTCTATCTCCTTGAGACGATGGTGGACTTCGACACGATGAAGTAGTTCCTGCTTCTGATATATCTCCAGTGCTTGCATGTGATCCTTGGTCCTAGGAACAGCTTGTTCTTCCTCATCCACAATTGATGGATTGGGGAAGTGGAAACCGTACCTCCACTCTTCTTGAGGCTTCACCCTCATATGAGCACCAATGGTTGGCTTCAATAGTGGCGCATTTGCTCCCTTGATAGCACCTACACCAATATTAGGTAATTCCTTATGATTATGTGGCCTAGGGTCTGTGGCGACAAACTTGACCGTCTCCACGCGCCCTTTTCCATGCGCCTTGTGACCTTCTCTCTCTTCTTGAGCTCTCTTCATTGTCGTCCAGTTGATCTCTGGGGGATCATAGAAATCATGGCGGATGTAGACGTCAACCACATCATCATCGGAATCGTTGTTGTAAAATCTTGGCTCGACGTACTCCTTGTACCCCGGGTTAAACCTCTCCACCTCCTAGTCATCTTCCTCCATGGTCGGGCTACTAGAGCGGTCCCTAGAAGGAGTAATGAGCCCTAGGGATTTCCCACGGCCTGGGACGGGATAGCGCATTACTAGATTGGTCCTGCAGATTATGATTAGAGAGAGAGACAATGGCAGTATATAAGAGGGGTCAGAGGTCGATAAAACTCGCGAAAACACCAAATTCTCACCCAAGAAAAAAATATTAATGAAATATGGAAAGAAATTGCAGATTCGGAGGAGTCCTGCCGCGTAACGACCAACTATACGGGCGCGGCCCGTATAGCTCCAACCGTATAGTTGGTTCCCGGCAGATATTTCCAAATATCTCGAGTCTAGGTCGGTTAAGTTACGACTCAGAACTGACAATAGCATTTTTTGTTGGCAAAAAACGAAAAAGTAAACCCTAACGTGGTCTGGCCCGAGCCAGGGGGTGGTATGGCCACCTCCGGCACCCCCGTGGCCTCCCATTTCGCCTATAAGATGCCTCTGATACAGAAACCCTAAGGTACCCGATCAAAATTCCACGAAAGAGTCTGTAGCTGTCGTCATGTCCATCCCTAGATCGGGAGGGATCTGAAGCTCTTCCCAGCACCCTGCCAGAGAGGGGAATTCACCCTGGAGGCCTTCTTCATCACCATGCAAGCCTCCGGTGTGATACGTGAGTAGTTCATCCTTGGACTACGGGTCCATGTAGTAGCTAGATGGCTGGTCCTCCTCCTTTCTGCTATCATGTTTAGATCTTGTGAGCTCTGTTCATGATCAAGATCATCTATTTTTAATTCTACATGTTGTGTTTGCAGGGATCCGATGGATATTGAGATGCTATTTCAGATTGATTATTGATTCTGTCATGTCTTTGTTATTTGTAATCTTGCATGCTTTCCGTTGTTAGTAGCTATCTTGGCCAAGCAGATGCTAGCAACTCCAAGAGTTAGTATTTATGCTCGATAGTAGGTTCATGCCTCTAGTAATCTGGGGAACTGAAAAAAATCTCTAAGGTACTAGATGTGTTGTTGCTACTAGGGATAAAACAACAATCCTTTATTCATAGAACAATCGTATTGTTTACCTTACACGCAATGCGTAACGCAATTATCTGTTGCTTGCAACTTAATACTGGAGGGGGTTCGGATGATAAACTGAAGGTGGATTATTAGTCATAGATGTAGTTGGATTACGGTCTATGTATATTGTTGTAATGCCCAATCGAATCTCAAAGGAGTCAAGATGAGTAGTATATGCATATTGCTTTCTCGATGTTTGTCAATTGCCCCGCCGTAATTTGTTCACCCAACATGTCATCTATCTTAAGGAGAGTCTCCACTAGTGAACTATGGACCCTGGTCCTTTCTTTTATCATCAATCTACAATCAACTGTTTACTGTTTTCTGTTTACTTTCTGCAAACTATTACTTTCTTCCACACAATATGTTTAATCCTTTGTTTTCAGCAAAACCGGTGACATTGACAACCTCACTGTAAGTTGGGGGCAAAGTTCTGTGGTTATGTTGTGCAGGTTTCCACATTGCTGCTGACACTGGTAGTGCGCCCTGCCAAAGTCCAGCTAGCTACACCATGGAGGTGTTTCCTTGCTCCTTTTGGATTGATAACCTAGGTTTCCTAACTGAGGGAAAACTTGTTGCTATGCTCATCATACCTTCCTCTTGGGGTTCCCCAACGAGCTCGATATATTTTGGGCCATCAAGCTATTTTTCTAGCGCCGTTGCCGGTGAGTCAAGGACATCTTCACAAGGGGAGTCCCTCATAACCAATCTCTTTACTTTGTTGTTTTTGTTTTGCTTAGTTTATTTTTTGCTTTGTTTGCTTGTTTCTTTATCAAAAACACAAAAAATTAGTTTTACTAGTTTTCTTTCTTTATTAAAAACACAAAAAATGACTACTCTGGAAAATACTAAGTTTCATGTGCACACCTATTACTCCACCTGTTCATGGAGCTACTTTCTTTGAAATAAAACCTGTTTTACTCAATATTGTTATGAGAGAACAATTTTCTAGTATTGGTAATAAAGATGTTGCTTCTCATCTAAATAACTTTGATGAACTTTGTGAGATGCAAAAGCTTAGGGATATAAATGGAGATATTATTAAGCTTAAATTGTTTCCTTTCTCTTTGAGAGGAAAAGCTAAAGAATGGTTGAATTCCTTAACTAGGAATAGTATTGATTCTTGGACTAAATGCAAAGATGCTTTCATTAGAAAATACTATCCTGCTGCTAAGATTATATCTATGAGAAGTGAAATAATGAAGTTTAAACAATCTGATAATGAACATGTTGCTCAAGCTTGGGAAAGAATGAAAACTTTGGTAAAGAATTGTCCCACTCATGGACTGACTGCTTGGATGATTATCCAAACCTTTTATGCAGGATTGAACTATTCTTCAAGAAATCTATTGGATTCTGCTGCTGGAGGTACCTTTATGACCATTACTTTGGGTGCTGCAACAAAGCTTCTGGATAATATGATGGTCAACTATTCTGAATGGCATACTGAAAGAGCTCCACAAGGTAAGAAGGTAAATTATGTTGAGGAAACCTCTTCCTTGAGTGATAAAATTGATGTTATTATGTCTACGCTTGTTAATGGGAAGGCTCATATTGATCCAAATCATGTTCCTTTAGCCTCTTTGGTTGCTCAAGAAGAGCAAGTTGATGTGAACTTTATAAGAAATAATAATTTTGGCAACAATGCTTATGGTAATAACAATTATAGGCCATATCCTCCCAATAATGGTAATGCTTATGGAAATTCATACAACAACAATAGGAGTGCTCCCTCTAAACTTGAAGTTATGCTTAAATATTTTATTAGTAAACAAACTGCTTTCAATAAAACTATTGAGGAAAAACTCTCTAATGCTGAAAGAAATATAGCATCTTTCGCTGAAGCTCAATCTTCTTTGAATAAAATGGTTGCTAAACCTGAAACTACTGATAATCCCTTTGCTGCCACTAATATTATACAAGTTAGAATTGATGAAAATGTTAGACTATTAGCTAAATTGCATGCTAAGTGGGAAAGAGAAGATAAAATTGCTAGAAACATTAGTGTTTCTACTATCACTACCACTAGTGTTGGGGCTAGTAATAGCTCTACTACTTTAGATGATAATTATGATTTTGATCTTTGTAACATCCCAAAACTTCAATCCAAGTGTATCAAGATCAAATCAACCAAAAATAGGGTTAACAAAAACTTTTCCAAAATTAATATGAAAGCATTCATATTTGTGTGCATTTAAAATAGGAGTTGTTTGAATTGCCATGATTGAGTGATCCAATGCTTGCAAAATGTTTCCTAGGTGATTTCAACACCATCCACATCATTCCCAAACTTTTCCTAAAGAAAATCAAATCAAAAAGAATTAAAAAGGAGGAATGGTCATTTTGGAAAATTTAACTCCCATGCCTACTTTGGCTATTCCTAGTACTCAAAACTTAACAGAAACAATTTTTGATCTTTGCACCCCTTGCTAGTACACATAATGAGGTACCAATGCCCATCTTTTGATCTGCTAAAAACATTCTATTAACTATTTTAAATGACAGTTTAAAATTGAATCTAATGCATATGCATAGATCACCCCTATTTCAAAAACCATCTCTTTGAGCTCCACTTTCAAAACCCTTGCAACCAGAGACTACCTATCACTAGTGGAGATCACTCAAAAATTTTGAAACCAAAATTCAAAACTTTTTCTCTTTCGGCCATTTCATCAAACACCTTGCTGGCAAGATCATATTGGCCTAACTAATACTGTTTTGGGCTGATTTTGTCTAGCCAATTGGGAGTGCTTTGATCATCTTGTCCCCCCTCAAGCCTGACCAGACCCACACCAGCCTCTTCCCTACCCCCTAACTGCACTACACTGCCATGTCGAGCCCTCTCTCGCCGGCCGACCATGCACTCGCAGCAACAGCCCTCTCTAGCCTCTCTCTCCATGTCTAGCGAGTTGCTAGTGGTCCACCTCCACCGCCCAACCAGCCCCAGGCCAGAGACAAAGGGCATAGCGGCCAGGAACCGCCGCACCCGGAGCTAGTCGAGCATGCCGATGCCACCCCCAGAGCGCGCTCTATCCCCGCTCGCACAGACCGCCCCTTGGCAGCAGGCCGCGCCCGCCGCTCCGCCTCGACCTGGAGAACACCCCAGACACCCCCGCTGGCTGCCCAACGCCTCACAGCCACCGCTCGCCGTGGACACTGCCGCCTCTGGCGCTCAGAGCGCCACCTCGCCCAGACCGCGTGCCACTGCCCCTACGGCCACATTCAAGTTCTAGAGCACCTCCATGGAACCACACATCGATCGCCACCCGCAGCAATGCATCTAAGCCGTCGTAGCCATGTCGCCACCGTCGACTGCCCATCCTGCTCGGTCTCACCGTCGGGCCTATAAAAGGAGCCCTCCCCAGCCTCTTCTCTCCACACCATTCCACTCCCCTCACCTCTCTGAACCTCACCCACCTCTAGCCGGAGCAAGGTGAGCTCTGCCTCGCCGGAATTGGGGCCGGAGCAGCCGCGGCAGGAGGACAAGGGCGCCATTGATTGCGACCACCCCAAGCTCCGCCGCCACCACGCCTCACCTCGCCGTCGTCTTCCACGTCGTTTGCCTGCCTCGCCGACCCCGCTAGAGCCCTGGTACCCCCTAGTAGACCCCCACCGAGCCGGCTGGGTTCGAGCTTGCCGGCGACCTGTTCGTTGTCGACGATGACCCTCAGCCGTAGATCTCGCTTCTAATCCTACGGCCCACAGCGCGCGTACCGTTTCGTGTGTTAAGTGCTGCTGACAAGCGGGAACCCCCTGTCAGCTGAGCCCCGCGCCGCGGAGCGCCACTGGGCCAGCCCATTTCTTTTCCCGCGCTAGCCCACCCATTCAAATCTGGATTATTCTTTTTAGGTAAATCTAGTTTATGTCCACTATTTCAAAATTCAATTCTGTGAGTTTGCCCAATCCAAATTGCATGAAAACAATTTTGTCTGAAAGGTATTGAAGTAATCTATCCAAGCCCGTTGGATTTAACTCAATTAGAGTTATGTATCTCTCCTAATCAAAATAACAAAACAGAAGCATTTGCAACTTGCAACATTTTTATAAAATCAACCAAGATAGGTTTTGAGTTGATTCCAACTCTCAAAACTCACATCTCATCATATCTATCCAAATATGTAATAATATTAAGGTTTACATGCAGTGACTTTGGACTAGTACCAAAATAATGCTATGTAGGCATTTCTAGTCACTTTAAATCATTAAATAATGAACTTAAACCAAAGTGATATTGATCCAACCTTTAAATCTCATTCCCACATGTTAGGATATGTCGTGATGACATGTGTCAACATGATCCCATATTGTAAGTGGTGAATATTAAATTTTAGTTAATATTTCAATGAGTAGAAATTACTTTTCTAAAATAAAAAGGTTGAAACTATTGAATTAAACTTGTGATGATGATAGATCATCAAATGTGTGTCTTAGAATGCTATTTAGCCTAGTTAAGTATTGTTTGGTGATTGTGTACCCCCTATGTATTTATAGACGATAGTACCGACCAAGCTTTCGAGGAGGAGGAGTTCTACCAAGAAGAAGAAGAAGAAGAAAACTTCAACCACTCCACCAACCAAGGAAAGCCACCATTAACAATGCAAGCTAGCACTATCCAAGATTTACCCTTGCAAGTTAGTACTTGCAAGTGTAGTACTTAGCAAGCTAGAATCAAACTAGATGGTTTAGCAAAGATGCCTTAAGCATGCTTTGATCACACCCCTTATTAACTAATAGTACCCCAAGTCTTAGTTACAAGTTTTACCCCTCTTAGGTTATACAAAGTTCTTTACTTGTTTGAAGGTAGCATAAAAAGTATAAAACTTGACCCATTTAGAACCCCTTTAGATGTCATTCTATGGCATGAGATTGAACCCATATTTTCCACCTTAGTGAACACTCTTAACTTAGTAGTTTAGATTAGATCAAAAACTTGAGTCACTTTAGATGGGAACACTTGGTGAAAATGGATTATGAAAACCTTGGAATGATGAGTCATTCTATTGAGATGTTTTGACATGTGTGGAGAAACACCAATGGTTTATGATGATGAAAATGTTGAGGCATGAGCCTTAACCCTTTTATAAAACTGATGGTTGGATTCGGATGTGATACCATTCCAAATTTACCGTACAACCACACTACCTGAATTGGGTAAGGCTTAGTTGGAAATTTATATGCATTAGTATTAGTTCCCTCACGGGAGAGGTTTGTGCTGAGGCTACCTCTGAATGTTGTCCACCTATGTAGTGCCCAAGATGACTGATGGTCATGGTTGGGAGGCCATGCTCATAGGAGAGGTGCTTATACAAGGGTGTGTAAAGGGAAGGTTATGTTAGATTATCTGCATACTAAGTATGATGATTCAGGGTTACCCCTGACAGATGTATCGAATCTTGTGGTGAAAGTGTACCACCTCTACAGAGTGTCAAACTATTCGAATAGACACGTCCACGGTTATGGACAGTTGGAATGGCCATATTTTTTTCGTTGTCAGATGTTTTCTAAATACTTTGAAGTAAAGATGAATCTTGACTTGACCACAACAGGGTGGTGTTTATGACAATAGCTTCCCACCTTAAGTGATTCTAGAACTTTATTTTATCTTTCTTGGTTTCTGAACTCAGCTTAGGTTTCAAACTTAACTTTATAGTTAAACTTAGCTATAGCACTTTAACTTAGAATTATGCTGCTTGTTAGTGGTAGTTGCGAGTACTTAAAGAGTACCCATGGCTTTTGTTCCTGGCTATTATCATGGCCAGACTATGAAGGAGATTATCAAGATGATGGTCAGCAGGACGGCTATGATAACTAGGACTATCTGCCTTCGTCAGCATTGCCCGTGCCCCTGAAGATGGACCCCATCGCTACGGTATCTTTTATTTCCGCTACTTGTTGTATTAAGACTGGATCATGAGATCCTTATTTGTGGAAGACCTTATGTATGGTTTGTAATGGATGATGTACTGTCATATCCAATCCGTTATGTCTCGCAAAAATGGTAATCCTGGGATTGCGAGGTATGGCATAACGGGCATCTGGGATTAAAAATCCAGGTGTTGACAAGTTGGTATCAGAGCCATCCTGACCATAGGAGACCCTAGTTAGAATGGACGTCAAATGAAAACTTAGTTTCAAAACCAAAGTGAGTATTTGTGAAAAAACTATCTCCTCTCTTACCATTGGGAATTCTTTCCTTCTCAAAAAATCATGATTCTCAAAAATTCTTACACTACTACTTAAAATTTGACACACTTGATCACTTCACTAATCTCCTCATCCTTAATTCTTGTAGATGAGACTCAGTTCAGCAAGTTTTACCAGTTGGGAAACGGAGGCCAGCTGATCTTCGAGAGGGATCTGGATTCACTATCGGAGTTACTGGGACGCCCACATCCGGAGTTTCTTGGAGCTCAACTTCCAGGACCCCCAGGAGGAGACCTATAGTGGCTCGTCACCGCAGATCTTAGAGGAAGCATTGAAGCACCAACTTCTGGGAGAATTCAGTTCACCGTGAGAGAGAACAACTGGCTAGATGGATTAGCCAGGGAAATGCATGAAGCTCTCGCACGTCTATGTGCCCTCAGCGTCAACAAGACCCAAGGCACCCGTTTTTCTCACTATGCAAGACGTGACTTCATGGGACTACCAATGGAAATGCCGGGCCACCCCGAGTTGAAGCATCAAGTGGAGAACCTTGACTTCTTGCTTCACGACCGATAGCAGGAACTGGACAATGCCAGAGAGTTAGCCAACCAGAACCGTGCCATTGCCGACTAGAAGGCCCAGACTTTCGCACTGCTCGTCCAGGACCGCCGGTCTCTTCGCCGCCAGCGTGCCAAGAAGGATCGCACCATCACCCGTCTTTGCAAGAAGGTGGCCGACCTCGAGAAGACCATCAAGGAGCAGGAAGCTCAGCTTGCAGCCAAGGAAGAAGAAGATGAGGGTGAAGACATCCAGGGAGACAGGGATTCTTACCTCAGCAACAATGATGACTTTCTCGAGGAGGATGCCGTGGACTTCTACACTGACGATGAGGACTCCGACTTCATCGACGATGAGTAGATGCACTAGAGCACTATCGTAGCCTGAGATGTATCATCGCATTGTATCGTAGCTTGCAGAATGGTTCTTCAAACCATCTGTTTTCCCTTTGTTTGTTGTGGTGTGTGTTGTATCGTGTGCTTGTTTGCATGAATGATGATGAAGTTAGTTGAAAACCTAAGTCTAACTCAAAGTTTTAGCTTTGAAAACCCAAAACCATGAACCTTAGAATTTCCCTCTTACCCCTGTATCCATCTCAATCTTCAGATGACTCGTGGAAACCAAGGAGGGAGCAGCTCATCGCAGGACCCAATGCTGCAGATCTTGCAGAATCTCATCGCAGACCGTGAAGCAAGCAGGGCAGAACGCCAAGCCAACTTAGCAACACTTCAATATATCGCCTAGATGGCTCTCAACAACCAAGGGCATGGAAATCAGGATCACCATGGATCTAAACTCAAAAAAATTCAGAACACTAATCCCCCAATCTTCAACCAATTTGAGAACCCACTAGATGCTAATGACTGGTTACAGACCATGGAAAACAACCTCGAAGTTGCAGGAGTTGATGAAAATGAGAAAGTTCTCTTCGCCACCCACTATCTGGCAGGAGATGCAAGAGCTTGGTGGAATAGCATCCGCAATATGAACCATGGTCAAGTGATGACATTGGAAGCATTCAAAGTCAAGTTTAGCCGCACCCACGTGCCGCAAGGTTTAGTCAACAGAATGAGAGATGAGTTCCGCGAGTTGAAGCAAGGAACAATGACTGTGGTGGAGTACTGTGACAAATTCCTGTCACTTGCCAGATATGCACCTGATGAGATCAACACGGAGGCCAAGAAGAAGGAGAGATTCTTGAACGGACTGCATGATGAGATGCAGACTGTCCTAGTCAACATCCGTTTCGATGATCTCGAAGAGCTAGTCGACTCTGCCATTCAGATGGAAGGGAAGATTAACCAGGGAACCGACAATCGCAAGCGTCGTATGATGCAGCAGTCTGGATCCAGCAGTCACCAGAAGTACCGTCCCAACCCTTCACTAGGATATGCACCAAGGAACAACCGACCCCCAAATTCTCTCCCAAGCTACCCCAACCGTAGCGGAGGCAATGTGAAGTCCGGAGGAAACAATCACAACTCCGGTAATGCCAACAATTTCAATCGTGCCCCTCCCAAGAGCAACAACAACAGCAACACTGCACCCAGAACTGGCAGCAATGATGTACCTGTCGCAGTCAAGGACAAGTCCCATATCACTTGTTTTGAGTGCGGAGTGAAGGGTCACTACTCCAATGAGTGTCCCAAGAAGACTGCCGCCAATACCAATGTGAATGCCCCAGCTCAGCAGCAGCATCGTGTTCAACCAGGAAGGAGATTTGCCCCAGGGAACCCTCGCAACCGCAACGGTCGTCTCTTCCACATGAATGCAGAAGAAGCCCAGGAAGCGCCAGATGTAGTGCTGGGTATGTTTTCTGTCAACTCAGTTTTAGCAAGAGTATTGTTTGATTCGGGAGCATCGCATTCATTTTTCACCGAAGAATTTGCATGCACTAGTAAGATTCATCCAACCAACCTGAAGCATGTCATGATAGTTCAAATCCCCAGTTCAACAACAAAAGCTAGAAAAATTTGCAAAGCTGTACCTATCAGAATACATGGGATAGATTTTATGCCAACCTAATTGTACTTGAAACCAAAGGATTGGAAGTAGTACAAGGTATGGACTGGATGTCAAGGCATAAAGGACTGATAGACTGTGCTAAGAAAGCCATCACCATGACCAGTAGTTCTGGAGTAACAGTAGAGCATATCTCTGAAACCTTACCCCGTCAATTCAAGTGCAACCAGAGTGTAGCCTTGCCCACCATTGACCAAGTCAGAGTAGTCTATGAATACCCCCGACGTATTCCCAGATGAATTGCTAGGTATGCCCCCTGATAGGGATATTGAGTTCATTATTGAACTAATCCCCGGAACCGGACCTATAGCCTAGAGACCCTATAGCATGAACCCATCAGAGTTAGTGGAACTGAAGAAGTAGTTAGATGCTATGCTAGCCAAAGGCTTGATTCAACCAAGCGCATCGCTATGGAGATCACCTGTGTTGTTCGTCGACAAGAAAGATGGAGGCAATCGCCTGTGTACAGACTACTGAAAATTGAATGATGTCACCATCAAGAACAAGTACCCTTTGCCGAAGATAGAGGATCTATTTGATTAGTTGAATGGAGCTCAGGTATTCTCAAAGATTGATCTTAGGACTGGTTATCACCAACTTAAGATTCGTGCAACGGATATTCCGAAGACCGCCTTTACTACTCGCTATGGTTTATACGAGTATACGGTTATGTCTTTTGGATTAACCAATGCCCCTACTTATTTCATGAATCTCATGAATAAGATCTTTATGAATTTCCTAGATAAGTTTGTAGTTGTGTTTATCGACGACATCCTTATCTACTCCAAGTCAGAAGAAGAACATGAGCAACATCTGAGAATCATCCTAGAAACCCTGAGAGAGCATCAGTTATATGCCAAGTTCAGCAAGTGTGAGTTTTGGCTGAAAGAAGTAGGATTCCTAGGACATATTGTGTCTGCCGGAGGAGTCTCTGTGGATCCCGCCAAGATCAAAGATGTCGAAGAATGGAAATCCCCAACCACTCAAACCCAAGTCCGTGCATTTCTCGGATTAGCGGGATATTACCGCAAGTTCGTAGAAGGATTCTCGAGCATAGCCCGACCAATGACCCAATTGTTGAAGAAGGACAAGAAGTTTGAATGGACAGATAAATGTGAAGCTAGTTTCCAGGAGATGAAGAAGAGATTGATATCAGCCCCAATTTTAGTCATGCCAGACATCAAGAAGCCATTTGATGTGTAGTGACGCATCCAAGATTGGTCTAGGATGTGTATTGATGCAAGAAGGAAAAGTCATCGCTTATCTGTCTCGACAACTGAAGCAACATGAGCAGAACTATCCGACCCATGATCTTGAGCTAGCAGTTGTAGTTCTAGCATTAAAGACATGGCATCATTATTTGATGGGTAATCGCTGTGAGATTTTCTCAGATCATAAGAGCTTGAAGTATATCTTCACTCAGAAGGAATTGAATATGAGACAAAGAAGATGGATAGAGTTAATCAAGGATTATGACCTTGACATTCACTATCACCTCGGCAAAGCCAATGTGGTAGCAGATGCTCTTAGCAGATTGCCATGTAGGCTAAACACCATGATCAAGGAGAAACAACCAAGTTTGTATGAAGAGTTGGAGCATTTCATGACTGAATTAGTTAGCAAAGGATTCTTAACAAGCATTGAACTTCAACACAGTTTGATTAGCCAAATCAAGGAAGCCCAGAAGGGAAATGAAAGTATCGATGGAATCAAGCATCGTATTGGTACAGGAAAAGTACCTGGATTCACCGAAGACGAAGAAGGAGTACTGTGGTACAAGGGACGTATCTGTGTTCCAGCAGATTCGGAGCTGAAGGAAGCTCATGATACTCTTTATTCTATCCACCCCGGAGGAACAAAGATGTATCAGGATTTGAAAGAGCAATTTTGGTGTCACAAGATGAAGAGAGAAATCGGAAGCTACATCGCCAAGTGTGACATCTGCCAAAGAGTCAAAGCAGAGCATCAGAGACCTGCAGGACTATTGCAACCGTTACAGATTCTGGAATGGAAATGGGATTCTGTCGGAATGGACTTTATCACCGGTTTACCTACTTCTAGTAGGGGAAATGAATCAATCTGGATCATCGTTGATAGACTATCCAAGGTAGCCCACTTTATCCCTGTCAAGACAACTTACCAGAGTGCAAAGCTAGCAGAGCTGTACATTGCTAGGATTGTTAGTCTGCATGGAACCCCAAGACCATCGTATCAGATCGAGGAACCTAGTTCACCTCAAGATTTTGGCAGAAAGTTCAGGAAGGATTAGGAACCAAGTAGAACTTCAGTACCACGTATCACCCGCAAACTGATGGACAGACTGAGAGAGTCAACCAGATCCTAGAGGATATGCTTAGAGCTTGTGTGTTGGAATATGGATCAAAATGGGAAGACTGCCTGCCTTTCGCAGAATTGTGATATAACAACAGTTATCAAGCTAGTTTGCAGATGGCCCCATTTGAATTCCTATACGGAAGAAAGTGTCGTACCCTTTGAATTGGTCGCAAGTAGGAGAGAGTCAGATCTTCAGACCCGACATTCTCTGAGAAGTAGAAGGGAAAGTGCACAAAGTCCGTGAGCACCTCAAGACCGCCCAATCCAGACAGAAGAGCTATGCCGACAAGAGAAGAAGAGACCTGACTTTCAATGTAGGAGATTTTGTATATCTCAAGGTTTCACCATTGAAGGGAACCCAACGCTTTAGTCTAAAGGGAAAGTTAGCCCCCAGATATATCGGACCTTTCAAGATTCTGAACCGTCGAGGAGAAGTATCATATCAACTGGAACTGCCTGAAGAGATGTCAGCCATCCACAATGTGTTCCATATCTCATTACTTCACAAATGTCTGGAAGTGCCTGAGAAGACGGAAGTTTTCAAGAACATCGATCACAGAGCTATGGAAATCAACAATGACCTGACCTATCGGGAAGTGCCCATCCGTATCTTAGAAGAAGCCTACAGAACCACCAAGACCAGGAGTATCAAGTTTCTCAAGATTCAGTGGAGCAACCATACCGAGGAGGAAGCTACTTGGGAGCGCGAAGATTACATTAGGACAGAGTTCCCATATCTCTTTAGTTCCTAGTTTCTTCGTACATCTCGGGACGAGATTTTGTTTAAGGCGGAAGGTTTGTAACATCCCAAAACTTCAATCCAAGTGTATCAAGATCAAATCAACCAAAAATAGGGTTAACAAAAACTTTTCCAAAATTAATATGAAAGCATTCATATTTGTGTGCATTTAAAATAGGAGTTGTTTGAATTGCCATGATTGAGTGATCCAATGCTTGTAAAATGTTTCCTAGGTGATTTAAACATCATCTACATCATTCCCAAACTTTTCCTAAAGAAAATCAAATCAAAAAGAATTAAAAAGGAGGAATGGTCATTTTGGCAAATTTAACTCCCATGCCTACTTTGGCTATTCCTAGTACTCAAAACTTAATAGAAACAATTTTTGATCTATGCAACCCTTGCTAGTACACATAATGAGGTACCAAGGCCCATCTTTTGATCTGCTAAAAACATTCTGTTAACTATTTTAGATGACAGTTTAAAATTGAATCTAATGCATATGCATAGATCACCCCTATTTCAAAAACCATTTCTTTGAGCTCCACTTTCAAAACCCTTGCAACCAGAGACTACCTATCACTAGTGGAGATCACTCAAAAATTTTGAAACCAAAATTCAAAACTTTTTCTCTTTCGGCCATTTCATCAAACACCTTGCTGGCAAGATCATATTGGCCTAACTAATACTGTTTTGGGCTGATTTTGTCTAGCCAATTGGGAGTGCTTTGATCATCTTGTCCCCCCTCAAGCCTAACTAGACCCACACCAGCCTCTTCCCTACCCCCTAACTGCACTGCACTGCCATGTCGAGCCCTCTCTCGCCGGCCGACCATCCACTCGCAGCAACAGCCCTCTCTAGCCTCTCTCTGCATGTCTAGCGAGTTGCTAGTGGTCCACCTCCACCGCCTAACCAGCCCCAGGCCAGAGACAAAGGGCATAGCGGCCAGGAACCGCCGCGCCCGGAGCTGGTCGAGCATGCCGAAGCCGCCCCCAGAGCGCGCTCTGTCCCCGCTCGCACAGACCATCCCTTGGCAGCAGCCCGCGCCCACCTCTCCGCCTCGACCTGGAGAACACCCCAGACACCCCCGCTGGCTGCCCAATGCCTCACAGCCACCGCTCGTAGTGGACACTGCCGCCTCTGGCGCTCAAAGCGCCACCTCGCCCAGACCGCGTGCCACTGCCCCTACAGCCGCATTCAAGTTCTAGAGCACCGCCATGGAACCACACATCGATCGCCACCCACAGCCATGCATCTAAGCCGTCGTAGCCATGTCGCCACCGTCGACTGCCCATCCCGCTCGGTCTCACCGTCGGGCCTATAAAAGGAGCCCTCCCCAGCCTCTTCTCTCCACACCATTCCACTCCCCTCACCTCTTTGAACCTCACCCACCTCTAGCCGGAGCAAGGCGAGCTCTGCCTCGCCGGAATTGGAGCCGGAGCAGCCGCGGCAGGAGGAGAAGGGCGCCGTTGATTGCGACCACCCCAAGCTTCGCCGCAACTGCGCCTCGCCTCGCCGTCTTCTTCCATGTCGTTTGCCCACCTCGCCGACCCCGCTGGAGCCCTGGTATGCCCCCAGTAGACCCCCACCGAGCCGCTAGGGTTCGAGCTCGCCGGCGACCTGTTCGTCGTCGACGACGACCCTCAGCCGTAGATCTCGCTTCTAATCCTACGGCCCACAGCGCGCGTACCGTTTCATCTGTTAAGTGCCGCTGACAAGCAGGACCCCCCTGTCAGCTGAGCCCTGCGCCGCGGAGCGCCACTGGGCCGGCCCATTTATTTTGCCGCGCTAGCCCACCCATTCAAATCTG
The DNA here is from genome assembly GCA_910589775.1 of Avena eriantha. Lineage (NCBI taxonomy): Eukaryota > Viridiplantae > Streptophyta > Magnoliopsida > Poales > Poaceae > Avena > Avena eriantha. The sequence continues at coordinate 285,386,307 of OU342743.1, read as the reverse complement.
GATTTTTCTTTTTAGTTAAATCTAGTTTTTGTCCACTATTTCAAAATTCAATTCTGTGAGTTTGACCAATCCAAATTGCATGAAACCAATTTTGTCTGAAAGGTATTGAAGTAATCTATCCAAGACTGTTGGATTTAACTCAATTAGAGTTATAGATCTCTCCTAATAAAAATAACAAAACAGAAGCATTTGCAACTTGCAACATTTTTATAAAATCAACCAAGATAGGTTTTGAGTTGATTCCAACTCTCAAAACTCACATTTCATCATATCTATCCAAATATGTAATAATATTAAGGTTTACATCCAGTGACTTTGGACTAGTACCAAAATAATGCTATATAGGCATTTCTAGTCACTTTAAATCATTAAATAATGAACTTAAACCAAAGTGATATTGATCCAACCTTTAAATATCATTCCCACATGTTGGGATATGTGGTCATGACATGTTTCAACATGATCCCATATTGTAAGTGGTGAATATTAAATTTTAGTTAATATTTCAATGAGTAGAAATTACTTTTCTAAAATAAAAAGGATGAAACTATTGAATTAAACTTGTGTTGCTTGTGATGATGATAGATCATCAAATGTGTGTCTTAGAATGCTATTTACCCTAGTTAAGTATTGTTTGGTGATTGTGTACCCCCTATGTATTTATAGACGATAGTACCGACCAAGCTTTCGAGGAGTAGGAGTTCTACCAAGAAGAAGAAGAAGAAAACTTCAACCACTCCACCAACCAAGGCAAGCCACCATTAACAATGCAAGCTAGCACTATACAAGATTTACCCTTGCAAGTTAGTACTTGCAAGTGTAGTACTTAGCAAACTAGAATCAAACTAGATGGTTTAGCAAAGATGCCTTAAGCATGCTTTGATCACACCCCTTATTAACTAATAGTACCCCAAGTCTTAGTTACAAGTTTTACCCCTCTTAGGTTATACAAAGTTCTTTACTTGTTTGAAGGTAGCATAAAAAGTATAAAACTTGACCCATTTAGAACCCCTTTAGATGTCATTCTATGGCATGAGATTGAACCCATATTTTCCACCTTAGTGAACACTCTTAACTTAGTAGTTTAGATTAGATCAAAAACTTGAGTCACTTTAGATGGGAACACTTGGTGAAAATGGATTATGAAAACCTTGGAATGATGAGTCATTCTATTGAGATGTTTTGACATGTGTTGAGAAACACCAATGGTTTATGATGATGAAAATGTTGAGGCATGAGCCTTAACCCTTTTATAAAACTGATTGTTTTATTCGAATGCGATACCATTCCTAATTTACCGTACAACAACACTACCTGAATTGGGTAAGGCTTAGCTGGAAATTTATATGCATTAGTATTAGTTCCCTCACGGGAGAGGTTTGAGCTGAGGCTACCTCTGAATGTTGTCCACCTATGTAGTGCCCAAGATGACTGATGGTCATGGTTGGGAGGCCATGCTCATAGGAGAGGTGCTTATACTAGGGTGTGTAAAGGAAAGGTTATGTTTGATTATCTGCATACTAAGTATGATGATTCAGGGTTACCCCTGACAGATGTATCGAATCTTGTGGTGAAAGTGTACCACCTCTACAGAGTGTCAAACTATTCGAATAGCCGCGTCCGCGGTTATGGACAGTTGGAATGGCCATACTGTTTTTGTTGTCAGATGTTTTCTAAATACTTTGAAGTAATGATGAATCTTGACTTGACCACAACAGGGTGGTGTTTATGACAATATCTTCCCAACTTAAGTGATTCTAGAACTTTATTTTATCTTTCTTGGTTTCTGAACTCAGCTTAGGTTTCAAACTTAACTTTATAGTTAAACTTAGCTCTAGCACTTTAACTTAGAATTATGCTGCTCGTTAGTGGTAGTTGCGAGTACTTAATGAGTACTCATGGCTTTTGTCCCTGGCTATTATCATGGCCAGACTATGAAGGAAATTATCAAGATGATGGTCAGCAGGACGGCTATGATAACTAGGACTATCTTCCTTCGTCACCATTGCCTATGCCCCTGAAGATGGACCCCACTACTACGCTATCTTTTATTTCCGCTGCTTGTTTTATTAAGACTGGATCATGAGATCCTTATTTGTGTAAGACCTTATGTATGGTTTGTAATGGATGATGTACTGTGATATCCAATCCGTTATGTCTCGCAAAAATGGTAATCATGGGATTGCGAGGTATGGCATAATGGGCATCTGGGATTAAAAATCCGGGTGTTGACAATCTTGATGGTTGCAAGATCTCTGAAGTTATTAAGTTCCTACAAAATCTTGCTAAATGTCCTAATGTTAGTGCTATGAATATGGCCATTACAAAACACATTACTGATGCTCTCATAAAGATTAAAGAAGAAAAGATGAAACATAAAGCTACTATTACTATAAAACAAGAAGATGGTTGGGAACCTATCATTAATATGAAAGTGAATGATTTTGATTTCAAAGGTTTATGTGATCTTGATAGTAGTGTTTCTATTATGCCTAGAAGGATTTATAATATGCTTGACTTGCCACCATTGGAAGATTGTTATTTGAATGTCCCACTTGATGATAATGCTAAAAAAACTCATGGGGAGTATTAATGATGTTCTTATTATGGTTAACAATGCATATGTCCTCTTTGATTTCTATGTTTTGGATGTTGAATGCAATGCTTCTTGTCCTATTACTTTGGGAAGACCTTTTCTTAGAACTGTTGGTGCCATTATTGATATGAAAGAAGGCACCATTAAATATCAACTCCCACTCAAGAAAGGTATAGAACACTTCCCTAAGAAGAGAGAGAAGATTTCTTTTGCCTCTCCTATTAAAACCAAATTTGCTCTTAATGCTTCTTCATTTGGGAACACTTGATTCTTTGTCTTACTTCTTATGCCTAACTTAAAGGCATTAAAGAAAAGTACTTATTGGGAGATAACCCAAAAGTTTTAGATGAGTCTTGGAAGTTATTACTTCAGTAATAACCACTCCTTATCCTTTTTATTTGCTTTTTGTGCCAAGAGTAACCTCTAATGAGAGAGAAGTAATGATTGGGAAAGTTGTTGTCCCGAAACAGATTACTGTGCTTCACCGTAAAAATTCATGTAAAATCTCTATACATTGTTTTGAAGCGTTAAGTTTTGTGGTTCTGCCCCAGGTTGTTATCTAACTTTCATTATTTCAGCACTTTTTGATTTGAGCAACAGAAGGTCTTCGAAAAAATGGGTTTTTACCTGCTGGTCTGTTTTGACAGATTTCTGCCATTATTTGCTTTTGCTTCTTGTTGGTTCCTTTTTGAGTTCTTTTGGGGAATTGAGCTTTTTCAGGGAAGTGCTACAGTATCTTGTGTTTTAATGGAAGTTTTATTGGTGTTTAAACTGAACCCAAACACTTATTATCTTGAGTGCACTAATGTTGCTAATAAAGATTATGTGAAGTTTTGTATGAAGAAAAAATTCAGGTGTATGGAAGGAATGAGTAATGAGATGAAGGATGGACTAAAGCTCAATCTTGGGGATGCCACGTGTGTCACCCCAAGAAGTATCCAAGAAGTACAAGCGTCAAAGCTTGGGGATGCCGGCATCCCCTTCTTCATCAATAAAAATTTTAGGTTTCTTCCTAACACTTCATTTTTATTATTTCATGTACAATTGTGTTGTTCTTGAAGCGTCTTCTTTTTCATTTTCGTTTTGGTTTTTCGTTTGCTTGGTTTTCTTAGTTTGCTGAATAAATTGGTTGGACCCCCTCTTTCATACATTGGTTTTCAAATAGTTTGGTTTGGATTGGAAAAGAGTAGGAAAGTTCATGCTTAAGTGGTAAAGAGAGCTTGTTTTTGATTGTGGCCTATGCTTTGTCATGCCATGCTTGATATTGTTTTGTATTTATGCTTAGTGACCTTTGTTGTAGCATGACATGTTATAAGCAATTGATATTGCTTAATGTGCCTTTGAAGAATCATGTGTTGTTTTCGCATATTAAAGCATAGTATTGTGGTATTCTCCTTTGATGCTTTATTTGGGTTGACTTGGCACATGCTCACACCATGTTATGACTATCCCAAGTCACCATAAGCCTTTATGATCCTTTAGGTCTCAACTTGTAGTATCAATTTATGCTTTGATTAATGATGGTTTGTCGCTCTGCATGATTATGGCCATTATTGCTCTCTTAGTTGGTCGCTCCTAGTCTTTTGCTAGCCTCCATAACCAAGTATGAGTTCCACTCATGCATCCAACTCCTAAAACCAAGTTATTCCAAAGAGTCCACCATACCTACCTATTAGCATATGCTATTCCAAGTATAGTCATGTTTTTATCTACCTTACGAATTAAACTTGCTATGAGAAAACTAGTGATTAAAGCTCTCATGAACTTGATGGCACACTTTACTTTTCTTGCCCTTAATAAACTTGAACCATTGTGTTGTCTATGTTGTATATGCTTGCACTTATATGTTGGGGATAAGCAGAACCATGCTGTCACGGGGAACGCTTTCAACATTGCACTTGTACTTTGTACCTAGTTAATATCATGCTCTTTTGTCTATGGATGTCGTGGTGTGAAATGAAAGGGGAGCTTGTAAGTCCATGGAGTTATGTATGTGTGTTAGAGAAATGTCTGGGCTGCTGGTCTAATCCATGCTATCATGGTGGAAACCTGTAGCTTAACCATAATGAGCTGTCTATGAAGCATTCTTCTTATAAAAAAAGAGTCAGATATTGGGAAAAAAAGAAAAAGAAAAAAAAAGAGATATGAGAAAAGAGGAAAGAGAGAAAAAAGCACCATTTTCCCATGGTAAATAAGAAGATTGTTGAGATGCTCGTTGTCTGCTTGCCTTGTCATTTTGATATGGGGATTCTTCCGTATCATCGGGAAGGGGTACCCCGTTGGCGGTTCTCTATGATACACATGTACTTACAGTGACAAGAACTTACCGGTAACTAAACTTGAGTAGCATGAGGAGCGGCCCTCGTATTCAAGGGACATGAGATTTCCAACTTATACTTCATCAAGCATATACACCATAGTTTGTTCACTTTAACCTTAATCACTTCAAGATGCTTATGATAGGGGCAATGAGAGCTGAAAGCTAACAAGTACCATAATTTTTGGAAGCTCTTTATGAAACTTGAATCCCTACTTCCTTCTATGAAGGTCATTCTATTACTTTTATGTTGAGTCTCCACCTTCTATCTTTGTGCACCTATTCTGAGAGCATAGTGGCCATTCTTAGTTGTTGATTTATGCATAAGTTTGATATTGCTTGTTCTTAAACTATTTGTATCTAGTCACTCTTATGAACTTTGAAGGTGTCCTATGCATTTATGTTTGCTACTCTATGAGGGACAAGCTGAATGCCACTATGCTATGTTTTCTTTATGTGAAACAAACAAATGTCTTGCAAAGCATTGTTATTCATGAATCTTTTGTTTGTGCCTTTTCATGTTGCAACAATAGTTACTTTGTCTTATTGTTAGAACTTTGTCTTTCATGCTATGTTGAAGTACTATCATCCCAGCTATCAATGTTTTACAAATACTTTGATCAAGTTTATGATGGTGCATGTCACCTCAAAAATTGTTCTTTCTTTTTATCACTTACCTACTCAAGGACGAGCAGGAGTTAAGCTTGGGGATGTTGATATGTTGCTAACGCATCCATAATTTTTGATGTTTCATGCTTGGTTTTACCTACTTTCTTATGTTTTGTTCCAACTTTGGAGTACTTTCTATACACTTTCTTGGACTAACCTATTAACAAGAGCCATAGTGCCAGCTGCCTATTTTCTGCTGTTTTTGGTTCCAGGAAAGTCAGAAAATTAATATTCTCAGAATTGGACGGGACAAAAGCCAAAGTCAGTTTTTCACCAAGGGAAACAAGGAGCCAGAGTACGAAACGGAGAGGGGCCAGGGGCCACCACACCACCTGGCCGTGTGGGCCAGCCTAGCCTGCGCCAGGGGGTGGTCTGGCCGCCTCTGGCACCCCCTCGGCCTCCCCTTTCGCCTATAAGATGCCTCTGATACAGAAACCCTAAGGTACCCGATCAAGATTCCACGAAAGAGTCTGTAGCCACCGTCATCTCCATCCCTGCTGGAGAGGGGAATTCACCCTGGAGGCCTTCTTCATCACCATGCAAGCCTTCAGTGTGATGCGTGAGTATTTCATCCTTGGACTACGAGTCCATGTAGTAGCTAGATGGATGGTTCTCCTCCTTTGTGCTATCATGTTTAGATCCTGTGAGCTCCATTCATGATCAAGATCATCTATTTGTAATTCTACATGTTGTGTTTGTGGGGATCCGATGGATATTGAAATGCTATTTCAGATTGATTATTTATCATGTCTTTGTTATTTGTGATCTTGCATGCTTTCCGTTGTTAGTAGCTATCTTGGCCAAGTACATGCTAGCAACTGCAAGAGTTAGTATTTATGCTCGATAGTGGGTTCATGCCTCTAGTAATATGGGGAAGTGACAAAAATCTCTAAGGTACTTGATGTGATGTTGCTACTAGGGAGAAAACAACAATCCTTTGTTCATAGAACAATTGTATTATTTACTGTACACGCAATGCGTAATGCAATTATCTGTTGCTTGCAACTTAATACTAGAGGGGGTTCGGATGATAACCTGCAGGTGGATTATTAGTCATAGATGTAGTTGGATTACGGTCTATGTATATTGTTGTAATGCCCAATCGAATCTCAAATGAGTCAAGATGAGTAGTATATGCATATTGCTTTCTCGATGTTTGTCAATTGCCCTGCTGTAATTTGTTCAGCCAACATGTCATCTATCTTAAGGAGAGCCACCACTAGTGAACTATGGACCCCGTTCCTTTCTTTTATCATCGATCTACAATCAACTGTTTACTATTTTCTGTTTACTTTCTGCAAACTATTACTTTCTTCCACGCAATATGTTTAATCCTTTGTTTTCAGCAAAACCGGTGAGATTGACAACCTCACTGTAAGTTGGGGGGCAAAGTTATGTGGTTGTGTTGTGCATGTTTCCACGTTGCTGCTGACACCGGTAGTGCGCCCTGCCAAAGTCCAGCTAGCAACACCTTGGAGGTGTTTCCTTGCTCCTACTGGATTGATAACCTTGGTTTCATAACTGAGGGAAATCTTGTTGTTGTGCTCATCATACCTTCCTCTTGGGGTTCCCAACAAGCTCGATATATTTTGGGCCATCAAACCACAGTTGACGGATAAACAACATCAATCGTATTATCCCGCTATTAATGGATTTCTCCCGTGGCATGGACATGGCTTTATGATTTCTCTTTGATTCCCCAAGTTAGTATGTAAAGAATGACAGCAGCTTTATAGTCACAGTAAGTGATATCATCCCTCTGTCTACCAACAAGTAATCCCCTTCATAGAGTCCCCATAAGAGGCAAATATTAATGAGGTGCACAACTCCCAACATCAATATGAAGACAATTAACACATACACATAATGATGTATAACATAATAATCTCTATCTCATCTTAATCATATACTAGGGTTTCTCCATCTCCCCAAGAACTAAAGATCTACTCAGACATGGAGGCAATCAACATCATGGCAATGGTAATAGAAGCAATTCTAAATGAATAGTTCTTGTATAAATCCACAATGAGTACAGAAATTACAACAAGATCTAGATGGGATCAAGATGGGATGGATGGAGATGATGGTGGTGAAGCGGTTGATGAAGATGAAGATCGATGCCTTGGCCTCCCATATCTGTGTAGGGTGAAGATGGATCCCATGGGCAAGTTCCCCCTCCAGATTCCTTCCGGAGGTGAGGTTTCGGAGATTTCTAGGTGTCCTGTATATCGTCTCTCTGATCCAGTTGCATGGGGTGAAACTATTTGAGGAGGCGGAGGCAATGCCAACTATACGACTATAACTATACGGCTGAAAAATTTATTCCTGCCGTATAGTTGGTCATGGAACCATCAGTATGCCTCGATCGCTTCGGTTTTTCTTCTGGTATTATTGATATTTCCCAAATACGCGATTTACGTTGTTTTTGACTCCTTTTATCCCTAATACAACTACTCTAAGAATTGTGTCCATTATATCCATCATTTGTCCTGATCCTGGTGAAAATAGACATAAAATGTGCGTGCGAACGCTGTAAAATACCAAGATCCTATATCTATAATGCAAAATAATAATATAAAACATGATGCAAATATGAACTCATCAACTTCCCCAAGCTTAGGCTCTTGCTTGTCCCGAGCAAGTTTTAGCTTAATGGATGTGCTCCTCATATTCATGAAGCTGAGTCGATAAAATAAATGAGGCACTTGCAGCATGTGTTTATCATATATGATATATGGGAATAAGTTCATGAATAGTACCTTACTCGAACCATCTGAATAGTAAATAGCAGGCTTCCACACCTTAGTGATTAACAGTTCACAAAAGATGAATTTCAGCATGATGTAAAAGTATCCGGTTCAACAGAATGAGTTAGCGAGGTAGTCCCAAGTGTTTTTTTATTAACATATTCACTTGGGATTTAAAATCTCAAACGCTTCTTTGGCATACTACAATATAGTGGTGTATGCTTATTTGCTCTTTGCACATTCGCTCTTTTTCTTCTTTCTTTTCTTATCTTTTGTATATATTCTCACACTTTTGTTTAAGTGATGTGCAAAGGAGCTGGCCATACATTCTACTTCATGTAGGAATTCAAAGTTTAACGATATCTATTACCAAATTCCAATTGTATATGAAGCATCTCTATGACTTGAAGATTCTACCTTGACTTGTTCTTACTCTATTTTGATAGCACTTTTAATTTCTATTTATTCAAGATTTCTTTCTCAACTCGACTAATCAAATTATTTTTACTTTTGTAAATCAAACCCTAAACTTACAACATGTCGATTTAAATTATCTTTATATGCTCCATTAATACCAATGGTGTGGAAGACTCCTATTGCTATCACCAAGTGCAAGTAAAATTATATTCAAGCCATTCATATATCCAATAAGACAAACACAAACTTAGTAATGCTCCATATATAATAATATACTCAGAATTTCACAAATGGGATCGACTATTCCTTAAGGTAATTCAATTGATTGCAAACTTTATTTCTAAACTTGAACTAATGCAAGACTAAAATATAATATAAAACTTTTAAGATATATTACAAGGTCTTAAAGATCTCCCCAAGCTTGGAATCAAGCCAAGCGGGATCAAATAACTCCTTGTTGGTATCTATTCCTCCTCCTGGGTAGGAAGAGTTTTGCCTTCTTCCTCTATGTCGCAAACTTTAGCCATGCTTGCGAGGCGAATGCTGAGCTCGGCCATGTCGTATTGAAACTTCAAAATTTTCTTCTTAAGAAATGTCTTCTCATCTGCCAACTCAAAAATAGTTTTAATCAATAAACCAACTCTACCATCGATGTCATTGACCTTTTTCTCAAGGTCTATTCTCATCATCCAGTAGGAGTCAATCCCTTCTCCAATTGTTTCGACACATGCTTTCGAAGATTTTTCCAACTCATAGATCTTACCATGAATCTCATCTTGCCGCACCTTCTTAGGATTAAGAGGTGACGAACCTAGAGGAGGTTTATAATAGGATCCTATGTTGTGACGATAGGGATTAGGAAGATACTCATCGTTTCTCTTTCGCCACTTCAGTTGCCTCATCATATCCATCCTTTGCGGGAACATGTCCTCCCAATTTGGGAGAGGCTTGATCTCCAGGATGGATGATGATGATGATACTTTAGGTTCTACTTTTTCCATCCTTTTCATGGGCTTCTCTTCTCTGTTCCTCCAGATCTTGTTGACATGCAAGGGTTGCATGGCTTCACTGCACGGATATTGTTACAAGGGGCTTGTATAGGTATGGCAAGGATTTTTCAAGGCTGGAGGATGTAACTCTACGAAAACTTAATGAAAAAGATTAGATGCGATCATCTTTAAAAGGGGAGGTCGAAAACCCTAGCCGCCATTCATAACGAGCAACTTTATGGGCGCTGCCCGTATAGATCCCGTCATATAGTTATGAACCGACTATAGAATTCCTTTTATGCTGGAACCAACTATACAGCCAGAACCATATGGGCGGGAATTTTATTCCCGCCGTATAGTTGGTCGTTAAACCTTCAGTACTTCTAATAAAAAATTAGATATGGGTAGATAACTATACGACGACAAGTATACGGCTAGAAATTTTATTCCCGCCGTATAGTTGGTCGTTAAACTATCTGTCAACACCTGGATTTTTAATCCCAGATGCCCGTTATGCCATACCTCGCAATCCTAGGATTACCATTTTTGCGAGACATAACGGATTGGATATCACAGTACATCATCCATTACAAACCATACATAAGGTCTTACACAAATAAGGATCTCACGATCCAGTCTTAATACAACAAGCAGTGGAAATAAAAGATATGTGTAGCGGTGGGGTCCATCTTCAGGGGCACAGGCAATGCTGACGAAGGCAGATAGTCCTAGTTATCATAGCCGTCCTACTGGCCATCATCTTGATAGTCTCCTTCATAGTATAGCCATGAGAATAGCCAGGGAAAAAAGCCATGAGTACTCTTTAAGTACTCGCAAACTACCACTAACAAGTACTATAGTTCTAGTTAAAGTGCTAACTCTAGGTTGAACTATAAAGTTAAGTTTGAAACCTAAGCTGAGTTCAGAAGCAAAGAAAGATAAAGTAAAATTCTAGAATCACTTAAGTTGGGAAGCTATTGCCATAAACACAACTATGTTATGGTCAAGTGAAGATTCATCATTCATTTCATAAGATATTTGGAAAACATCTGACAACGAAATAGTATGGCCATTCCAACTGTCCATAACCGCGGACGCGGCTATTCGAATAGTTTGACACTCTGCAGAGGTGGTACACTTTCACAGAGGTGGTACACTTTCACCACAAGATTCGATACATCTGTCAGGGATAACCTTGAATCATCATACTTAGTATGCAGATAATCAAACATAACTTTCCCTTTACACACCCTAGTATAAGCACCTCTCCTATGAGCATGGCCTCCCAACCATGACCATCAGTCATCTTGGGCACTGCATAGGTGGACAACATTGAGAGGTAGCCTCAGCTCAAACCTCTCTCGCGAGGGAACTAATACTAATGCATATAAATTTCCAGCTAAGCCTTACCCAATTCAGGTAGTGTGGTTGTATGGTAAATTTGGAATGGTATCGCATCTGAATCCAACCATCAGTTTTATAAAATGGTTAAGGCCCATGCCTCATCATTTTCATCATCATAAACCATTTGTGTTTCTCAACACATGTCAAAACATTTCAATAGAATGACTCATCATTCCAAGGTTTTCACAATTCATTTTCACTAAGTGTTCCCATCTAAAGTGACTCAAGTTTTTGATCTACTCTAAACTACTAAGTTAAGAGTGTTCATTAAGGTGGATAAGATGGGTTCAATCTCATGCCATAGAATGACATCTACAGTGTTCTAAATAGGTCAAGTTTTATACTCTTTATGCTACCTTCAAAACAAGTAAAGAACTTTGAGTAAAGTAAGGGGTAAAACTTGTAAATAAGACTTGGGGTAACTAATAGTCAAAGGAGTGTGATCAAAGCATGCGTAAAGCATCTTGGACCAAGTTAACTAGCTTAATTCTAGTTGCTACAATAGCTTGCCTTGGTTGGTGCAGTGGTTGAAGTTTTCTTCTTCTTGGTAGAACTCCTCCTCCTCGAGAGCTTGGTCGGTACTATCGTCTATAAATACATACGGAGTGCACAATCACCAAACAACACTTAACTAGTCTAATTAGCATTCTGAAACACTCATTGGATGATCTATTATCATCACAAGCATCACAAGTGTAATTCACTAGTTTCATTCTTTTTAATTTAGAAAAGTAATTTCTACTCATTGAAAAATTAACTAAGATTTAATATTCACCACTTAAAATATGGGATCATGTGGACACATGTCATCACAACATATTCCAACATGTGGGAATGTGATTTAAGGGTTTGTTCATAATTACTTTGGTATAAGTTCATTATTTAATGATTTAAAGTGACTAGAAATGCCTATATAGCATTATTTTGGTACTAGTCCAAAGTCACTACATGTAAACTTTAATATTATTACATATTTAGATAGATATGATGAAATGTGATTTTTGACTAGAAATCCAAGAAATGCACGGACTTGGGTTTGAGTGGTTGGGGCTTCCCATTCTTCGACATCTTTGATCTTGGTGGGATCAACAGAAACTCCTCCGGCAGACACAATATGTCCTAGGAATCCTACTTCTTTCAGCCAAAACTCACACTTGCTGAACTTTGCATATAACTGATGCTCTCTCAGGGTTTCTAGGATAACTCTCAGATGTTGCTCATGTTCTTCTTCTGACTTGGAGTAGATAAGGATGTCGTTGATAAACACAATTACAAACTTATCTAGGAAATTCATAAAGATCTTATTCATGAGATTCATGAAATAAGCAGGGGCATTGGTTAATCCAAAAGACATAACCGTATACTCGTATAAACCATAGCGAGTAGTAAAGGCGGTCTTCGGAATATCCATTGCACGAATCTTAAGTTGGTGGTAACCAGTCCTAAGATCAATCTTTGAGAATACCTGAGCTCCAGTCAACTGATCAAATAGATCCTCTATCTTTGGCAAGGGGTACTTGTTCTTGATAGTGACGTCATTCAACTTTCTCTAATCTGTGCATAGACGGTTGCCTCCATCTTTCTTGTCGACGAATAACACTGGTGATCTCCATGGCAATGCGCTTGGTTGAATCAAGCCTTTGGCTAACATAGCATCCAACTGCTTCTTTAGTTCTACTAACTCTTAGGGGTTCATGCTATAGGGTCTCTCGGCTATGGGTACGGTTCCGGGGATTAGTTCGATAATGAACTCAATATCCCTATCCGGGGGCATACCTGGCAATTCATCTGGTAATACGTCGGGGTATTCACATACTACTCTGACTTGGTTTATAGTGGGCAGGGCTACACTCTTGTTGCACTTGAATTGATGGGGTAAGGTTTCAGAGATATGCTCTACTCTTATTCCAGAACTACTGGTCATGGTGATGGATTTCTTAGCACAGTCTATCAGTCCCTTATGCCTTGACATCCAGTCCATACCTAGTACTACTTCCAATCCTTTGGTTCCAAGTACAATTAGGTTGGCATAAAAATCTATCCCATGTATTCTGATAGGCACCGCTTTGCAAATTTTTCTAGCTTTGGTTGTTGAACCGGGGATTTGAACTATCATGACATGCTTCAGGTTGGTTGGGTGAATCTTACTAGTGCATGCAAATTCTTCCGTGACAAATGAATGCGATGCTCCCGAATCAAACAATACTCTTGCTAAAACTGAGCTGACAGAAAACATACCCAGCACTACATCTGGCGCTTCTTGGGCTTCTTCTGTGTTCATGTGGAAGAGACGGCCATTGCGGTTGTGAGGGTTCCCTGGGGCAAATCTTCTTCCTGGTTGAACACGACGCTGCTGCTGGGATGGGGCATTAACATTGGCATTGGCTATAGTCTTCTTGGGACACTCGTTGGAATAGTGACCCTTTACTCCACACTTGAAACAATTAATCTAGGACTTATCCTTGACTGTGACAGGTACAGCATTGCTGCAAGTTCGGGGTGCAGTGTTGTTGTTGGTGGTGGTGGTGTTCTTGGGAGGTGCACGGTTGAAATTGTTGGCATTGCTAGAGTTATGATTGTTTCCTCCGGGCTTCCCATTGCCTCCGCTACGGTTGGGGTAGCTTGGGCGAGACGTTGGGGGTCGGTTGTTCCATGGTGCATATCCCGATGAAGGGTTGGGACGGTACTTCTGGTGACTGTTGGATCCGGATTGATGCAGCATACGACGTTTGCGGTTGTCGTTTGCCTGGTTAATCTTCCCTTCCATCTGAATGGCAGAGTCGACTAGCTCTTCGAGATCATGGAAACGGATGTTGACAAGGACAGTCTACATCTCATCATGCAGTCCGTTCAGGAATCTCTCCTTCTTCTTGGCCTCCGTGTTGATCTCATCAGGGGCATACCTGGCAAGTGATAGGAATCTATCACGGTACTCGACCATAGTCATTCTTCCTTGCTTCAATTCGCGGAACTCATCTGTCATTCTGTTGACTAGACCTTGCGGCATGTGGGTGCGGCTAAACTTGACCTTGAATGCTTCCCATGTCATCACTTGACCATGGTTCATATTGCGGATACTATTCCACCAAGGTCTTGCATCTCCTGCCAGATAGTGGGTGGAAAAGAGAACTTTCTCATTTTCATCCACTCTTGCAACTTCTAAGTTGTTTTCCATGGTCTGCAACCAGTCATCAGCATCTAATGGGTTCTCAGATTGGTTGAAGATTGGGGGATTAGTGTTCTGAAAGTTTTTGAGTTTGGATCCCTGGTGATCCTGATTTCCATGCCCTTGGTTGTTGAGAGCCATCTAGGTGATCTGTTGAAGTGTTGCTAAGTTGGCTTGGCGTTCTGCCCTCCTTGCTTCACGGTCAGCGATGAGATTTTGCAAGATCTGTAGCATTGGGTCTTGCGATGAGCTCCTCCCTCCTTGGTTTCCACGAGTCATCTGAAGATTGAGATGGATACAGGGGTAAGAGGGAAATTCTAAGGTTCATGGTTTTGGGTTTTCAAAGCTAAAACTTTGAGTTAGACTCAGGTTTTTCAACTAACTTCATTTCATTCATGCAAGCAACACACGATACAAACACACACCACAAAAATCAAAGGAAAACAGATGGTTTGAAGAACCATTCTGCAAGCTACGATACAGTGGGAACGATACATCTCATGGTACGATAGTGCTCTAGTGCATCTACTCATCGTCGATGAAGTCGGAGTCCTCATCATCAGTGTAGAATTCTACAGCATCCTCCTCCAGAAAGTCATCATCATTGCTGAGGTAAGAATCCATGCCTCCCTGGATGTCTTCACCCTCATCTTCTTCTTCCTTGGCGGCAAGCTGAGCTTCCTGCTCCTTGACGGTCTTCTCGAGGTCGGCCACCTTCTTGCGAAGACAGGCGATGGTGCGATCCTTCTTGGCACACTGACGGCAAAGAGACTGACGATCTTGGAGTACAGTGCGAAAGTCTAGGCCTTCTGGTCGGCAATGGCACGGTTCTAGTTGGCTAACTCTCTAGCATTGTCCAGTTCCTGCTGTCTGTCGTGCAGCAAGAAGTCAAGATTCTCCACTTGACGCCTCAACTCGGGGTGACCTGGCATCTCCATCGGCATTACCATGAAGTCATGTCTTGCATAGTGGGCAAAACGGGTTCCTTGGATCTTGTTGACGCTGAGGGCACATAGACATGCGAGAGCTTCATGCATTGCCCTGGCTAACCCATCTAGCCAGTTGTTCTCTCTCACAGAGAACTGAATTCTTCCAGAAGTTGGTGCTTCGATGCTTCCTCTAAGATCCGTGGTGACTAGCCACTTTAGGTCTCCTCCTAGGGGTCCTGGAAGTTGAGCTCCAAGAAACTCTAGATGTGGGCGTCCCAGTAACTCCGACAGTGAATCCAGATCCCTTTCAAAGATCAGCTGACCACCGTTTCCTAACTGGTAAAACTTGCTGAACTGAGTCTCCATCTACAAGAATTAAGGATGAGGAAGTTAGTGAAGTGATCAAGTGTGTCAAATTTCAAGTAGTAGTGTAAGAATTTTTGAGGAACATGAAGTTTTGAGAAGGAATGAATTCCCAAGGATAAGAGAGGAGATAATTTTTCATAAATACTCACTTTGGTGTTGAAACTAAGTTTTTGTTTGAACGTCCATTCTAACTAGGGTCTCCTATGGTCAGGATGGCTCTGATACTAACTTGTCAACACCCGGATTTTTAATTCTAGATGCCCGTTATGCCATACCTCGCAATCCTAGAATTACCATTTTGCGAGACATAACGGATTGGATATCACAGTACATCATCCATTACAAACCATACATAAGGTCTTACACAAATAAGGATCTCATGATCCAGTCTTAATACAACAGGCAGCGGAAATAAAAGATACGCGTAGTGGTGGGGTCCATCTTCAGGGGCACAAGCAATGATGACGAAGGCAGATAGTCCTAGTTATCATAGCCGTCCTGCTGGCCATCATCTTGATAGTCTCCTTCATAGTCTGGCCATGAGAATAGCCAGGGACAAAAGCCATGAGTACTCTTTAAGTACTCGCAAACTACCACTAACAAGTACTATAGTTCTAGTTAAATTGCTAACTCTAGGTTGAACTATAAAGTTAAGTTTGAAACCTAAGCTGAGTTCAGAAGCAAGGAAAGATAAACTAAAATTCTAGAAACACTTAAGTTGGGAAGCTATTGCCATAAACACAACTCTGTTGTGGTCAAGTCAAGATTCATCATTCATTTCATAAGTTATTTGGAAAACATCTGACAATGAAACAGTATGGCCATTCCAACTGTTCATAACCGCGGATGCGGCTATTCGAATAGTTTGACACTCTGCAGACGTGGTACACTTTCACCACAAGATTCGATACATCTGTCAGGGATAACCCTGAATCATCATACTTATTATGCAGATAATCAACACATGTCAAAACATTTCAATAGAATGACTCATCATTCCAAGGTTTTCACAATTCATTTTCACCAAGTGTTCCCATCTAAAGTGACTCAAGTTTTTGATCTACTCTAAACTACTAAGTTAAGAGTGTTCACTAAGGTGGATAAGATGGGTTCAATCTCATGCCATAGAATTACATCTACAGTGTTCTAAATAGGTCAAGTTTTATACTCTTTATGCTACCTTCAAAACAAGTAAAGAACTTTGAGTAAAGTAGGGGGTAAAACTTGTAAATAAGACTTGGGTTAACTAATAGTCAACGGAGTGTGATCAAAGCATGCCTAAAGCATCTTGGACAAAGTTAACTAGCTTAATTCTAGTTGCTACAATATCTTGCCTTGGTTGGTGCAGTGGTTGAAGTTTTCTTCTTCTTCTTCTTCTTCTTCTTCTTCTTGGTAGAACTCCTCCTCCTCGAAAGCTTGGTCGGTACTATCGTCTATAAATACATACGGAGTGCACAATCACCAAACGACACTTAACTAGTATAATTAGCATTCTAAAACACTCATTGGATGATCTATTATCATCACAAGCATCACAAGTGTAATTCACTAGTTTCATTCTTTTTAATTTAGAAAACTAATTTCTACTCATTGAAAAATTAACTAAGATTTAATATTCACCACTTAAAATATGGGATCATGTGGACACATGTCATCACAACATATTCCAACATGTGGTAATGTGATTTAAGCGTTGGTTCATAATTACTTTGGTTTAAGTTCATTATTTAATGATTTAAAGTGACTAGAAATGCCTATATAGCATTATTTTGGTACTAGTCCAAAGTCACTGCATGTAAACTTTAATATTATTACATATTTAGATAGATATGATGAAATGTGATTTTTGAGAGTTGGAAACAACTCAAAAGCTAACTTGGTTGATTTTATAAAAATGTTGCAAGGTGCAATAGCTTCTGTTTTATTCTTTTTACTAGGAGAGATCTATAACTCTAATTGAATTAAATCCAACGGGCTTGGATAGATCATTTCAATACCTTTCAGGCAAAATTGGTTTCATGCAATTTGGATTTGTCAAACTCCCAGAATTGATTTTTAAACTAGTGGACAGAAACTAGATTAACTCTAAATAGAAAAAACTAAATTTGAATTTCTAACTCGCACGGGAACTAACTGGGCCGGCCCAGCTACGCACAGTGAGCGCAACGGGCTGCCTGACATGCGGGCTCCACTAGTCAGCGGCACAAAAACACCAAAACGGTATCTAGCATCCTGGGCCATACGATCTAAAGGGGATCTAACGGTGGAGAGTCATCATCGACGACGGATTACTCCAGCGAGAGTCTGACCTAGACGGGACGGTGTGGGTCGATTGGGGGCGTACCAGGGCTCCAGCAGGGTCGGCGAGGCGGGCAAACGAGCTGGTAGACGACGGCGAGGCGAGGCGCGTTGCGGTGGAGCTTGGGGTGCCCTAAATCGCAGGCGCCCTTCTCCTCCTGATGCGGTGGCTTCGGCTCCAATTCCGGCGAGGCAAAGCTCGAGCGGCATCGGCTAGAGGTGGGTGAGGTTCAGTGAGAGGTAGGGAGTGAGTGGGTGTGGAGAAAAGAGGCTGGGGTGGTCGCTTTATATAGGGTCGACGAGAGGGCAGAGCGGGCTCCGGTGAGGTCATCGGTGACGATGATGCGGAGCGCTCTCGGCATGGGCGAGGGCGGCGATGGGTTCTCTGTCCCCCGGCGGTCCTCTGGGGCTTAAAGGCGCAGCAAGGCGAGGGCTCTACGGGTCAGGAGCATGTAGTGCACTAAGCGCAGGCGGTGGTGTTCGACGCAGTTCCTCCGGGCTGTTGGTCGCGAGGCTGCGAACGAGGATGTCTGGACGGTTGCTGGGCCTGTTGTGGGTGCTGCCACGCAAGGCTAGGGCTTGGCGAGGCCAGTGCTGCTCTGATGGGCGCGGCGCTCCGGGGTGATCGGCATGGCGGACAAAGGCATGGGCGCGAGCAACTGGGGCTTGTCCTCCGCTCGATTTTGGTCGGGGGCTGGTCGAGGCGGTGCGGTGTGATGGCGCCTGTCTGCCAGCGGGCGAAGGAGAGCGCGGGACGGCTTGGTGCGAGCTGTCCATGGTCGACCTGGCACATGGCGTCGGGCGGCTTGGCACTGGAACAGCTAGGGGAGAGGGAGAGAGAGCTAGGGCCGGGGTTTTAGCTGGGGGGACAAGGGGACCGAGTTAGGCCCAAATGGTGACAAAAATCACTGCACACTATAGTGTTTTGAATTTGGCAAGATTTGTGTCTGCCACCTGTTTGATGAAATGGCCACAAGAGACCAAAGTTTGAATTTTGATTTCAAAATTTTTGAGTGTTCTCTACTGATGCTAGATAGTCTCTGGTTGCAAGGGTTTTGAAAGTGGAGCTCAATCTGATGGTTTTTGAAATAGGGGTGATCTATGCATATGCATTGGATTCAATTTTCACATGCCATTTAAAATAAGTATTTGAATGTTTTTAGCAGATCAAAAAGTGGGCCTTGGTACCTCATTATGTGTACTAGCAAGGGGTGTAAAGATCTAGAATTATATCTATTGAGAAATGAGTGCAAGGAACACTCAAAGTAGTGTAGTGGATTAAAAAGGCCAAACTGACCATTCCTCCATTTTAATTGTTTTTTATTTGATTTTCTTTGGGATTTGCTTGGGAAAGATTTAGATGATGTTTAAATCACCTAAGAAACATTTTACAAGAAAGGAATCACAGAACCATGGCAATTCAAATCAATTCCAATATTAAATGCACATACACATGAATGCTTTCATTTTTTATTTGGAAAAGTTTTTTTTAACCCTAATTTTGATGATTTGGATCTTGATAAGCTTGGATTAAAGTTTTGGGATGTTACACTATTAGTATCCTAGAAAATAATTTTGACGAAGGCATTGGTATTTATATGACGACAACTATACAGCTAGAATTTTTATTCCCACTGTATAGTTGGTTATTAAACCTTCTGTACCTTTCGTAAACAGAAAAGGTGATGTCGAAGCACCTATACAACCGCAACTATATGGCCGGAATTTTTATTCCTGTCGTATAGTTCGTCGTTAAACCTTCTAGATACACCAAAAATTACCTGCTTCTCTAAGAATTCTTTATCGATCTGAAACTTAGTGAAATATCAAGTTTTGACAGAAAAATGACAGCTTAACTTTTCGACCAATATTGGCATTATCAATCTTCTTTTTCTTCGCTGGAGCTTTAAATGTTCCATATTCCACACAATCTCAACTAAAACTTAATTGAAAATTTAAAAACTTACTCAAACCATTATTTTGCATGGGTTGCCTCCCATGAAGGGCGCTTTTATGGTTAATAGCTTAACCATAGTTTTGCTCATTTTGTCTCGATTCTATCCTTCTTGTAGTTGCCATCCCTTGTATATTTTTGCTTAATCACCTCTTCTGGGGTGACCACTTGTATGGTGACTGCACTTATATCTTATTTTGCTCGATAATGCTTCAAGCGTTGTTTGTTTACCACCCATGAAAGAGAGGGTGTTTTTCCATGGAGCTTCATTGCTCCTGATGAATAAGCTTCTTCAACTATATAGGGACCTTCCCACTTCGATCTAAGCTTTCCTGGAAACAACTTAAGACAGCAGTTATAGAGAAACACCTTGTCTCCACTTTTAAAGGTCTTATTTTCTATTTTTCTATCATGCCATCTTTTTACTTTTTCTTTAAACAATCTAGCATTCTCATAAGCCTCACTTCTAAACTCATCTAAAGCATGAATATCTAATAAACATTTTTCTCCTGCTGCTTTAAGATCATAGTTTAGGTTCTTGATTGCCCAAAAAGCTTTGTGTTCCAATTCTATAGTTAAATGGCATGCCTTACCATACACCATCTTATAAGGTGTCATACCCACTGGATTTTTAAACGCAGTACGGTATGCCCATAGAGTGTCATTTAACTTGTATGACCAATCTTTTCTTGATTTGTCCACCATCTTCTCGAGTATGGTATTTAGTTATCTATTGGAGAGTTCCACTTGACCACTCGTTTGAGGATGATACGGTGAAGCAACGCGATGAGTTACTCCATATTTGTTGAGGATTTTCCTAAAAGTTCCTTTCATAAGATACTTTGAGATCACCAAACCCTAAGCAAGAATACAAGAGGGGTCTGATCTCTAGCCACTGGGTGATCATCTAAAACCCTTAACCAGGTCAATTCTGAAGAGATCCATTCTAGAAGTTTCCAAGGCAATGAAGACCAATATCAAAAATGGATCTATTCTACCCAATCTACACGTCAACATCATCCATTTGATGATGCTTTGGTACCTTGCAACCAATAAGAAACTTCCCTCTTATATTCTAGTCAAATCCCCAAATCTGCCAAAATTTGACCAAGTCTAGAAACTGTTTCAACATCACTTCTTTGAATGCCTCTCTTTCTCAACCCTTGTGCATTTTTCAAAATGCACTTGAACTATCTTGTAGACCATACTAAGGACTACCAAGTCTGACTCTTTACCTTGGCTATACCATCCCCTAACCCACTTGTTCTTGATAGTTTTGCATGCAAGAAATTAGTATCTTCTGGAAATCTTATCAACTTGCCTACTTGGTCTAAAGCTCACACCTTCATCCTATCTTCTTTGGACCAACTCCTTGAATTATTGTGTTCTACTCATAAAGGTCTATCAATCCCTACTTCATTTATTCCAAATGGACCCTTGTGCTTCAAAAACCCACAAGGTTTTGAAGGCTATTTGATAATCAGCTTTGGCACCCTTATTTTATTCATAGTTTGAAACCAATTCCTAGAGCACCCAACCATGATCAAGCTCAACTAATTATACCATGGTGATCTAATCAAATTGGTCTATCCATCCATATACCCCATGACCCAAGGGGATCTCTAAGCTCCAAGATCCAACAAGATTTTCAAGACAATAAAATAACATCACCCTAGATCCTTAATCTCTTGTTTTCCACCAAAATCAGCTTTGATTCTCTACACACAAGGCTGAAAATGCTAGATACACCTTGTTTAAATCATCTACCTTGGATATAAATATTTCTCAAATAATTTCAATAATTGTTTTGGCCGAAAAGCAATTAAATCCTTTCTCTTACAAAAATCACAAAACCACCTCAATAAAGGAAAGATCTCTTTTCTCCAAAACACTTTAACAACTTAAGGCACAATTAAGGCCCATATATCATACTCTATCTTCCCACTTCAAAAATAAATAATTTTGAAGAGTTTTAATAATTCTTTTTGCCCATTTTCTTAAAAGGCAGAAACAAGAAATAATTGTTTAAAAATAATTTTCCTTCTAAATAAATTCCCAGAAAATTCCCCAATGTGTGATATGGTATTTAGGACCATCTCACATCAAAAACCAACCTTTTCCAATGTAAAATTTTCAAATGAGCGTCTAGAACACATTTCAGCACTTTTTGCATAAATGATTATAAGTGGACATTAAATCCTTAGAAAAAACTAAAATAAATCATAGGGAAATATCTTGACCTTACCTATCTATCCAAACCATCAGCTCATGAAGAAAGGATCAAAACCCAATAGATTCTTCACAATCTCTCATTATAGCATATTTGATCATAACCTAGAATCCTTAATCAAACCACATTCAACCCTCATCAAATCATGGCTAGCACTTATCCATAGAAACCACACCCCTCTGGTCATCACCACTATAGCAAGGAACTGTAGCCACCTTATTCCTGTTTGTCTTTTGTGCTTTTCCATGAAGGAGACATAGGCTAAGGTCATTTACTCCCTTGTTTAACTCTCTTGCAATAGCTCCCTTGTCCCTATCACTTTATGCACGACCAGAGCCATCTCTCTCTCACCTCCCCACCGCCCCTGACAGCCAATAGGAGGGTCATGGACTAGCCCTAGCCATGGATGCACTTGGTGCATCATACACCCCTCCTCTTCGGGATAAAAGAGGCCAAAGTCCAGGAAGCCCTCCTCTCTGCCTCATTTCACCTCCCTACCCTCCACTTACCTCGCCCTGAGCTCCAAAACTCATCCTCCAGCTCCCCGTCGCCATGGAGAAGAAGAGGAAGCCCTCTCGGGCTCAACCTTGTTCACAAGCATGTAGTTGTACCCGACCACCCCAGGGCCTATCTCACCTCTCATTTCCACCCCACAACTCCTCAGAGCCATCCCCAGATCTCTAACCCTCTCCCCTGCTTTCCTTCGCCCGGGACAGGGAGCTTCGAGCTCGGGAATCTACAAGGAAGAAGGAGACCATATACCCTAGATACTGCACCTTTCCCTCTCGTTTTTGTTCTAGCATGAACCCCTCTTCAAGCCACATCTAACCCTACTTCTTTCGTATACATGCAGGCGCCCCTAGACGTAGTTCCGGCGAGCACCAAAGCAAGCTTCAATGGAGCAGATGCGCGCGAATCCTTCTGACTTCAAACCCCATTTTTCCGCCCGTCATCGTGATCGTTGCGACACGTCGCTTCTCCTCTGCCACTTCACCAACACCGGCACACCCCCTGGTAAGCCCCTAGCCACCGCCAGATCTCTGCTAGGGTTTCCCCTCCATCGAGCAGGACAAAGGTGGACGACGACCCGCGCCCGTCAGATCCCACTTGATCCAAGGGCCGGGAACCGCCGGTACCGCTTCAGCCCTCCGGGGCGCTAACAGCCGGGCCCACGCCCGTGTTTGAACGCGGATCCTCCCGCATGGAGTGACCCTCGAGTGGGCCGGTTTCGGCGTTGTGCAGCCCGCGATCAACAGATCCGGCCCAGCGACCCATGTCCCCTTTTTCTTTATTTAAATCCTCTAGATCTGAAAAGTAGTGATTTGGTTTAATTCAAACTAAAATTGGAAACTAACCTAAAGTGGCGAGATCTTAATTTATAAATGTTCCTTATTATTTTCCTAACCATGCAGAACAAACCATCTGCCCCAAATTAGTTTTCATTATTTTCTGGCATTTAAAATATCAAGAAGTATTAAAAACACTCCATAATTATTTCTGGGAGTTTGGTAAACCCAAATGGAGAAAAACAAGTTTCCTATAGTGGGTATTTCACGTACCTATCAGGTGACCCTGACCCCATACCAAGTGGAACCTTGGGGTTCCTATAGCATAAATAACAAAATCAGCTCCTTTCTGCCATTAGAAAATTCCCTAGGTCAAACTATAACTTTTTTTGACCTGATTCCAATTCTCAAAGAAGTGGTACATCACGATATGTCAAAATCCAGCGGCTCAAGAATTATTGAGCTTCTGAAGATTTTTAATGAATTAAACATTTCTGTATATGGTATTATCACTAGATAAATCACTCCAGTAGCTCTATAACCTCAAAAACGGTGGTTCCAGTTTATACGGAAAGTTATTCCAAATACCTAGCATGTGCCTTTGGATTCATATAAAAAATCACTGTAGTTTTAATCTGGTGGAAAAGACAAAAGGCTTGCAGAACTGAATTTGGGATTTTCCCAAGGGCATTCTGGTAATTATTTTGATATGATTCCAACTCTCAAAAATCACAAACTCAATTCTACATAATATAGTCTGAGTAAAAAATTATTTGGTTTACAGACCTTTTCTGGTGATTTATTCACCTAAACTAGAGGTTATTTCACTAGAAAAATCATAACTAAATATAGGAAATTGATAAAATCATGAAACCACTTTCGTTAGCCTTGTTATTCCAATACCTACCTGCTGATATCATTTTTGTACATTGATATCATACATAATCCTTAGTTCAAAACCCCTTCATTAGGCGGTATCTGGCAATTAAACCATTAAACAAGTTCCACAAATGCCTTTCCATTATTTCCAATTGCAACGAACTCAATCTATCAAAACCTACTGAACTAAATAATGTGTGGTACGTTTGTCTGCTGTAAGGTAGTGGTGATTGTATGCCTTGGCTTGATTCTGCCCTTTGTTTGCTTGCATGGGGTCCATAACGATGATATATGCGATAATATTGGAGACCAGAAGAAGATTGTTATTATTATTGGTTATTATGGTATTCTAAGAAAAAATCTAGGGACATATATTGCCAGTTTGCTGATCTCAGGAAAGCCACCTTCTTGCTCATAAGCCTTGTCCTAATGTTATACTGATGCATGTTTTACTTACTGTTTTATGAAAACTGCATTGTTTTATTATATGATGATCTATACCTAGTAGTGGCTTCGCTCCTCCAAACCATTTCACTTTTGTACTATTAAGTACAACCCCCTTGATGACACCTACTGGTCCCTAGTATAATAGTTGGTGTATAACACCATACCCCTTTGGAGACCCCGCTTTAGCCAAAGCAAAAGTATAGGATGGGAAGACCCCCGATTTTTTTTACAAAAGGTTTATGGCAAATCCTTGGTGAGGTTTGACCTACCAAGAGAAGTTTGAGAAAAAAAAGGGTTTTGTTTAACAAAATGCTGAAGGAAAGATGGAGGAAAATGTTTACAAAAACGCACCCGGTTCTTTGCAGCTTTAGCTATAACAACTTAACCCGTGCAACCACACTACTCTGGAACGGGGCAGGGCTAGACTTGAAGTTTTCTACCCTGGTGTGGGAATTCTCATAACTCCTGAAGGGGGGTCATCTCCCTCTAATCCCGAGCTACCTTTACAAAAAGGTTCTACTGTTAGCCAGTCACCTGGAGGAAGTAGGATCACCCATGCGAGTGACCGGGGGATACTATGAGCCTCTCATTGAAAGTGCCCACTCTGGAGGAGTCAGAATGCGCTTCGGTTGGTCTATGGCCCTGGCGTCCTAGTGTTGAGAGGAACAACTCATAGGGTAGGGCCTATACTAGAGTGGCATCTAGAGAGTCTGGATCAATTACTCGACCCATGATCAGTATGGATCAGGGCAGGGTACTCGGTTGGTGTGGGTAAAGTGTACAACCTCTGCAGAGTGTAAATCTATTCAAATAGCCGTGTCCGCGGTTATGGATGGTTGGACAAACTAATGTAGAGCGGTGCTGGTTTTGATTTCAAAAAGCATTTCGGAAAAGCAATGGCTTCGGAAATGATTTGACCATGGGATGGTCAGAAAGGAAGGAAAGGAGTTTGGTCATGAGATGACTGGAAGGAAGAAACAAATGGGTGACCCAATCCTAGTGTTTTACAAAACTTTAAAAAAAGGTTTCCAAAAAGGTTTTATAAAAGTTTTCAACAAAGATCTATAGATGCTATATCTACAAGAGAAACTATTTGAGAAAATAACCTCTCTTGGAGCCCTCCTACTACCACAGCCAAATTGCATATCCTCTTGTTGTTATTATTCTGTTAAGGTGGTTTGCGAGTACATTCAAAGTACTCACTGGCATTATCCCTGGCTATTAACATGGTCAGATATCAAGAATAAGGTGAAGTTGACGACTACGTGAGCTAGGACGTTCTCCCAGTTAGTTGCATGTAGGTTAAGGCATGGCCCGGGCTCTACACTTGATGAAGTTCCGCTGATGATTATTGATATAGCCATGATGGCATGTAAGGTATGCCATGTATTCGCTTAAGTAATGGATGTTTACTTTGATACTTGTTGGTTATGTTCCATGACTAACTGATCATGAGATCGTGGTGTATGCATAACAGGGATTCTCGGAAGATTAATCTGAGGGCCCCATAGACTTGGTATCAGAGCCATCCCGACTGTAGGAGAACATTAGTTAGCATGGTCATTAGACAGGAAAACTGTTTCGGAAACACCAGCTTTCGAAAACTAACTTCCTCAAAAGATTTTCGAAAAATTCTAGTCCTTACCTTACCCTAATTTTAAGTGACTTCAAAAATGGTTTTCTATATCTCTCGTTCAAATTTCAAACCTACGGGTTTCAAATAACTAGGACCTAGAATTTGATGAAGATGGTGAGGACAAGATGAATAGAAGCAACTACTAGCAAACAGAAGGAGACTACAAGATCGCCCTACAAGCGGAATGCCCATAACCAGAAGAAATCAAGTACTGCATTATCGAGAAGCGTCTGATAACATAGCAAAGGCTTCATTCGCAAGATAGTGACCTAGACCTCAATAATGTGATCTCTAGGATCAATAGTCCTAATATTAGGATTCCCCTATATCGTGAGTAGTTAACTCCTTGGTCCCCATAGTAGACCGTGTTTTCTTGCCTAAGTGCATAATGTGTTGCTTGATGTGTGTTATTTGCAAAGAACATTGCGCCCCTACTGCTATGTTCACCTTGTATGTATGTCTTGGCTTGTTTGACCCAAGACAAATGGTTTTAAAAAAATCGACACGCCACCTAAGAACTTAGGCACCCCATGTTAGTTGTCGCTATCGAGACTCATACTAACCTAAAGCATCAAACAAAAGCAACCAAGAACCAAGGATTTCCAAGACCATATAGTCCGAACCTGTCTTGTTAGAATAGCTCGCAGACTCCTCCCTAGCAGGATGGCTTACATCCTAAAACTCAACTCTCAAGCCTCGTCATCAACACCGTGTGCCATCATTCGCCTGCCAAAAGTAGGAAGAACCCCATTGATGTCGGGAGTCTAACACCGAAGGATCCTCATTATCCGCAAGAAAACAACAAGACTAACTAACCAATTAAGTGAAGACCTGACTCCACTAACCTTCGGCATATTGGAGATTCCGACAACCCCCAATGGACTAACTATTTTAGTCAACCACACCTAAACCAATGAGAAGTTTCGTACCAGAGTGCCAGATACTCCAGAATCTTGAAGACAAGAATGGATGAATACATCGAGTTTACTTCGCCATCGAGCAGAAGCAACGCCAATAGTTCAAGTGAAGACCACTTCCCCGAAGTTGAATGCCTCTAACCTGACTTAAGGCTAACAAGAAGTGTCGCTAACGGCTAAAATATCCAGAGCTAACTCTCTAACACTTCGTTTGGAAACCACCCCGACAAGGTTCATGCAATGGAACGACACTCGAGGACCTCAACTCAAGACCTAAGGAGGTACAACCTTCTGCAGCATCACGCCAGCACTTCAATACGGAAGATCGGCACCACCCTCGAATGGACCTTAGCGAAGCTCTAAGGTGGAAAGACTATGTCTTTCCCAACTCAAATCCCGAAGCCTATCTATCGAGAGATACTTCATAAAAATTTCCAAATCCGACGTCTTCTCGCCAAGCATCAACTCGTGAGCTATTACATGAGAATATAACTAAAGATTGTATGAAGACTCTCTGCTACTTCAGCTGAAGACCAACCTAAAGGACCGCCAATTCGCTAACTCCATCAGTTCTAACCCTTTTGGAAGATCCGCTAATTCAACTGTTCTGATAGGCTAAGTATGAATAAAAGTAGTATATGAGCG
Organism: Avena eriantha; assembly: GCA_910589775.1. Taxonomy (NCBI): domain Eukaryota; kingdom Viridiplantae; phylum Streptophyta; class Magnoliopsida; order Poales; family Poaceae; genus Avena; species Avena eriantha. The sequence goes on along the minus strand of OU342743.1, from coordinate 285,358,415 downwards.
TCATAAAACCTACTTTGTGGATGACATCTGAAGGCTTCAACTCCAGACATAAGGTTGGCGATAGTCTTAAAAGCATCATCTGACGACCTAAGAAAGAAGGTCTGACGTATTCCCGAGCTACCCTAGTTTAACCCTAAGGGGGAAAGACCTGTCTCTTTTCCACAAAAATATATTAACCATCTGTCAGAAGCAACCTTAGGAGTTAGACCCAAAATCATGAACTAGGATACGATAATCCCTTAAGAGAAATGTCGTAAATCCTAACAGAAGGAAGATCACCCCTCACAATCCCGATTGAAGCCTGCTCAACAATCGTGCATCCAAGACGAGTGAAGTTCAACCTCACCATCGTAGTGACCATGTTCAAAGACAAAGCCAACAAGTTAATACGCAATAGACACAACTCCAACACAAAATCCCCTAACCTTACTCTCTCGAATCTTGGGACAAGATTCATTTAAGGGGGAAGGGTCTATAACATCCCAATTTCAGCAACCCAAATTAGTTGTCCAAAATGCAAAAATTAGGGGGAACAAAAAAATCTTGTTGCTTGATACAGTGTTTGCTTGATTGCTTGTTTATGCTTATGCATCTAAATGTATAGCAGAGGATATACTTCTTACCTCGCCACAGTTGACAAAAGCTATTTCACAAAAACTGCCTTAGCTTATTTTTCATATTCTCAAATGTTCTAGCATTTCAAAAACCTGAGCCAAGATGCATTTGCAAACCAAAAAAATTTAGTAGCTTCCATTGCCAAAATTATGTAGAGATATAAGATATAATCTCCTTATGTTTTCAAGACAGAACCTTCAAAATACTCTTACCTCTAGGTTTCTCTAAAACCTTTTTATAAAACTTTTGAACTTTAATCTTGGTAGATGTACCAAGTACCTTACCTTGTTCAAACTCCAACCTCTTCAAAGTACCCATCCTTACCTCAAGATAGGCTTGATGGTAACTCTAGTAATAGCTTGAGTTGCTTGTTAAGATGATTTGGCTTGTTCTGTTGTTTGACTTATTTGCTTAGGAGTAGTATGAGCTACTCTAGGAGCTCATCCTCTAGGATCAAGATACTTTAAGATCACAAAACCCTAAGAAAGAATACGAAAGGGATCTGGTCTCTAGCCACTAGGTGATCATCTGAAACCCTTAACCAGATCAATTCTGAAGAGATCCATTCTAGAAGTTTCGAAGTCAATGAAGACCAATATCAAGCATGGATATATCCTACCCAATATACACTTCAACATCATCCATTTGATGATGCTTTGGTGCCTTGCAACCAATCAGAAACTTCCCCTCTTATATTCTAGTCAAATCCCCAAATCTTCCAAAATTTGACTAAGTCTGGAAAATGTTTCAACATCACTTCTTTGAATGCCTCTCTTTATCAACCCTTGTGCATTTCTGGAAATGCACTTGAACTATCTTGTAGACTATCCTAAGGTCTAACAAGGCCCACTTTTGACCTTGGCTATACCATCCCATAACCCACTTATTCTTGATAGTTTTGCATGCAAGAAATTAATATCTTCTAGAAATCTTATCAAGTAGCCTACTTGGTCTGAAGCTCACACCTTCATCCTATCTTGTTTGGACCAACTCCTTGCATGATTGTGTTATAATCATAAAGGTCTATCAATCTCTACTTCACTTGTTCCAAATGGACCCTTGTGCTTCAGAAACCCACAAGGTTTTGAAGGCTATTTGATAATCACCTTTGGCACCCTTATTTTATTCAAAGTTTGAAACCAATTCCTAGAGCACTCAAGCATGATCAAGCTCAACTTATTGTACCATGGTGATCTACTCAACTTGGTCTATCCATACATATACCCCATGAACCAAGGGGAGCTCTGAGCTCCAAGATCCAATAAGAATTTGAAGACAATAAAATAACATCACCCTAGATCCTTAATCTCATGTTTTCCACCAAAATCAGCTTTGATTCTCTACACAAAAGGTTCAAAATGCTATATACACCTTGTGTACATCATCTACCTTGGATATAAGTATTTCTCAAATAATTTCAATAATTGATTTGGCCAAAAAGCAATTAAATCCTTTCTCTTACAAAAATCACAAAACCACCTCAATAAAGGAAAGATCTCTTTTCTCCAAAACACTTTAATAAATTAAGGCACAATTGAGGCCCATATATCATACACTATCTTCCCACTTCAAAAATAAATATTTTTGAAGAGTTTTAATATTTCTTTTTGCCCATTTTCTTAAAAGGCAGAAACAAGAAATAATTGTTTAAAAATAATTTTCCTTCTAAATAAATTCCCAGAAAATTCCCCAATGTGTGATATGGTATTTAGGACCATCTCACATCAAAAACCAAACCTTGTCCAATGTAAAATTTTCAAATGAGCGTCTAGAACACATTTCGGCACTTTTTGCTTAAATGATTATAAGTGGACATTAAATCCTTAGAAAAATCTAAAATAAATCGTAGGCAAGTATATTGACCTTACCTATCTATCCAAACCATCACCTCATTCTGCAAGGATCAAAACCCAACAGTTTCTTCATAATCTCTCATTATAGCATATTTGATCATAACCCAAAATCATTAAACAAACCACATTCAACCCTCATCAAATCATGGCCAGCACTTCTCCACAGAAACCACACCACTGTAGCAGGGAACTATAGCCACCTTATTCCTCTTTGTCTTTTGTGCTTGTCCATGAAGGAGACATAGGCTAAGGTCATGTCCTCCCTTCTTTAACTCTCTTGCAATAGCTCCCTGCTCCCTATCACTTTATGCATGACCAGAGCCATCTCTCTCTCACCTACCCACCGCCCTTGACAGCCAATAGGAGGGTCATGGACCAGCCCTAGCCATGGATGCACTTGATGCATCATACACCCCTCATCTTCAGGATAAAAGTGGCCAGTGGCCAGAAAACCCTCCTCTCTGCCTCATTTCACCTCCCTACCCTCCACTTACCTCACCCTGAGCTCCATAACTCATCCTCCAGCTCCCCATCGCCATGGAGAAGACGAATCCCTCTCGGGCTCAGCCTTGTTCGCAAGCATGTAGTCATACCCGACCACCCCCAGGGCCTCTCTCGCCTCTCATTTCCACCCCACAACTCCTTAGAGCCATCCCCAGATCTCTAGCCCTCTCCCCTGCTTTCCTTCGCCCAAGACAAGGAGCTCCAAGCTCGGGAATATGCAAGGAAGAAGGAGACCATATACCCTAGTGTCAAAACCCGGATTTTTAATCCTAGATGCCTGTTATGCCGTACCTCGCAATCCCAGGATTACCATTTTTGTGAGACATAACAGAATTGGTACCATAGTACATCATCCATTACAAACCATAATAAGGTCTTACAAATAAAGGATCTCATATCCAGTCTTAATACAAATCAAGCAGCGGAAAATAAACATAGTAGGGGCTCCATGTTCAGAGTCACAGGCAATGCTGATGATGGGAGATGATCCTAGTTGTCATAGACCTCCTGTTGTCCATCATCATGGTAGTCCTCCTCATAGTATGGCCACGGGAATAGCTAGGGACAAAGCCATGAGTACTCTTTAAGTACTCGCAAACTATCATTAACAAGTGAGGTAGTTCTAGTAGGAATCCTAAGCTCTAGGTTTATTTCCAAAAAGCCAGGTTTATCTCATATTGAGTTTAGAAGTAAAGAAAACTAAGTTCATGTTCTAAATCACTAAAGTGGGAACCTAGTTTTTCATATCCACAACCTTGTTGTGGTCAAGTCAAAGACATAGTTTAATTCATAAGTCATTTGGAAAACATCTGACGACGGAACAGTATGACCACTCCAACTGTCCATGACCATGGATGCGGCTATTCGAATAGTTTGACATTCTGCAGAGGTGGTACACTTTCACCACAAAATTCAATACATCCGTCAGGGATAATCCTGAATCATCATACTTAGTATGCGGATAATCAATCATAATCTTTCAATTACACACTCTAGTGTAGGCACCTCCCCTATGAGCTTGGCCTCCCAGCCATGGACATCTACCATCATGGGCACTACATAGGTGGACATTCACACTCACGAGGTAGCCTCAGCTCAACCTCTTCCACAAGGTAACCCATAATAATGCATATAAGCTTCCAGTTAAGCCCTTCCCAATTCATGTATTGTGGTTGTACGGTAAAATTGGAACGGTATCGCATCTGAATCCAACCATTAGTTTTTATAAAGGGCTAAGGCTCATGCCTCAACATTTTCATCATCTAATCCTTTTGTGTTTCTCAACACATGTCAAAACATTTCAATAGAATGAATCCTCATTCCAAGGTTTTCATAATCATTTTCACCAAGTATTCCCATCTAAAGTGATCAACTTTTATGCTTAGCACTAACCACTAAAGTTGAGAGTATTCACTAATGAGGGGTGCTAATCAAGGGTAACTATCCAAGTCTAATCTCATGCCTTGGAATGACATCTAAGTATAACTACTTAGTCCTAGTTTTATACTCTTTATGGTATCTATACTTATTTTTCCAATACTCACAAAGTACTAACAAAAAGTAAAAAACTTTGGTAAAGTAAAAGAATAAAGCTTGCAAGTAAAACTTGGGATTGGTATAATCAAAGTTGGATAACCAAGCATGCCTAATGCATTTTGCATAGGTTATCGTGCAAGGATGACTTGCATAGTTAACTTGTAGTGTTAGGCTTGCATAGATATGAAACTTGCAAGTGTTAGCTTGCCTTGAGTAGTGCAGTGGTTGAAGTTTACTTCTTCTTCTTCTTGGTAGTACTCCTCCTCCTCGTATCCCGGGTCGGTACTATCGTCTATAAATGAACACGTGGTACACAATCACCAAACAATACTTAACTATTTATATTCAGCACACTAAGGCTCACACTTGATGATCTAGCATCATCACAATCATCACATGAAATAAAGGCTTAATATTGTTTGTCTTATTTTAGAAAAGTAATTTCGACTCATTGAAAATACTTAAGATTTAATATTCTCTAATTAAAATATAGGATCATGTTGACACATGTCATCACCACATATTCTAATACTTGGGAATGTGATTTAAAGTGGTGGTCATATTTTATAAAATTTAAGATTATCATTTAATAGAATTAAAGTGACTAGAAATGCCTAAATAGCATTCTTTTGGTACAAGTCCAATGTCACTGCATGTAACCTAAATATTTTACATATACATATAAATCTTATCAAATGTGACTTTTGAGAGTTGGAATCAACTCAAAAGCATTTATGGTTGACTTTTGAAAAATGTTTGAAGTTGAAAAAGTCTCTGTCTTGTTATTTTTACTATAGGTGATCTCTAACTCCAAATAGTTTGAATCCAATGGGCTTGGATAGATAATTTAGATATCTTTCTAACAAAATTGAAATCATGCAATTTGGTTTAGTGAATCTCTTTGAATTGATTTTTAAATCTACTGACAGAAACTGGTTTTAACTAAAATGGAAAATAACTATTTGAATCACTCGGCTCTACGCGGGAAACTAACTGGGCCGGCCCAATCTGCAGAGGTCCCACTAGTCAGTGACTCTATCTAATCAAAACGGTATGTTTCAACCTAGGTCGTGCGATTAGAACCTGATCCAACGGCTGAGGTTCATCGTCAAAGACGAATAGCTCCAGTGAAGTTCTAACTCTAACGCGGCGGTGGGGGTCGTGTGAGGCTCACCAGGGCTCCATCTAGGGTCAGCGATTGGGGCGAACAACGTTGTAGACAACGGCGGTTCGAACGATGGTCGTGGCGGCTCCTGGGGCGGCTCCAATCGACGGCTCCTCTGAAGCGACGGACTCCGGCCAAATTCCGGCGAGGTGGTGCTCGCCTTGCTCTAGGAAAGGGTGTGGGCAGTTCTATGAGGAGTGGGGAGTGAGATGGTGTGGTGAATTGAGGTGGGGTGGCCTCTATTTATACACCGGTGAGAGGGACAGAGCGGGATGGGCTGGCTTCTTCGGCGAGGGCGGTACAATGAGCTATCAGCATGGATGAGGGTAGGGGGCGACGTGGTGCTTCCTAGCGGTCATCACGGGCTTAAAGGCGTGGTATGGGGTGGTCAAGAATGGTCAGGCGCGGGCGGTGGTCTGCGTGGAACTAGCGGTGTTCGAGATGGCGCACGGGGGCTACGGGTCGCGCGGCGGCGAACGGGGATGTCAGGGATCTGGCTAGTGTTATGGCGAGGGTGTGCACGCGCGGAGAGGGCAAGGCGTGGTGTGTGCGAGCTGGTCGGGTGCGGTGCTCTGGCATGCTCTCGGCATGGCGCAGAGAAAGTGGGTGTGGCTATTTTCTGGTGGTCCATGGCTCTCCTACGGTCGAGGGCTGGACAGGGGGTGGTGGTGGACGGTGGCCTACCTCCTGGACATCATGGACGAGGGTGGCACGACCTGTGGCGAGCGTTCCATGGTCGGCCGGCGTGGCCATCTTTGGGCGACGCTGTACTAGCGCAACGGCAAAGGGGGGTGCGTGTCTTGCGCTACTAGATGCTAGGGGAGATAGGGGTGCAATGGGGGCAAATGGTCGAGTGATCACTGCTCCAAACAGTGGAGTTAGGCAAGGTTTAATTAGTGTCTGCAATGTGTTCGACCAAATTGCCGCATGAACTTAAGTTTGAAAATTTTGAATGAAATTCGGTGAGTGTTTGGATCTTATGCTTGGTAGTCTCTTGTTGCTTGGGTTTGCCAAGGTGAATTGATTTGAGTGGTTTTTGCAAAATGGTGATCTTACCATATGAAGTTGATTCAATTTTGAACTATCCTTTAAATATATTTGAAAATAGTTTTTGTGAGTTTGTAAAGTGGTCTTGGGTTCACTTTTACTTGGACTAGCAAAGGGTGAAAAGAAGTGGAAATGTTTCTGTTAGAAATTCTTTACTAGGAACTCACAAAGTAGCCTAGTGGTTAACTTTGGTATAAATGGCCATTTGATCATTTGATTCATATTTGATTTCTTTTTCTTTGGATTTTGTTTGTAATTTGCCTAGATGATGTAGTATTCATCTTTAAACCATTTCTTATCATTTGTAGCAATCAAACATGGCAATTTCACTCAATCATACACTAATGCAAAGCACACATGCACTCATATTCAATTTAGTAATAAAAGTTTTTGTTAACCCTAAACTTGGGTAATTAGAACTTGATAATCTTGATTAATATTTTTGGGGTGTTACAAACCTTCCCTCCTTAAAAAAATCTCGTCCCGAGATTTAAGAAAAACTAGGAACTAAAGAGATTTGGAAACTCAGTCCTAATGTAATCTTCTCGCTCCCAAGTAGCTTGTTCTTCGGTATGGTTGCTCCACTCGATCTTGAGAAACTTGATACTTCGGGTCCTGGTGGTTCTGAAGGCTTCTTCCAAAATACGAATGGGTACTTCACGATATGTCAGATCCTTGTTGATATCTGTGGCTTGGTGATCAATGTTCTTGAACACTTCGGTCTTCTCCGGAACTTCTAAGCATTTGCGAAGTAAGGATATATGGAACATATTATGTATGGATGACATCTCCTCTGGCAGTTCCAGTTGATACTTCTCCTCGGCGATTCAAAATCTTGAAGGGTCCAATATATCGGGGAGCTAACTTCCTTTTTAGTTGAAAATGTTGCATTCCTTTCAAGGGCGATACTTTGAGATACACAAAATCTCCGACATTGAAGGTCAGGTCTCTACGTCTCTTGTCAGCATAACTCTTTTGTCTAGATTGGGTGGTCTTGAGGTGTTCACGGACTTTGTGAACCTTCTCTTCGGCTTCTCGAGGATGTCGGGTCTGAAAATCTGACTCTCTCCTACTTGCGACCAATTCAAGGGGGTATGGCACTTCCTTCCATACAGAAATTCAAATGGGGCCATTTGCAAACTGGCTTGATAACTTTTGTTGTATGAGAATTCTATGAAAGGCAGACAATCTTCCCATTTTGATCCATATTCTACCACACAAGCTCTCAACATATATTCTAAGATTTGGTTGACTCTTTCAGTTTGTCCATCAATCTGTGGGTGGTAAGATGTGCTGAAGTTCAGCTTGGTTCCTAATCCTTCTTGGACTTTCTGCCAAAATCTTAAGGTAAACTGGGTTCCTCGATCCGACACTATGGTCTTAGTGGTTCCATGCAAACTGACGATTCTAGCAAGGTACAACTCTGCTAGCTTCGAACTCTGGTAGGTGGTATTGACAGGTATAAAATGGGCTACCTTGGACATAATATCCACTATGACCCAAATAGAGTCATTTCCCCTACTAGAAGTTGGCAAACCGGTGATGAAATCCATTTCGACAGAATCACATTTCCATTCTAGAATCTGCAATGGTTTCAAAAGTCATGCAGGTCATTGATGTTCCGCTTTGACTCTCTGATAGATATCACACTTGGCTATGTAGCTTCTGATTTCTCTCTTCATCTTGTGCCACCAAAATTGCTCCTTCAAATCCTGATACATCTTCGTTCCTCCGAGGTGGATAGAATAAAGAGTATCATGAGCTTCCTACATGATAACTTGCTTCAGCTCGGAATCTGTTGGCACATAGATATGTCCTTTGTACCACAAAACTCCTTCATCTTTGGTGAATCCGGGTACCTTTCTTGTACTGATACGACGCTTGATTCTGTCGATACTTGCATTTCCTTTTTGCGCCTCCTTGATCTGACTGATCAAAGTGGGATGAACTTCAATGCTAGCTAAAAATCCTTTGCTTACTAGCTCTGTTCTAAACTGCTCCAACTCTTCATGCAAACTTAGTTGGTCTTCTTTTATCATGGTGTTCAATCTACACGGCAATCTGCTAAGAGCGTCCGCTACCACATTGGCTTTGTCGGGGTGATAGTGAATGTCAAGGTCATAATCCTTGATTAACTCTATCCATCTCCTTTGCCTCATATTTAGCTCCTTTTTGGTTAAAATATACTTCAGGATCTTGTGATCCAAATAAATCTCACAGCGGTTACCCATCAGGTAATGACGCCATGTCTTCAAGGCTAAAACTATGGCTTCTAGTTCAAGGTCATGGGTAGGGTAGCTTTGCTCATGCTGCTTCAGTTGTTTGGACAGATATGATATGACTTTGCCTTCTTGCATCAACACACATCTGAGACCAATCTTGGATGCATCACAATACACATCAAAAGGCTTCTTGATATCCGGCATAATCAGAATTGGGGCTGAAATCAATTTCTTCTTGAGCTCTTGAAAACTTGCTTCACATTTGTCTGTCCATTCAAACTTCTTATCTTTCTTCAACAATTGGGTCATTGGTCTTGTGATGCTCGAAAATCCTTCAACGAACTTGTGGTAGTATCCCGCTAATCCAAGAAATGCACGGACTTGGGTTTGAGTGGTTGGGGATTTCCATTCTTCAACATCTTTGATCTTGGCGGGATCGATACCGACTCCTCCTACCGACACAATATGTCCTAGGAATCCTACTTCCTTTAACCAGAACTCACACTTGCTAAACTTGGCATACAACTGATGTTCTCTAAGGGTTTCAAGGATGGTCCTCGGGTGTAGCTCATGGTCTTCTTCTGACTTGGAATAGATCAGAATTTCATCAATAAAAACAACGACAAACTTATCCAGGAAGTTCATAAAAATCTTATTTATGAGATTCATGAAATAAGCGGGAGCATTGGTTAATCCAAAATACATGACCGTGTACTCATACAATCCATATCTGGTGGTAAAGGCGTTCTTTGGAATATCCATTGCACGAATCTTGAGTTGATGATAACCAGTTCCAAGATCAATCTTAGAAAACACTCTAGCACCAGTCAAACAAATCCTCTATCTTTGGCAGTGGGTACTTGTTCTTGATGGTGACATCATTCAGCTTCTGGTAATCCATGCACAAACGGTTACCTCCATCTTTCTTATCCACAAACAATATAGGCGACCTCCATGGCGATGTGCTTGGTTGAATCAGACCTTTCTCCAACATAGCATCTAGTTGTTTCTTCAGCTCCACTAATTCAGATGGGTTTATACTATAAGGTCTCTGAGCTATGGATCCAGTTCTAGGAATAAGTTCAATGATGAACTCGATATCCCGATCTAGGGGCATACCAGGCAATTCATCTGGGAATACGTCGGGGTATTCACAGACTACTCTGACTTGTTCTAGGGTTGGTTGGGCTAGACTCTTGTTGCATTTGAATTGACGGGGCAAAGTCTCAGATACATGCTCTACTGATACTCCAGAGCTACTGGTCATGGTTGTGGCTTTCTTGGCATAGTCGATCAATCCTTTATGTTTCGACATCCAATCCATTCCTAGTACTACTTCCAAACCTTTGGTTCCAAGTACTATTAGATTAGCATAAAAATCTATTCCATGGATTCTAATAGGTACAGCCTTGCAAATTTTTCTAGCTTTGGTGGTTGAACCAGGTATTTGAACTATCATAACATGCTTCAATTTTGTTGGTTGAATCTTACTAGTGCATGCAAATTCTTCTGTAACAAACAAGTGCGATGCTCCAGAATCAAACAACACTCTTGCAAGTATTGAGTTAACAGAAGACATACCTAGCATGACATCGGGCGCTTTCTGAGCTTCTTCACCATTCATGTGGAACAGGCGGCCATTGCGGTTGAGCAAGTTCCCTGGGGCAAATCTCCTTCTAGGCTGAACACGGCATTGCTGCTGAGCGGGTGCATTCACATTGGTGGCTACTGCAAGCTTCTTGAGGCACTCATTGGAGTAGTGACCCTTGACTCCACATTCGAAGCAAGTAATCTGGGACTTGTCTTTTCCTGCAACAGGCACAACATTGCTTCCAGTCCTTGGGGCAGTATTGTTGTTGTTGTTGTTGGACTTGGGTGGCGCACGGTTGAAGTTATTGGAGTTGCCGGGGTTGTTGTTGGTGTGATTTCCTCCAGACTTCAGGTTTCCTCCGCTACGATTGGGATAGTTTGGATGGGACATAGGGGGTCTGTTGTTTCTTGGGGCATATCCTGCTGATGGGTTGGGGCGGTACTTCTAGGTATGGTGGGATCCACTATGGTGCATCATCCTGCGCTTGTGATTGTCATTGGCTTGGTTTATCTTCCCTTCCATCTGAATGGCAGAATCTACTAGCTCTTCTAGATCTGCAAAATGGATGTTGACTAACACAGTCTGCATCTCATCATGTAATCCATTCAGGAACCTTTCCTTCTTCTTTGCTTTGGTGTTAATCTCATCAGGGGCATATCTAGCTAGTGACAAAAATTTGTCACGGTACTCAACTACCGTCATCCTTCCTTGCTTCAATTCCCTGAACTCATCCCTCATCCTGGTGACCAAACCTTAGGGCACATGGGTCCGGCTGAACTTGATCTTGAATGCTTCCTAAGTCATCCTCTGACCTTCTTTCATGGTACGGGTGCTATTCCACCAGGCTCTTGCATCTCCTGCCAGATAATGGGTGGCAAACACTACTTTTTCATTGGCTTCAACTCCTGTGACCTCCAAGTTGTTCTCCATGGTTTGCAGCCAGTCATCCGCATCTAAGGGATCCTCGTACTTATTAAAGATAGGTGGGTTGGTATTCTGAAAGTTCTTGAGTTTGGATCCATGGTTATCCTGGTTTCTGTGGCCTTGATTATTGTGGGACATCTGAGCTATCTGTTGAAGAGTGGCTAGGTTGGCATGGCGTTCGGATCTACTAGCTTAATGGTCAGAAACTAGCATTTGCAGAATCTGCAGCATCGGGTCCTAAGATGAGCAGCTTCCTCCGGGATTTCCACGAGTCATCTGAAGATTGAGATAGATAATGAGATAAGAGGGAAATCTCTAGGGTTCATGGTTTTGTTTCAAAAGCTTTAAACTTTGAGTTTGACTTAGGTTTTGCAAACTAACAACTTCCTCTCATTCATTCATTCATTCAAAGCACACAATACAAACACACACCACAACACAAATAGAAAACAGATGGTTTTAAGAACCATTCTGTGAAACTATGATACAGTGGGACCGGGTACAACTCATTCCTATGGTAGTGCTCAAGTGCATGTAATCATCATCAATGAAGTCGGAATCATCATCATTAGTGTGGAACTCCATGGCATCATCCTCTAGGTAGTCGTTGTCATCACTGAGGTAGGAGTAAAGATCTCCCTGGATATCTTCACCTTCTTCCTCCTTCGCTTCAAGCTAGATTTCTTATTCACGGATGGTCTTCTCGAGAGCGGCCACCTTCTTGCGAAGATGATCGATGGTGCGATCCTTCTTGTCGCGCTGACGACAAAGTGATTGGCATTCCTTAACGAGAATGGCGAGGGTCTGGTCCTTCTTGACTGTAATGGCATGGTTGTGGTTGGCGTAGGTACAGGCATTTTCCAACTCCTTCTGCCTATCATACAACATGAAGTCAAGATTGTACAATTGGTGCTTCAGCTCTGGGTGTCCTGGCATCTCCAAGGGCATTCCCATAGAATTACGCCTTGCAAAGTGAGCAAAGCGAGTTCCCTGGATCTGGTTGATGTTTTACCCACACAGACGGGCAAGAGCTTCATGCATAGCCCTGGCTAACCCATCTAGCCAGTTGTTCTCACGCAAGGTGAATTGGATCTTCTCTGAAGTGAGTTCTTCCATCTTGCCTCTGAGATCTGCAACTATCAGCCATTGTAGATCTCCTCCTATGTGATCATTGAGTTGGGCCCCGAAGAATTCCGGATGCGGGCGCTCAAGATACTCTGACAATGCATCTAGATCCCTCTCAAAGATCAGTTGGCCTCTGTTGCCAAGCTGGTAGAACTTGCAATACTGGACTTCCATCTATAAGAATTTAGGGTAAGTTAGTGAGGTGATCAAGTATGTCAAATTTTATGTAGGAATGCAAGAAGTTCTTGAGGAACATGACTTTTTTGAAAGAATCAAGGATAAGAGTGGGAATAGGTTTTCATAAATACTCACTTCTTTTGTTTTGAAACTAAGTTTTTGTTTGGACGTCCATTCTAACTAGGGTCTCCTATGGTCAGGATGGCTCTGATACCAACTTGTCAACACCCGGATTTTAATCCCAGATGCCTATTATGCCATACCTCGCAATCCCAGGATTACCATTTTTGTGAGACATAACAAAATTGGTACCATAGTACATCATCCATTACGAACCATAATAAGGTCTTACAAATAAAGGATCTCATGATCCAGTCTTAATACAAATCAAGCAACGGAAAATAAATGTAGTAGGGGCTCCATCTTTAGAGTCACATGCAATGCTGACGATGGGAGATGATCCTAGTTGTCATAGACCTCCTGCTGTCCATCATCCTGGTAGTCCTCCTCATAGTCTGGCTACGGGAATAGCCAGGGACAAGCCATGAGTACTCTTTAAGTACTCGTAAACTATCACTAACAAGTAAGGTAGTTCTAGTAGGAATCCTAAGCTCTAGGTTTATTTGCAAAAAGGCAGGTTTATCTCATACTGAGTTTAGAAGTAAAGAAAACTAAGTTAATGTTCTAAATCACTAAAGTGGGAACCTAGTTTTCATATCCACAACCATGTGGTGGTCAAGTCAAAGTCATAGTTTAATTCATAAGTCATTTTGAAAACATCTGACGACGGAATAGTATGGCCACTCCAACTGTCCATGACCGTGGACGCGGCTATTCGAATAGTTTGACACTCTGCAGAGGTGGTACACTTTCACCACAAAATTCGATACATCCGTCAGGGATAACCGTGAATCATCATACTTAGTATGCGGACAATCAATCATAACCTTTCAATTACACACTCTAGTATAGGCACCTCCCCTATGAGCTTGGCCTCCCGGCCATGGCCATCTGCCATCCTGGGAAATGCATAGGTGGACATTCACACTCATGAGGTAGCCTCAGCTCAACCTCTTCCACAAGGGAACCCATACTAAGGCATATATACTTACAGTTAAGCCCTTCCCAATTCAGGTATTGTGGTTGTACGGTAAAATTGGAATGGTATCGCATCCGAACCCAACCATCAGTTTTTATAAAGGGCTAAGGCTCATGCCTCAACATTTTCATCATTGAATCCTTTTGTGTTTCTCAACACATGTCAAAAAAAATCAATAGAGTGAATCCTCATTCGAAGGTTTTCATAATCATTTTCACCAAGTATTCCTATCTAAAGTGATCAACTTTTATGCTTAGCACTAGCCACTAAAGTTGAGAGTATTCCCTAATGAGGGGTTCTAATCAAGGGTAACTATCCAACTCTAATCTCATGCCTTGGAATGACATCTAAGTATAACTACTTAGGCCTAGTTTTATACTCTTTATGGTATCTATAATATTTTTCCAATACTCACAAAGTACTAACTAAAAGTAAAGAACTTTGGTAAAGTAAAAGAATAAAGCTTGCAAGTAAAACTTGGGATTGGTATAATCAAAGTTGGATAACCAAGCATGCCTAATGCATCTTACATAGGTTATCTTGCAAAGATAACTTGCATAGTTAAATTGTAGTGTTAGGCTTGCATAGATATGAGACTTGCAAGTGTTAGCTTGCCTTGAGTAGTGCAGTGGTTGAAGTTTTCTTATTCTTCTTCTTGGTAGTACTCCTCCTCATATCCCAGGTCGGTACTATCGTCTATAAATGAACACGGGGTACACAATCACCAAATAGTACCTAACTATTTTTATTTAGCACACTAAGGCTCACACTTGATGATCTAGCATCATCACAATCATCACATGAAATAAAGGCTTATCTTGTTTGTCTTATTTTAGAAAAGTAATTTCTACTCATTGAAAATACTTAATATTTAATATTCTCCAATTAAAATATGGTATCATGTTGACACATGTCATCACCACATATTATAATACTTGGGAATGTGATTTAAAGTGGTGGTCATATTTTACAAAATTTAAGATTATCATTTAATAGAATTAAAGTGACTAGAAATGCCTAAATAGCATTCTTTTGGTACTAGTCCAATGTCACTGCATGTAAACCTAAATATTTTTACATATTCAGATAGATCTTATCAAATGTGATTTTTGAGAGTTGGAATCAACTCAAAAGCATTTATGGTTGACTTTTGAAAAATGTTTGAAGTTGAAAAGGTCTCTGTCTTGTTATTTTTACTATAGGTGATCTCTAACTCCAAATGGTTTGAATCCAATGGGTTGATAATTTAGATATATTTCTAACAAAATTGGAATCATGCAATTTGGTTCAGTGAATCTCTTTGAATTGATTTTTGAATCTACTGACAGAAACTGGTTTTAACTAAAATGGAAAATAACTATTTGAATCACTGGGTCTGCGCGGGAAACTAACTGGGCTGGCCCAATCTACACATTGCAGTGCAGCGGGCTGCTGACAGAATGGTCCCACTAGTCAGTTACTCTATCTAACCAAAACAGTCTCTTTCAATCTAGGCCGTGCGATTAGAACCTGATCTAACGGCTGAGGTTCATCGTCAATGATGAACAGCTCCGGCGAGGTTCTAACCCTAACACAGTGGTGGGGGTCGTGTGAGGCTTACCAGGGCTCCAGCTAGGGTCGGCGATGGGGGCGAACGATGTTGTAGACGATGGCGGTTCGAACGGTGGTCGCGGCGGCTCCTGGGGCAGCTCCAATCGATGACTCCGCTTCTCCTCTACAGCGGCGGACTCCAGCCAAATTCTGGTGAGGTGGTGCTTGCCTTGCTCCGGGAAAGGGTGTGGGAGGTTCTATGAGGAGTGGGGAGTGAGATGGTGTGGTGAATTGAGGCAGGGGTGGCCTCTATTTATACACCGGCGAGAGGGACAGAGCGTGATGGGCTGGCTTCTCTAGCGATGGCGGTACAGCGAGCTATCGGCGTGGCTGAGGGTAGGGGCAATGCGGTGCTTCCTGGCGGTCATCACGGGCTTAAAGGCGTGGCATGGGGCGGTCGAGAATGCTCGGGCGCGGGCGGTGGTCTGCGTGGAACTTGTGGTGTTCGAGACGGCGCACGGGGGCTACGACTCACGCAGCGGCGAACGGGGATGTCTGAGAGCTAGATGGTGTTATGCCGGGGGTGTGCACACACGGAGAGGGCGAGGAGCGGTGTGTGCGAGCTGGTCGGCTGTGGCGCTCTGGCTTGCTCTCGGCATGGCGTAGAGAAAGTGGGCACGGAGATTTTCCGGTGGTCCATGGCTCTCTTGTGGTCGAGGGCTGGACATGGGGTGGCGGTGGATGGTGGCCTGCCTCCTGGACATCATGGAAGAGGGCGGCGCGGTCTATGGCGAGCGGTCCATGGTCGGCCGGCTTAGCCAGCTGCGGGCGGCGCTGCGCTGGTGCAACGGCAAAGGGGGTGCATGTGTTGCGCTGCTAGATGCTGGGGAGACAAGGGAGTGCAATGTGGGCTAATGGTCAAGTGATCACTGCTCCAAACAGTGGAGTTAGGCAGGGTTTAATAAGTGTCTGCAATGTGTTCGACCAAATGGCCGCATGAACTTAAGTTTGAACATAAATGGCAATAAGCAATGTAAGTGGCATAGATGCATTTCATGCACTAGGATCTGCATAGATATAGAAGTATAAAGGCTCCATCTGATGTGATGTATAATGTTATGGCGGGGCTAGTTCGCTTTTAACATAGAATGATGTGTCCCAGGGCCTAGTGCCCATGAGAAAGCCCTCGAGGTAGATCTAAAGTCACTGTAACCTCCTAGAATCCGGCCGCATTCTGCTGCCATGACTACGGTATATACACAAAGGATAGCAAAGTGTGTTTCGAAGTTTAGATGACAACAATGAAAACGACCCTCACTATAAACACTAGAAACAACGTCTCACTTTGTTGCCAAACAAATGCTTCAACCCATTATACGATAATCGTGTGAATGTCAAAATTAGGAAGACATTAACGATTTGCAAAAGACATAGTGATCTGGTAAAACAGAACATGGACATGATGTTTCCCATGAGCATGCATGATCTGTAAACGCATATGGTATATGGTTTATATGAGTAAAATGCGAGCTAGATTATTTGTACTCTAGTGCAAGTGGGAGACTGAAGGAGATATGCCCTAGAGGCAAATGATAAATAGGTTTTTATTGTCATATCTCAATTAGTTTATAATAGTTTCATATTGTGCTATAACTATGCCAAGTAGAAACATTGGTACAGGTGTGGTATGAAACAACCAAGTCCCTAGTAGCCTCTATTCATACTAGTTCGTTGGTCATGAGGATGATCTGGGTATCAAGATCATGGGCATTTATGCCAATTGACAACGGGGTCATATCATTGGAGAATGATGTGATGGACATTCATTGAAGGATTGCAACACGATCAAGTCATATAGTTCATTGTTGAAATAGCTATACCTAGACTCCTTTTACTTAGACCGTGAGCTCATATTATTCATTGTTTCCTGAGGCTGCTTAGACTGCATCAACCTTCATCTAGTAATACAGTGGCCATAAAGGGGTACGTTGGGTATTCCAAAGGAACAGTAGATGACATGTGACTACAAGACCGGGATTTGTTCACCCACATGACGGGTAAAGATACATATGGCCGGCTTGGTGAGATTACATCCATAAATGTTGCAACATGTGACTTGGTCACGGGGATGTAATATCACTGTAACAAGAAAATAGAACTTGTTGTTAACGAGATTGAACAAGGTATGTGATACCAATGATTGGATCTCAGACAAGTCCTGTCAAGAAACAAAAGGAATTGGATGCTACATTTACCGGTTCAAATGACATTGTCATCAGGAATGCATAGGGGTCACATGGATATCCCTGGTCCCTCTGTTGATCATTGATTTAGATCATGTCTAGATCATTCCCGAGCCGTGAGAGGATACACTTAAGGGTACGATGAGAGCGATCATTCATACGATAGAATCACAGTAGAGAAAGAGAAAGCCGGAAATGTTCCGTAGAGAGATCTGAAGTTGTTCAGAGAAAGAATAAAGGAAAAGGACAGAAAAGTGTTTTCGGATAAATGGGAATTTGAACATACATTTATTATATGTTAATTATGAATTAATATAATCTAAATAATATTTAAATTAAGATTTATAAAAGGCAACTTTTATATTAGGCCAAATCTCGGAGGGAAAAGGCCTAGAAATAAAGCTGCAGAAAAAGAAAAAGGAAATAGGGCAGCTGTTGTTGCTGTGGGCTAGGCGGCCCACTTAGGGCGAGCACTGGCGGACAACAGCCAAACGGCCGTTAGGCTGGCCAGCTCGACCCCGGCCCACGCTGGCGTGTGGGGGAGCCAGGACGCCAGGCAGGCCGCGACCGCTGCCGGCCCACCCGGGCGAGCTCACGCCCGAGCTGGGCCGCGGTCGCGCAGCCGGCGCACCCGGGACCTCCCCTCTCCTCCTCACGGTTGGGCCACCGGCTGGTTTCGGCCCGCCTGGGTCTACCCGCATGGTTGGCTCAGCGCAGGGGCAGCTGGGCCGCCTGGAGCACCCAGGCCCACCCGGGATTGAGCTGTGTCCTGTGGTGGGCTGATGGATTCAGCCCATCCGGCTGAGTTCGAAAATCCCTGACTTTTTTCCTTTACTAATAGTCCCACATGGCTAACCTAATGGGGAGGGCACACCCCCCCCTCCGCCTATATAAAGGGGTGCCCATGGGTGGGATTATACACACCAATTTTTGGAGAAGTCCTTTGGTTGACTTCCTCCTTCCCTCTCTCTCTAGCCCTTGTGACCATGGCCCCAAGTTTGGGCTGTGCGAACAAGGCATACCTGCAGCACGCCATTGCGCTACAGGGATTCCTAGCCGGATATCAACATCCGCACTCCCAGCGGGATCGGGGAGCCGGAGGTCTCATCGTGCACCAGATGTGTATGAAGACACGAGGCACAATACTTGGGGCGCTTAAATGCCGTGAGCCGGAGCTGGTGCGCGATGAAGAAGGAGCAAGGGGTGACCTACGAGGAGCTTCGCGGCCTTAAGGTTGGCTACGAGTACGACTACATCAACCATGTTCCCCTCAGAAGGTTAATCGCGTATGGTCTACAAGGGTATGTATTCCCTACGCATCGGATGTTACCGCATTACTACATAGATAGATCCTAGGCAGTTTTTGGGGTTCCAACGTAGGAATTTTTTTATTTTTCTCCTGCAGATCCCCTTCAGTGGTATCAGAGCCGATCTATGCGTAGGAGTGTTGTACGGCCATTACGCACAAGTATTGTGCGGGCATTGATCCCTTAGTTGTTACCCTCTAACGTGTACTTGTTTATATCGCGGTATTGTGTGATGAAGCGGCCTGGACCGACCTTACGTGTATTCGTAAGCGAGACTGGTTCCACGCTCAACATACGGCTTGTACCATATAAGTCTGATACGTTGCAAACGTATCTATAATTTTTGATGTTATATGCTTGGTTTTATCTACATTTTATGTTTTGTCCACACTTTGGAGTACTTTTCATATGATTTCTTGGACTAACCTATTAACAAAGAGCCACAGTGTCAGCTGCCTATTTTCTGCTATTTTTGGTTCCAGGAAGTCCAAAAATGAATATTCTCGGAATTGGACAGGACAAAAGCCAAAGTCGATATTTTACCGGAAGACTCACGGAGCCAGAAGACGAGACGGAGAGGGGCCACAGGGTGGCCACACCATATGGTGGCACGGGCTAGCCCTGGCCGTGCCACCAGGTGGTGTGGGCCCCCTGGCCGCACACCGACCATGCCTCTTCGCCTATAAGATTCCTCCCGATGCAAAAACCCTAGATAGTACAGCCTCCAGCCACGAAAAGTTCTCCAGCGCCACCGCCACTGAAGGGGAGATTCGGGGGACAGAAAGTCTCTGTTCTAGCACCCTGCCAGGACGGGGAAGTCCCCTCGGAGCCATCTCCATCGATCTCCACCACCATCTCCATCACCGTTGCTCATTCCCATGATGATGAGGGAGTAGTTCTTCCTCAAGGCTAAGGGTTCTACCGGTAGCTATGTGTTCATCTCTCTTTCTCTATGCATGATCATATTGTGATCATGAGCTTTGTAATCAAGTAGATCTACTTTGCTACTCAAGTGCTTTAATAGATCTCTGCTCTCCCCATGTGTGTGAAAGTGACAGCGTGCACACCGTGGTGGCACTTAGGCTAGAGATTACAAATACTTGTTATGAGTTATATTTGCAGTTGGATGTCTCTATGAAATTGTGGTGTTTGTTGGAACCATCTAGAGCTCAAGGTGATAGTGTGGGGTTATCTAGATGGGGAAAGCGAACTTTGAGGTGTGTTGTTATAGCCCTACCATCGATTAGAGTGTCCAACCGGAGAGTAGTTCAGAGTAGTATCATAAAGAGATGATATTTATATGAGAGCGCTCACTAGCGAAAGTATGATCCCTAGGCCTTGTTTCTAAGCACTAAAACACCGTTTGCTATTAGATCTAGTACATGTTTGCTTGCTTCTATCTTTATTTCAGTTTTACTTTAGTCTTTTCCATGCCATCAAGCTATTTTCTATCACCGTTACCACTTATAATTATCTATACCACTTATATTTCACTATCTCTTTGCCGAACTACTGCACCTATACACCTGACAAGTGTCTTGGGTGTGTTGGGGACACAAGAGACTTCTTGTATCTTGATTGCAGGGTTGCTTGAGAGGGGATACCTTTGACCACTTCCTCCCTGGGTTCGATAAACCTTGGGTAATCCACTTAAGGGAAAACTTGCTGCTGTTCTACAAACCTCTGCACTTGGAGGCCCAACAACTGTCTACAAGAATAGAAGTGCGTAGACATCAAGCTATTTTTTGGCGCCGTTGCCGGGGACTGAAGAAAAAGAAGCTCCCACGTCAACCACACGCCAGCAAGTATTTTCTGGTGTCGTTGCCGGGGAGGTAAGTTAAAAGGTACTCACATCCCCCGGTGTGAGTGCTCGAAGTTATTTCCCTTAGATTCTGCAATTTTGTCTTTTTGTTTCTTGTTTTCACTATTTAGGCTTAATGGAAAACAACAACAAAATTAGAGAGCTTTTTAGTATTTTTCCTAATGTAGAACATGAATTGTCTGAAAAGAAAATTAAAAAACCCATGGAACTTTCTTTGCATGCTAATAGCAATGTTATTAGCATGAATCTTTTGAACACCTTTGTTACTAATGCTATGGAAACGTCTAAGCTTGGGGAAGATGGTTTTTATGAAAATGATCTTTCTAATTCCCTAGCTTTAAAGAAGAAAATTTGCTCTGATGATACTTTATCTCCCATATGTGGTAATTCTAATGATACTTGTGATATTTTAAATCCACATACTGAAATCATCTCTTTTAAAATACCTATAAAAATTGTTGAATGTGTTATGAACAACTGTTATTTGGGAGATGGAACTGTCCATCCTGGTGATCATTTAAATTTATACATGAATTATGCGAGTTGTTCAAGTGTGCAGGTATTTCAATGAACCAAGTTAAGAGGAAGCTATTCCCTTTTTCACTTAAGGGCAAAGCAAGGGAGTGGTATGAGCTACTAGATGATCCTCATTATTTGGAGTGGAAGGAACTTGAATCTCTCTTTTACTCTAAATTTTATCCTCCTCATGAAATTCATAAAGATAGGAATTCTATTTATAATTTTCATCCTCATGATGGAGAAAGTATTGCCCAAGCATGGGGGATATTGAAGTCACTAATGCTCAAATGTCCCATCATTGAGCTCCCTAGTAATATTGTTATTAATAATTTCTATGCAAGGCTTTCAAGACATTAGAAGGACTATCTAGATACTTGTTTAGAGGGATCCTTCACAAGTAAGGAGGTCAAAGCTAAGTGGTATCTTCTTGAAACAATTCAAAGCAATACCGAAGATTGGGATAACAACAAAGGTAAAGAACCAGGTATAAACTATGAGTATGATTGCATTAAGTCTTTTGCTAAAACTGCCGATTTTCAAGAGCTTAGTACTAAATATGGTCTTGATCCTCAAATTCTTATTGATTGTTTTAGAACCTTTGCTTCTCATATTAAAGCTCCTAAAGAAAAATGGGACATGTATCATGAGCCTTTTAAAGACACTTGCATGGAAAATGAAATTGTTGCTGATGATAGCAATAAACATGCTCAAACCTCTGAAAGTACTATTTCTTATAAGCATGTTAATTTTTGTGGAATACATAGACCTTGTGAGAATAATTAAATTGAAGAAGAATATTGTATCACCCACAGGAATGAAAAAACTAGAACGTGGTATAGGGCTCTAAATGATCTTGGTAAAAAAGTTTGTGCCCTCTATCCTTTTATTTGTGAACTTTGCTTTGAAGTAGGTCATTTCAATTTTCAATGCTCAGGCCATAATAATAGCCCTTCTAATCCAATGAGTACTGCAAGTTTGTATTGTGATGACATGATCACTCTTAATCAGCACGATGAACTTACATTATTTTTGGGGTGTGAAGAATTATCAAGAAAAACTTATTTGGTAGATATGAGTGCTTTTGATATGAATAGCGTCCTGCATGGTTGTCATCTTTATTGTGTTGATAATTGTCACACAAATACTTACATACAAAATATTATAGAAGATGAGATTTTACCAAAATATGATAGGACTAATGTGTGTTTTGATCTTATTAATGAAAAGGAGGAATCCTCCAAAGTTTCTTCTATTGTCTCTAATAAACCAGGGTATATGGAGAAGCTTCCTTTCAAGCCTCTCCCTCCTAAAGAGAAGAAGAAAAAGAAGAAAATGAGGAGTAAAAGGAGAGAGGAAACGGTATTTTCCCCTAAGCATGTCGCTCCTATTATAGTTTTTGATGAGTCTGAACTCGATGATGTTCCTATGCCTATTACCTATAGTAGTGATCATGATTGGGAAAAGCACACTACTTTTGATATTGAAAATCTCTTCGGTACCAATTCTGAAAATGATGATATTAATAATTGTTATACTATTAGTGTTATCCATGATCCTTCCAATGATGATATGTTTACAAATGAACACACTTTGGAAGATAGCTATTATGTTGCTTATGATAATACCAAACCTCCAATATATGATGATTGCAATAATGAATATGATATTTTCAGTCCACCTACTATTTAGGAGGAAGTTAATTATGATTACAATATGCCTCCTATATTTGATGATTATGGTGATGAAAATAATAATGATAGCTATTTTGTTGAATTTCCTCCCACTACAATTAATAGGAATGACTATGTTTATGAGGGGAGTATTAATTCTTTTATGCATGTGGCTCATGATAAGAATGTTTCTTGTGATAGTTATATTGTTAATTTTATTCATGATGCTACTGAAATTTATTATGAGAGAGGGAAACATGGTTTTATGTATCTCAATAATATTAAGTTTCCCCTCTTTATGTTGAAAGTCTTGAAGTTGCACTTGTTTTGTTTTACTATGCTTGTTGCTTCGTGCTTTCATGACTTGTTTCTTTACAAGATTCCTATGCATAGGAAGTGGGTTAGACTTAAATGTGTTTTATATTTTCTTCTTCATGCTCTCTTTTACTCTCAATTCATATTTCTTATGTGAGCATCTTCTCAAACTATCATGCCTAACTTAAAGGCGTTAAAGAAAAGTACTTACTGGGAGCTAACCCAAAAGTTTTAGATGAGTCTTGGAAGTTATTACTTCAGTAATAACCGCTCCTTATCCTTTTTATTTGCTTTTTGTGCCAAGAGTAACCACTAATGAGAGACAAGTAATGATTGGGAAAGTTGCTGTCCCGAAACAGATTTTTGTGCTTCACCGTAAAATTCGTGTAAAATCTCTGTACGTCATTTTGAGGCGTGAATTTTTGTGCTTCTGCCCCAGGTTGTTATCTAACTTTCGTTAGTTCTACACTTTTCGATTTGAGCAACAGAAAGTCTTCAAAAAAATCGTCTTTTCCTGCTGGTCTATTTTGACAGATTTCTGCCATTATTTGCATTTACTTCTTGTTGATTCCTTTCTGAGTTCTTTTGGGGAATTGAGCTTTTTGAGGGAAGTGCTACAGGAGCTAGTGTTTTAAGGGATGTTTTATTGGTGTTAGAACTGAACCTAAAGACTTATTATCTTGAGTGCACTAATGTTGCTAATAAAGATTGTGTGAAGTTTTGTATGAAGGAAAAATTTCCGGTGTATGGAAGCAATGAGTAATGAGATGAAGGATGGACTAAAGCTCAAGCTTGGGGATGCCACGCATGTCACCCCAAGAAATATACAAGAAGAACAAGCGTCAAAGCTTGGGGATTCCGAAGGCATCCCCCTCTTCATCAATAAAAATCCCAGGTTTCTTCTAAACACTTCATTTTTATTGTTTCATGCACAATTGTGTTGGTCTTGGAGCGTCTTCTTTTTCGTTTTCGTTTTGGTTTTCCATTTGCTTGTTTTTATTAGTTTTCTTAATACATTGGTTTGACCCCCTCTTTCATGCATTGGTTTTCAAATAGTTTGGTTTGGATTGGAAAAGAGTAGGAAAAGTTCATGCTTAAGCGGTAAAAGGAGCTTGTTTTTGACTGTGGCCTATGCTTTGTCATGCCATGCTTGATATTGTTTTGGCTTTATGATTAGTGATCTTTGCTGTAGCATGACATGTTATAAACAATTGAGATTGCTTAATGTGCCTTGGAAGAATCATGCATTGTTTTAGCATATTAAAGCATAGTATTGTGGTATTCTCCTTTGATGTTTTATTTGGGTTGACTTGGCACATGCTCACACCATGTATGACTAACCCAAGTCACCATAGCCTTTATGATCCTTTAGTTTTCAACTTGTAGTATCACTTTATGCTTTGATCAATGATGTTTTGTCGCTCTGCGTGATTATGGCCATTATTGCTCTCTTAGTTGGTCGCTCCTAGTCTTTTGCTAGCCTCCATAAACAAGTATGAGTCCCACTCATGCATCCAACTCCTAAAACCAAGTTATTCCAAAGAGTCCACCATACCTACCTATTAGCATTTGCTATTCCAAGTATATTCATGTTTTTATTTACCTTCTTAATTAAACTTGTTATGTGAAAATTAGTGATTAAAGCTCTCACGAACTTGATGGCACACTTTACTTTTATTGCCCTTAATAAACTTGAACCATTGTGTTGTATATGTTGTATATGCTTACACTTATTTGTTGGGGATTAGCAGAACCATGCTGTCATGGGGAACGCTTTCAACATTGCACTTGTACTTTGTACCTAGTTGATATCATTCTCTTTTGTCTATGGATGTCGTCGGTGTGAAATGAAAGGGGAGCTTGTAAGCCCATGGAGTTATGTATATGTGTTAGAGAAACGCCTGGGCCACTGGTCTAATCCATGTTGTCATGGTGGAAACCAGCAGCGTAACTATAATGAGCTGTCTATGAAGCATTGTTCTTATAAAAAAGAGTCAAATATTGAGAAAAAAGAGAAAAAGAAAAGAGAAAAAAGAGATATATGAAAAGACGAAAGAGATAAAAAAATCACCATATTCCCATGGTAAATAAGAATATTGCTGAAATGCTCGTTGTCTACTTGCCTTGTCATTTTGATATGGGGATTCTTTCGTATCATCGGGCAAGGGGTACTCCGTTGGCGGTTCTCTATGATACACATGTACTTACTATGACAAGAACTTACCGGTAACTAAACTTGAGTAGCATGAGGAGCGACCCTCATATTCAAGGGACATGAGATTTTCAACTTATACTTCATCAAGCATATACACCATAGTTTGTTCACTTTAACCTTAATCACTTCAAGATTCTTATGATAGGGGAAATGAGAGCTGAAAGATATTAAGTATCATAATTTTTGGAAGCTCTTTATGAAACTTGAATCTCTGCTTCCTTCTATGAAGGCCTTTCTTTTACTTTTTTGTTGAGTCTCCACCTTCTACCTTTATGCACCTACTTTGAGAGCATAGTGGCCATTCTTAGTTCTATATGCATTGTCCCAAGACTTATTAATTGATGCATAGCTTTTATATTGCTTGTTTTAAACTATTTGTATCAAGTCACTCTTATGAACTTTGAAGGTGTCCTATGCATTTATGTTTGCTACTCTATGAGGGACAAGCTGAATGCCACTATGCTATGTTTTCTTTATGTGAAACAAACAAACGTCTTGCAAAGCATTGTTATTCATGAATCTTTTGTTTATGCCTTTTCATGTTGCAACATAGTTTCCATGTCTTATTGTTAGAACTTTATCTTTCATGCTATGTTGAAGTACTATGATCCCAGCTATCAATGTTTTACAAATACTTTGATCAAGTTTATGATGGTTCATGTCACCTCAAAAATTATTCTTTCTTTTTATCACTTACCTACTCGAGGATGAGCACGAGTTAAGCTTGGGGATGTTGATACGTTGCAAACGTATCTATAATTTTTGATGTTCCATGCTTGGTTTTATCTACTTTCTTATGTTTTGTCCACACTTTGGAGTACTTTTCATATGATTTCTTGGACTAACCTATTAACAAAGAGCCATAGTGCCAGCTGCCTGTTTTCTGCTGTTTTTGGTTCTAGGAAGTCAGAAAATGAATAATCTCGGAATTGGAAGGGACAAAAGCCAAAGTCGATATTTTACCAAAAGACTCACGGAGCCAGAAGACGAGACGGAGGGGGGCCACAGGGTGGCCACACCATATGGTGGCGCGGGCTAGCCCTGGCCGCGTGTAACACCCTCGAATCAGCCCTATGCAAGTTTTAGCCCTTTCCGCCAAACCCGCATAGAAACGATTTAAGGACGCCCACCAGGCACTTTCGTGCGGGTGGAAAACGAAGTAATACCATTACACAACAGTCCTCAATGGGACCCACAGAGCATATATACATCAGCGAATCCATGAGTCAAGAATGCAGATATAATATACAAAGATCCAAATCACCTTGAAAACGATAGAGCGTCCGACTACGGACAAGATGCAAATGGGGCTAAGAGCCCTGAAGAGTAACCAATGGCGTCCATAACCCTGCCCAGGCCAAGCCGGAAGGGTAACCTTGCTAACGACGGCAATCTCAACCCTGCTAAAACAAAAGGGGTGCCGACAAAGGGCAAGGGAAAAAGAGGAGCGTCAGTACTGAGGCCAGCACATGGCGAGACTAGAATTCGGCGCCTCTCACCTACATAGGTATGGTGGGCTGAAGCGGCAGGGTGTAGGAGGCCAGTAGAGGCCGAGGAGGTCGCGTGGCCCACGTGTCCTAGGCGAGGCCGGGCTCGGCGGCGACGGAGGAGATCTCGGGGGGCGCGGGGTCGTGGCCGAGGTCGGCGGCGACCGGGGGAGCAGAGGGTGCTGGGGACCGGAGGACGACGACGAGGTGGGGGTCCGCGGCGGCGCGACGACGAGCAGGAGGAGAGAGGGCCGGGGCTCGGGCAACGCGGGGTGCGGGGAGGCCCGGGGTGGAGCAGCGTCGTGGGGGCGGACGAGGAGGTGGCAGCGGGGCACAGGCGGCCGGGGGGAATCGAGCCGGGGGTGGAAGGAGGCGCAGGTGGGGTTCTGGGGACGGGGCGAGGTGGTGGGACCAGGGCAAGACGCGCGCCCAGGGGTTTGGTGGGGCGGCAGGTGGGGCCAGGCCCGCGGGGAGACAGGAGGCGTGGGGACCGGCGCGTGGGCGGGAGATGAGGTGGCGTGCGGCGCGTTTGGTGGGGCTGGCGCGTGGGGCGTGCGTGCGTGGCGTGTTTGTGTGTGTGGAAGGGTGGACAGGTGGAGGGCAGTGGGGCCAGGAGGTTGAGGTGGCGCACAGGGAGTGGCCGGGGTGAGGTGGAGGGGGCTGGGTAGGATTAGGGGTAGGGTATAAAAAGGTTTGGGTAGCTCTGGTTTTTGTACTGTGGGTGGCCGACTGGGTCGGATCGGCCCGGTATGGCTGCCCCCTTAAAATAAAATAAATATTTTATTATTTAAAACAGGGCTTTTGCAAACCGTATTTAGACAAACCAAAATATTCCGGAGACCCAGAGTTTTAATTTGAATAGAGAAGAGAATATTTAGAAAACATAACTAGGCGTTTCGAAACTAGTTTTAGACAAAACCATGCATGATGATGACAATGCTCAAATGCAATGTGGCATGATGACATGAGCATGTGGTCATGATGATGCAATGCACAAAAACACCGCGATTTTCTAGTAGTGGTTTTTGCGGGGTGCCACAATTTGACACCACTAACAATGGATCTCGCCCTCGAGATCCGCCTCATGGTACCGGGAAGAAAGCCGGCGATCTGAATCTTCACACGTTGTGTAGATCCTCGCGACACCACTAACAAGAGGTCGTCTTCCGTGATCGTCGAGAGAACACTCCGGTAACAAAGGACGAAGGAAAAGGTATCCACAAATAAGGCCACCTCTAACTTCGATAGAAAGAGAGAACCGATGCATCTAATCCACTTCAATGTACGAGAGCAAATAGATTGAGTAGTCGGTATGGGGGCCAATCCATCACGCACCCAAACTATTACTCCGCACAATCAGTAGAAAAGCATGCAACCATTCTCGGAGCCAGACTGAAGATCTCGACAATCGAGGTGCAGAACAAAGGAGTGATGCAGGCTCTGCATCGGATCTGGCGTAGATGATGTCGTCACGTCGAAAAACACCGGAAGGCACCACAAGGAACAGAGAGAAGTCCAACAGATGAAGGATTCCTCAGATAGCATGAAGACCGGAGGTAGAAACACCGTTGCCAAAAGAGGAAGCGAAACCCTAAAGGTACGGCAGAAAACCCACCCTCGAGAAATCCTGGACTAGAAGAAGGTAAGAGAGTAGATTTAAAACATGTAGAGGTAAGAGGAGAACAGCGGAGGGGTAAGGAGTAAAATCAGACCTAATCAGATCTATCCAACCGATTTTGCAAAATAGTTTTGACACTCTACTTCGGCCGTTAGCTAGGTTATCCTACAGGCTGGACTTGTGGGGTATCGCAACTGCTGGGCTCTGATACCACTTTGTAACACCCTCGAATCGGCCCTATGCAATTTTTAGCCCTTTCCGCCAAACCCGCATAGAAACGATTCAAGGACGCCCA
This sequence comes from Avena eriantha, assembly GCA_910589775.1. Lineage (NCBI taxonomy): Eukaryota > Viridiplantae > Streptophyta > Magnoliopsida > Poales > Poaceae > Avena > Avena eriantha. The sequence goes on along the minus strand of OU342743.1, from coordinate 285,329,536 downwards.
CCAGGCACTTTCGTGCGGGTGGAAAACGAAGTAATACCATTACACAACAGTCCTCGATGGGACCCACAGAGCATATATACATCAGCGACTCCATGAGTCAAGAATGCAGATATAATATACAAAGATCCAAATCACCTTGAAAACGATAGAGCGTCCGACTACGGACAAGATGCAAATGGGGCTAAGAGCCCTGAAGAGTAACCAATGGCGTCCATAACCCTGCCCAGGCCAAGCCGGAAGGGTAACCTTGCTAACGGCGGCGATCTCAAACCCGCTAAAACAAAAGGGGTGCCGACAAAGGGCAAGGGAAAAAGAGGAGCGTCAGTACTGAGGCCAGCACATGGCGAGACTAGAATTCGGCGCCTCTCGCCTACATAGGTATGGTGGGCTGAAGCGGCAACGCAGCGACACGAAACAACCTATAGAGACTCTGTAATACTGGCGGCTATTAGAGAGGGATAAGAAAGACCTATTCGGATCCAAACTGATACTAACACCAAACATACCCATCCTGGTATTCCCCCTCGAGACCAAACGAGGAAGTCCAGCCGAGGAAACTCACACGGTTGGCAGTTTTATTTAATCTTTCCATGGCAGTTATCCAACTTACTCGTCATCTCAGATGTAAGTCAAATTATAACAGTAAACTTTAGTTATAGTAGTCTATGATCGAGAAACTGTGCTCCAATTCATCCATAACCGCGGACACGGCCTTTCGAAAAGATTTAACCCTGCAGGGGTGCACCAAAGTATCCACACGCACTTCGACCCTTTTTGCCAGATCAATTAACATACACCCATCGGTATGTCGGCGGGGCCTAAGTCATGACATTTCCCAGACCCAAAGCAAGTACATGGGGGGCCACCCCACTAAGCTACCCGCAACGAAGTCGGCTGGCTCTAAGGCGGACCCAGGGTTTGCGACGACGGCTGTAAACGACTGGGAACCCGAAAAGGGGACTAGGCTTGTCGATACCGCGAAAACGTGCCGCGGTCCAAAACAGTATAGGTGCTCTGCGCACAAATTAAATAAAGCAATAACATGGCATAAGTACAGAATAGTAATAAAGCCCCAAACTACTTGTGGCCCCCGGTACAGTACTTTGAAATCAGGTAGTAAGCCGATGGGGGTGCCCACACACTCCACCTATGGTTAGCGCGCTCGATCTCGGAATAGGTGTCAAGAACTCGGGTCCTAGGGGACACTAGTGAGCGGTTAAGAACCAAATAATTACTATTACCCACCGGTGCCTCTGCATTAATCTACCAACCACATTAATTAACAAACTGTAATTAGAATCCTGATCAGCTCCACCATTAAACATCTACCAACCTCCCCACAACTGTGGAACATCGACATCGCGAAGCAACACCTGAGCAAGCAACTACGACTCGCGGGGCCAACTGTTTAACAAGCAACAGGTAATAGGAGGTGTCCAAGGCTATATATTGGCTGCAGGAATATAACTGGTACGGAACACTAAAGCATTGCGACACGGATAGCAATAGATCAACAGGAGGGAAAAAAAGACTATAGATGCAAAATAGGTAGAAGGGGGAGAGATGCTCGCCTGGAAAACACAACCGAAGGATCATATCCGAAGAACTTGTCGATACTCGCATCAACTCATCGGCCTACTCCGCGAAGAAGCAAACACTAGCACAAACACCGGATGCACTATTTAATACTACGGCAAAAGATCCGGCATGCTTATGATATAATGCAGAGATGAACAATTTAATATGCGACAGTCCATAATGTCATATTATAAAAATAATGGGGGTCTCGGATAGGGAATCACATTAGGGTTCGGCGAACTTGGGCTCCGAGGGGTTCGGGGTTCGACAGGGTTCAATGGGGATCGGTCTCGGCGGGAACGTTCTCGGACAATGGAGGTGGTCGAAGAACTTGGTTTGGCGTCGGAGGATCATCGGGTTCGCCCTGGTAGGTGTCGGTCTTGGCGTTCCGATGGATCGGCCTTCGGATCTTGGTCGGGTCGCCGGTAGATCTTGGCGTTGCATGTCGAAGATCTTGTCGGGTCCTCGGATCGGGTCGGTCTTGGCGTTCGGGAAGAAGAACTTGGCGTTCCGCAGCGAAGTTCTTGTCGTACCAGTGGCGATCTTGGCGGTCTTCGGATCCGGGTCTCTCGTCCGGGAAGGAGTACTTGTCGCTTCTGAGGTCTTCGGGTTCGGGAAGGAGATGTCGGTGTTCTCGGGTCCAAGGAGAACTTGATTCGGCATCGGCCTTGATGGTAGAAGATCTTGACGACAACATGGTTTTCCGAGTGACGTTACGCTATCCGTGGCGGCGAAGATCTTGTCGGCAGGGACACTGCAGAAGCACTGACCGGGTGACATTGCCAAAGGAGGAGGTGAAGCGAGCGTAGGCAGCACCCGTGCTTGGGCTCACGCGGCGGCAGAAGACGGCGGCTCAGTCGATGACGCAGGCGGGTGAGGCGGCCAAGGAGGAGGCGGGCCCACCACGAGGAAGGTGCACGCGGTCAGAAGGGTCCTTGGCGGCAGTCATGGGCACGGCCGGCGGGGTCGCTGCCGGGGACACACGGCGCCCTCGGAGCCGGGTCGGATGCGCGGGGCAAAGGAGGCCGCAGACGCGGTGCTGCTCCAGGGAGGCACGGGAGGAGGTGGCGACCGAGGCAACGGGAGCCCGCAAGGCAGAGGAGCAGCGGCGCGGCCGGGGCCCGCTCGCGGCGGCGACCGGGTGTAGGAGGCGAGCGGAGGCCGAGGAGGTCGCGTGGCCCGCGTGGCCCAGGCGAGGCCGGGCTCGGCGGCGATGAAGGAGATCTCGGGGGGAGCCGGGTCGTGGCCGAGGTCGGCGGCAATCGGGGGAGCAGAGGGTGCTGGGGACCGGAGGACGACGACGAGGTGGGGGTCCGCGGCGGCGCGACGGCGGGCAGGAGGAGAGAGGGCCGGGGCTCTGGTAACGCGGGGTGCGGGGAGGCCCGGGGTGGAGCGGCGTCGTGGGGGCGGACGAGGAGGTGGCCGCGGGGCACAGGCGGCCAGGGGGAATCGAGCCGAGGGTGGAAGGAGGCGCATGTGGGGTTCTGGGGATGGGGCGACGTGGTGGGACCGGGGCGGGACGCGCGCCCAGGGGTTTGGTCGGGCGGCAGGTGGGGCCGGGCCCGGGGGGAGACAGGAGGCGTGGGGACCGGCGCATGGGCGGGAGATGAGGTGGCGTGCGGCGCGTTTGGTGGGGCTGGCGCGTGGGGCGTGCGTGCGTGGCATGTTTGTGTGTGTGGAAGGGTGGACATGTGGAGGGGAGTGGGGCCAGGAGGCTAAGGTGGCGCACAGGGAGTGGCCGGGGTGAGGTGGAGGGGGCTGGGTAGGATTAGGGGTAGGGGTAGGGTATAAAAAGGTTTGGGTAGCTCTGGTTTTTGTACTGGGGGTGGCCGACTGGGTCAGATCGGCCCGGTACGGCTGCCCCCTTAAAATAAAATAAATATTTTATTATTTAAAACGGGGCTTTTGCAAACCGTATTTAGACAAACCAAAATATTCCGGAGACTCGGAGTTTTAATTTGAATAGAGACGAGAATATTTAGAAAACATAACTAGGCGTTTCGAAACTAGTTTTAGACAAAACCATGCATGATGATGACGATGCTCAAATGCAATGTGGCATGATGACATGAGCATGCGGTCATGATGATGCAATGCACAAAAACACCGCGATTTTCTAGTAGTGGTTTTTGCGGGGCGCCACACCGCGCCACCAGGTGGTGTGGCCCCCTGGCCGCCCACCGACCTTGCCTCTTCGCCTATAAGATTCCTCCTGATGCAAAAACCCTAGATAGTACAGCCTCCAGCCACGAAAAGTTCTCCAGCGCCACCGCCACTGAAGGGGAGATTCGGGGGACAGAAAGTCTCTGTTCTAGCACCCTGCCAGGACGGGGAAGTCCCCTCGGAGCCATCTCCATCGATCTCCACCACCATCTCCATCACCGTTGCTCATTCCCATGATGATGAGGGAGTAGTTCTTCCTCAAGGCTAAGGGTTCTACCGGTAGCTAAGGGTTCTACCGGTAGCTATGCATGATCATATTGTGATCATGAGCTTTATAATCAAGTAGATCTACTTTGCTACTCAAGTGCTTTAATAGATCTGTGCTCTCCCCATGTGTAAAAGTGACAGCGTGCACACTGTGGTGGCACTTAGGCTAGAGATTACAAATACTTGTTATGAGTTATATTTGGAGTTCGATGTCTCCATGAAATTGTTGTGTTTTTTGGAACTATCTAGAGCTCAAGGTGACGGTGTGGGGTTATCTAGATGGGGAAAGCGAACTTTGAGGTGTGCTGTTATAGCCCTACCATGGATTAGAGTGTTTAACCGGAGAGTAGTTCAGAGTAGTATCATAAAGAGATGATATTTATATGAGAGTGTTCACTAGCGAAAGTATGATCCCTAGGCCTTGTTTCGAAGCACTGAAACACTGTTTGCTATTAGATCTATTACATGTTTGCTTGCTTCTATCTTTATTTCAGTTTTACTTTAGTCTTTTCCACGCCATCAAGCTATTTTCTATCACCGTTACCACTTATAATTATCCATACCACTTGTATTTCACTATCTCTTCGCCGAACTAGTGCACCTATACACCTGGCAAGTGTATTGGGTGTGTTGGGGACACAAGAGACTTCTTGTATCTTGATTGTAGGGTTGCTTGAGAGGGGATACCTTTGACCACTTCCTCCCTGAGTTCGATAAACCTTGGGTAATCCACTTAAGGGAAAACTTGTTGCTGTTCCACAAACCTCTGCACTTGGAGGCCCAACAATTGTCTACAAGAATAGAAGTGCGTAGACATCAAAGTGGCTAGCGGGTGTCTGTCTCTCATTCAATAGTTGATATAGCATTTACAACGGAGGGCCCCGAAAGGGTGTAATAGAGACAACTGTTGGATCCATGTTGTGGTTGGAAAGTTCATAGACTAGAAGCAGTTCTATTGCGAAAGCCCTAACAACCATGTAAAACTTGCAATAGATAAAGTAGAGCCGTCTAACTTTATTTTGCAGGAGGGCATGTGATTATGACATGGCATTGGTCGTTACGAAGGTAAAGTAGTTTACTTTTCTATTACTAAGTAGTATAGTAATAGTCATCGTTCCGATGAACGACCTAGTGGAGGCGTCGTGGACTTGGCGTCAAACCAAGGGCAAGATAGAGATCATGCCGGAGCGCTGATGGAGATCAAGGCGCAAGAAGGACCATATCATATCACAGTATACATATGATGTTGATATCTGTTTTACATCTTATTGTGTGCTAGTATTTAGATACTCAACGGTAGCAAATAAGATAATCCCTATCTAATTCCAATGTTCCGTGTTCCCCTTGTGTGTGCACCACCAAGAAAGTTCTTCGGTATGAGGCGATCCATAGTACAGGCATGGGTGTCAGACATATCTATGTTCGCATACAATGGGTGTAAGCCATGTTGCACAGCGAATACACACAAGTTAGATTTGGCGAGCCTAGCATGTGTAGACATGGCCTCGGAACACAAGAGATCGAAAGATCGAGCATGGGTCACATGGATGATGTGATTGGCATTATTGAATGTCTACCTTTGAGGCTGCACTAATGGCCGTGACGATCGGGGGAGATGCGGAGGATAGGGATCATATGATCACTAAAATCATCCAATTATAAATTGATCTCTTATTATAAACTTAGTCTAGATGTTTGTTTGCAAATATCTTAGTAGGTCATGGCCTGTCCCATTGAGGTCCTTTGCGACCATGGGAATATATTTCTTATATGGAACTTAGAAAAAGGGTCCAACTTCATAGATTAATACCCACGCCTGAGGGATATCCTCGTAAAAGGTGATCTTCTCTTCTTGATACAATAACCATTAGGAGATAATTCGATGACTCTGGAATGTTTGTGTTTTCTCCATAATCATCCAATAAGCCATTCGCCATTCGATGGAGAGTTGGACTGCAACTTTGTATTGTGCAAAATCTGGCACATAAAGTATGAGCCGTTGGATAGGTTTTCCTCCATCATGGATGAAAAGAGAATGTTTGGAAAAACACTTAGTGATCTTGCATTAGAGTTGAGAACTCTTGGAAGGGCTTGATTGCAATGGAGGTCATGGATGAAAAGGGTATATGTTAGATGTACAAATTATAAATGTGGCTCTTGCAAAACTCGTTGCAGTTTGCAAAGTATTTGATACTTGTCCCGTTTCGTGAAAATAGGAGGATCTGCTTGAGAATTGCTGATTTTGAGGGAGCGTGACTTGATGACGGCAAGCAAAACAGTTGATGGCCGACATCACCTCTTTCCTCAAAGTTTGTCATTTGGATTAGTGGACTTGAATATAATTTGTAATCCTTGTTTGTGTGTCTTGCTTTTGGCGAGACAATTATTCATATGCACAAGTTACAAGCCAGTTTGTACTATTCTTATGAACAATATTGTTATGGTCACATTACGATTACAAACAAGTTATTCTCATCACTATTTTAATGATAATGGTTTAAACATTTATTAAAGGATTAGAATGCTAAAAGATATCCAAAGTTTAATAATGTAATGACACTATAATTTAAGTCATTTTGGTTATTGCATGTTCTTTATGAAGATCAGGGTCCTAGATGCTTAATCTAGAGACTTTGCAAAACCATGCCTCTTGGGCAGAATGACTAAAACTCCGCATTTTGGTAAAACGGTGATATGCGAAGAAATGTTGAATCGTATACATAGTGATTGTTGGGGATATACTTTCCGGGTATCCTCACAGTTCCTCACTCACCAGGGTGGCCCAGTTTGGGTTAGAGCTTTGCTTCACGGGCGGCCCAGTCAGGGAGAAAGACGGAGTCCAATCCGGCTACGGGAAGGCCTAGAAGACTTACCGACTTAGGCCCATAATGTTACTTGTAGTTCAAGATGTACTCTCTAACCGACTCTTAGACGTAGTCGGATAGATCTCTCCTGTAAACCTTAGGCCGGATATCTATATAAGCTGTCCTAGGGAGAGCCTTAGGGCATAACCTCAATAGTCTAAAATCTCAACTCGCACAGGCAAAACCGTTGTAACCCATATTCCGGCTCTGCCGTATTACTGGATTGCTAGCAGGAGTAGGGTCCGTCCAAAGCCGGCGGATTTGAACCTGGGTAAACTTGTGTGCTCACCGTCCCAGAATACCGTACGTCTCACACCCCTCTCTTCCGCACGCCTCGAGGACCTCCTCATGGCGTACTTGTCCTCAATCCGACGATAGTTGGCGCCCACCGTGGGGCATGTGAGCTTCGGATCTGTGTTCCGAGCGGAATCTGCAAGAATGGGAATCGGCGAGACTATCGCCGTCGGTCGCATCCTCTACGCCAGCGACGTCCCTCTCATCGTTCTCGATGAGACTTGGATTCCGGCAAGGGAGGCCGCGAGTGCCTACACAATCATGTCCTTTGGTGAGATCGATGTTTACATCGGTTTTGCTGAACCTACCCAACCCACCCCAGCGATGATGATAGAGGCAGAAGGATTTTCTGGGTCCCCTTTGTCCGCGGAGGAGGTAGAGTTCCGGGTCTCAGAAAACCCTAATCCCACCCAGCCAGCACCAGTTGCGGAGATAGTGGAGAAACCCGAGCCTAAAGAATACCTAGCGGACCAAGTCGAATCTGGAGTGGATCTCCCTGGAGAAGCCGGATCCCAGATCGATCCACCCATGGAAGTCGAAATCAAGGAGGAGCATATCAACGACACTGATTCCGGCTCTGATGATGCCGCGACAGACAGGCCTCTCCTAAGGTACCTCAGGAAGCACGCGTCGCACTTCGTCGGATATGTGGGATCTAGATCCGGCTCTGCTGATGCTGGAGAAACACCGACTCGGTGCTGGAGGCAATCAGAACAAATGCCGACGTTCCCGCATCTTCGGATGAATCTATGACGTCGGCAGATTTCCGAAAGTTCTCCGCGGAATACGAAGAGGAGTGCAACTCCAAAGCTGCATAAGAAGGAGAATCCATGGATGAAGGATCCCGGGAACACTCTCCCAAAGCGCAGGATGAAATGGACGTCGGAGATAATCCCGAAGTCCAGATGTCCGAAAGTACTGATCAGAGCTTGACTCTAGGAAACGGACCCAAAGCCGTCTTTGCTACCGGCGCTGCCAAGAAGGCAAACAAGAAGAATAAGAAAAACAAGACCCCGGCAAAAGACCCTCTGATAGAGGAGGTGATTGCCGAGGAATACGAGGAAGACTTGGATGGAGCACTTATCCCAGACGAGCCGAAAAAAGAAGCATCGGTGGATGGACACGTGATCACAGAAGGTGCGCGTAAACTCATCGATGCCGCATTAACCACACCTATCCCTACAGCTGCAGAACTTACTGCAGATGAGCTGGACGAAAGGGCGCAGGCCCTAGAAGCACGTCGTCAACAACTCCTCGATGAAGCCAAAAACATCGAGGTGGAGAAGAAACGCATGTCAAACAAGGAATACATGTCTCGTCTACATCAAAAGACACGGAAGCGTCACATAGATGACAACCAATTCCCACGTGTCCGTGCCGTCCTTTTTGGAGATGAGATGGGGAAGCCACGGAAGGATAGCAACGGAGATTGGGTATACCCAACACTATTACAAAATACCGTGGCAGCCCGAGAAATTCTATCGGCTAATCCAGGACTAGAGGAGATCCGTTTGGGTATCAAGCTACTCAACAAGGGACTGGAACAGCAAAAGGTCGCCCTGTCCGGAAGTCAAAAACTGGTCTCGGATTCCGACCAATGTCGCACAGATCCGGCATGGGCTGGCGTAAGATCCCACTATGTTCGACCGCAGTATCATCACCCCGAACACAGGGAAGACAATTATTCAAAAACCGGATCGTCAGGACAGCATTACAGAACTTCACGTAACTGGAGCAACGTTGCCCAGCGGCCGATAAAGATGCCATCGCTACCCTGAATCCGACGAACCCTCCCCGACGAGAATCTAAGGATCGAAGGGGAGAAGATAAAGAAAAAAGACGGGAGGAGGATCGTCAAAAAATGCCACCTCCTAAGTATACAAGCCGTCCGGTTGAACCTCACCATGGTGGGAACGACGGACGAAGGAATGACGGAAACCACGCTGGAACAAGCTGGCAGGGGGCTCGTCGTAGTCAAGATCCTCCCCAGAACCGGAATAATGACGTTCCGGATGGAGGCTGGCGATCAGCCGGAAACTACCCAGCTGCCCCACCCTCTCCACCACACAGTCATAACAATGACCCCCATGAAGGGCAAGAAGGACGACATGGCGGAGGAGGTGGTGGTAGAAGCCGAAGTTCGGCTCCGCGGCACCGCAGCCACAGCCGGCATTTGGGATGATCTCTATCCCCGAACGACGCAAGGCACAGGATCAACTCCAACATAGAGGCGCGGCGCTATGAAAACGATGACGTGTATGTGGGCCCAAAGTGCTTCGGACCACGCATTAGAGCTACAAAATTCCCGGAAGGATTTGCTATCTCAAGACATATCCAAGCCTACGACAGCATTGCTCGGTCAGACACATGGTTACAAGATTTCTTCCAAGCTTGTTGCATTGCTAAGGGCGGAAACAGCCTGGTCGCAACCCGATATCTCCCACTCATGTTGCGAAAGACGGCACGATCATGGCTCAATCAACTTCCGGCGAATACCATCCATAACTGGTATGACCTGCAAAGTGCGTTCTTTCGAAATTTCGAAGGCACATATCGGAGGCCCTGTACTGTTGGAGACCTACAGCGTTGCACCCAGAAAGCCAGGGAAACTTGCCGGACGATGGATCGACACCAAGAACTCCTGCGAAGGAGTACATGATCAAACTGCGATTGAAGCTTTCATCGCAGGTCTCCCAATTGGTTTACTGCGCCATCGCTTGAAGTGTGACAAGGTTACTGATTTGGGAGAGATGATAGAAATAGCGAGCAAGTATGCAGATGCTGACGACGATGCAGAAGGATTACTCAACGTCCTGGTTGTGCCTCAGTCGGCAAAACAACCAAAGCAACAAGCTCAGAAGCGCAAAAATACCTCGGAAGAAAAACCCAACGCGGAAACAGCGGTGGTTACTACCGTTTTCGGGTCTGGAGGACGGGGAGGACGTGGTGGAGGCCGCGGGCGTGGCCGTGGGACATCAAGGGTCCAAGGTAGAGGAGAACAACAACCAGGCAAAACCTACACTTGGGCCGACATTGCCAATAACCCATGTGTGCATCACCTAGACGCCAATGGGGGCTCGTCCCGCACCAACGCTGAATGTCGTTTTAATGACGACATCAAGAGAGATGATACCGCAGGCTACAAAGCTCAGCGGAAGAAGGGAAAGAAAAATCCCGAGAAATACAAAGAGACCAAGGAAGATTCCGACATGGAGGAAGTTGATGCTTCAAATCCCAAGTCGGATGGGAAGAAGACCTTTCCCACCAAAAAGGACACTTATGTCACCTTCCTCGGACCAGCAAAGGTCAAGAAAGTAGTTCTCCACGAGCTCAATACAACAGTTCCGGCTATCCCTCAGTATTTGGACTAGTCGGACGTGGCAATCACATTTGACCGCGCTAATCATCCGCCTAAGTTGCACAGGCGAGGAAAATACGCTTTAATCGTCAATCCACTCATTGACGGTTATGGTTTCTCCAAGACCCTCATGGACGGTGGTAGCAGCATCAATATTCTCTATGTCAAAACGCTACGCCGGATGAAGATCTCAGAAACACAACTGAACCATAGCTCTATGATCTTTCACGGAGTTGTCCTAGGAAGACAAGCTAATTCCCTAGGAGAGATTACTTTGGATGTTACCTTTGGAACTCCAAAGAATTATCGGACGGAGGCACTTTCCTTCAAAGTGGTCCCGTTCAAGAGCACATACCACGCTATATTCGGACGTCCGGCTTACTGGGCTTTCATGGCTCGTCCGTGTTACATTTACAATATGATGAAAATTCCAGGTCCCAACGGCGTGATCACCATCAAGGATACCCGAAGAAGGCGTGAGAGTGCGAGGATGGAAATGCCGCCTTTGCCGAAGCCGTGCTGCACGCCTAGGAGTACCAGGAGATCAAGAAGAATGTAGATCCGTCCGAGATGCCCACAACGAAGAAAGAGGTGACAAAGCCAAACCCGGAGTTCAAGGCATCAGAAGAGACGAAGAAGGCGCCACTGAAGGATGACGACCCCTCCAAGGTGACCCAGATAGGCGCAGGCCTAAGTAGCGCATAGGAAAGCACGCTCGTCAAGTTCCTCCAAGCAAATCAAGATATCTTCGCATGGCAGCCATCTGACATGAACGGACTACCTAGGGAACTTGCCGAGCACTCTCTAAATGTAAACCCGAATGCTAAACCCGTCAAACAGTCCTTACGGCAGTTTGGCGATGAAAAGCATAAGGCAATAGCTAAGGAACTAGCACGGCTCGAGTTAGCCGGATTCATAGAAGAGGTCATCCATACTGATTGGTCGGCCAAGCCTGTAATGGTCCCCAAAAAGGACACCACTGATTTAAGGATGTGTGTTGATTATACTGTCTTGAACAAGGCTTGTCCAAAAGATCCGTTCGCTCTGCCTAGAATTGATCAAGTCATCGATTCTACGGCAGGCTCGGAACTCCTCTGTTTTCTCGACGCATATTCCGGTTATCACCAAATCCGGATGAAGGAATCTGACAATGTAAAAACTTCATTCATAACCCCCTTTGGAACCTTATGTTTTGTTACGATGCCTTTTGGGCTGAAGAATGCAAGAGCTACGTACCAGCGCACGATGCAGCGTTGCCTCCATGACCAACTCGGAAGCAATGTACATGCATACGTGGATGATATTGCGGTGATGTCCAAAAAGAAGGAAACACTGATTTCCGACTTGGAGGAGACGTTCGCCAATCTACGAAAATACAACATCATGCTTAACCCGAAGAAATGCTTCTTTGGAATACCAGCCGGAAAATTGTTAGGTTTCATCGTGTGTCAAAGAGACATAGAGGTGAACCGAGACAAAATCAAGGCTATTCTCAATATTTCCAGGCCAACTCGCCTAAAGGACGTAAAAAGATTAACTGGTTGCATTGCTGCGGTCAGTCGATTTGTAATCCGGCTTGGTGAAAGAGCCGCACCATTATACAAACTCTTGAAGAAGACCAAGAATTTTGTCTGGTCTGACGAAGCTGAAGATGCACTACAAGACCTGAAGAAAGTACTCTCATCTGCTCCTATCCTTGCAGCGCCGGAACCTTAGGAACCGATGTTGCTTTACATTGCTGTGACAAATAAGGTTGTCAGTATCGTCATGGTGGTGGAGAGACCAGAAGAAAATCAGGAAAACCTGGTGCAGCGTCCGACATACTTTGTCAGCGAGGTCCTGACAGAATCAAAACAGTGGTATCCGCACTATCAAAAGTTGGCTTACGGTGTTTTTCTAGCATCTCGTAAGTTACGACACTATTTTCAGGAGCATCCAATTACCGTGGTGAGCAAAGCTCCCATGAGAGATATAATCAACAACAGCGACGCCACAGGACGCGTCGCCAAATGGGGCATAGAGCTTGCAGCTTTTCATATTGAGTACAAACCCCGGACAGCAATCAAATCCCAAATCCTTGCTGACTTTGTCGCTGATTGGACATAGACGGAGGAGAACATGGTCCTCCCTGAGTCGGAATATTGGACCCTCTTTTTCGATGGGTCTAAGGCTCGAGGGGGCTCGGGGGCTGGCGTGGTGCTCAAATCACCCCAAGGAGATAAACTTTTATACATGTTGCAGATCCACTTCACAGCGACAAACAATATTGCCAAGTATGAAGCACTACTGCATGGAATCCGGATTGCTAAGGATATTGGCATCCGACGTTTGATGTGTTACGGAGATTCAGATCTTGTTGCTCAACAAGTGTCGGATATTTGTAATGCAAATAAACACATGGCAGCATATAAAGCTGTCGTGGATGATCTATCTAAATCGTTTGAAGGGTTTGAATTTCAACACATCCCTCGAGCAGAAAATGAGGAAGCAGATGCACTATCTCGAATAGGCTCTGCACGGAAAGAGGTCCCGGATGGCGCGTTTTTAGAGCACCTCAAAGTTCCCTCGATAAAGGGAGTAGATGAGGAATATCCAACCAAATCCGACTCACCTTTGATAGCAGTTCTGGTTGTAATTCCCAGCTGGACTCAACCCTACCTCGATCATTTGGTTGATGGCAAATTACCCAAAGACGAGGTGATGAGCCGGCAGATTATCCGACGAGCAAAAGCCTATACTATTGTTAAGGGTGAGCTCCATAAACGGAGTGTTTCTAGGGTTTTTCAGTGCTGTGTATCTCCGGAAGAAGGAGTGGAAATCTTAAGGGAAATCCACGAAGGCGATTGTGGTCACCACGCTGCAGCCAAATCTTTAGTGGCAAAAGCTTTTCGACATGGATTTTTCTGGCTTACAGCTCAGGCAGATGCCAAACGATTAGTCAAGACATGCAAAGGCTGCCAAAAGTACGCCAAGCAAGCTCATGTTCCCACTGCGAACAATACCTATAACATGGCCTTTTGCGGTCTGGGGGCTTGATATGGTAGGACCTTTTAAACGAGTTCCAAGTGGATTTACTCACCTCTTAGTGATGGTGGATAAATTCACCAAATGGATCGACGCTAAACCTGTCACTAGTTGTGATGGAGCAACAGCCAAAAGATTTGTCGAGGATGTTATAATCCGGTATGGTTATCCGCATAGCATTATCACGGACAACGGGAGTAACTTTTCTATGGGAGCACTGGCCGAATTCTGTGACGAGCAAAATATCCGGCTTGACATTGCGTCAGTCGCACATCCACAGGCTAACGGACAAGTCGAAAGAGCAAATGGTTTAATTCTACAAGGCCTGAAACCAAGACTCGAAGCACCACTACGACGTGTTGCGGAGGCTTGGGCAGAGGAACTACCCTCTGTCATTTGGAGTTTACGAACAACTCCGAACAGGTCAATAGGATACACACCTTTCTTCTTGGTCTATGGCGCAGAAGTAGTTCTTCCTAGCGATTTAATTCATACTTCCCCTAGAGTGGCCACGTATATCGAAGAGGATGCCGAGATTTCTCGACTTAGTCGAAGAAGTTCGCGTCATTGCTGAAATGAGATCTACAGCCTATCAGCAGAAGTTACGCAAGTATCGTAGCTAGAGAGTCTGAACTAGATCTTTCAATAAAGGTGATTTGGTTCTCCGGCTTGTGCAACAAAGAAAGCACAAACTTTCCCTAGTATGGGAAGGGCCATTTTTAGTTAGTAGAGTATTGCACAATGGATCGTACTACTTAACTGACATGAGGCCAGTCAAAGAAAGACCTGCTACTAAGAAGAGAAAGAGAGCTGGAGGCAGTACAAATCCGAATGAGTTAGACAGAACGTGGAATATTGCTCAGCTACGTCCCTTTTATTCTTAGTTTATCTTTCTTTGTAATCATACATATGTACATGTTTTGTGAGAAATAAAAGTTTTGGTTGCCTCAAAGTTTTTCTGAGAAGTTTTTACCATCTTATTTCCCAAATGATCATGTCATAGTCGAAAATCCCAGAATGCTTGAAAGTACTTTATGCTCATGTTCGTTCTGGTCTAGATTTCCGATTCTAAAACTGCTGCTTTCGGGTATAATTCTAAAATTTCTAGTCTTTACTTTGGTCATTTATCTGATTGCTAGATGCGGGCATTTTCCGAGTAGTGAATTGTTGGTACTGGAAGCCGGCTTTGTTTCCGAGTTTAAACTGGTTTAGCAATTGAGCTCCGTTGCTCGGCAAAGTTTTCGGGAGAAGGTTTAGCCGGCTCACGAAAGAGACGAGGCGGAAAGCCAAATAAACGATAAGTAGAGGCGAAAAAGTATAAGTGCTTATGTAAGCATTTCAGGCACGCAAAAATTTCAAAAAGTCAAAAGTGCTGAATAGATCAAAAGCTTAGCACTAGCAAGATAAATAGTACTTAATATTTACAATCGCATCAGGCTTTTTCCGGAATAATACATAAATTTCTGGTCTATGATGCAGGAGGAGATGAAGGAGCTGCCGGCTCGCTGGTTACTCTGCCTTGATATCTTTCCGAGATGTCCGCATACGAGTTGGTGCGTTCATCATCAGAAACTTCTTCGGTTTCTTCTATGGGAGGAGGCGGAGTATCCAAGCGGGTGAAGAAGGGGACCTCGTAGCTGGTCAGATCAGCTACGTGACACCCGTATCCGACGCAGGAGTGCCTGATGGCTTGAAGGTCCTGCTCCTGGCCGTCTTCGTCTACCTTGCAGTACCCTCTGGTCACTTGCCATATCTCCATGTTTCCATCGTGGCTCATGACCATGGTGAGAGTGTTCTGCGCAACAGTCCGCGCGTAGGACATGTTCCGGTCCCGAACAAGCTGCGGCATCTCCTTGGCCTTATCCCGCACCTGAAAGTCCGACATGCTTGGCATGTCCGGAATCTTGAGAGCTTCGCCAACGTCTTCAAGGGACTGGCGGAAGTCATGAAGAAGATCACCAACTTGGGTAAGCCGGTGGGTGCGGGGCTCGGAGGAGGAAGAGTCCATCAAGTTCAGAGGACCTATACACAAAACAAGTTAAGAAAAATCTGACATTGATAAACGTCGAAGAAAGAAATAAGTCGGATAGATGGAACATACCAAAAATGACGTCGTCAATTTTGGTCTTCTCCTCCCAGAGACTCTAGAGTTCAGCCCGGAGCGCCTGGGACATATCCTTCTCTCTACCAAGATCATTCTTGAGATCCGAGATTATTTGATCTTGAGCAGCGATCTTGCGATCACGCTCATCTGTGGCCATGGAGGCGGATTCAAGGACTTGAGCTATGCTCCTTTCATGATCCGCCTTGAGCTTATCCAGCTCTTGGCGGAGTCCCTTGTTCTCCACCACCAGGGTCTTGAGGTTCTCGGCCTATTCAATCATAGTGATGGATTGTTTTACCAGCGTTGTAAGTCAAAAAGAACAACAGTTCAGGGAAAATTCGACATTGAAAAAGCAAAAGACAAGGTTTGAATCTCGGAATGTTTACCTTTGGCTTCATCCTTGGCTACTTTAAGTTTAGAATTCTTAAGCTGGAGAGCTTTGATCTCTCTCCGCTTATCGTAGACATTTGTCAATAATTCCTGGTTATAGGAACATACTTTCTCTAAGTCAGAATACCCAAAGTCAGAAAGCTACTTAAGACTCGGGCTAATATTTTTTGCTAAATATCAGCACGAGCCTTGGGGGCTACACTAGTTCGTTCTTTGGCATCCTAATAAAGCATAAACTCGGATTCTATATCCTACTTCATGCTTGGGGGCTAGAGGATATGATATAACATAATGGAAAAAACAAGAGTTGGAATTCCGACTTACATATTGCTCGCGGGTGAGTTTATCTAAACCCGCGTTCACTTCAGCGGCCACCTTCTCAGCAAGAGTAAGAGGGATCACTGGGGCTGTTGGAAGCTCGCCAGTCCTAATCCTCTCGTCGCGAAGGCGGACTTGAGTGAGAAGGTCAGAGAACTTGACGTCCTCTGCTTCTTGCGCTTCCTCTTCAGGGGATAAATGGCTTTTATCTAGGACTTGCCTGGCTAGCCGTTGGCTCTCCTCTGCAGATTTCTGGGACAGGCCAAACTTGGCAAGTCCTGGATTGCTGATGAGGTTTTCAGCGAAGACTTCAGCCGAGGGATCATTACCTGAAGAGGGTTCACCCTTATCTTGATCTGACGCGCCCACGGTGACGTCAGTTTGCGACCCAAGGATCGCAGGCTCCGTTGGAGGAGCCAGATCTTCTGCAACCACAGGAGAAGGAGTGATCGCCAGAGTTGCAGAAGGTTGAGGGACTGGAGTCGGAGGAGCCATGGCAGGGGAAGCTATGGTAAGCTTCGTTAGACGCAAGGGCTTCGAAGAAATCCCTTTCCCCTTACCCTTGATGATCGATTTTGCTCTGAGAAGGTAGCGAAGTCGGAAACGTTACATCTCGGAAAGAAATTTGAGTAAAGTACAAAGGCGGAAAAGTTGTGACTGAAAGTTACCTCTTCACGACAGGCACCTCCTTTGTGCCAACAACCACTGTCGGAGCTTTGCGCTTCTTGAGCGCAAGGTCCGGCAGTGGGACTACTTCTGTCTCCTGAGAAAACTCAGGAGGGTATCCTTCGAGCGGAGCAAGTTCCGACCGAGAAGGTCAGCAAGCTGAAAACAAGAAAACATATCAGCATTGCAGTATAACTCAAAGATTGAAACACATAAAGGTTGTACTGATGGAAGCTTACCGGCACCACAGGGTTTTCCATCATGTGCATATCCAGAGAAACCTCCGGAATCCTCCTCTCGATCTGCTCCTTGATCATCCACTTGATCTAGGTTATGTAGCCTTGAGTGGTGTAGGCTTTGGGGCTGATGCGGAGGGAGTCTTTTTTGGAAGATGTGATGGAGTGCATCAGTCTATCCCCGTGGTACTGCAGTGGCTGGATCCGATGTGAGAGCCAGCACTGGACCAAGTCGGATCCCTTCAGACCCTTGTGCTTGATCAGATATTCGATCCACCTCTTAGCGAGGATCAGATCATCGATGAGAGCCGGAGCAGCCTCGTCCTAGGAAGGCTGGGCCGTGGCGGCTCCGTCGACAAAAGCCGGCAAATCAGTAGCTTTGTCGGGAGCCGGAATATCCCTATGATAGAAAAATGTGGCTGGCCATTGTTTGACCGAGTCACTGGCTGAAATTTTGGGATAGGCCCGGTCACGTCTAAGTGAAAAGCTAATAGTGCCGGTGATGTAAGGAACACCGGCAGTGATGGAATTTCTCCGGACATGGAAATAATACCGGAAGAGAAGCAAACTCGGCCTAATGCCGAGAAAGCCCTCGCAAAGCAAAGCATACGCACTCATTTCTAAAAGTGAGTTGGGAGGAAGATTGTGGAGTTAAACTCCGTAATAATCTATCACCTCAGAGAAGAACTCCGAGGGAGGAAAGGACAGACCTCGATCGATATGGGTGTCGAAGTGGACCTGCTCGCCGTCGCGCGGGTTGGGGACGGTTTCGCCGGAGCCGCTCCACCAGTTGCCGGTGGCGAGAAGCCCCTCCTTCTCCACGTTCTTGAGGCCCTCCTCGTCGAGGGCGCAGAGGATCCAGATTCCTCGGTAGCTCTCATTCTCTGCTGCTGCTTCCGCTTTCGCCGCCGCCGCTGCTGCCGCCAAACCGGAGGAAGAAGATGATGAAGCCATTTCTCCGGTGAGAAGATGACCTGAAAGGGGCAGCGCTGGGAGTTCTGTGGGGGAAGGACGAGGAGGCTCTGTGCGCGTAGGAGGATTGGGAGGAAAGGAAACGGCAAAGGACTGGTGGAAAGGAGAAGGATAAATCCGAACCCCTTATATCCACCTACCTGCGCCAAGATTCGTGCAAATGCTACAGTGTAACCGCCACGCATTGTGGAAGGAACTGGGAAGGACCCACGCGATGATTGCGTCGCCTCGATCTCCACGCACGCATTGAAACGGCGCCTCGGTTCCACGAACCACGGACCCACCAACAGTCGTGCTGACGGAATGCTTGTCAGATGACGTGACTTGACCATGTTTGTGTCAGGTGGCGTTGGAGACCAAGTTCCGGCTTAGTTTAAAATCGAGTTGGATAACCCGAGTAACTAGTTGAAAGGTCCGACTTACTTTTAAGACTCGGATCATATTTTTTGTTGTGAAGTTTCAGGAACCCTTCAAGATTCTGCAAGCCGAAGATCAAGCTAGACAATGATAAATCCGACTTTGGATCTTGGAGGCCTCCGGGGGCTGCTGTTGGGGATATACTTTCCGGGTATCCTCACAGTTCCTCACTGACCAGGGTGGCCCACTTCGGGTTAGAGCTTTGCTTCACGGGCGGCCCAGTCAGGGAGAAAGACGGAATCCAATTCGGCTACGGGAAGGCCCAGAAGACTTACCGACTTAGGCCCATAATGTTACTTGTAGTTCAAGATGTACTCTGTAACCGACTCTTAGACGTAGCCGGATAGATCTCTCCTGTAAACCCTAGGCCGGATATCTATATAAGCTGTCCTAGGGAGAGCCTTAGGGCATAACCTCAATAGTCTACAATCTCAACTCGCACAGGCGAAACCCTTGTTACCCATATTCCGGCTTTGCCGTATTACTGGATTGCTAGCAGGAGTAGGGTCCGTCCAAAGCCGACGGATTCGAACCTGGGTAAACTTGTGTGCTCACCGTCCCGGAATACCGTACGTCTCACACCCCTCTCTTCCGCACGCCTCGAGGACCCCCTCATGGCGTACTTGTCCTCAATCCGACCACAATGATGTATCGTATTTTCAACAAGTAGTGGAAATCATTAGTTAATTGTGGACTTAAGTGAATAAGCATATTTACTTAATGAAACATAAGTTCGAAATGATTTGGATTGTTCAAATGAGTTCACATTAAAGAGGATATTGAATTAACAAGTCTCTTTGATTTGATCGACATGACTAAAGTATTCAAGTTAAGTTTAGCATAAAAGGGACTTGTGAAAGATGTTTCACAAATTATGATAATTGGACGAATTCAAACTATGTTGAAATGTCTAAACATCATAATCATTTTGTATTAGATATATATTATCTCTTATCGGGGTTATAGTTATCATTTAGAGTTAGAGATCGAAATAAGCAAACACTCATTTGAAATACAAAGGAACATCTAAAGATTCGTGGAAACAACACCATAAGTGTTATGGCAAGTTCGAGTTTCTAGAGATTTTGACAAGTCAAAGTCGTGGCGAATAAACAAGTCTTTGTAGAGCATTCTTAGGAAGCTATGAATGCATCTTCCACAAAGGGGCAAACCTGCTATTGTCCAAAATTGACGTGTCTTGATGAAGATACAAGTGTAAGAAAGTAAAAGATCAAAACAAGGTATTTGACCTTACCGCCGAATTGTTGAGTGGCGCAGCGGAATTTGTTTCGTGAATCCAAACTCTACATATAGAGGAGAGACTAATGATAATGATCATAAAATTTCAAGCAAATACTTTTACTAAAGAAAGTAGAATTCAACTATATATTCGAACAAGTTTGTGGAATTATATTGTTGACTCACTTGTCATGTTTTGAACAGGACATACCTATGAATTACAAAGAAGTGTGATGGACCTAAGTACGAGAAATGAATAGTCATTGAAATCTCGTTAGTGGAATTCTCGATTTGATGATGATCAAAGAATTTTGGAATGTCCAATATTGTCGGGAGGACCTAGATTTGAGTGGGAGAAAATCATCTTGGCTAAATTCATAATACGTAGCTGGCATATTTTGAGTGGGAGCTAAGTGAAATCCTTGGATCTCAAACATGAATGTCATATTTGAGTAGGAGCGTGAAATAATTCTAGTATATGTGGACGACATATGTAAATGATGTGATTGGTGTTCATAATATTTAAGTTAGATAAATAAGGATGAAGTTGAAGTTATTAAACAATAAGATCTATCGAGATAGATTGGTGAGTTTAATAAACATTGAATGTCGAATGCTTCCTGGACTTGATTCTGAAAGATGTTTAGAATGTCCTAAGCAAGATTCTGAAAAAGCTCAGAATTGAAAAAGGTGAGAAAATAGTTCTTACTATATGAAGCATTGAGTTAGTATTGCAACTATGGTTGAAAGAAAGAGATGGGTTGCATATCCTATGCCTCAGTCATAGGTTCTTCCACATAACCATGTTGTATACTCGACGTAATGTGACCCGAAGTTCTAGTTGGTAGGACAAAGTCTTAACTGTAAGAACATGTCTTTAAGTGATTCCTAAGTTGATCACTGAACCAGAATTAAGTTTGTACATAAATGGTAAGAAGCAATGTAAGTGGCATAGATGCATTTCATGCACTAGGATCTACATAGATATATAAGTATTAAGGCTCCATCTGATGTGATGTATAATGTTATGGCGGGGCTAGTTCGCGTTTAACGTAGAATGATGTGTCCCAGGACCCAGTGCCCATGAGAAAGCCCTCGAGGTTGATCTAAAGTCACTGTAACCTCCTGGAATCCGGCCTCATTCTGTTGCCATGACTACAGTATATACACAAAGGATAGCAAAGTGTGTTTCAAAGTTTAGATGATAACAGTGAAAATGACCGTCATTATAAACACTAGAAACAAAGTCTCACTTTGTTGCCAAACAAATGCTTCGACCCATTATAAGATAATGGTGTGAATGTCAAAATTAGGAAGACATTAACGATTTGCAAAAGACATAATGATCTAGTAAAACAGAACATGGACATGACGTTTCCCATGAGCATGCATGATCTGTAAACGCATATGGTATATGGTTTATATGAGTAAAATGCAAGCTAGATTATTTGTACTCTAGTGCAAGTGGGAGATTGAAGGATATATGCCCTACAGGCAAATAATAAATAGGTTTGTATTGTCATATCTCAATTAGTTTATAATAGTTTCATATTGTGCTATAACTGTGCCAAGTAGAAACATTGGTACAGGTGTGGTATGAAACAACCAAGTCCCTAGTAGCCTCTATTCATACTAGTTCGTTGGTCATGAGGATGATCTGGGTTTCAAGATCATGGGCATTTATGCCAATTGACAACGGGGTCATATCATTGGAGAATGATGTTATGGACATTCCTCGAAGGATTGCAACACGATCAATTCATATAGTTCATTGTTGCAATAGCTATACCTAGAATCCTTTTCCTTAGACCGTGAGCTCATATTACTCATTGTTTCCCGAGGCTGCTTAGACTGCATCAACCGTCATCTAGTAATACGGTGGCCATAAAGGTGTACGTTGGGTATTCCAAAGGAACAGTAGATGACATGTGACTACAAGACCGGGATTTGTTCACCCACATGATGGGTAAAGATACATACGGCCGGCTTGGTGAGATTACATCCATAAATGTAGCAACATGTGACTCAGTCACGCGGATGTAATATCATGGTAACAAGAAAATATAACTTGTTGTTAACGAGATTGAACAAGGTATGTGATACCAATGATCGGATCTCGGACAAGTTGTATCAAGAAACAAAAGGAATTGGATGCTACATTTACCGGTTCAAACGACATTGTCATGAGGAATGCATAGGGGTCACATGGATATCCCTGGTCCCTCTGTTGATCATTGATTTAGATCATGTCTAGATCATTCCCGAGCCGTGAGAGGATACACTTAAGGGTACGATGAGAGCGATCATTCGTAAGACAGAATCACGGTAGAGAAAGACAAAGCCGGAAATGTTCCGCAGAGAGATCTGAAGTTGTTCGGAGAAAGAATAAAGGAAAAGGACAGAAAAGTGTTTTCAGATAAATGGGAATTTGAATATACATTTATTATATGTTAATTATGAATTAATATATTCTAAATAATATTTAAATTAAGATTTATAAAAGGCAACTTTTATATTAGGCCAAATCCCGGAGGCAAAAGGTCTAGAAATAAAGCTGCAGAAAAAGAAAAAGGAAATAGGGCAGCTGCTGCCGCTGTGGGCCAGGCGGCCCACTTAGGGCGAGCACTGGCGGACAGCAGCCAAATGGCCGCCGGGCTAGCCAGCTCGACCCCGGCCCACGCGGGCGTGCGGGGGAGCCAGGACGCCAGGCAGACCGTGACCACTGCCGGCCCACCCGGGCGAGCTCACAGCCGAGCTGGGCCACGATCGCGCAGCCGGCCCACCCGGGACCTCCCCTCTCCTCCTCGCGGCTAGGCCGCCGGCTGGTTTCGGCTCGCCTGGGTCTACCCGCCTGGCTGGCTCAGTGCGGGGGTAGCTGGGCCGCCTGGAGCACCCAGGCCCACCCGGGATTGAGCTGTGTGTTGTGGTGGGCTGATGGATTCATCCCATCCAGCTGAGTTCGAAAATCCCTGACTTTTTCCTTTACTAATAGTCCCACATGGCTAACCTAATGGGGAGGGCACACCCCCCCCCCCCCCCCGCCTATATAAAGGGGTGCCCATGCGTGGGATTAAACAAACCAATTTTTGGAGAAGTCCTTTGGTTGAATCCCTCCTTCCCTCTCTCTCTCTCTAGCCCTTGTGACCATGGCCCCAAGTTTGGGTTGTGCGAACAAGGCATACCTGCAGCACGCCGTTGCGCTGTAGGGATTCCTAGCCGGATATCAACTTCCGCACTCCCGACGGGATCAGGGAGCCAGAGGTCTCGTCGTGCACCGGATGTGTATGAAGACACGAGGGGCAACACTTGGGGTGCTTAAATATCATGAGCCGGAGCTGCTGCACGATGAAGAAGGAGCAAGGGGTGACCTGCGAGGAGCTTCGCGACCTTGAGGTCGGCTACGAGTATGACTACATCAACCACGTTCCCCTCGGATCGTTAACCGCGTACGGTCTACAAGGGTATGTATTCTCTACGTATCGGCTATTACCACATTACTACATAGATAGATCCTAGGCAGTTTTTGGGGTTCCAACATAGGAATTTTTTTCTGCTGCAGATCCCCTTCAGTTACACCTAGATACTGCCCCTTTCCCTCTCGTTGTTCTGGCATGAACCCCTCTTCAAGCCGCATCTAACCCTACTTCCTCTATCGACATGCAGGCGCCACTGGATGCGGTTCCGACGAGCATCGAAGCAAGCTTCGATGGAGCATATGCACGTGAACCCTTCCAACTTCAAAGCCCACCATTCCGCCCATCGTCAAGATCGCCGCGACACACCACTTCTCCTCCGCCACTTCACCAATGCCGGCACACCCCTTGGTAAGCCCCTCGCTACCGCCAAATCTCCGCTAGGGTTTCCCCCTCCATCGAGCGGGACAAAGGTGGACAATGACCCGCGCCCGTTAGATCCCACTTGATCCAATGGCTAGGAATCGCCGGTACCGCCTCAGCCCTCCAGGGCGCTGACAGCCGAGCCTGCGCCCACGTTTGAATGCGGCTCCTCCCACATGGAGTGACCCCCGTGTGGGCCGGTTTTGGCGTTGTGCGGCCCGCGATCGACAGATCTGGCCCAGCGGTCCCTGTCCCCTTTTTCTTTATTTAAATCCTCTAGATTTGAAAAGTAGTGATTTGGTTTAATTCAAAGTAAAATTGGAATCTAACCTAAAGTGGCCATATCTAAATTTATAAATGTTCCTTATGATTTTCCTAACCATGCAGAACAAACCACCTGCACAAATTAGTTTTCATTATTTTCTGGCATTTAAAATATCAAGAAGTATAAAAAACACTCCATAATTATTTCTGGGAGTTTGGTAAACTCAAATGGATTAAACCAAGTTTCCTCTAGTGGGTATTTCACGTACCTATCAGGTGACCCTGACCACATACAAAGTGGAACCTTGGGGTTACTATAGCATAAATTAAAAAACTAGCTCCTTTCTGCCTTTATAAAATTCCCTAGGCCAAACTATAACTTGTTTTAACCTGATTCCAATTCTCAGAGAAGTGGTACATCAAGGTATCTCAAAATCCAGGGGCTCAAGATTTACTGAGCTTCTGAGAATTTTTAATGAATTAAACATTTATGTATATGGTGTTATCACTAGATAAATCACTCCAGTAGCTCGATAACTCCAAAAATGGTGATCCCAATTTATACAGAAAGGTATTCCAACTACCTAGCATGTGCCTTTGGATTCATATCAAAATTCACTATAGTTTTAATATGGTGGAAAAGACAAAAAGCTTGTAGAACTGAAATTGGGATTTTCCCAAGGGCATTCTAGTAATTATTTTGATATGATTCCAACTCTCAAAAATCACAAACTCAATTCTACATAATATACTCTGAGTAAACATTTATCTGTCTTACAGACCTTTTCTGGTGATTTATTCACCTAAACTAGAGGTTATTTCACTAGAAAAATCATAACTAAATATAGAAAATTGATAAAATCATGAAACCACTTTTGTTAGCCTTGTTATTACAATACCTACTTGATGATATATTTTGTGTACATTGATATCATACATACCCAAGCCTTAGTTCAAAACCCCTTCATTAGGTGGTGTCCGGCAAACCATTAAACAAGTTCCACAAATGCCTTCCCATTATTTCCAATTGCAACAAACTCAATCTATCAAAACCTACTGAACTAAATAATGTGTGGTATGTTTGTCTGCTATAAGGTATTGGTGATTGTATGCCTTGGCTTGATTGTGCCCTTTGTTTGCTTGCATGGGATCCAAAACGACGATAGATGCGATAAGATTGATATTATTATGTTTATGCTTGTTAATGGGAAAGCCCATATTGATCCAAACAATGTTCCTTTAGCCTCTTTGGTTGCTCAAGAAGAGCAAGTTGATGTGAACTTCATAAGAAATAACAATTTTGGCAACAATGCTTATGGTAATAATGCTTATAGGAACAATTTTGGTAACAACAATTATAAGCCATATCCTCCCAACAATGGTAATGCTTATGGAAATTCTTACAACAATAATAAGAGTGCTCCCTCTGAACTTGAAGTTACGCTTAAAGAGTTTATTAGTAAACAAACTGCTTTCAATAAAACTATCGAGGAAAAACTCTCTAATGCTGAAAGAAATATAGCATCTTTGGCTGAAGCTCAATCTACTTTGAATAAAATGGCAGCTAAACCTGAAACTAATGATAATCCCTTTGCAGCTACCAATGCCATACAAGTAAGAATTGATGAAAATGTTAGACTATTAGCTGAATTACATGCTAAGTGGGAAAGAGAAGATGAAATTTCTAGAAACATTAGTGTTTCTATTATTACCACCACTAGTGTTGAGGCTAGTAATAGTTCTACTACTTTAGATGATAAGTATGGTTTTGATCTTCATGGTTGCAACATCTCTGAAGTTATTAAGTTCCTACAAAAGCTTGCTAAAAGTCCTAATGCTAGTGCTATGAACATGGCTTTTACAAAACACATTACTAATGCTCTCATAAAGATTAAAGAAGAAAAGATGAAACATAAAGCTTCTATTCCTATAAAACAAGAGGATGGTTGGGAACCCATCATTAATATGAAAGTGAATGACTTTGATTTCAAAGCTTTGTGTGATCTTGATAGTAGTGTTTCTATTATGCCTAGAAGGATTTATGATATGCTTGATTTGCCTCCACTTGAAGATTGTTATTTGAATGTCCCACTTGATGATAATGCTAAAAATAAACTCATGGGGAGTCTTAATGATGTCCTTATAATGGTTAACGATTCCTATGTCCCCGTTGATTTCTATGTTTTGGATGTTGAATACAATGCTTCTTGTCATATTACTTTGGGAAGACCTTTTCTTAGAACTGTTGGTGCCATCATTGATATGAAAGAAGGCACCATTAAATATCAACTCCCACTCAATAAAGGTATAGAACACTTCTCTAAAAAGAAAGAAAAGATTTCTTTTGCTTCTCCTATGAAAACAAAATTTGGTCTTAATGCTTCTTCATTTGAGAACACTTGATTCTTTCTTTGCTTCTTATGCCTAACTTAAAGGCGTTAAAGAAAAGTATTTATTGGGAGATAACCCAAAAGTTTTAGATGAGTCTTGGAAGTTATTACCTCTGTAATAACCTCTCCTTATCCTTTTTATTTGCTTTTTGTGCCAAGAGTAACCTCTAATGAGAGTGAAGTAATGATTGGGAAAGTTGTTGGCCCGAAACAGATTTTTGTGCTTCACCGTAAAAATTCGTGAGAGAGCTGTAGGCTTTTGTGCTTCTGCCCCAGGTTGTTATATAACTTTCTTTAGTTCAACACTTTTTCATTTGAGCAACAGAAGGTCTTCGAAAAAATTCGTCTTTACCTGCTAGTCTGTTTTGACAGATTTCTGCCATTTTCTGCATTTCCTTCTTGTGGGTTCCTTTTTGAGTTCTTTTGGGAACTGAGCTTTTTGAGGGAAGTGCTACAGTAGCTAGTGTTCTAATGGAAGTTTATTTGGTGTTAGAACTGAACCTTAAGACTTATTTATATTAAGTGCACTAATGTTGCTAATGAGATTGTGTGAAGTTTTGTATGAAGGAAAATTTTCAGGTGTATGGAAGGAATGAGTAATAGGATGAAGGATGGACTAAATCTCAAGGTTGGGGATGCCACGCGTATCACCCCAAGAAATATCCAAGAAGTACAAGCGTCAAAGCTTGGGGATGCCTTGGGCATCCCCTTCTTCATCAATAAAAATTCTAGGTTCCTTCCAAACGCTTCATTTTTATTGTTTCATGCACAGCTGTGTTTTTCTTGGAGCGTCTTCTTTTTCGTTTTCGTTTTGGTTTTTAGTTTGCTTGGTTTTCTTAGTTTTCTGAATAAATTGGTTGGACCCCCTATTTCATACATTGGTTTGCAAATAGTTTGGTTTGGTTTGGAAAAGAGTAGGAAAGTTTATGCTTATGTGCTAAAAAGAGTTCGTTTTTGACTGTGGCCTATGCTCTGCCATGCCATGCTTGATATTGTTTTGGCTTTATGCTTAGTATTCTTTGATGTAGCATGACTTGTTATAAACAATTGGGATTGCTTAATGTGCCTTGGATGAATCATGCGTTGTTTTAGCATATTAAAGCATAGTATAGTGGTATTCTCCTTTGATGCTTTATTTGGGTTGACTTGGCACATGCTCACACCATGTTTTGACTATCCAAAGTCATCATAGCCTTTATGATCCTTTAGTTTTAAACTTTTAGTATCACTTTATGCTTTGATCAATGATGTTTTGTCGCTCTGCATGATTATGGCCATTATTGCTCTCTTAGTTTGTTGCTCCCAGTCTTTTGCTAGCCTCCACAACAAAGTATGATTTCCACTCATGCATCCAACTCCTTAAACCAAGTTATTCCAAAGAGTCCACCATACCTACCTACTAGCTTATGCTATTCCAAGTATATTCATGCTTTTGTTTACCTTCCAAATTAAACTTGTTATGAGAAAACTAGTGATTAAAGCTCTCACGAGCTTGATGGCACACTTTACTTTTTGCCTCTAATAAACTTGAACCATTGGGTCCTTCTTTGTTGCGTATATGCTTGCGCTTTATAAGTTGAAATTAGCAGAACCATGTTTCATGGGGAACGCTTTCAACATTGCACTTGTACTTTGTACCCCGTTGATATCATGTTCTTTTGCTTACGGATCCCGGCGGTGTGAAATAAAAGTGGAACTTGTAAGATCATGGAGTTTGTATGTGTGTTAGAGAAACGCCTGGGCCGCTAGCCTAAGCCATGCCTAATCATGGTGGAAACTTGCAGCATCACCACAATGAGCACTCTATGAAGCATCCTCAATAAAAACCTATGCAAATACCAAATAAAACGATCATTGAGATGCTCATTGTCTACTTGCCTTGTCATTTTGATTATGGGAAAGATCCCGTATCATGTGCAAGGGGTACCCCGTTGGAGGTTCTTAATGATACACATATACTTACAAATGATAAGGGCTTACTCGTGACTGAAGTTGAGTAGCATGAGGATCGGTCTTCGTAAGTAAGGGGCATGAGATTTCGGTTTATAACTTGTCAAGCATATCCTCTTAGTTGTGTCACTTTAACCTTAATCACCTTCAAGATGCTTATGATAGGGGCAATGAGAGCTGAAAGCTATAAGTACCATAATTTTTGGAAGCTCTTTATGAGACTTGAATCCCTACTTCCTTTTACAAAAGGCATTTCTTCCACCATTACATTGAGTCTCCACCTTCTATCTTTATGCACTTACTTTGAGAGCATAGTGGCCATTCTTAGTTCTATGTGCATTGTCCCAAGACTAGTCGATTGATGCATAACTTCATATTGCTTGTTTTAAACTATTGTATCTAGTCACTCTTATGAACTTTGAAGGTGTCCTATGCATTTATATTTGCTACTCTATTGAGGGACAAGCTGAATACTATTATGCTATGTTTTCTTTATGTGAAACAAACAAACGTCTTGCAAAGCATTGTTATTCATGAATCTTTTGTTTGTTCCTTTTCATGTTGCATCATAGTTTCTTTGCTTATTGCTAGAACTTTGCCTTTCATGTTATGATTGAAGTACTATGATCCCAGCTTTGAATGTTTTGCTAATACTTTGATCAAGTCTTTGATGGTGCATATCACCTCAAAAATTATTCTTTCTTTTTATCACTTACCTACTCGAGGACGAGCAGGAGTTAAGCTTGGGGATGTTGATACATTGAAAATGTATCTATAATTTTTGATGTTCCATGCTTACTTTTATCCACTTTCTTGTGTTTTGTTCCAACTTTGGAGTACTTTTCATATGATTTCTTGGACTAACCTATTAACAAGAGCCACAGTGCTAGCTGCCTGTTTTCTTCTGTTTTTGGTTCCAGGAAAGTCAGAAAATGAATATTCTCAGAATTGGACGGGACAAAAGCCAAAGTGCCTATTTTTCCGGAAGTGATCAAGTGCTAGAATACGAGATGGAGAAGGGTCAGGGAGCCACCACACCACCTGGCCACGCGGCTAGGCCTGGCCCGCGCCAGGGGGTGGTGTGGCCAGCCCAGGCACTCCCTCGGCCTCCCCTTCCGACTATAAGATGCCCTCGGGACGTAAACCCTAAGGGCCCGATCAAAAATCCACGAAAAAGTCTGTAGCCGCCGTCATCCCCATCCCTAGATCGGGAGGGATCTGAAGGAAGCTCTTCCCGGCACCCTGCCGGAGAGGGGAATTCACCCTGGAGGCCTTCTTCATCACCATGCAAGCCTCTGGTGTGATGCGTGAGTAGTTCATCCTTGGACTACGGATCCATGTAGTAGCTAGATGGCTGGTTCTCCTCCTTTGTGCTTTCATGTTTAGATCTTGTGAGCTCCGTTCATGATCAAAATCATCTATTTGTAATTCATACATGTTGTGTTTGCGGGGATCCGATGGATATTGAGATGCTATTTCAGATTGATTATTGATTCTATCATGTCTTTGTTATTTGTGATCTTGCATGCTTTCCGTTGTTAGTAGCTATCTTGGCCAAGTAGATGCTAGTAACTCCAAGAGATGTGATGTTGCTTTACATGCTCGATAGTGGGTTCATGCCTCTGGTAATATGGGGAAGTGACAGAAATCTCTAAGGTACTAGATGTGATGTTGCTACTAGGGAGAAAACAACAATCGTTTGTTCTTAGAACAATCGTATTGTTACTTTACATGCAGTTCGTAAAGCAATAATCTGTTGCTTGCAACTTAATACTGGAGGGGGTTTGGATGATAACCTGAAGGTGGATTATTAGTCATAGATGCAGTTAGATGGCGGTCTATGTATTATGTTGTAATGCCCAATCAAGTCTCAAAGGAGTCAAGATGATTAGTATATGCATGTATTGCTTTCTCGGTGTTTGTCAATTGCCCCGCTGTAATTTGTTCACCCAGCATGTTATCTATCTTAAGGAGAGCCATCTCTAGTGAACTATGGATCCCGGTCCTTTACTTTACATACAATCTACAACTGTTTACTTCTTTGTGTTTACTTTCTGCAAACTTTTACTTCTTTCCATTCGATACGTTTAATCCTTTGTTTTCCACAAAACACGGTGAGATTGACAACCTCATCGCAAGTTGGGGACAAAGTTCTGTGGTTGTGTTGTGTAGGTCTCCATGTTGCTACTAGCACCGGTAGTGCGCCCTGCCAAAGCTCAGCTAGTAACACCTTTGGGGTGTTTCCTTGCTCCTATTGGTTCGATTAAACCTTGGTTTCATAACTGAGAGAAACTTGCTGATGTGCTCATCATACCTTCCTCTTGGGGTTCCCAACGAGCTCTACATCAACCACGAGCCATCAAGCACTTTTCTGGGCGCCGTGCACTGAGCCATCATAAGGTATGGCATGTATTCGCTTAAGTAATGGATGTTTACTCTGATAGTTGTCGGTTATGTGCCACGACTGGCTGATTATGAGATCGTGGTGTATGCATAAGAGGGATTCTCGGAAGATTAATCCGGGGGCCCCACAGAGAAATCATGCCACTGTTTTTAACATGTTAATTGGGACTGTGTTGTGCACTCGTGACCATGCCAATAAATAATTGTTGAGCAATAGTGGGTCAGAGGAGTACTACAACTTCACTTGGAATGTGAAACCGCGAGGATACTAAAATTTTACCCGTCATAGCATTGCTGCTACAGACGTTTACATAACTCAGTAGCCGAAAGCAAGACGTTTCCCACATTTAGATCGTTTGTTGGCCAGCAGAGTTATAGTTTCCCATGGAGCACGATAGTGTTGTAATGACACGCGTAAAGTAATATCTTACGGTAACTATTATAAAAAGCAGTGGCATAATCTCTACTACTTCGAAGCATCCGTTTTATCAAACAATTCCATTCAAGGGTATTATCGAGTCTATTTACATTAAGCTCAAATGGGATGGAGTAGTTCTAAAATCAAATCCTTTGGGCTAAACATGGACTCAAGTCATCCTTTGGGATGCTTTTTCTTGTTGTAAAAGCATAGGAAATATTTTTAACCAAGTTCATTGCTCATTGTTTCAAACCTAAAAAGGAGACACTAGTAAAGGAATAGAATTTATGGGATGGCAAGCTAAGTGGGGAGTGACTCTAGTGCAAGCGAGTAAATAATTGTAGTATCAATTTAAAATTGCAGAAAAGGTGATGAAAGGAATGTGATACCTCCTCTTGCTTGCTTTGTTCTCGTACTTGAGTCGAACCCCCTCTGTATTTTCCTATTGCCAAGTCACCTGAAATTGAGCAATCTTCGAGAAAAACAAAGAAACGATTTTGCAATAAAAGTTACAACTAATTTTTTTGTGTTTTTGGTTTAGGAATGCAAACTAAAAGTAAACATGCAATTTTGAAGAAGTAAAATAAATCAAAATAAGAAATGAAAATATGAATGCAAGGTTGGGGGTTTTCAAACCTCCCCCAAGCTTAGGTTGTTGCTAGGCTCAGTTGTTGCCGTCGTTCGGTGGCTGGTGCGGATACTGTTGGTAGTAGTCAAGGAAGTGGGCCATGAAGTGACTAAAGTTTTGAGTCAAGGCACTCACATCTTCATTCACTCCTTGTAGAGTGTGGTCAATCTCCCCAACACACTAGTTGAGCTGCTAAAATTCTTGATAGGGACGTAGTTGAACCCCTGTTGTGGCTTATTGGGCCATGGGTCCCAGGATCCCCCTGATGCTGATGCTACTGTCCCTCCCAAGCAGGGTTGTTTTCGTAGTCCTGCTCCTTCTCCTACTCACCCTCATCCTGCTGCTCTCCTTCTTCATCTTCCTCTTGATCAGGCTAGAGTTCAGCCATGATCTCCATCACTTGATCCTTGGTGAGGATCCAATTGTCCTTCTCCACAATTGAGAAGGCTTGTGGACAGGGCAACGAAACCTGCTCACCCTGTGCATCACCAAGATAACCAAACTTATATGCTCGGAGCCTATTGTTAGCTTGGTAAACACCAAGGAAGCCACAAGCAGTTAAATACTTGACGTCCATAAGTTTGGAGCCGTCAACGCGTTGCATAACAGGTAATGCAATACTTAATGCACGGGCAAGGTGGGTTACCAATCCACTAATGCGAATGTCACCTTTCATCTTGCTTCTCTGGTGACTAAAGTGCTCGATGAGTAGAGCCACGAGATTGGGGCTTTGCGGTGCATTGGGGAAGAGTGCCTTGGTGATCATTGCCATGTCCGCATTAGCCATGGAACCGGTATCTCCTCTTCCTAGCAGTGTATTGGTGAGGAACAAGGCATAGTAGCGAATTGTTGGATTCTGAATGGTGGACATCTTCTTCTGGTAGAATTCCCTGCCACCGTTAATAGAAATAATGTCCCAAGTTTCTCCACTTGAGACGCTATACAAGTTTGTAATAGTTGCCTCCCCACCGTGAGGGAGGCCAAAAGCATCGCAAAATTGTTCGAAAGTTATTTCATACGGCTGCCGGTTTATGGTGAAGCTTACCGTGCATGCATTGCCTTTCTCCCTGTGGTCATCGTAGAAGGAGGCGAGGAACTCATGGGTGATCTCGGCGTAGGTGGTGTGACTTGCGTATCCGAGTAGAGTTAGCCCGGCCTTGTCACACATGAGGTCTAAGTCTGCCCTCAACCCTACCGTGGTGAGAAAGCTATGATTGGCCCAACGTGTGGGCAGCACCCTCCTTGACCAAACAATGGCCAGATTGGGGTTGTGCTCAGCCCGGTGCCCCAAACTCACACCATGTTGGCGCTTGCTCTTGCGAAAAATGCTACCAATGTTGTTCATCTTGATGCGCTGAAAAATTTCACCATGAAACCTTAGGCATATAGTTTCTACATGATATATGAACGATTCTACATGGAAAAATTTAATCCTAATGTGAGAAATCAATAGGAAAATACAAAAAAAATGCTTGAGTGCATCCACTAGATCAATGTGAGAGTTTCAACCATGGAATTCCGAAAATAAAGCATGGATAGAGAGAGAAACATATCAATCTGTTGATTCCCCCACTCAAATGAAAGAAATCTGCGAAGAATCAAGAGTTCTAGGTGGGTTTTGAGAGGTTTGGAGAGAGAATATGAGAGAAAACATGAGGAGGGAGAAGAAACCTAGCCGCCCCGGCGTGATTATGAAGTCGCGTCAAACTATATGGCTGCAATTATACGGGTAGGATATGTAGTTCCCGCCATATAGTTGCGGCGGCGCCGCCAACTATGGTTTGTTTATGCCAGAACACGGCTATACGAACGCAACTATATGGCTGAATCATAATGATCCTACCATATAGTTGGTCGTCAAACCCTATGTACCCTCGAAATAAATTTTCTAAAACATGCATCGATATCTATACGACCGGAACTTTACGACTGGAATTTTTATTCGCGCCGTATTGTTGGTCGTTAAATCGTCAGTACCTTTGGGAAGAAATTTGACGAAGGCATTGCTATCTATACGACCAGAACTATATGGCCGGAATTTTTATTCCCGCCGTATAGTTGGTCGTTAAATCTTCTATACCTTCGAAAGAAAATTTATTGATGGAAAAGATATCTATACGGCCAAACTATACAGCCGGAATTTTTATTCCCGCCGTATAGTTGGTCTTTAAACCATCAGTAGTCATCTCAAAAAATTATATTTCTTTGAGAATACCTTCTTATCCCGAAACTTAGCGAAACACCTTGTTTTTTATAGGAAAATGACAGTAGAAACTGTCGACCAACATTAGCATATAAAGAGTAGAATTTTAGTACAACCTAATTTTTTCTCCTCAACTAGAGATTTACTTTTTAGTCTGAACTAAATGATGGAGCTAGTCCTTGTAGATAAAACTCAAACTTTTATTTTTATACTTATTCTACATTTGTTCAACCGATGTTTCTACTACTTTTTGATAGCTGCATCTTCACGGGCGCACTTCCGCAAGAATGTCTGTGAAAAGGTTGTAGGAATTCGATGAACATTTTATTCTTTAGTTTATTTTATTGATGTGATGGGTTGACTCTTATTAAGCATTTTATTAAGAATGGTTGAATAACTCAACCCTTCTCTTCTCTCGAATTCTTACCTTGGGTTGCCCCTTATCAAAGGCACTTACCGCATGAACTTGTTTGGACGGTGGAATATATCTTTCTCCCGCTTCTAGCTTCTTTGGAAAATAACGGATGATTTCAGCATCATAAACATTGAAGATTATTTTTCCCCTAGCACAATCAATTGATGCTCCTACAGTACTAAGGAAAGGTCTTCCAAGTATTATGGATAATTTTTCATCCTCTGGCATTTCAAGAATAATAAAATCAGTGGGAATGACATGCTCATCTATTCTAAGTAGAACATCCTCAATCATACCAATTGGTTATTTAGTGGACTTGTCAGCCATCTATAAAGTGATAGTAGTAGGGGAATACTCCCCTAATCCTAACTTTTTATAGAGGGAATATGGCATTACACTAACTCCTGCACCTAAATCACACAAGGCATTGTGAATATCAGTTTTGCCAATTGAGCATGAAATAATTGATATTCCGGGATCTCCTGGTTTAGACAATAGCTTCCCATTAGTAGGATAACTAGTCACCATGGCAACGGTTTCAGTTATTTATTTCTTTCTACTAAGAATATCACGGAGGAATTTAGAATAGGTGGGAACTTTTATTGCATCCGCAAATGGAATTTCTAGGCGAAGATCACCAAGTGCCTTTCTGAAAGAATCATAGATTACCTGATCCGGAGCTTTCTTTTTTCGATCTGGATCAGGAATCTTTTGCTCACCTTTCTTATTCTTGTCTTTTGCCTTTTGCGGGGGGTCAGGCTCTTTTGTTGCTTTCTTGTGTTGTTGCTTATCGCTTTTCTTATTTTCTACTACACCAACTTCATCTTCATTGCTTGTCTCTTTTTCTTCTCTTGGATCAATCATCTCTGCATCAGAGTCATAACGGTCATCATGTGCGCCATTTTGGTCCTCCTTGGTTTGATCTTGTGTTTCTTCAGCAGTTTCATCTTGAGGATCCAACAGTGTATCATCTTCTTGGCTTGCTCTGGGCAAGGCTTTCTCCTTCCGCTCTTTTTCAGGTTCATATTCTGGTGGTCCTAATGGTCCTGTAACAACTGCACCTCTTCTTGTAACAATATTAGTAGAAACATGAATATCTATATCATCTTGAAGAAAAATTTGATAACTAGATGCTATTTGTTCACATTGGGTTTTAATCATACTAAGAGACTTGTGAAATAATTTTATTTCTTGGCCAATCTCTTCATAATTTTCCGTGGGTTCGGCCAAAATCTTTTTATGTTTTTTAAAATGCTTATGCAGGTTATTATGAGATTTTGCTTGTCGGTGTTTTAATTCTTGAAAAACGTTTCTAGTTTCATCTTCTTCAGTAAAAACTTGTAACAAGTCTACTTTGTTCTCCTTAACAAGTTCAGAAGGTATACCTTTTTCTTTCATTGTTTTGTGTACTTTAGGCATAAGATCAGGATTTATACGAAACATCCCTTTTTCTAGCTTATTGTCGAAATCAGGATTGTATATAGAATCATTCTTAGCCCTAGTAGACATTAATTCCAAACATGCTTTGACAGTTAAAGTATTAATCGGTCCTCATGTTGATAAGTCGAGCAACTCTCTGCTTTGAGTATTAAGACCATGGTAAAATAAATGGCAAATAGTTGATTCAGAATAGCAATGATTAGGAATTTTATTGATCATTCAAAAGGATCTATCCCAGGCTTGTGAGTAGTTTTCTCCCACGTTCTGACTAAAGTTTCCTATATTCTTTCTAGTTTCACTTACCTTTTTAAAAGGATTAAACCTGTTTATGAATTTGACAATATAGTTTTCCCAACATTTAATGTAATGACGGGGGAGAGAATATAGCCAGTCTAGAGCTTTACCTTTAAGAGACCAACGGAAAAAAATTAGACGAGAGAAATCTCTCGGCAAGCCTTTTGGTCCAAGTGGTGTTATCAAATCGTCAAACTCTCTAATATGTCTTCCTGGGTCTTCATCTTCCCTTCCACAGAAAGCTTTTTCCTGCAAGATTTAAATAATTCCGTCATCAAATCGATATTCTCTAACTCCAGGGTTAGGAAATTCTATTGGTTGTTTAGGGAAAGCAGCATTTGGAGCATTGTATTCCCTGAGAGTTTTCTCAGGTTTCTTAGGAGTTGTCCTGAAAATGGACATGATTTCCATAAAATCACTCAGGTTTTCAACTTCAACTTTGTCTGATCTTAAAAGTTTTTCAATAATTTCTTCGCGCCTTTGCACGCGCTCAAAATAACCTGGTAAATAGGTCCTACCAGAGCGTGTAGACCCTTTGTCTCCTAGGGAGACCATTTTGTAGTAGTTACACCTGAAATGTCAAGAGACAAACACTCAGCGCTTAGCTCCCCGGCTACGGCGCCAGAAAATAGCTTGATGTCTGCAAGTGCACAGATCGTTTGTAGCTAGTTTCGAAGTATAGATATCGATACTACAGGGAGCCCAAAGGTAAGTGTTTATGAATGAAGTCTCTGTCACACCCAAAATGTCTTCGAGTGAATTGACTACAAGTGTGGAAATGAATGGAATTTGGATTAAACTGGATGTATTTAAATAAAACTGAAATGTAAACTTCAGAATAAAAAGCATAAAAGTAAAGAACGATTTGGTTGTTTGTTGTTTTCCGTAGATGACGAAGAAGGCGCGGGGAGATATAGTTCATGGTGATAGTGACTGTGCCTGGTGGATGAGTGATAGGTGTAACAATTGTAATCTTATAAGTATATGTGTAGGCGAGCAACCCATAATTAGCCGGAACTCCTCTTGGTAGATTTCATCCAAACTTCAATAATCCTACTAGTCTGTTACCAAAACCATGGTTAAACACTAGATGATTAAGTCCCTTCAGGATGCTTAGCAATTAAGCTCCTTAGATCAGACTAATGCAATAAGCATGGTGGTTCCTCGTTATCCTCGAGTCTACTAGTTTTCCATTGATATCGCCGTGTCACTCGGGGGTCACCCGTCTGCTAGCGAACAAGATCCTATCTATGTAGAAGAAAGCATCATGTTGTCTAGGCCCTTAATTGGACAACAAGCATTAGGCACCTCACATATAGTCAAGCACACATAATATAGTAATTAAAATCAATCACAAACTAATGGAAAATATATGGAGGCACATCACATGTCACCAATCCCTTACATCTCCCACGCCCAAGGAACTTACTCACACATGAGAGAAGAAAGCATCATCAATATAATTAAATAAAGGGAGTTCTTCTCGATGTTACCGTGGAGATCCACAATAGGAATAGAAAAGTAATCCAACACAATTCAAGATAGGAAGAAACAAACTCAAACCATAATCTTGCAAGGTAAAGATCTCTCTCTCTCTCTCTCTCAAGTACAAGTAATGGCTATGAGGGTGTGATGGCTAGGAGGTCAAAGATCACGGAGAGAGATGAAGAACGTCTTCCCCTTCTTCTCCGGATCTCTTCTTTCTCCTTTCTAGATGGGATGGCGGCTGTTGTGTTATGATTTCGCCTGAATATTGTGGTTCCCCTATTAAAACCTTCTATTGATGTTCAAAACCTGAAACACACATTAAAACCCAAGTTTTCTTTGCTACCGAAATATTAGTGTTAGGTAAAGCTAGAAAACGATCAAATCCAGAGGAAAATCATCAATAAAAACCATAAAAAATGTGTCAAATCTCACAGCTATCAGTACCTTAACTTCGATGAACTCTAAAGTTTCAAGGTCTAGCATAACCAGTTCATTATCCACTATTCATGCTTCCATAAGATCCTTTAATATAACATTATTTATATTGGTAGCTTCGGGGTTCTTTTCTGGTTTCTTTAATCTCTTCTTGATTTGTTCTTCCGCTTTTTGCTTTTTCTTGATATTTTCTTGAATAGGTTCAAGGGAGAACTCTTCTATTAGTGCACTTTCTCTTGCACGCTTCTTTTCTTCAAGGGGTTTATGGGGTTCCCATTCTATGGGTACCTGTGAATGTCCTGCATAATTCTCAATAATTTTCTTCACTGTGTCAGAATCAATACCAAGGGTTTTAATTATTGCACAAGTCCTTTAATCTGCAAGGAAATTGTTAACACAAGAATATTCAGAAGAACTATTCGTAATGTTCTCCTTATTAAAAAAACCGTTGTCTCCTTCATTTTCATTATTAATTTCTAGGCTTCATCATAAGTATAAGATACAAAACTACCATTAGAAGTGGTGTCAAGGTTTGCTCTATTTTTATTATTAAGACCTCCATAAAAAGTGTGAGTGATTAACTAATCAGGAAAATGATGATGGGGGAAATTATCTAGATAGCTTTTGTACCTTAGATACCCTTCATACAAACTCTCATCAGGACTATTTTTGAAACTGATAATAATACCTCTCATCATGTGAGCTTTGCCTTCTAAATAATATTTCGATAGAATTTGGTTGTCAATTCCATCCAAGACCTTGGTGCTTCTGCACAAAAAGATCTATACCAGTTGCAAACATTATTAGAGAGAGTTTGTCTAAACAATAGGGTTTTAACCATATCAAGATTACAGTCGTCGAATATAAAGGAGCTAAGAACATCTTCAAAAAATTGTAAGTGTCCATATGGACTATCTTCATCGGTTCCTGCAAATTTCTTAGAATGTAGTAGTTCAAATAATAAAGGGTAGATATCAATTCTATCCGGATTTATGCTTTTATTGACAATTATAAAAGCGTCCATGGGCGAACCCATTTTCCTTACTGCCTCAAGCTAGATTAAATGTTCAGTGTTGTCCATTGTTGTGGTCCTACAACTTAAATTAAAAATTAGTACAACGAAAGTAAATAACTAAAAGTAAAGTGACTTATAGCACTAAGCTCTCCGGCAACAGCGCCAGAAAATACCTTGATGACTGCAAGTGCACAGATCATTTGTAGCTAGTTTTGAAATAAAGATATCGATCCCACAGGAAGCAGTAGGCAAAAGACTGAAATGCTTTTAACTAAAACTAAATGAAGTAATAAGGAATAACTTTAAGATGCAATAAAAGTAGAGTTGTTTTTGGGTTTTTGGTTGAATGAAGTAAAGTAAAACTTAATGCAGAAAGTAAGAATCACGTATGTAAAAGAGCTTGGAACTACAATAGGGAAAAAGGCATTCTGAGGGAGTCGTGGATACATCGCTAGCAATTTAGACTAAGCAATCAAGATTATTATAACAAATATTCTCATGATATGTATGTATGTGGGAGGAGATCCATATATGTACAAATAGATAGCAACCACTGCTCACATCATCCTTCATAACCACAGCTGACAGATAAAATCAATCGCATTATCCCGCTATTAAGGGATTTATCCTGTGGCATGGACATGGCTTTATGAGTTCTCCTTAATTCCCCAAGTTAGTACGTAAAGAATGACGACAGCTTATAGTCACAGTAAGTGTTATCATCCCTCCGTCTACCAACAAGTAATCCCCTTCATCGAGTCCCCACAAGAGGCAAATATCAAGGAGGTGCACTACTCCCAACATCAAGATGAAGATAATTAACACATACACATAA
The DNA here is from genome assembly GCA_910589775.1 of Avena eriantha. Classification (NCBI taxonomy): domain Eukaryota; kingdom Viridiplantae; phylum Streptophyta; class Magnoliopsida; order Poales; family Poaceae; genus Avena; species Avena eriantha. Next base: position 285,289,632 of record OU342743.1, on the reverse strand, counting down.
TGATGTATAACATAATAATCTCTATCTCATCTTAATCATATGCTAGGGTTTCTCCATCTCCCCAAGAACTAAAGATCTACTCAGACATCGAGGCAATCAACATCATGGCAATGGTAATAGAAGCAATTGTAAATGAATAGTTCTTGTATAAATCCACAACGAGTACAAAAATTACAACAAGATTTAGATGGGATGAAGATGGGATGGATGGAGATGATGGTGGTGAAGCGGTTGATGAAGATGAAGATCGATGCCTTGGCCTCCCAGATCTGCGTAGGGCGAAGATGGATCCCTTGGGAAAGTTCCCCCTCCAGATACCTTCCAGAGGTGAGGTTTCAACGATTTCTGGATGTTCTGTATGTCGTCTCTCCGATCCAGTTGCACGGCGTGAAACTATTTAAGGAGGCGGAGGCGGCGCCAACTATACGGCCGGAAAATTTATTCCCGCTGTATAGTTGGTCATTGAACCGTCTATATGCCTCGATCGCTTTGGGTTATCTTATGGTATTATTGATATTTCTCAAATACACGATTTACGTTGTTTTTGAGTCCTTTTCTCCCCAATACAACTGCTCCAAGAATTGTGTCCATTGTATCCATCATATGTTCTGATCGTGGTGAAAATAGACATAAAATGTGCGTGCGAACGCTGTAAAATACCAAGATCCTATATCTGTAATGCAAAATAATAATATAAAACATGATGCAAATATGCACTCATCAATTTTACTGTGGTATTTTACCGATAGATAGAGTAACATATCAATTGCATTACTCCCTTTGATATTATATTAGCTGATCCACTACTCCAGACATAACTAGCTTTGGCTTGTGTGCACTGCTAGAGCTGTTATGGGTGTCCTGCTTAGCCATGCTTAACTGTCAATGCTGGTTCATCCCAAATGATGTATCATATGCATAGGATCAAGTATGACAGGAGAACATGATGAGATGAGGTCAGTGGTGAAGTGAGGTAAACATGATAAGGCTTATATAGGAGGCCACGGTGGGATGTGGTTTTTATAGTCCCATGCTCGACACCCCTACGACCCGAGAGTTCTTGCCCTCGGAACTAAGACGAGCGTACAACCACACGAGGACCTATGGGAACCCCCTCCACTCACTAACTTGCCTAGTCTGATCCATGAGTCCGTAGTTTGAGAATTGGCATCTGCATATTTGGATGGGTTGAAGATGGTTCATCATATAGGGCGTGTTCAAGGAGGAACGAGGCTCTAGGAGTACTCCCGATTCTTGGACATAGAGACTGGGCTGAGAAAAACCTTTCTTGGTGACTCATGGATTTAGGAGAAAGCAAGGTAAAGGTCGTGTCCAACCACCCTTCGTTGGCCTTCCAATGGAGAGGGTTAATTTCTTGGCACTAAGAGTCGGTTGGTAAGCGTGGGTAAAGTTGTACACCCCTGCAGGGTTTAAATCTTTTCGAAGAGCCGTGTCCATGGTTATGGATGACTTGAGAATGGGCATGAGATCATAGAGAACATTAACCGAATCATAAAACTTGGCAACTAAGGTTTGTTAAGGATGCTTCCTCATGGGTACGAGGGGGTGATCCTAGTTGAGGTTCAGAGGATGATGAGGTTTTGGTGGATATCAAAGATAATGATCAATACTTCAGAGATATCGCTCTCTTATCCCCTTTTAAAATGTTTTGATTAGACGAGTTTCTTATCCCTCTTGATTTATAAACAAAGATGGCTTTATGCAAAATAGGCCCATCAGCCATAACTCTTGCTAAGTACACCCTGTACTCACCCTTGCTTTGTTGTTACTTTTGTAGCAGAGTAATTGTTCCCTGAAGATGATTTTCGTACAACACCGACATCGATAAGTAGCTTGGGGTTCCCGGCCGGCAGCTTGGAATCTATGGGTTGGGACGTCATTGTTATGCTTCAGGCCTCTTAGGACATTTGTTAAGTTTGCTATACTTAATAGCATAATTTTCCTTCTGTTGTTTGATGTTTGTGGTCAATGACCTCTGTTTGTAATACTTTGGTTCTCTGCTCAGTTATGAGCTTTCTATAATATCTTTTGTGTCACAGGGTCACTACTGTGTTACCGATTCTTTACTAGATATCCTCGAGCTCTAGGTTAAGCTTATGTTAGGATACTGTCTAGGATTTGTTTAACCTTGATCCTAGGGGTGTCACGCCATCTAGGCCTGGCACGGTATCCACCTTCATGATGGAAAGGACTTCATCCATTTCCTTCTAGGTGAGAGAGCATGAGATCGTCATTTTCCTCCTGTGAGACTCTCCCTGCTCATCCCACAAGCTTGCTGAAAGGCCGAAGATACCAGGTCCCCCTCAGACCCCATCAGGCCACGATAAAACTCATATATATGGGCCTGAAACTCCCTAGGTTTAGTAATGATCCCCTTATCTACCACCAGCCTCGATATGGTGCACTTGCTCATGACATTGCAATGCATGGAAAACGACATGTTGGCATGCCCTTAAGAAGCCAATTCAGACGACTCCTTGGTCACCAATAAGCCTCCTCCATCGCCTCTAAGTGGGTAAGTTGGCTCTTGAGATGGTCCTGTAGGGCCCACCCCTCATCGTCAAGGATAGAAGAGTCTGCACACAAATCTAAAGCCTGGATTTGTGTAAGGAAACCTGCTTTGATCTTCCTTCTTGCGGTACCCAGGTTAGCCCCCTGGCCTTTGAGAAATTGGCGTAACCCTGCCGACACCTTTTTCCATGCATCAATAGAGTCCGGACATCACCCCTAGTGCCCACCAACTCCTATCATTTAACCCCGACCAAGTTTCCCAAACTCTGCTTTTTTGTGACACCCCCGGACTCTCCGTGCGCGGGTCATCACTCCTGGAAGCTTAATAGGATATCTAGACTGGCCCCACAGACCAACACTAGTCTTTTCTGCGCACTTTGTGCTCACTCGTGCGTACCCGGTATCCACTTCCCGGTCGGTCACCCATCCTAAAATTCCTCTAGGCCAAGCACGCTTAACCTTAGAGTTATTTTCGAATGAGCTTCCGGAAAAGAAAGTTGCAACTTGTTGGTATCAGTATCCTATCAATCCTATTAAGCCATGTGCCTAGATCTCACATTTTTCAAGATACCCCTTTTCATAGAAGAATCAGGGGCTCTGTTTCCTAAGTTCCTCCCCAGAACTTAGTACTAATGGAGAATGGTCTGATCCAATAGTGATCTCTGCAATGAGGGAATAGAGTGGGAACAATGTTTGTAATTCGATGGACATGAAGACTGTGCTAGGACACACCTAACGGGTTTGAGCTCTTTGTTCGTCCAAGTGTACCTAGACCCACCCCTACGAATCTCCCGAAGTGCTAGGTTTGCAATACAGTCATTGAACCTATGCACCCTCGACCAATTGATGTTATCATTGTTCTTGTTTGCTAATCCCCGAATCAGGTTGAAGTCTCCTCCCACCACTAGGGAAAGGAGCATGCCGAGATTGCATCCGATAACTCAAGTAAGAATTCATGTGATCTCCTATGATCTGTTGGCCCGTAAACCACAAAAAGGAATCATTCTTGTGAGTTATCTAGCTGCAACACATCAACACGGATAAAGAAGGAGCCACTACTCCATTCCTTAACCTTGAAGGTATCACCGTTAACCCAATGAGCATGCCCCTAAGTGCCCCACAAAATGCACTACATGCTAAGATAACCTGCCTCGAGGAATGGTACTAAGAAACTCTTCCGTGGTAAATGACATTTTGATCATCTCCTATAAACCCATGAAGTCTAGGAACTCTCGAGAAATAAACTCCTTGATATGGATCCGATGTCCCGGTTATCCAAAAAAGCGGATATTATAGAGACCTACATACATCATGCGCAGGTTCCCTTCCTCTGTCCATGATGGGATGCCAACATGGTCTTAGAAGAACCCTTGGTATTGGCATAAGGGGTAACCTGGACTTGGATGTCCAGTAAGGTCTCTTGACCCTCCTCTCCCTGTAGATTCAAAACCCCTATTGTCTCTAACCTCAAGAGGGTAGACTCACTCGCCACCTCGGCTAAGTGAAAATATTTATGAAACGATGTCTGAGCAAGCAAATCTTGAGCAACATCTTTCACCCTTACCAGCGAAAGGATCTCCACCTCCGACTTAGAGTTGTGGAGGAAGGACATACCCGAATCATGTGTAACTTGAATCACCATCAGGTAAATTATCAAGCGAGGTAAAGGTATCACCACGAACACATGGAGGCTCGAGGTTCTTGGAGGCCGTGCGCCTATGCACCCGCTACATGATTGGAATGGATGCGTCTAGGCTCAGTAGGTGCACATTCTTGCAGGTCGGACCTGCCTTCACTATCTTGGTGCACCGATTGCGTGGCATCACGCCCGCGACCATGTACTTTGAGTCTACCACTGCCGCATCCATCATCTTCATGTCCCCTTCGCATCGGCCACCACCTTGATAGGTGAGTCCATTCCCATGTGCGAGCTGTCCGAGTCTCCCTCCTCCGAGTCTGAGCCCACGTTTACCAAGGTCAACATGGAGGCCAACTCAGGTCGAGGCGCCACCTGCATCAAGACCTCGACCTGCCGCGTTGCCTCCCGCGATAGCTATTGGGTTGTTGCCCTCTCACGGGCCTTCTCTAGTGTTGCTAGGGGGTATAGGCCAGGTGGAGGCCGCAACCTTTTGGACGTTGGACAGGTACTAGTCAATCAACACCTGGGAATCATGGGCGACCTCAACCACAAGACTACGAGGGGACGAGGGTGCGCCATGGCACCTACCACTACTCATCACCATGGACCCCGCCCTCTGGGCAGAGGGCCCCTCACCTAGACACACGGTCCTGGTGGTAGTCGACGCGCCAACCCATGACTTGGTCGCCAACACCGGAGTCTGGGGCGTAGAAGGAGCAACAATGGATGCCTTTTCCTTGTCTTTCTTCCCCAACCGACACCACTCCTCTTCCGAGGGACTGAGGTCATTAACATCCTCATCGTCCTCTTCCTCCGAACGTGGATTAGGGAAGGGAGGTGGCACCACACATTCTTAGTGTACACTAAACTGTTAAAACAACTATCAGGACACATTGTATCTTAAATATGATATTCTAAAAGACGGATCCACAATAGAGCACTCGGAGTAGCTTTACTTTTGCCCCTTGAGGACGAGCTTTGAATATTCTACCACCATGACTTTAGATCATCAAAATCCGGTGTACCTAGACTGTGAAAAAGTACTGCAGCAAAACATAAGAGATCTATGTGATCCCAAACCACCAAAATGAGGGGTAGTGTAGGCAATTGTGGCACGGGGACCGATATTTGAAATCAATAGGTTAGAGAGAGTGCACGTGGGGTCTAGTGCTCCCTTCCTTAAAAAAATGCTCTTGAGTTTTTTTTAAAAAATCTCAGGAATACATGTACATGTCCATATATTTGCGCGAAATTTCAGTAAAAAATGTTTTATCTTAGGCTAAAAAACAAATTTCTGACAGTAAATAATGCTAATTAAATACATATGTTTTGTCAGGCATTTGTCTTTTTTCTTAGGAATTTTGGGAGACCTAAAAGTACAAGTTTTAAATTTAGAAAAAGACAGGAACACTAGTGTGCATGTGCCAAAGACAGTTTCTGAGCCACACAAGTGTTGCATTGCGGTCCCTTTTTTGCCTTGTAAAACGATGTTGGCGTCGATGCGTTTTATAGGTTTCAACTCCTTTATTCTGTCAAGTACCACATATGGTTTGGAATGGGAATGGGATGTTGTTCTTGTTCCGACCCCGGCATGGATTTGCTCAGGAAATGTGGTCGTGCATATCAATGGAACCTACTGTATGCAAATGGTCCATCAACTGGGTTAAGAGGGCTACATCAGCAAAACACCGACGGGGGAAGACGTGAAGCGAAGAAACAGGAGGAGTACATGGTTACAAAGTCGCCGAGGTGAATGAATTGATGGATCGAAACGAGGAAGGCAATGCAACTAGCCTGGTCCAGCGTAGACTAGTGGGATTAGCAGGTGATGCATGTCTGAGTCATCGATCATCTCCATTCCATTACTATCAGATCAGATCAGAATCGAATCGACCAATCTCTGCTAATTAATAGGCGGGGCAAATTACCACATGGCACACGCGTGGTCTTATCTCAAATCACAATTAAAATGAAATAAGCAGGGCAAATTGGAGAAACAAATAAAAATTCTAGGAAGAATTCAAAATATCGTGTAGGAAGAGAGAAGGAAAAACTGCAGAGAGGGAAGGCAAAAATAAAGCTGCTCTTCTTTTCCTTTCCCCCCTTCGCAGCGCCAACTGCCTCCCCTCCCCCCTCTTTATTGGCCCTTCCATTATTCGCTCTCCCCTCTGCGTTGCGTGTGACAGCACTAGCACCTGTGTAACGGACGGAGCCCGTCGTCTTGCTTGGTGTTGGTGGTGGTGAACGGTTGCGTCCACCGTCAGCGAAGAACCATGGCGCCGGACCACGGCTCCAAGGTCGACATCTCCTTCGCCGGCCGCTTCACCGCGAGCGCCATCGCCGCCTGCTTCGCCGAGGTACTAAACCCTAACCCCTTACTCCCATCGCTCCACGGATCTCTCCGCCCAAACCCTATTCATACCTTCCTGTTCCTGGGACGGGATCACCTGCTGCTTTTGTTTTTCTCTCGTTGGATCGCTCGATTTCGAATGCTGCCCTTAACCCTTGCTACTCCCCGTCCAGGATCACACCGCTGATATTATTTTTTCTTCTGGATTTTGCCTCCTGATTTCCCTAACCTAGTGGAATTCCCCTCTCCCAGATCACCACGATCCCCCTGGACACGGCCAAGGTCAGGCTGCAGCTGCAGAAGAAGGCCGTCGCCGGGGATCTCGCCGCACCCAAGTACCGCGGCCTGCTCGGCACCGCCACCACCATCGCCAGGGAGGAAGGCGCAGCCGCGCTCTGGAAGGGCATCGTCCCCGGACTCCACCGCCAGTGCATCTACGGAGGCCTTCGCATTGGTCTCTATGAGCCCGTACGCCTCTTTCCCTAACCCCTATTTGCGATGCGTTGTATTCTGTCTGGGTCCTTGGTGAATGAAATTGACTGGATTGTATGTTGTGCCTGACGACTTTCAGGTCAAGTCCTTCTATGTTGGCGAAAACCATGTTGGGGATGTACCTTTGTACAAGAAGATTGCTGCTGGCTTCACCACTGGTACCCTCCCTCATCATATTCATTATGACCTTCAATCAGTTCAATTGTTCCTTCCAAGTGAAATGAAATATGCAGCAAAACTAAATTGGACATGCATCAGGTGCCCTTGCAATCGCTGTGGCCAATCCCACTGACCTTGTCAAGGTCAGGCTTCAGTCCGAGGGGAAGCTGGCACCTGGTGTGCCGCGCCGCTATACTGGTGCAATGAATGCTTATGCCACCATTGTTAGGCAGGTCAGTTTCTTTCTGTCCTTGTACTGCCAGCTATATGTGGAATGCTATATGTTTCCTGAATTGCTTGCTTCACGTCTGTCTGTCTGTCTGTCTGTATCATCTTTAGGAAGGGGTTGCTGCTCTGTGGACTGGCATTGGTCCGAATGTTGCACGTAACGCCATCATAAATGCTGCTGAGTTGGCCAGTTATGATCAAGTGAAGCAGGTGCTCTTCTTGTATCTGATTTCTTTCATTTCGTTCTCACTCTCTTGTAATACATGCTAACTTGCTGTCACTATCATGCAGTCCATTTTGAAACTTCCTGGGTTCAAAGATGATGTGGTCACTCATATCTTGTCTGGTTTGGGCGCTGGCTTCTTTGCTGTTTGTGTTGGTTCTCCGGTCGATGTGGTGAGATGTCCTCCTTGCTCTGTGATCAATTATCCCTACTCTAGTGATCTACTACCGCAAATTAGCTATTGAGAGCAATGCTTTCTTGGTGTATTTATCCACTATGTAGTTAAATAGTGTCTACTACCAAGACCAACTGCAAATTAGTTATTGGGAGCAATGCTTTCTTGTCTTATTTTTCACTAGATAGTAAGCTAGTGTCTATTACAATGGTGGTATACTGGTGTATGACAGACAGTGTCATACACTATTCCAAGTTTGAACAAAGATAATTTCAGTTCAGACATTTATTCAACAGCATACCTTATCATGACATATTCGCAGTATTTCCGGTAGCTGTTCTCTTAGTCCGGTCTCTGTGAGGTTTTTACTTCTGCTATTCCGAAGATTTATGCCTTTGTTTTTCATGTGTGCATCCGTTGCCACCACAATAGCACATGCTACTTTGCCTGCATGGAAACTGCTTTTCTTTTCTTCTATGGAAAAAACAGATGCTGGTCTTTGTTTGCACATTTAAGAAGCTTCTTTCTGCGGTCGTCATTCAAGAAGCCTTTCTGTATCTAGTATTGATTAGTAATTGCATTTTTGTCTAAAAGATATGTAGCTGTAGACATTTTGTACTGAGAAAGCACTCCTTCTTGCAGGTTAAGTCAAGAATGATGGGTGACTCAGCCTACAAGAGTACTATCGATTGCTTCGTGCAGACCTTAAAGAATGATGTATGTTCCACTCTGTTACTCTGTTCATGAATTTGGACTTTTGAGTCAGATTTGGATGAACAATCCTTATATATATAGCATATCCTTTCAAAGACATCTTGCATCTGGGCCACGCGGTGAAGCACATGTTCACATTTCATATCGATATCTATTTGTAGTATAACATCTTACATCTGGACCACGTGATGAAGCACATGTTCCCATTTCATATTGATATCTTTTTATAGTATTACATCTGACATCTGGGCCACGTGGCAATGGACATGTTCCCATTTCATATCGATGTTTATTTATTTATATTGTATAATATATATTGAGAAAGGATAGTTCGTTGGCCTTTTATGCAATACTGATAGCCTTCTGGTTGTTCCTGCTTGACCATGGTGGATCAACTGTGTTTTAGCAATCATGATATTTGAACTTTGATCGTGGTAAACAAAGAGTCAAACTCTGGTCTAGATTAAAAACGGCACGGCTAGCTTAATCCTGAAATGCATTATATGTTTATAGTGTCCCCCCGTCTGTACTGAGTACACATTTCAGACTTGTTTAAATATCTTTTGAGCTGTGTTTTGTTAATGCTATACTCTGCGAATCGAACATTATGTATATGCTCTAGGATACTAGGATCTGATTTATATACCTGTTGAATGCAACGAATGAAAGTCCAAGGAGGTTGTCGAATTAATATCATTTCATGTGCAGGGACCTCTGGCATTCTACAAAGGCTTCCTTCCAAACTTTGCTAGACTGGGATCATGGAATGTGATCATGTTCTTAACACTGGAGCAGGTAGCTGAGCCTATAACTATCATCTTGGAACTATGTAAGCATGTTATATCGGTTGCATCATTAACTTCTTTTTCTGTCTACCTGTACAGGTCCAAAAGGCATTTGTGAGGAAGCCTGGGAATTGAAGATGAGATGAGATGATTTTTGCAGTGGGTGGGATACAACAACAGTGCGAACAGTTTTTTTTGCTACGGAAGAAGTTAACCCTTGAGAATTGGGGAGAAATTTGACACCTCAAACAGTCAGCTACTGTAATAAGTTTTGGCGGGTCTTGACAGGACCCTGAACTAATTCTGAAGTAGTGAGGGGATCTCTGGTTGTTAATCCGTGTTGGATGGAGGAACATTAGCTGCAGTAGATCTGGTATGTGATGATGAGCCAGGAAGGCACAGTACATTTGCTTGATCTTTTAATTGTCGATGATGCCCTCTGCTGTCTTGATACCTGTTGCGATGTTACTACTGAAATGCTTGATGAGGTATGATCGAACTGGTAGGTAGTACATGAATGACTAGCGAGCAGTAGAGCTTATGTGATAAAAATGTGTGTGCGCTGAGTCTAAGCTTTAGGCTAGGCTCATTGTGGTTTTTTGAATGTGGCTGGGTAGCTGCATGGTCTGCTGAATTGTGGATAATGGTAGATGCACACTTCACATTGCTGGCAAGCAAAAAGTTTTGTTTGTCTATTTCAAATACAGTATTAAGCTGGCATGGACTCGTACACACATGAATCTCATCCTTGTTTGTTTTATTTCTGACAATGCTAGTAGGCAAGTGGTAGAAGTATACATGCAGAATTGCAGATACACGGAGTAGGAGTAGGACTGAATCACATTTTGCTCCTGTGAGCAGTGGCCGGCTTGGGTGGTGATGCTTTCTTCATGTTGCCGAAGAGGGAGTGCCTGCCCTCGGCGACGACATTGCCGGTGTCGGCGTTGGCGAACAGGACGTGCGTGCCGGAGTAGGCGCCCCTGTGCCCGAGCGCCCTTGCGGTGATGCTTAGCTTGTCCCCGGGGCGTGCCTGGGATAGGTCGGCGAAGGCGACGGACATGTCGACAGAGACCTTGAGGTTTTGGGCGTCAGAGATGGAGGCGGCTCCGCCGATCTCGTCGACCAGGGCTACCACGGCGCCGGCGGCGAGGAAGCCGGTGGTGGCGTCCTGCGTGCAGCGTACGCACGTATGCATTCAGCCTAGAAGGGATGGATCGAATTGCGTAAATGACGAATGAGTGACGTACGGTGAGGCCTGGAGGGACGGTGTAGGAGCAGTGGATGAAGCCCGGGTGTATGCGGAGGACGCGGATCCCGCGCAGCGCGAACCCCTCGAAGAAGCTCGGCGACATATGGTCCGACGCCGCCGACGACGACATGAACGCGGATGCGGCGGCGGAGAGCGCGTCCACCTGCGCGTCGTGGTCGGGGTTCACGGCCAGGACGTCCCGAGCACGAGCAGCTTCGGGGGAGTCAGCCATGGCCACCTGCTGCTGCTGCTTCTGCTTAAGATTTGATTTTTGCTGGTGGATTTGGGAATTTGTGACTTTGTAGCGACTTGGTTGTTGCCGGCCACGCCACCGGCACCGGCAGTCCAGCACCAAAGCGGACCAGACAGCGGCATCGATTCGACTCGGCTCGACCAGACCAGACCACCAAGTCAGTCCACTTCTTCGATTCTCTCCTTCCTCCTCTGTGCCATACTCCGGCCCGCTGCCCACCCACGCCGCGCTTGCTCCTCCCGGCGAATCCCCGCCCGACAGCCGCCGTCCCTTCCACTCCCTAGCCAGGTTGGTCCCTTCCAGCTCGTCCCTGGCGCCACTCCGGGCTCGGCACCACTCATCTGGCTCGGCCGCAGTCTGCTGCTTGTTTTCCCTAGTGGCACTGGGGCAATTCTCTGAACCCAAAAACGAAGAGGAGATTTTGAGTGGAGGAGAGAAGAGATCAGTCAGCAGGACAAAGAGAGACGGGAAATAGAATCGGAAGCAGCAGCATCTCTTAAACAAGTTGTATACGATTGGTACGAGTCCCTAGTCGACACGATCAGGACGTTGTGTTCGTGTCCTACTCATGTAATATATATTGTACTAGATTTAGGTGTACGCTTTGGCACACGATCCTCCCGATTTTCGGACTGATAAACATATGGTAATACGCTATAATAAGCAGGAATAGTATTAGTCAACAAAGAGAAGACAACAAAAACATGAAGATACCATAGTAGAGGCATGCACTATATATAATTAGCGGAACTAGGGGCGGAAATGCACATTTGATATAGGGTGAATAGGCTCCCTTTATTTAAAAAACATATGTCAAATTATGAAAAATTCCAAACAAAAATTCTGTGCGTACATCTCGACATTTTATATGTGCACACAAAGTTTAGTGGTAAACCAATATTTTGAGTGCTCCATGTAAAAAAAGACAAAAACATGTCATGTGTAAACCCTTATTTTAGCACCAAATTTTATCTTTTTTACCTAGCCCACAAGAAAAGTCAGTTTTTCACGAAACAACTTGGTTCACGTATAGGTTGTGAATGTAACATTTTTTTTTAATTTTTGACGGTTCAAAATATGTTTAAACTGCATTTGAAATAAAGGGTATATATGCACCAAAGCCAAAATGGCACGTCCGATAGGTAGGGAAATGTATTATTGTACAATAGATAAATGGTTCTGAGATAATAGTAGCAACACACATACATGGTTCACATCCAGGTTTAGAGCCATCATATAGTATATAGTCTAAGATAGAACACAGAACATAAACGACACGAATGATCATTGGGATCTCTACCTATTATGGAACAGTAGAGGTAATGATCACAATTTAGGTAACAATGATCACATCTCATAATCTCAAATATGGAATGGGCCTAGCCATTGTTGCTTACATTTCTTCTTGACTCCTTGTCCATTCAGCATCGGTATATAGATATAATCTATATAGTAAATAGCCGGAGATGGGCGTCAGACTCTAATTGCCCAGAGTGTAAGAAACCTCCTTACCTTGACGGTTAAGAGAATTGCCTCAGGAGCAACCTGTTTGTAAGACAATGCAGTTAACAGAACTTAGAAATACGCAAGAGGGGCAAACAGAAGGAAGCAGTAGGGAGAGGTGGAAATAGAATGCAATACGGTGGCGACTGGATAGCAACAAATTACCAGCAAATAAACTAAATTTAACCAAACTAAAAGCATGTGCAAGCATTATAATTTGAACGCAGAAGCAATAGATAAATACAGACGTCTACAGTAGTAAATAATAGGATATTAAGATATATGGAATAGAACAAGAAACTTAACAGAGACCAACAAATAGGATTCCAGCTATTCACCATAGAAGCACACATGTCAGTACAGACTGGAGCATCAGAAAGCTCAGTGATGATGTCCAAAGAATAAGTCTGGCCAAGGATAGTTTCATTGGCGAAAGCTTCACCGATGGAACTAAACCCACCGTCACTAGTCTTGCTGCATAAACCCAATGCCGAGCCAGTATTACGACAAAGGGCATAGGAATGAGGCTGCTTCTCATACTGCATTTGGATTCTCAGAACATGGTAAGATGGTTTCTCAGACTCTCGCTGAAAACTCATGGTTGTCACGGAAACAACCAAACAATACTTTCTCAACACAATGGAAGCAAGTTCTCTTGGAGTCGATTGATCCATGCATGTAGACCACACATCCTCCATTGATGTACTATGGGGAACACCAGAGCAAAGCATTGCTTAGGAGTGGCCTGCCAACAAGCTCTTTGACATCTTTATCAAAGAACAAAAGCTCACCCTCACCAGTATGATCAGCCCCGATATAGCAAATGTGATACCTGCGCAAACAAAATGGGTTAGCACAAATAGAGCAAAAGCATGCTTTCTGCAAACAATGTGCAAGAACAAACATTCACCTTGCAGACTATAAGTCTAGAAGCAAAGTTACATGGTCAAGAAATTTTGGCTGCGCGTCAAGTTAATCAGTATATGACAACAATTGTTGTTTACAAAGATCAAAACTCAGCAGCCTTACCAAAAAAAACCATGAGGGGTTGGCTGCTCCAGAGCTTCATTGCCAAACAATACTACAGTCGGCAACCACCATTTTCTTTCCAATTCTCCGCTTTGGTGAATTCTACAAATACCTATCAGAACACATTTGGGCATATCAGTATTCATCTAAAAAGGAATATAGTACTGCGGTATGAGTAATTGAGAATTTTTACTACTACTTTCATCTAAAAAATAATAATAAAGAGTAGATATCATACAAAATAATTCAGATGCGGGTTGGTGGTAGCATATCCAGGAAGGTACAAAATATTCAATAGATATCGTCCTGCATCAATTAAACATGAACTTGTAGCAAACTCTGGATCGTACGTGGTCTGAATTCCATATTGACCTCATATATAAAAAAGAGCTTTAGATCTAAATTCTGAACTTGTATGACGATTGCCAGAGAAAAATCCACTTGGGAAGCAGATTCTTGCAAGTTAGTGATGCTCCTATTATTATTAATAGATCTTACGATAGTTATTGGAATTTAAATTATACATGTTAATAAATTAACCAACACACTCCTAATAAATAGACAAGTCACAACAACTTTCATTAAACGATATCTTCCGTTAGGAAAATAAACTATTTGTTCGAAGTTCGTACCACATTTCTAGCTCTTTCAGTAAATTTAAATGTTTGACCCGTGTTCACGCTGTTGGAAATTTCTCCAAAGACCAAAACTTATAACTTGCACGGATAATCTGATATAGAACCAATTACTTAAATATTGGCTAGGTAATTTCACAAGCATAAGAAACTTAATTCTAGTTAAGAGGTTAAACTAAAACCAATCTTAAAGTTTGAGCTAAATATATGAGTCAAAATAAATACCTCCACCAGGGAGAATAATATATTGCCCTAGATAACCACAATTTCGTCCCAAAATAGAAGAAACCAAAAGAATGAAAACCTCATTTAATAGCACATACATTTGCAAAAGAACGAAGTGAATCACAGGTTGTTCCTACAATCCCGTAAGAGTAGAAAAAAGTGTCCAAGAATAAGATTAGATTGACTCACACTATTGATCTTGCAGAACTCCTTTTTTGAACTGGCTCGGCTCATGCTTTTCTTAGTGCAAAACGGCAAGAAGGCATGTACATATCTCTTAGAGACAACATAGTTCCAAATTTAGAGGAAAAGAGCAACACTTGAATCAGAATAAATGATAATAGTGACCGTAAATTGTAAAGCTTAGTTGAGAAGCAAAAAAAGGCCACAACCAAAGTAAATCGTATTCTAGTACAGAAAAGAGGCCTTACTGATACATCTAACATGTCCTGCTTGTTAGTTTTGACAAACTTAGGTATTCATTACACATCAGCACTCTTGCTGAAAAATCATGAGAAGAAGAAATACATATTAGTAATCAAACACTCGTGCGATAATTCTCGGAAACAAAAAGTAAATTGGACTGTCTAATCAAAAGAGATAGCAAGTGAGAGAGAAATAATCACACCTGGTAAAGGCATCCACCTCCGCTGCGCCTGGTCCATGCTGGTTCTGCCTTGCACTAGATTTTAACATCACTTCTGATCAATTTCACATCCTCACAAGGTAACATACCACACATGCGGCTTTGACCATCTTTCAGGGGATGTCCTTGTTTTGCTATCCTCGCTCGTTTTTTCATACTAAATAGTCAATGATACTCTATCATCTCAAGTGGTTTACCATCAACATTGACAGAGGTTATACTAATAATTACTATAATTCAGAGCCCGAGAAAGAAAAAACACAATCTAATGCGACTACATTAGTGAAGAAGTGGAGCATTGCAAACCTAATGTCTTGGAAG
Organism: Avena eriantha; assembly: GCA_910589775.1. Classification (NCBI taxonomy): domain Eukaryota; kingdom Viridiplantae; phylum Streptophyta; class Magnoliopsida; order Poales; family Poaceae; genus Avena; species Avena eriantha. The sequence goes on along the minus strand of OU342743.1, from coordinate 285,274,474 downwards.
CTGCAGCGGGAACTACCTATCCAAATACCAACAAAAATGTACATGCATTGAAGAAAAGTAACAAATGAACTAACACTTCGCTTTTCACTTTCCAACCCCTCGCTACTTCACTTCACTCCATCAGATATGTTGACTGGAAATTTCTTCTTACCTACAGAAAATAACCCTCTGCACCATGACATGTTATTTAGAATTTAAACCATTTCAGTTTACGTATTGTGTCATTACTTTCTTTCTTCCAAGCAATTTTAAACTCCTAATTACGTTTAATCTTTTAAAACTCGCTTTAATGCACTGACCTATATGTGCTTGACTAATCTTTCCTTATACTACTATTTCTTTGCATGAAAATATGCTCCTAGGTGTGAATGATCTTGATTTGTAAAAAAGAGCATATGCTGCTACACAACTGTAGTTATGAAAGCATAAGAAAGACCAACATTATAACACCTAATGCAAAGAGTTAACTAGCTCCTCGCTCCTCCGCCGAGGACCATGAGACGGAGACGATGCCTGGTCATTCACGTCAGCAAACTCGTCGTCATCATCATCTGCACCAAATATATTCATACTATGATCCAACTCAATTTCTGTGTCATAAATATATATACAGCTGAGCATACTTAAGGACTCGACTATCGTCTAGCGAAAGTGAAGACAAAATTTCTACCAATATTGATACTTATGTTGACATGGACACCTAGAGATGTAAAAGTGAGCATCAAATTGTATTTACAAATCAGACGCATAAATTTATATTATACTCACCACCACTATCACAACGAATTACCTTGCCATTCTGGATAAATAGGAAGGGGCACCCTTCCACCATGGCAACAATAGGTGTGGACACCTCAATATTTTCCACGCAAATGATTAGAGTGCTCTTGATACCTAGACACACCATAATGCTTGCACACATGATGAGGCCCACCATAGTATCATCTGCCAGGACAATTAGGTAGAATAACAACAACCCAGAAGAAATTATAAATGATAAACAACTAATCAAATCAGACCAAAAAAATAGGAAACAAACAAAGCAAAGCTGTACTTACACTTAAAGTCATTAATGAATTCTAGAGACAGACGCAACCGAGTATCATCGTGTGGCCTAGGAAGAATACAACAACATGTACAAAGTAAAAAAGATCATAGAGAAACCTAACAGAAGGTAGCATACATCAAGGGGAACCTTCTCTAACCTCAACGTTATATGCAACTCTTTTCCCATGGTAATCCTGATCTCACATAAGCCTCTAAAAGCCATTTAAATTTTGAAAGATGAACTAAAACATCAAATACGCAGTCGGAGAAAATTATTAGAGGCATAAGTATCCATAGGACACATCCCCATTCAAGGACATATATTGTAAATTTTCAAATATGAAGTACCAAACACAACAACAAAAGCAAGTAAATGTACAGAGATCTACCTGCTTTAGGGTGAAGCAATCATTGACAACCTGAAAGTAAGATAAATATATCCAATCTCAAAATTAAGAAGTGGAGAGCAGAGCAAATACTTCAGCAATCAATCAATGAGCCAAAAAAATCCATGGACAAGAGGAAATCCCGGGTGGCCACCCCATCTTCCCGACGGTCTCCACCTTTGCCCCTCCCAAGCTGTTGAGATAGAGAATCTTGCAAACCACCGCTGATGCTCCACCTCCTCCGCCTTCTCCTCCTTCCTATGTTGCCGCCTCTCTCTCTCTCCAGCTGCTAGGACCATGGTGCGTTGCTTCTGCTCGCGTAGCGAGGCGGTTGTTGGTTGTGGCGATGGCTTTGTGGGATCGACCGACAACTAGGAGTGGCCGAGGAGGGAGTGGTGAGGGAGGAGATTGGGGGAAAATAGGATGCATGCGTATTGGGGGAGATGAAGTGGGGGTAGGTAGGGAGGAGGAGGGACCAGATGGCGGCCAGGGAGGCGGAGCGCTGATGTTGCCGGACGCGAGAGGAGAATAGGGCGCCAGTGCACGAGAGGTTAGAGGAGATGGTTAGGGTTTCTAACTTGGGGACATGCTCTTTTACCTGACGGTGAAAAACAATCTACGGTGCTTAGCAGCTTACTAACCCAATCGTGTGGCTAATCAAATCCGATTTTTGAGGTAAATTCTAGGACCCCCGCCTATTATACTTTTAGATGTCTCAAGTAGAGGCCCAAGAGGCACATCGAAAAACCCAAAACATTCTTTTGATATCGTATATCAGAGCTCGGCTTCTGGATCACATCGAGTCATCGCCTCAAGATCTTCTCATCGCAGTGTCGCAACATCTCCATCATTGCTTCATAAAGTCATCGATCGCCTCACCATTGCTCAAAACAGATCGCTGAAATCAGATTGGCAGCACCGCTTCTACACTTGACATGAGTCTCAAAGCCTCATCATACTCATCCAATGGCGCCCTCTGGAGGTTCGTTCGGCGAGTCCCTCTCGGAAAAACTCACTGGAGAGAACTTCATGATCTGAAAACTTAGGTCATGCCGACAATCTGAGGCACGCAGTTGGCTGGCTACCTTGATGGATCAATCAAGGCTCCAGAGGTGGAGCTCACCGCCAAGGATGACATCGGGAAGGACGTGAAGATCACCAATCCCGCCTACACACGTTGTATCAGGCAAGATCAAGTTGTGCTTGGTTACCTCCTCAGGAACATGATGAGGGAAGTTTTGATTCAAGTCTACGAGTTAGAAAGCTCGGCAGAAGTATGAGACATCAGTAATGGAGATGTTCTCCGTGGTCTCATAGAGTCGGATCGTCTAGCTATGGACCGTGTTGTCCAAGACTCAGAAAGAAAATATGTCTAGCAAAGCTTATTTCAACCGGATCAAATCTCTTGCCGATGAGATGGCGAACACCAGACATACATTGGATGACTCATAGATAATCTCCTATATCCTAGTTGGTATAGATGATTAGTATGATGGCTTCATGGCATCGATCACGGCGTTGCTGAATACTACAACAAAAGTCACAATTAGTGACCTTTATTCCATGTTTCTTCCTTATGAAGCCCGTCTGGAAGGAAGGACTCCTGGAAACAATGGAGTCTTTGGCAGTGATGTCTCCACCAATGTTGCATCACGTGGAGGCTATGGAAACAACAGAGGCGGCAGTGTATTTGGACAACGAGGTAGTGGTCGTGGTGGTGGCTGGCATGGAAACAATGGTCGTGCCTGCGTCGGTGGTCCACAAAATTACAATGGAGGGGGTGGCTATTATCCCCAGAACAACAATGGTGGATGAGGAGGCTATTATCCCCAAGGCGGACAACAGTGCCAAGGAGGGGGGCGTGGTCAGGGTGGTAGAGCTCCTGGCATCATCTGTCAAATATGTGGCAAAGAGGGACATCCAGAGTTCACATGTTGGAAATGCTTCAACAAAAACTATCAATCTCAGACTGAAAGATCTGCGAGTGTGCCAACAAGTTCTTATGGCATATATACAAATTGGTATAGTGATATGATGACTGCAAGTGCATAGATCGATTGTAGCTAGTTTCAAAATAAGAGTATCGAACCCACTGAGAGCTATTTGGTTAAGGTGTTTATGCCCCTCGTCACTATCTACCAAAGGATACTTGTAAGCTGCTTTGATTTAAGGTAAAGGGTGTTTGAAAGGTTTTGTGCTTGTGTGTAAGAAAGTAATAAAAACAAGTAATGAAAGCATTGGGAAAAGGCGTTGGAACTCAATAAGGCTAAACTGTTCTTGGGGATGTAGGATACACTACTAGCATATGTCAATTATTCATGATTGGGATAATCTATTTCTTTCGTCATGACATGTGTGGAGAGAGCTCCATAATAAGATGTTCACTACAAGTCTCGTGAACAGCCGCTTCTTGATTCAAGTATTGAGGTCATCTCTAAATAACCGCTATGATGCTTGCGAGAAAGCCACTTCTACATACCACCACAATTGAGGGTTTCCCATGGATATCATAATAAGCTTAGTGAATCTCTCTTTATTCCCCCTTGGACCATGTAGGTTATAAGCCAATGCTTCTAGTCACAAAGTAACACCGGCCATACTCTCATACATGTCTCAAGGGTATCTCCCTCTCTTTAGTCCCAAAGGAAAATGCTATGCGGTCGACTTAACATGCCATCTAAGGAGAGAGATATAACACAATATCATAAATCAATGGATCACAGATCAAAGTAATAGATCATATTTATTTCATTTCATAATAATGCTAGGGTTTCTCCATCTCCCCAAGAACAAAGGGAACTACTCACACATGTGAGCAATCAACAACATCATCATATTCATATGGATGGGTCGAAAGTGCAAAGGTAAATCTAGTGCAAACCACAATTATATTGGAATTACAACAAGATCTAATGGATGAGAGAGGGGAATGATAGTGGTGATGGATATGTGGCGGTTGATGATAAAGGGGATGATGCGATGTCCTCCGATGATCTGTGAAGCGGCAAGGGTTCGCCCATTCTCCAATTTCCTCCTTCAGATCCCTTCCTAGTGTGGTATTTCGAGGCTGGAGGTTTCTGTGTATGTTGGATCTCAGATTTGTCTTCACATGGTGAGATTATTTGACGAGGCGGACCTCCTGACAGGTGGTATAGGCGGACGTGCGGGCAAGCTCCCCTGTACCGATGGTCGTTAAACCTTCAATAGTCTTTCTTTGCAACATATTTTCTCCCAAGTGCGTGGAAACTCATTTGGAAGACATTTATCACTTAGAAATATCATATTATTGCATAATATGATAGTCCCAATTGATATATTCACTAAATACTTAATAATTTGGGATCTTGTTGAAGCCCAATTGATATATTCACTAAATACTTAATAATTTGGGATCTTGTTGAAGCAAGGACAAAAGATGCACGCGCGCGTAGTAAAATACCAAAAATCCTACTCTACTTATGCAAAAACATAAGATAAATATGCTTAAAAATTGGACTCATCAACTTCCGTAAGATGGTGGCTTATGGACAAGGTCATCATGTTCATGAGGCTGGAAATTGAAGCATAATTACAATATCAGATATAGAACTACATCATGAGTTATATCACACTCTCACACATCACACGACTTACATGCTTCCACACCTTTTGTATTAATAGTTTATATGAAGTTATAAGATTAGGCATAATATAAAATCGTCAAGTTCAATTAGATTAGCACTTTACCGAGTAATGAATATTTCATGATCATTGCTTGAGTACCTCTTGTCAACTTGCACCTTTTCTTTTTCTTATAATTCTTTGATAGCATAGCTTTTATTCTAGTTCTTCCAATATCATTGGATCATGTTAATACTCTTTATGGCTCTTGCTGGTTTAAACCAATGATTATAACATGCTATCAAAATTTCCTTCTCATAACTTATCAATAATTTATTGGTGTGGAAGACCCTAAAATCATAATAGTGGTACAAGTATCATAACACTCAACCTAATTCATACATCTAATACACTAATCATAAATCAAAATCACTTCAAATTTCATAAAGTCTCAAAACTCATCAGATATAATTCTTTCCTTAGACTAAGGAAGCTGATGATGCAACTCATGAAAATTCTGGAATTAAGAACCTAACATGTGTGGAGGAAAGTAAACATGATAAAACTGGAAGATAGATTGCAAGGTGTTTTAGATCTCCCCAAGCTTGGAATCAAGTCAGTGGGATCAAGTAATCCCTCACGATTATTCAATACCATGACATTCTTCAGGGTGAAGGCATGGCGTTAGAGACAGCTGCACGAAGCTTTTTTTGTTTCCTCCAAAGAAAATATATGGTGAAGGAACTTATGCAGATCAGAACGCATGGAGTACATTGCGTCAACAACCTTAATAAGCATCTCATTGAGTTCCTTCTTGCCCTCAAAATCTACGAGGCATTTGCGCACTACTTAATGATGGAGAAGTTCTTCTTTCTGATACTTCTCTATCTTGTGAAGGTGCCTCTCGGTCTCCGAGATTTTTGAGGCAACATGTACATCAATGAGGTTGAGACCCCTATTATCTCGTGGCTTCACACTCATGCGGGCATTCATGGTGATCTTATTTGTTATAGAAGTGTGTTCCATGGTCGCTTGATAAGTTCCTACATCAACGCGATTAACTTTCTTATGCTTTGGAGAATAGTAGTTGGTGGCGATGAACTTGAGCAACTCCATGTATCCCTTACCATGTGGATTTCTTGCTCCCTCTTCATCTTCAGGCCTCACCATAGCGAGGTAGTATGGTTGCCTCCAACGTCTAGTCGTTTGCTCCATGAAGGTCTCGAACTCCTCATCATCGGATTCGTAGGAGACCCCCTTGTTCTTCGAGCTAAGGCCTTGTGCTTCACAGTCATCAACTTCAATGGAGGAGGTCTAGAAACTATCACACGAAGGAGCCACAAGGCCTAAAGGTTTTCCTTTGCCTGGAACTAGGTAGTGCATCAAGGAGATTGGATATGTTGATATAAGAGGGAGGAAGACCTTTGGGAAGCTTAAGAAGGGTTAGTCATAGGGAAAAACTCGTATAAGAAGTAAGAGGGGTGGCCAAGAAAAGAATCCAACAAATTAGGAAAGAATAAGATAAAAGGGAAGAAATTGAGGCGGCAACGACCAACGGTATGGACGGAACCCATACGACACGCCCATACCCGATATACTTCAAAATTTGTATCGACCGAAGTCGGTACAAAACTTTCCAAGTAATCGGCACGGGCAGGATTGGACTGTATGCTCTGCCCTTACAGGTAGTTACCGACCATTCTTATGATGGTATTTTTTTAAATCAACAAACAAAATAAAACTAACCAAAGGTTACAGAGGGTTTAACGACCTTCCATACGGTGGAGCTGACCGTATGGACCGGTCGTACCGTTCTGTAGAAACAAACAACAAAACGAGAAAATGTACTACAGACAACGACCACCAGTATGGGTGGATCTATACCGTCTACCCGTACCCGGTTCGAAAAAATGTGAGCTTATAAAAGTGCGAGGAGTTCAAAAACACAAACAAAAACGGAAAAACAACAATGAAAACACAGAAAAACAAGGTTGAGATTACCTTCCTTATCTGATGATCATGAAGTTTGCTTTTCTGCTTTTCCTCCCTTCAGCTTTTTGATTATCTTCTTATTCCCTTTGAATATGGTTGGTCGCAGGAAATTTCTAAAACCATTACATAGAGAAACAGAAAATTTTCTTTTGGGAAGAATAGTCACTGGAGGTATGCAAATTGACGATGCCCCTTCTTGTGATCTTATTTCTTCAATATCCATTGGTGTGTCAACATGTTCTTCTCTTCTTTGCAAGATCTGCACATCAAAGTCTTGCAAAAGTAAAGTCCAATGGATCATTCTTGGCTTAATGTCAGTTATTTCAAGGATTTCCTTTAAGCTATTACAATTAGTATGCACTCTTACTTTTGAGTCAATTATAAAAGATCTAAATTTATCACAGGAGAAAACAACAACAAAGAGTTCTTTTTCTACCATAGGGTAATTCTTTTGCGCACCAATCAGGGTAAGACTAGCATGATGAATTATATTAAGTTCATCACCATCATGCTGACGAAGAACAGCTCCCACTGCTTCATGGCCGACTTCACAAAACAAGTGAAAAGGCTTTTCCCAATTTGGTGGTTTAATGATAGGAGCATTAAGAAGGGCTTGTTTTAATATGGTGAAATCGGTAAGACAATTTGCATCAAAATTAAAAGTAGCGTACTTTTATAAAAGCTTAGTTAATGGTCTTACAACCTTAGAAAAGTTCTTAATAAACCTTTTATAAAATTTTGCATGACCAAAGAAACTTCTTATACCTTTTACATCTCGATGAGGGGGGAGCCTTTCTACTGCTTCTATTTTTGCTTTATCGACCTCTATGCCCTTACCTGAGGTCTTATGACCAAGTACTATACCTTCTTGAACCATGAAGTGACACTTCTCCCAATTCAAGACTAGGTTAGTATCTTTTCATCTGTCCAAAACCTTATGGAGATTGTGGATGCAATTGTTAAATGAAGTCCCATAGACCAGGAAATCATCCATGAATACTTCCATAATATTTTCAACATAATCAACAAATATAGCCGTCATACACCTTTGAAAGGTGGCAGGAGCATTACAAAGTACAAAAGGCATATGACTATAAGCATATAAACCAAAGGGACAGGTGAATATTGTCTTTAATTGGTGATCTAGATGGACAGCTATCTGAGAAAATCGGAATATCCATCTAAGTAAAAAAAATGAGAGTGCATAGTAAGTCTCTCTAGAGTTTGATCTATAAATAGCAAAGGGTACTGGTCCTTTCGAGTTTCCTTATTAAGTTTTCATAATCAACACACATCCTATGACCAATAACAGTTCGAGTAGGGACTAACTCATTATGTTCATTTGGGACTACGATGAACCCACCTTTCTTTGGAACATGATTAAAAGGACTTACCCAATCATTTTCCTCCACATGGAAGATTATACTTGCATCTAGAAGGCGGATTACCTCCTTTCTCAGCTCTTCTTTCATATGAGGTTTGAGTTGCCTTTGAAAGTCTACAATCGACTAAGCTCCCTCTTACATAAATATTTTATGTGTGGCTATCGAGGGACTAATCCCTTTCAAGTCATCCATTGAATAACCGAGAGCCTTTCTGTGCATTTTTAAGACTATCATTAAATTTTCCTCTTCCTTTTCTGCAAGATTGGAGCTTATAATAGCAGGATATTTATTAGTGCCATCAAGAAACCTATACTTCAGTTCTTTAGGAAGGGGTTTAAGTGTTGGAGGTGGAATCTCCTCATCGCCTTTTCTTATAGGTGTCTCATAAATTTGATTCATCTTAGGATCAAATATTAGGGTTGAATTAAGATATTCATAAAATACCATTTTATCTATATCTTCAGGAAGATTATCATTCTCAACTAAGCTTCTTTCTAACTTATTGTTGGGAGTCTCAATAAACATAACAACAAGACTAGCAATTTTACCTTCCTCTTCTTTCTCTTGCTCATATTCTTAAAGCTCCTCGATAGTTGGCCTATGTTGAAATTGTCAACACCCGGATTTTTAATCCCAGATGCATGTTATGTCATACATCGCAATCCCAGGATTACCATTTTTGCGAGACATAACAGATTGGATATCACAGTACATCATCCATTACAAACCATAATAAGGTCTTACACGAATAAAGGATATCATGATCCAGTCTTAATACAATAATCAGCGGAATAAATAATAAGCGTAGCGGTGGGGTCCATCTTCAGGGGCACATGCAATGCTGACGATGGAAGATAGTCCTAGTTATCATAGCCGTCCTGCTGTCCGTCATCTTGGTAAACTCCTTCATAGTCTGGCCATAGGAATAGCTAGGGACAAAGCCATGAGTACTCTTTAAGTACTCGCAAACTACCACTAACAAGTAAGATAGTGCTACGGGGAAATGCTAACTCTATGTTTATTTGTGAAGTTAAGTTTGAAACCTAAGCTGAGTTCAGAAACAAAGAAAGATAAAATAAAGTTCTAGAATCACTTAAGTTGGGAAGCTAGTGTCATAGTCAGAACCCTGTTGTGGTCAAGTCAAGATTCATCATTCATTTCATAAGTCATTTTGAAAACATTTGACAACGAAACAGTATGGCCACTCCAACTGTCCATAACCGCGGACGCGGCTATTCGAATAGTTTGACACTCTGCAGAGGTGGTACACTTTCACCACAAGATTCGATACATCTGTCAGGGATAACCCTGAATCATCATACTTAGTATGCAGATAATCAAACATAACCTTTCCTTTACACACCCTAGTATAAGCACCTCTCCTATGAGTATGGCCTCCCAACCATGACCATCTGTCATCTTGGGAACTGCATAGGTGGACAACATTGAGAGGTAGCCTCAGCTCAAACCTCTCCCGCGAGGGAACTAATATGCATATAAATTTTCGGCTAAGCCTTACCCAATTTAGGTATTGTGGTTGTACGGTAAAATTGGAATGGTATCGCATCCGAATCCAACCATCAGTTTTTGTAAAAGGGCTAAGGCTCATGCCTCAACATTTTCATCATCATAAACCATTTGTGTTTCTCAACACATGTCAAAACATCTCAATAGAATGACTCATCATTCCAAGGTTTTCACAATTCATTTTCACCAAGTGTTCCCATCTAAAGTGACTCAAATTTTGATTTAGCTCTAAGCTACTAAGTTAAGAGTGTTCACTAAGGTGGGATGCTAATCTCAATCTCATGCCATAGAATGACATCTAAGGTTATATAGATAGGTCAAGTTTTATACTTTTTATGCTACCTTCAACAAGTAAGGGACTTTGGTAAAGTAAAGAAAGTAAAAGCTTGAAAGTAAAAAATTGGAGTTGGTACTAGTCAAAGTGGTATAACCAAAGCATGCCTAATGTCTTTGCTTAGGTTATCTAGCTTGCACGTGTTAGCTTGCATTGTTAATGATGGCTTGCCTTGTGCAGTGCAATGGTTGAAGTTTTCTTCCTCCTCCTCTTGGTAGAACTCCTCCTCCTCGAAAGCTTGGTCGGTACTATCGTCTATAAATACATACGGAGTACACAATCACCAAACCATGCTTAACTAGTCTACTTAGCACTCTAAGGCACACATTTGATGATCTATTATCATCACATGCATCACAAGGTTTTATTAACTAGCTTCATTCTTTTTATTTAAGAAAAGTAATTTCTACTCATTGAAAATAACTAAGATTTAATCTTCTACTATGTCTCGGTCACTGACGTTGGTCAAAGAGGCCACGTGGATTGGCCTAGGTCTTCTTCGGCTAATGAGACCTCGATCCCGAAGTCTTCGGAGTATCTTTTTGATAGGCGCCTCTATCTGTATGGGGAATTCACTTTTTTTCTCGTTGTGTCAAGCTTGTGACTTGCATTGTATCAGGTTGGTAACATCTTGTATCTCGATAGGACTGAATTTTTAAGGAGAGCATATGAAAAATGTAACCCATTCTTTCATTTTTTAGCTCACTGGCCATCCGCTGGCAGTTTCAGGCTTAATATCGATATTTTAGCAACAAAGGCTTTCTGCGTTCAGTCAATCTACGCAGAGTGAATCGGTCCCTAAGGAACCCCCGAAAGGGATGCCGTCCGATGGGTACAGGAAAGTGACGAAGTCAGAACATTTCCTAGTGTGTAAGCAAATTTAAAGGTGATAAAAAGGCAGTGAAGTGTTCCAGTGGCCAGCCACGACGCTCGCCCCACCGTCCAGACAGAGAAACCCCTCACCAAGCATCGGATCTCAGTGTTTCCACCACTCGTAGACCTCTTTCGGTTGAAAAATATTTTTTGTGTAATTCCAAATGTGAAGCAAGTCTCCATATCTTATTGGTGAAACTAAATACTTGAAATTCAATAGAACCAATCCATTTAAAATATGGGATCATGTGGACACATGTCATCACCACATATTCTAACATATGGGAATGTGATTTAAAGGTTGGATCACATTTGAATAAGTTTAGGTTTAATATTTAATGATTTAAAGTGACTAGAAATGCCTATATAGCATTATTTTGGTACTAGTCTAAAGTCACTGTATGTAAACCTTAATATTATTACACATTCAGATAGGTATGGTTAAATGTGATTTTTGAGAGTTGGAATCAACTCCAAAGATATTATGGTTGATTTTATAAAAATGTTTAAATGTACAAATGCTTCTGTCTTGTTATTTACTAGGAGAGATCTCTAACTCTAAATGAATTAAATCCAACAGGCTTGGATAGATCTTTTCAGAGGCTTTCCAACAAAATTGGAATCACTCAATTTGGTTCAGTAAATCTTCTTGAATTGATTTTGAACTAAGGGACAGAAGTGAGTTCAAACTTAAATAGAAAAATCTATATTTGAACTAACTGGGTCGTGCGGGAAAACTAACGGGACGGCCCAGTGACGCTCCGCGGCACGGATGACAACTAATAGGGGGTTCCCACATGTCAGCGACACATCAAACACGAAGCGGTACGAGGCACTCTCAGCACTACGATTAAAAGGTGGATCAACGACCGAGGATCGTCGTCCCTGGCGAACAGGTCGCCGGCGAGAGCTAACCCTAGCGGCACGGTGGGGGTACGTGGGGGCTTACCAGGGCTCCAGCTAGACGTGGCGATGGAGGCGATCGAGCTAGTGGACGACGACGGTTCTAGGCGTGGTCGCGGCGGCTCCTGGGGCAGTCGCAATCAACGGCGCCTCTCCTCCTCTGCTGCGGCAAGCTCCGGCAAAATTCCTGCGAACGGTACCCGCCTTGCTCCGGGGATGGGGTGGAAGGATCAGTGGAGAGAGGGGAGTGAGATGGTGTGCAGAATGAGGCTAGGGGTGGCCTCTATTTATAGCTCGACGAAGCGACCGAACGGGATGGGCTGGCATCTTTGGCAAGGGCGGTACATCGTGCTATCGTCGTGGCTGGAGGTAGGGGACGGTGGCTTGCCTCCTGGCGGTGCTCTACGGCTTAAAGGCGCGGCTAGGGGCAGTGGCATTTGGTCGGGTGCAGCTGGTGCTCTGCGCGGCAGAGGCGGCGTTCGACGCGGCGCACGGGGGCTGCAGGTCAAGCGGCGGCGAGCGGGCATGTTCGAGCGGTTCCTGTGGTCGTGGCGAAGCGGTGTGCGTGGGCTGCGATCAAGGCGCGGTGTGTGCACGCTTGTCGGGCGCGGTGCTCTAGCGTGTGCTCAGCATGGTGCAGACGTTCTGGGCGCGGCTTTCTGCGAGTGGTCCATGTCTCGGCTCTGCTCGGGGAGGGGATAGAGGGCGGTGGTGTGGTATGGTCTAGCTCCTAGACATGGTGAGAGAGAGAGAGGTGGTCGGCTGTGAGCTATCCATGCTCGACCGACGAGCATGGTGCTCAGGTGGCGCGACACTGCTGCAAATGGCTAAGGGGTAGCCTCTTGATGGCTTGGTTGGGTCTGGGGGAGACAAGGGTATCTACTAGGGTTCAAATGGTTCGACAAAATTCGATCAAAAACAATATAAGTTAGGCCATTTTGATTCTGCCTGCCAGGTGTTCGACACAATGGCCGCAAGAAATTTAAATTCGAATTTTGAAAAGATTTTTGGTGTGTGATCTGATCTTATGCTTGGTAGTCTCTGGCTGCTGGGAAATGTCAAGGTGAATTGGTTTGGTTGGTTTTTACATAAGTGGGATCTTCTCATATGATTTGGATTCCATTTTCACATGCCATTTAAATTTAGTGTTTGAAAGTTTTTGGTGTGAAACAAAGTGGGCCTTGGTACATCACTACTTGTACTAGCAAGGGGTGCAAAGATCCACAATTGTTTCTGTTAAGATTTGAGTTCTAGGAATAACAAAAGTAGGCATGGTGATTAAAATGGCAAAAGTGACCATTTGCTTATTTTATTCTTTTTGATTTGTTTTTCTTTGGGATTTGTTTGGGAATGATCTAGATGATGTTTATTTCACCTTAGAATCATTTTACAATCAAAGGATCACTTAAACATGGTAATTCAAAACAACTCCTAAATTAAATGCACACACATATGAATGCTTTTAAATATTTTTAAATGGAAAAGTTTTTGTTAACCCTAATTTTGAGGATTTGGATCTTAATAACCTTGGATTAGAGTTTTGGGATGTTACAAACCTTCCCCCCTTAAACAAAATCTCGTCCCGAGATTTACGAAAGAAAACTAGGAACTAAAGAGATCTGGGAACTCTGTCCTAATGTAATCTTCTCACTCCCAAGTGGCTTCCTCTTCGGTATGGTTGCTCGATTGAATCTTGAGAAATTTGATACTCCTGGTTCTGGTGGTTCGGTAGGCTTCCTCCAAGATACGGATGGGCACTTCATGATATGTTAGGTCCTTGTTGATATCAACAGCTTGGTGATCGATGTTCTTGAAAACTTCGATCTTCTCTGGCACTTCTAGGCATTTGCGAAGTAACGAGATATGGAACACGTTGTGGATGGCTGACATCTCTTCAGGCAGTTCCAGTTGATATGATACTTCTCCTCGACGGTTCAGAATCTTGAAGGGCCGGATATATCTGGGGGCTAACTTTCCTTTCAGACTAAAGCGTTGCGTTCCCTTGAATGGAGAAACCTTGAGATATACAAAATCTCCGACATTGAAAGTTAGGTCTCTCCTTCTCTTGTCAGCATAACTCTTCTGTCTGGACTGGGTGGTCTTGAGGTGCTCATGGACTTTGTGAACCTTTTCTTCAGCTTCTCAGAGAATGTCAGGTCCAAAAATCTGACCCTCTCCTACTTGTGACCAATTCAAAGGTGCGCGACACTTTCTTACATATAAGAACTCAAATGGTGCCATTTGCGAACTAGCTTGATAACTGTTGTTATATGAGAATTCTGCGAAAGGCAGGCAGTCTTCCCATTTTGATCCATACTCTAACACACAAGCTCTCAACATATCTTCTAGGATTTGGTTGACTCTCTCAGTCTATCCATTAGTTTGCGGGTGATATGTGGTGCTGAAATTCAACTTGTTTCCTAATCCTTTTTGGACTTTCTGCCAAAATCTCGAGGTAAACTGGGATCCTCGATCTGATACTATGGTCTTGGGGGTTCCACGCAGACTAACAATTCTAGCAATGTACAACTCTGCTAGCTTCGAACTCTGATAGGTAGTCTTGACAGGTATAAAGTGAGCTACCTTGGATAGTCTATCAACGATGACCCATATTGAGTCATTCCCCTACTAGAAGTAGGCAAACCGGTGATAAAGTCCATTCTGACGAAATCCCATTTCATTCCGGAATCTGCAATGGTTGCAACAGTCCTGCGGGTCTCTGATGCCCTGCTTTGACTCTTTGGTAGATGTCACACTTGGCGATGTAGCTCCCGATTTCTCTCTTCATCTTGTGCCACCAAAATTGCTCTTTCAAATCTCGATACATCTTCATTCCTCCAGGGTGGATAGAATAAAGAGTATCATGAGCTTCCTTCATGATAACTTGCTTTAGCTCGGAATCTGCTAGCACACAGATATGGCCTTTGTACCACAAGACTCCTTCTTCGTCTTTAGTGAATCTAGGTACCTTTCCTGTACCAATACGACGTTTGATTCCATCGATACTTTCATTTCCCTTCTGGGCTTCCTTGATTTGGCTAATCAAAGTGGGTTGAATTTCAATGCTAGCTAAAAATCCTTTGCTAACTAGCTCAGTCTTGAACTGCCCCAACTCCTCATACAAACTTGGTTGCTTCTCCTTATCATGGTGTTTAGCCTACAAGGCAATCTGTTAAGAGCATCCGCTACCACATTGGCTTTGCCGGGGTGATAGTGAATGTCAAGGTCATAATCCTTGATTAACTCTATCCATCTCCTTTGCCTCATATTCAACTCCTTCTGAGTGAATATATACTTCAAGCTCTTGTGATCTGAGTAAATATCACAGCGATTACCCATTAGATAATGACGCCATGTCTTCAATGCCAAAACTACAGCAGCTAATTCAAGATCATGGGTTGGATAGTTCTGCTCATGCTACTTCAGTTGTCGAGACAGATATTCGATAACTTTGCCTTCTTGCATCAATACACATCCGAGACCAATCTTGGATGCATCACAATACACATCAAACGGCTTCTTGATATCTGGCATGATCAATATTGGGGCTGAAATCAATCTCTTTTTCAGCTCTTGGAAACTGGCTTCACATTTGTCGGTCCATTCAAACTTCTTGTCCTTCTTCAACAATTGGGTCATGGGTCTGGCGATGCTCGAGAATCCTTCGACGAACTTGCGGTAATATCCCGCTAATCCGAGAAATGCACGGACTTGGGTTTGAGTGGTTGGGGCTTCCCATGCTTCAACATCTCTGCTCTTGGCGGGATCAACAGAGACTCCTCCGACAGACACAATATGTCCTAATAATCCTACTTCTTTCAGCCAAAACTCACTGCCGAGGGTTTAACTCAACAATGCCCATTGTTATGGACTTGGGTTTTGGAGAAGGAGGGAGCGCTGGAGACATCTATCGGCTAGCAAACAAGCACACAGGGGACTCGAAGATTTACCCAGGTTCAGGCCTCATAGAGGTCCCTACTCCTGCTTGTCTGCTCGTGGAATTATCGAAGGAATCGAAGATTACAATGGTGCGTAGATGCAATCTGGCGAGGGTTGTGGAAACTAGGGTTGCGTGTGTCCTCCTCGCCGCCCCCTCCTAGCCTTTATATAGATAGGCTAGGTCTCGGGTGATAGGTCGAGTCAGTTACAGGTTAGGGTTTTCCCCTTTGAACTTTCTATCTTTAGCTTCTTCTTGCTCTTCAAGCAATCGAGAGTCCGTAGGCTACTCGAGTTCTCTGTTTGGGCCTTGGCGACACCGTGGGCTTCCGCTGTATTCAGGCTATATATACCAAGCTCGAGTACCTGTAGGGTATACCCATGTCACTCACACTTGCTGAACTTGGCATATAACCGATGCTCTCTCAGGGTTTCTAGGATGATTCTCAGATGTTACTCATGCTCTTCTTATGACTTGGAGTAGATAAGGATATCGCTGATAAACACAATGACAAACTTATCTAGGAAATTCATAAAGATCTTATTCATGAGATTCATGAAATAAGCAGGGGCATTGGTTAATCCAAAAGACATAACCGTATACTCGTATAAACCATAACGAGTAGTAAAGGCGGTCTTCGGAATATCTGTTGCACGAATATTAAGTTGGTGATAACCAGTCCTAAGATCAATCTTTGAGAATACCTGGGCACCAGTCAACTGATCAAATAGATCCTCTATGTTTGGCAAGGGGTACTTGTTTTTGATGGTGACATCATTTAGCTTTCTGTAATCTGTGCACAAACGGTTGCCTCCATCTTTCTTGTCGACGAATAACACTGGTGATCTCCATGGCGATGTGCTTGGTTGAATCAAGCATGTTGCTAGCATAGCATCCAACTTCTTCTTCAGTTCCACTAACTCTGAGGGGTTCATGCTATAGGGTCTCTGGGCTATGGGTTCGGTTCCGGGGATTAGTTCGATAATGAACTCAATATCCCTATCTGGGGGCATACCTAGCAATTCATCTGGGAATACGTCGGGGTATTCACAGACTACTCTGACTTGGTCTATGGTGGGTAAGGCTAGACTCTTGTTGCACTTGAATTGACGGGGTAAGGTTTCAGATATATGCTCTACTGTGACTCCAGAGCTACTGGTCATGGTGATGGCTTTCTTAGCACAGTCTATCAGTCCTTTATGCTTTGACATCCAGTCCATACCTAGTACTACTTCCAATCCTTTGGTTCCAAGTACTATTAGGTTGGCATAAAAATCTATCCCATGTATTATGATAGGCACAACTTTGCAAATTTTTCTAGCTTTTGTAGTTGAACCGGGGATTTGAACTATCATGACATGCTTCAAGTTGGTTGGGTGATTCTTACTAGTGCATTCAAATTCTTCAGTGACAAATGAATGCGATGCTCCCGAATCAAACAACATCCTTGCTAAAACTGAGTTGACAGAAAACATACCCAACACTACATCTGGCGCTTCTTGGGCTTCCTCGGCGTTCATGTGGAAGAGACAGCCGTTGCGGTTGTGAGGGTTCCCTAGGGCAAACCTCCTTCCTGGTTGAACACGACGCTGCTGTTGAGCTGGGGCATTCACATTGGCAGTGGCGGCGGTCTTCTTGGGGCACTCATTGGAATAGTGGCCCTTCACTCCACACTCGAAACAGGTTATCTGGGACTTGTCTTTTGCTGCGACAGGCACATCATTGCTTCCAGTTCTTGGTGCAGTGTTGTTGTTGTTGTGGCTGTTGTTGCTCTTGGGAGGGGCACGGTTGAAATTGCTGGTGTTGCTGGGGTTGTTGTTGTTTCCTCTGGTCTTCACATTGCCTCCGCTACGGTTGGGGTAGCTTGGGCGAGATATTGGGGGTCGGTTGTTTCTCAGTGCATATCCTGGTGAGGGGTTGGGACGGTACTTCTGGTGACTATTGGATCTAGCTTGGTGCATCATACAACGTTTGCGGTTGTTGTTTGCCTGGTTAATCTTCCCTTCCATTTGAATGACAGAGTCGACTAGCTCTTTGAGATCCTCGAAGAGGATGTTGACAAGGACAACCTGCATCTCATCATGCAGTCCGTTCAGGAAACTCTCCTTCTTCTTTGCCTCCGTGTTGATCTCATCGGGTGCGTACCTAGCAAGCAACAGGAATCTATCACGGTACTCCACCACAGTCATTCTGCCTTGCTTCAACTCTCTGAATTCATCCCTCATCCTGGTGACTAGGCCCTGCGGCACGTGGGTGCGGCTGAACTTGATTTTGAAGGCTTCCCATGTCATCACTTGACCATGGTTCATTAGGCGGATGCTGTTCCACCAGGCTCTTGCATCTCCTGCCAAGTAGTGGGTGGCAAAGAGAACTTTCTCGTTGTCATCAACTTTGGCTACCTCCAAATTGTTCTCCAACGTCTATAACCAGTCATCAGCATCTAATGGGTTCTCTGAAGTGCTAAATATTGGGGGATTGGTGTTCTGGAAGTTCTTCAGCTTGGATCCTTGATGATCCTGATTTCCCTGCCGTTGGTTGTTTTGGGCCATCTGAGCTATCTGCTACAGTGTTGCTAAGTTGGCCTGGCGCTCTGCCCTGCTTGCTTCACGGTCTGGAACTAACATCTGCATAATCTGCAGCATTGGGTTCTGCGATGAGCTGCTCCCTCCTGGGTTCCCACGAGTCATCTGAAGATTGAGATAGATAAAGGGGTAAGAGGGAAAGTTCTAAGGTTCATGGTTTTGGTTTCAAAGCTAAAACTTTGAGTTTGACTCAGGTTTTGCAACTAACTCCATTTCATTCCTTCAAACAAGCACACGGTACAAACACACACACACACACACCACAACAACAAAGGAAAACAGATGGTTTTAAGAACCATTCTGCAAGCTACGATACAGTGGGACCGATACATCTCATGCTGCGACAGTGCTCTAGTGCATCTACTCATTGTCGATGAAGTCGGAGTCCTCATCGTCAGTGTAGAAATCCATGGCATCCTCCTCCAGAAAGTCATCATCATTGCTGAGGTAATAATCCTTGTCTCCCTGGATGTCTTCACCCTCCTCTTCTTCCTCCTTTGCTGCAAGCTGAGCTTCTTGCTCCTTGACGGTCTTCTCGAGGTCGGCCACCTGCTTGCAAAGACGGGCGATGGTGCGGTCCTTCTTTTCACGCTGGAGGCAAAGAGACCGACGGTCCTTGACAAGGAGTGAGAAAGTCTGGGCCTTCTGGTCGACAATGGCACGGTTGTGGTTGGCAAACTCCCTAGCATTGTCCAATTCCTTCTGGCGATCATACAACAGGAAGTCAAGGTTCTCCACTTGACGCTTCAACTCCGGGTGACTTGGCATCTCCATTGGCATTCCCATGAAGTCACGCCTTGCATAGTTTGAAAAGTGGGTTCCTTGGATTTGATTGACACTGAGGGCACATAGACGTGCGAGAGCTTCATGCATTGCCCTGGCTAATCCATCTAGCCAGTTGTTTTCCCTTATAGAGAACTGGATTCTCCCGAACGTTGGTGCTTCTATGCTTCCTCGAAGATCAACGGTGACTAGCCACTATAAATCTCCTCCTGGGGGTCCAGGAAGTTGAGCTCCAAGAAACTCCGGATGTGGGAATCCCAATAACTTAGACAGTGAATCTAGATCCCTCTCGAAGATCAGCTGGCCTCCATTGCCCAATTGGTAGAACTTGCTGAACTGAGTCTCCATCTACAAGAATTTAGGATGAGGAAGTTAGTGAAGTGATCAAGTGTGTCAAATTTTATGTAGTAATGTAAGAATTTGAGGAACATGAATTTTTGAGAAAGAATGAATTCCCAAGGGTAAGAGAGGAAATAGTTTTTCATAAATACTCACTTTGGTTTTGAAATTAAGTTTTTGTTTGGACGTCCATTCTAACTAGGGTCTCCTATGGTCAGGATGGCTCTGATACCAACTTGTCAACACCCGGATTTTTAATCCCAGATGCCTGTTATGTCATACATCGCAATCCCATGATTACCATTTTTGCGAGACATACCAGATTGGATATCGCAGTACATCATCCATTACAAACCATAATAAGGTCTTACACGAATAAAGGATCTCATGATCTAGTCTTAATACAACAATCAGCGGAATAAATAATAAGCATAGCGGTGGGGTCCATCTTCAGGGGCACAGGAAAAGCTGACGATGGAAGATAGTCCTAGTTATCATAGCCGTCCTGCTGTCCGTCATCTTGGTAAACTCCTTCATAGTCTGGCCATAGGAATAGCCAGGGACAAAGCCATGAGTACTCTTTAAGTACTCGCAAACTACCACTAACAAGTAAGATAGTGCTACGGGGAAATGCTAACTCTATGTTTATTTGTGAAGTGGACGCGGCTATTCGAATAGTTTGACACTCTGCAGAGGTGGTACACTTTCACCACAAAATTCGATACATCTGTCAGGGATAACCCTGAATCATCATACTTAGTATGCAGATAATCAAACATAACCTTTCCTTTACACACCCTAGTATAAGCACCTCTCCTATGAGTATGGCCTCCCAACCATGACCATCTGTCATCTTGGGCACTTCATAGGTGGACAACATTGAGAGGTAGCCTCAGCTCAAACCTCTCCCGCGAGGGAACTACTACTAATGCATATAAATTTCCAGCTAAGCCTTACCCAATTCAGGTATTGTGGTTGTACGGTAAAATTGGAATGGTATCGCATCCGAATCCAACCATCAGTTTTTGTAAAATGGGCTAAGGCTCATGCCTCAACAATTTCATCATCATAAACCATTTGTGTTTATCAACACATGTTAAAACATCTCAATAGAATGACTCATCATTCCAAGGTTTTCACAATTCATTCTCACCAAGTGTTCCCATCTAAAGTGACTCAAGTTTTGATTTAGCTCTAAGCTACTAAATTAAGAGTGTTCACTAAGGTGGGATGCTAATCTCAATCTCATGCCATAGAATGACATCTAAGGTTATCTAGATAGGTCAAGTTTTATACTTTTTATGCTACCTTCAATAAGTAAGGGACTTTGGTAAAGTAAAGAAAGTAAAAGCTTGAAAGTAAAAGCTTGGAGTAGGTACTAGTCAAAGTGGTATAACCAAAGCATGCCTAATGTCTTTGCTTAGGTTATCTAGCTTGAACGGGTTAGCTTGCATTGTTAATGATGGATTGCCTTGTGCAGTGCAGTGGTTGAAGTTTTCTTCCTCCTCCTCTTGGTAGAACTCCTCCTCCCCAAAAGCTTGGTCGGTACTATCGTCTATAAATACATACGGAGTACGCAATCACCAAACCATGCTTAACTAGTCTACTTAGCACTCTAAGGCACACATTTGATGATCTATTATCATCACAATCATCACAAGGTTTTATTAACTAGCTTCATTCTTTTTATTTAAGAAAAGTAATTTCTACTCATTGAAAATAACTAAATTTAATATTCTCCATTTAAAATATGGGATCATGTGGACACATATCATCACCACATATTCTAACATATGGGAATGTGATTTAAAGGTTGGATCACATTTGAATAAGTTTAGGTTTAATATTTAATGATTTAAAGTGACTAGAAATGCCTATATAGCATTATTTTGGTACTAGTCCAAAGTCACTGCATGTAAACCTTAATATTATTACACATTCAGATAAGTATGGTTAAATGTGATTTTTGAGAGTTGGAATCAACTCCAAAGCTATTATGGTTGATTTTATAAAAATGTTTGAATGTGCAAAAGCAGCTGTCTTGTTATTTTTACTAGGAGAGATCTCTAACTCTAAATGAATTAAATCCAACGGGCTTAGATAGATCTTTTCAGAGGCTTTCCAACAAAATTGGAATCACTCAGTTTGGTTAAGTACATCTTCTTGAATTGATTTTTGAACTAAGGGACAGAAGTGAGTTCAAACTTAAATAGAAAAATCTATATTTGAACTAACTGGGTCGCGCGGGAAAACTAACGGGCCGGACCAGTGGTGCTCCGCGGCACGAATGACAACTGACATGGGGTCCCGCATGTCAGCGACACATCAAACGCGAAGTGGTACGGGGCACTCTCAGCGCTACGATTAAAAGGTGGATCAACAGCTGAGGATCGTCGTCCTCGACAAACAGGTCGCCAGCGAGAGCTAACCCTAGCGGCACGGTGGGGGTACATGGGGGCTTACCAGGGCTCCAGTTAGACGTGGCGATGGGGGCGATCGAGCTGGTGGATAACGGCGGTTCTAGGCGTGGTCGCGGCGGCTCCTGGGGCAATCGCAATCAACGACGCCTCTCCTCCTCTGCTACGGCAAGCTCCGGCAAAATTCCGGTGAACAGCAGCCCGCCTTGCTCTGGGGATGGGGTGGAAGGATCAGTGGAGAGAGGGGAGTGAGATGGTGTGCATAATGAGGCTGGGGGTGGCCTCTATTTATAGCTCGATGAAGCGACCGAACAGGATGGGCTGGTGTCTCCGGCGAGGGCGGTACAACGTGCTATCGTCATGGCTGGAGGTAGGGGACGGTGGCTTGCCTCCTGGCGGTGCTCTACGGCTTAAAGGAGCGGCTAGGGGCGATGGCATTTGGTTGGGTGAGGCTGGTGCTCTGTGCGGAAGAGGCGGCGTTCAACACGGCGCACGGGTTTTACAGGTCAAGCGGCGGCTAATGGGCATGTCCGGGCGGTTCCTGTGGTCGTGGCGTGGCAGTGCGCGCGGGCTGCGGTCGAGGCGCGACATGTGCACTCTTGTCGGGCACGACGCTTTGGCGCGTGCTCGGCATGGTGCAGACGTTCTGGGCGCGGCGTTCTACGAGTGGTCCATGTCTCGGCTCTGCTCGGGGAGGGGACAGAGGGCGGTGGTGTGGTCTGGTCTAGCTCCTAGACATGGCGAGAGAGAGAGGTGGTCGGCTGCGAGCTATCCATGCTCGACCGGCGAGCATGGTGCTCAGGTGGCGCGGCACTGCTGCAAATGGCTAAGGGGTAGCCTCTTGATGGCTTGATTGGGTCTAGGGGAGACAAGGGCATCTACTAGGGTTCAAATGGTTCGACAAAATTCGATCAAAAACAATATAAGTTAGGCCATTTTGATTCTGCCTGCCAGGTGTTCGACACAATGGCCGCAAGAAATTTAAATTCGAATTTTGAAAAGATTTTTGGTGTGTGATCTGATCTTCTGCTTGGTAGTCTCTGGCTGCTGGGAAATGTCAAGGTGAATTGGTTTTGTTGGTTTTTACATAAGTGGGATCTTCTCATATGATTTGGATTCCATTTTCACATGCCATTTAAATTTAGTGTTTGAAAGTTTTTGGTGTGAAACAAAGTGGGCCTTGGTGCATCACTGCTTGTACTAGCAAGGGGTGCAAAGATCCACAATTGTTTCTATTAAGATTTGAGTTCTAGGAATAGCCAAAGTAGGCATGGTGATTAAAATGGCAAAAGTGACCATTTGCTTATTTTATTCTTTTTGATTTGTTTTTCTATGGGATTTGTTTGGGAATGATCTAGATGATGTTTATTTCACCTTAGAATCATTTTACAATCAAAGTATCACTTAGACATGGCAATTAAAAACAACTCCTAAATTGAATGCACACACATATGAATGCTTAAATATTTTTAAATGGAAAAGTTTTTGTTAACCCTAATTTTGAGGATTTGGATCTTAATAACCTTGGATTAGAGTTTTGGGATGTTACAAAAATTTAGAGAAATGGAAATTCATTTTATCCTGGTCAAACTTGAGAGATACCATCACCTTCTTGCAATCAATGTTTGCCCTTGTGGTGTTTAGAAAGATTCTTCCAAAAATAATTGGACGATAAATTTTAGTAGGCATATCAACAAGTACAAATTCAATAGGGTACTTGTAAGGTCAAAGACAAACTAGAACATCTCTAATTATTCCCATAGGGATTATGAGTGTCTTATCTACTAGCATGATTGTCATATTAGTATCTTATAATTCAGTTGGGTTGAGTTCATCTTGAATTTTTAAGTAAAAATGATAAGGGATTACATTAACAGTTGTTCCAATATTGTAGAGGACATAATAAGAAGATTCACCAAAGGTGAAAGGAAGAATAGGTTTACCAACATTTTTAGCCTTTACCTTCATTTCAACAAATTGATAAGCTTCAGTGTCTAGCTCGATTACATTGCAATGCACAAACATGGTCAATATATATTCTTTTGTTGTCTCACCCACTGCCTACATGCCTTGATAGTTTCTTCTATTTTTGCCTCTTCCTCTAGATTCTTGAGGACCATTATTTCCCCTTCCAACTATTCTTCAAGTTGTTGGGCTACCATATGTTTTCTCGCCGTCCCTGAAAAAGGAAGGGGTTGAACATATGGTGCTCTTTTATTTAATGGATCTACAGGGGCCACAATTTTCATCTCGACAACTTCAACTTGCTTGGGTGGCGGAGTATATTGAAGCCAATCTTTCTTTGGAGCTTCAATGTGTTCTGTGCAAAATAATATCATCATCAAGTTGGAGTTCATTAGTAGTTTCCTTAACCTTACCAAATTGCTTATAAGCATTGAGACAATCATATTCAATTTCTATCCCTCCTTTGCCACCTAAATCAAATCCCCAAGTTTCTCTATTATGACGAATTTGTTCTAAAAGTTCCCAAGCTTTAGTTATAGTTAAGTCCATAAAGAAACCTCCAGAATTTGTGTCAAGTTCACACTTTATTTCTTGATTAAGTCCCCCCCATAGAAAATATGTAAAACATACCATTTAGGTAAATCATGATGCAGACATCTATTAAAAATAGATTTATACCTTTTGAAGGATGTTACCAAACCTTCTCCTGGGCGGTTCTTGAAATTTGTGATTGCCCTCCTTACTTCATAAGTCTTCACTTTGGGAAAGAATCTAAATACAAATTCTCCTTTAAACTTTTCCCAAGTATCATTTTTTTGTAGGGAAAATTCTATACCAAGCTAAAGCAGTGTTGATTACAGATTGGCTAAACAATTTAATTTTTAATTCATCATCAGAATAGCCTCTCAATTTAAGTGTCCAACATAACTCGATAAAATGCATTAAGTGAGTGTAAGGATGCTCATCTAGATCATCTCCTGCAATTTTTCTCTCTTATAATAGCGATAAAACGAGAGTTAACCTCATATTCTGGCTCACTCCCACTCGAGAATTCCTTAACAAAACCTTTATTAAACTTCCTGGGGTATTTAGTTGCATCAAGCTGATTCATCATCCCGAGTTGAGTCATGGTGTTCACCTGAAACTAGTAAACAACCTTAGTAAAACAATTAGTAGAATTAGCAACTAAGAACAAAATCCAAAAGTGCTTAGCTCTCCGGCAACAGAGCCAAAAAAACTTGATGACCGAAGTGCATAGATCGATTCTAGCTAGTTTCTAAATAAGAGTATCGAATCCACATATAGCTATTTGGTTAAGGTTTTTATTTCCCTCGTCACTATCTACCGAAGGATACTTGTAAGCTGCCTTTGATTTCAAGTAAAAGGTATTTGAAAGGTTTTGTGTTTGTGTGCAAGAAAGTAATAAAAATAGTAATGAAAGCATTGGGAAATGGTGTTGGAACTCAGTAAGGCTAAAATGTTCTCAGGGATGTAGGATGCACCACTAGCATATGGCAATTATTCATGATTAGTATAATCTATTTCTTTCGTGATGAAATGTGTGGAGAGAGCTCCATAATAAGATGTTCACTACAAGTCTCTTGAGTAGCCGCGTGTTGACTCAAGTATTGAGGTCATCTCTAAATAACCAATGCGATGCCTACGGGCAAGCCACTTCTACATACCACCACAATTAAGGGTTTTCCCATGGATATCATAATAAGCTTAGTGAATCTCTCTTTATTCCCCTTGGACGGTGTAGGTTATAAGCCAATGCTTGTAGTCAACAAGTAACACTAGACATACTCTCATACATGTCTCAAGGGTATCTCCCTCTCTTTAGTCCCAAAGGAAAATGCTATGTGGTCGACTTCACATACCATCTAAAGAGAGAGATCTAACACAATAGCATAGATCAATGGATCATGGACCAAATAATAGATCATCTTTATTTCATAATAATGCTAGGGTTTCTCCATCTCCCCAAGAACAAAGGGAACTACTCACACATGGAAGCAATCAACAACATCATCATATTCATATGGATGGATCGAAAATCCAAAGGTATATCTAGTGCAAACCACATTTGTATTGGAATTACAACAATATCTAATGGATGAGAGAGGGGAATGATAATGATGATGGAGATGCAGCGGTTGATGATGAAGGAGATGATGCGATATCCTCCGATGATCCATGAAGCAACAAGGATTCGCCCTTTCTCCAAGTTCCTCCTCCAGATGGAGGTTTCTGTGTGTCGGATCTCAGATCCGTCTTCGCATGGTGAGAGTATTTGACGAGGTGAATGTCCTAACAGTTGGTACATGCGAATGGTACAGGCAAGCTCCGCCCATACCGATGGTCGTGAAACCTTTAGTAGTCCTTCTTTGCAATGTATTTGCTCCCAAGTGTGTGGAAAATCATTTAGATGACATTTATCACTTAGAAATATCATATTGTTGCATTATATGGCAGTCCCAATTGATATACTCACCAAAGACTTAATAATTCGGGATCCTTTTGAAGAAAGGACAAAAGGTGTGCACGAGCATAGTAAAATACCAAAAATCCTACTCTACTTATGCAAAAACAGAAGGTAAATATGTTTCAAAATTGGACTCATCATGATACCGGGGCGATAGATCGTATTACAGGAGAGCTCGACAAATTGACAGAGAGAGATCGTTATCATGGTCAAGATCAAGTCCACAATGCTAATGGTTCAGGTATGGTTATACATCACATTGGACACTCCTTACATCATACCCTTAATTGTGATCTATGTCTCAATAATATACTTCATGTACTTGACACTACCAAAAATCTCCTATCTACTCATCATCTTACAAAATATAAACATGTTTTTCTAAATATTGGCCTAATCACTTCTATTTTAAGGATCAGGACACGAGGAACATAATTCTAGAAGGTAGATGTGTGGGTGGCCTCTATCCACCACCTCATTCGTCTTCATCATCCGGGAAACAAGCTTTTGGTATCTAATATTCTTCCCATTAGCATAGGCTCCTAGGACATCCTTCATCAGTCATAGTTAAATTAATTCTTCGAGACAATAATATTCAGTTTAATGAGTCAAATAAAGGGTCAGTGTGCGATGCCTGTCAAAAGGCTAAGAGTCATCATTTACCTTATACTAAGTCCTCTAGTGTATCTTTTGCTCCTTTAGAACTTGTGTTTTCTAATGTATGTGGTCCTGCTCCAACTTCAGTTGGTCGCAATAAATATTATGTTAGTTTTATTGATGATTATAGCAATCATACTTGGATCTATTTGTTTAGAAATAAGTCTGATGTTTTTCATAGGTTCCATGATTTTAAACATCATGTTGAGAGACTGTTTGATAAGAAACTCCTTTCCCTTCAAACTGATTGGGAGGGTGAGTATCACAAACTCAATACTTTTTTTCAAAAATTTGGAATTTCTCATCATGTTCCATGTCCCTATGCTCATCAGCAGAATGGAACTACAAAACGCAAACACAAGCACAATGTTGAGGTTGGCCTATCTCTTCTCGCTCATGCTTTCGTGCCTCTAAAATTTTCGGATGATGCGTTTTCCACGGTGAAAGGGCATGTATGCCCTCATGTGTGGTTTTGGTAATTAATGACAATCTCTATGGACTAATGTTTGAATTGAGTTTCACTTGTGGGAATTGTCTATTGGCATCGCTTTGTCCATGTGTTGGTCTCAAGGTTGAAAAATGAATAAAAGAAGAAGAATAAAGAAAATAAAATCAAGAGTGTCTTGAAGAATAAGATGGAGTTCCTCATCTGTATCTTCAAGACATCATCCTAATAGAGTTAGAAGAAATGAAGTTCAAGCTCAAGATGTGCCATCTCTAGAAGATCACATGCTTGAATCCTGCCATCCCCGGTGATCATGGATTGATGAAGACAAGTTCAAGGAAGAGGTCTACCTATGGTGTATGGAGGAGCAATTCGCAAGTCTTCATCAAGAAAGAGCGAGCAAGAGCAATCAAGAAAAGTGTTCCATCTTGAGGAGGAAAGGACGGTCTACATCAAGCTCAAGTGGAATGATCAAGGAAAAGGTATGATTTTGATAGGTTTTCAATTTTTCCGGTCTTATGTTATTAGTTGGGAGACCGGATTTTGGATACATAGCCGTACTATCAAGAGGGGCTCTCGAGTGAGTAACTCGATCGCATCTTTTAGAGAGCTCAAACCTTTGCATACATGCATCATGTTTCTTGGTTGTTGTTTGGACCTTATACATGTGAGGATCTATATATTGTGGTCATCTTCATAATAAGCTCTAGTTCATCAAAAACAAATTTCCCTTGAATATCTTATTGCATTTTTGACCTTGCGGGTTTTTCGGCTCCACGCCTTGGCATGTATCTCACATATTTCTCCTTGGTATTTTCTTCCTTTGTGACACTCAATATTTACACCTCTTTGTTGGATTCCACTTTTTTTAGTTTTCCAACAAAATTGGTTTCATCCCAATCGGAGTTTCTAAGCTTAACTTCTTTTGTTTTGGGTTTTGGAGGTTTTACCGGTTAATCGCTTCTAGAGAGGTCATACCTTTCTCCATTTTGTTTTATCCTACCATTTTGGACTATGTTCTTTCTTTACATAATCATGTATAGCTTGTTTTTATCTTCAAAACAAGCCCAAGATCATCAAAATCAGAGTCTGGAATCAAAAGTTATTGAAGTTTCCGTGCAATGTTGTCCTACGTTTTTTGCTTCAGCAGAAGTTCTGGCCCATTCTGACCTACTTCCGACGGGGATGGTTTTCATTCAGTAACTCGTGTTTCCACTTCACCGGAAGTTCTGGTGGTCATCGGAAGTTCCGGTAAGGCACAAAACTGACCCAAATGGCCCTTCTTCCCCCATGTTTCTGTGGGGCCCCCGGATTAGCCACTGAAAATCCCTATTATGCATATTTCCATGTTCCCATGATTAGTGAGCCATGGAAAATAACCGACAAGTATTATTGCAACACCCATTACATAATGAGTATAAGACTTACATTGATGCAATTATGGCTATGCCATTCATCATCAGCGGATCTTCATCAATTGCAGAGCCCACGTCATGCCTTAACCCTACAGACAACCGACTGGGAGAACGGCCTAGATCGTATAGTCATCAATGTCACTTTCTTCTTTATCTTTAGTCTTCTCGAAGTCTGACCAAGTAAATAGCTAGGGACAATGCTAGTGAGTACGTTGAATGTACTCGCAAACCACCTTAAGAGATCAATAATAAAAGGATATGTGATACGGCTGTTGTAGTAGGAGGGATCCTTAAGGGGTTCTTTTCTCAAATAGTTTCTCTTGCAGATATAGCATCGCCAAATATTTGTTAAAAACCTTTTTAAAACATTTGAAAACATTGGGAGTTGAAAACTACTAGGTTAGGGTTACCCAGTTTCCTTTCTTGGTCATCCACTGATCGAGCCTCCTTTCATCCATGATCTCTCCGAGATCACATCACTTCCTCCGTGGTCACTCTGGACCACCCAGTTTCAAAAATTCTTTCTTGAAACCTTTTTATAAACCAAAACCAGCATCGCTTGGTAGTAGTTTGTCCAATCGTCCATGACCGCGAACATGGCTATTCAAATAGATTTACACTCTGTAGAGGTTATACACTTTACCCACACCATCCAGTTACCTTGCCCTGATCCCTTATGGATCATGGGTCAAGTAACCGATCAAGACTCTCCGGATGACACTCTAGTATAGGCCCTACCCTATGAAGTATTCCTCTCAACACCAGGACGTCGGGTACCATGGACCAATTAGAGCGCATTTTACACTCCTCGGGAGTGGGCACTTTCAATGAGAGGCTCATATTATCATCCGGCCGCCTACAAGGACGGTTCGTACCTCCCCTAGGTCATTGCTTCAATAGATAACCCTTTCTAATAAAGGGAAGCCTGACATTCGAGAGATGTGATCCCTTATAAGTACTTGCGAGGCATCCCATCCCGTACTTCAAGTCAAGTCCCGTAATGTGGTTGCACAATTTAGTTGTTATAGCTAAGCTACAAAGAACTGGGTTCATTTTAATAAACATATTCCCCGTCTCCACTTCAACATCACTTGCAAAAATGAAACCTTTTTCTTTCTCAAACTCCTCTTGGAAGGGCAAACCTTACCAAGGTTTTACCATAAAACATTTTTGTAAAGTTTTCCTGGGTCTTCTCAACCTATAGTTTGCTTTGGCTAAAATGGGGTCTCCGAAGGGGTATGGTGTTATACACCACTTACAATACCACGGACAAGTAGGTATCATCAAGGGGGTTGTACTTAGTAGTACAACTATGTAATGGTTTGGAGGAGCCAAGCCACTACCAGATATAGATCATCATATAGTAAAACTATGCAGTTTGCATAAACACGTAGATAAAATGTGCATAAGTAAAATGTAGGACAAGTCTTATGATCAAGTAGGTGGCTTTCCTGTGAACAACAATATGTCCTTGGACTTCTTCTTAGAAAACCATAATAACCAATATCTTATCCTTCTTGACTTTGATATAATCACAATTATCGTCGTGATGGATCACACATATGCAAGCAAACAAAAGCCACGATCATACAAGCAAAAATACAATATGGCACAAGAAATTAAACAAGGCATCAATACTCTTCAGCAGGTTTTGGTAACTTGGGTTTATAGCAATTGGACTTACTTTAATTTCATTTGTGATACTTCTTTTATGATTTAAGTGTCAAATACTATTTAACTAAGGAGTTTTATTACAAAGTCTAGGTTCTGTATGATACCAACATGCAAATGTGGTATCCATGGGTAGATATTGAAATGACAAAACCACCAGAAGTGGTTTCATAATTTTATCAATTTTATTTATTTAGTTATGATTTTTCTGGTGAAAATAACCTTTGTTTGGTAGTTAATTCACCAATAAAGATCTTTATCTCAAATAAATTTCTCCTCACAGGTTTTTGTAGAAGTTTGAGTTTATGATTTTTTAGAGTTGGTTTTATGCCAAAACAATTACCAGAATGCCCTTGGGAAAATCCCAAAGTCACTTTTGTAAGAAATTTGTCTTTTTCACTAGATTAAAACTATAGTTGCATTTGATGTGAAACCAATGACACGTGGTAGGTATTTTAACTACCTTTCGATAGAAATTGGATTCACCATTTTTAGAGTTGTTAAACTCCTGTAATGATTTTCTTAGTTGAACAACCACATGTATAGGCGTTTAATTCGCTAGAATTCACTAGAAGCACAATAAATCTTGGGCTCTTATATTTTGATATATCTAGTGGGGCATGTGTACTAGGAGTTGGAACCAGGTCAAAATAAGTTATTATTTGACCTAGGGAATTTCCTTAAGTAAGTTTTGAATTGTTTTTGTCATTTTTTCTATAGGAAAACCATAGCTCCACTTGGCATGAGACCAAGGCCAAAAGATAGTTAATTCAAATACATACTAGAGGAAATTTGTTTCAATCCATGTGGATCTGTAAAACTACCAGAGTGAATTATTTATTGAAAATGGTACATTTTAGTGGATTTAAAGCCAGAAAATAAATAAAATTATTTTGGGCCTAGGGCTTGGTCTGCATGTTAGATAAAGCACAAAGGAAATTGGTAAAAATTAGATCTAGACAATTTACTTCATTTTCCATTCTCTTAGGAAATAAAACTAGGATGGGATTTCCTTATCTCTCGGAAAATAATAAGGAAAAAGAGGAGAAGGGG
Organism: Avena eriantha; assembly: GCA_910589775.1. Lineage (NCBI taxonomy): Eukaryota > Viridiplantae > Streptophyta > Magnoliopsida > Poales > Poaceae > Avena > Avena eriantha. The sequence goes on along the minus strand of OU342743.1, from coordinate 285,242,678 downwards.
TTGTAGGTGGGTCGTGGTGCAGCGGATCTGGCCGTGCCGAACTGGGCCAGCCCAGCTAGTGCGGCAAACACACGCGGGAACAAGTTTAAAAGGACTAACAACCGGGGCCTGTCGGTCAAAGAGACCGAGAGGTCAAAATCGTATTGGGCAAAGATAGCCGCCAAATTAAGTGTGGATCGTCGGTTCTCCACCGCCGTCCACCTCGTGACGCAGTGGCAGTGAGCAAACCCTAGAGTAGTGGGCAGAGGTTGTCGGGGTCTCACCTAGGGGCCTTGCTGGAGATGGAGGACTGGTGGAGGTGAAGCGGTGCTCGATACCGACCTCTAGGATGGGCGACAAGGGTAGTTTCGAGGCAGGGCCAGGTTCGCGCGTGTCTCGCAATGGAGGGTGCTCAGGTGCTTGCCGGGGCCCTCTCTAGGGCACATGCATGTTGATGGCGTGGTGACAGAGTGGATACTGAGGTTCTAAGGGCCACCAAGGTAGATTCAATACAACTGCATGCGCTCTAGTTCCTCGGCTTCCTTGGGAGGGCTGCTCCACATGCATGTACAGTGGGCGACCTCACTGGTGTTCCTGCGAGAAAAAATGGGGCATGGAGAGGTAGGTAAGGGAGAGGGGTGTACAGTGAGAAAAGAGAGGGGCTGAGGTAGCTTGGAATGATGGCAACTGATGTTTCTCTCTCAAAACTAAGAGGTGGTGAATCTCCTCCTGGACAACAAAGATGGGAAGAGGTGTTGGGCTCTAGTGGGGTGAGAGAGGAGAGGTATGGGAGTAGAAATGAGCCAGGGAGGAGGGTTGCACTGGCCTCTAGCCTATTTAACAAGGAAAGGTGGTCTATGGTGCACCAATCTCACCCATGTCTAGGGTTTGGTCCATGGCCTTCCCATTGGGCATTAGGGGTGGTGGAGAGAGGTGAGAAGGGGATCTGGTCGTGCAGATGGGCATAGGGGGGGTAGGGAGGCTGTTGTAAGTTAATAAATGAGTCAGATATGAATATATTTTGGGGCTCCCTTTCATCTAAGAATAAGAGGACAAGGAGAGATAGATGCTACCGTGTATTTCTATAGTGTAGTTCGACGAGGGCAAGGCAGGGTTGCTGTGGTGGTCAATTATGGGGGTTGGATGAGGTTTAGCCCATAGTTTTGAAGAATTTCCATTTTTGCCATATTGATGACCATGAAGTAGAATATTAAATTTCGATCTTGTCAATATGGTGTGAGGGTGCTAGTAGATGGGTATGTCCAAGATACATGTCCTAGATTTATTTGGGATTTAACAGATGATTTTGGATCCCTTTTCTATCAATTATTCAAAAAGTCCCGAATCTGTTTTTATGGATTTAGTTGAGATTTTTGAATTGGACAAGGTGAGTTTTTGGTTTGAGATGGTCCCAAATACCATATCCCATTTTAGATAATTTTCCCAAGATTATTAGGGAGGGAAAGTATTTAAAACATTTATTTTTTGCATTTCTAGCATTTTAGGAAATATGCAAAAGGAAATAATAAAAATCTTCAAAAAAATTTATTTTTGAAGTGGGAAGATAGGGAGCATAATATAGGAATAAAATATCCCTAAAGTTGGAAAAGTGTTTTGGAGAAAAACAAACTTTCTTCAATAAAAGGAGTTTTGAAATTTTGGTAAAAGAAGAGAAAATTATTGTTTTCGGCCAAATTAATATGGAAAATAATTTATTAAAATTTCTCTCCAAGGTAGAAGATGGCCACAAGGTGTATATATCGTTTACACAACTTGTGTTTGAAAATTGACACTTTGTTTTGAAGAAAACAAGGACTAAAGGATCTTGGGCCAAAATGTTTTTATACAACCAAAACCTTGTTGGATTAAGGTGATAAGAGCTCCCCTTGGATCATGGGATAAATGTATAGATATTCCAAGTGATTTATATAACCATAGTAAAGAGGTATGACATTTATCAAGGTTGGTTGCTCCTAGGATTGATGCCAAACTTTGTCGAAAATAAGGGTGTCAAAGGAGATTATTATTTATCCTCCATAACCATGTGGGTTTAAGAAGCATAAGGCTCCAATTGAAACAAGGGGAGTATGGGTTGGAATACCAAGTTTAGTAGAGAACAACCATAACAAGAGTTGGTCAAAAGAGAATGGCATGGAGATGGGAGCTTTTGCCAAAGTAGGCATATTGCTAAGATTGGTAGGAAAGATTATTTTCTTGCCTGCACAACCATCAAGAACAAGTGGATCAATGAAAGATCTTGCCAAGGGAAAGAGTGGGATTTGGAAGTCCTTAGGATGGTTTACAATATGGTTGAAGTGTATTTCCAACAAATACACAAGGTTTGAAAAAGGGAGAGACTCAAAGAGGTGATGTTGATAGTAGTTCCAGATAGTCAAAATTTGGAAGATTTGTTTTTTTTTGACTAGGATACAAGAGGGCATGATTTTGAGAGGATGCAAGGTTCCAAACTCATAATCAAGTGGATGATGTTGAATTCTAGATTTAGTACAAGGGATCCATGCTTAGAGTTGGTCTTCATTGACTTGGAGGCTATTAGAAAGGATTAACTCTAAATTACTCTGGTTAAGAGATTAGATGGTCACTTTAGTGACTAGTTGTCAGGGCAAGTTTGGGGAAACTTGGTTAGTGATTTTCTTGATCAAGCGAGAGTATAGGATATGATATAGTACATCCCAAGGTGAGTGTAGATTAGATGCATTTCCTTAGACCCATAGGTAAGGGTCTTGATTAGGATTTGGTGATTTTATCCTCAAGAGTAGATGATATTTCTTAAGTTAGTTGCTTCCTAGAGGATGAGATCCTAGAGTAGCTCATACTACTTCCTAAGCAAACAAATCCAGAGAGTCTAGTTTAAGACAACAGAAAGGAAATTGATCTTAACAAGCATCTTAGGCTACTACTATGGGTACCGTCAAGCCTAGCTTGAGTTAGGGAGAGGATGTTTTAAGAAGTTTGAGTTTGAATAAGGTAAGGGTCCTTGGTACTTCTACCAAGAGTAGGTCCAAAAGTTTTATAAAAGGTTTTGGAAAACCTAGAGGTAAGATAATTTGGAAGTTCTGTCTTGAAAACATAAGGAGATGATATCATATAGATCTTCATAATTTTATCAAGAGAATGTACTAAAATAGTTGGGGTTACAAAGGAAGCTTGGATCATGTTTTGAAGTACCAGCACATTTGAGAATATGTAAAATAAGCCAAGATAGTTTTGTCAAATAGCTTTTTTAATTGTTCAAAAGATGAGGAAGGAATCTTAACCACAACACAATCAGATGCATAAGCACAAACAAGTAAACAACTACATCATCACTAAGCAAGAAAAAGCTTTTGTTCCCCATAATTTTTCGACTCTGGAAAACTAATCAGGGTTACTGAAAGTGGGGCGTTACAATTTCCCGAAGTTTGGAGGCTCTTTTTGCTAGCTCTTCCACTCTCTCTTCTCCATTGTTTACCTTCAAAAGCTTTCCCTATGCCCTTCTCCCTCCCATGGTCCTTTCATCATTTTGAGGGATTTGGAATAGGATATCTAGATCTACAATCCTACCAACTCAAATCCCTTCTTTGTGAAGGAATCCTTGGGATCTAGATCTTGGAGAGTTTTGTGTTCTCCTCTTGTGTTCTTCCTCTCTTATTATCCCAATAGATTTTGTATCTTTGGTGTAATTTGGTAGTGAAGGACTTGCCCTTGCATTTGGTGCATATGTTTGAATTCTCCTTGGAGATTTGGTGAGTCCAAGCCTGTGGGCTTGTTTCTGTTTGGTTCTTGGAACCCTGGATGGTTGTGTGGTTGTTGTGTGATATCCTTGGGGCCTCCAATTGAGTTGTGGAGATTCCTCAAGCTAGAGTCCTTTGTGGTGATTCTTGGGATCCTCTAATTGAGTTGCGGATATTTCCCCAAGCCTCGTATGAGTTTGGTGACCGCCCTCAAGTGTCCCATAGTGGATCGAGTGCCCGCCTTTTTTGGTGCGCACTCGAGAGAATAAGGGAGCCATTTGTGTCATTGGTGAGTAGCATGCCTTTGCATCTTGAGGTGAGTCCTTATGTTGCATTGGTGAGCATCAGGACACCACACCTCAAGGTGAGCCATTTTTGCCATTCAAAGAGCATTGCACCATCGCACCTCTCCAATATAGATGTAGCTTATTTGGAAGTGAACTTCAGGATAAAATCTTTATCTCCACATCCATCAGTTATTCCTATACCCGAGCTCTTTACTTATGCACTTTACATTGTAATAGCCATCGTTCTTGAAGTAATCTCTTGCTATCACACCTTGTTGCTTGTCTTCATAGCATAGGTTGTTGGTGCACTTAGTTGAACCTAGTTGTTTTAGGTTTGGTGCTCAATAAATTAAACATTAGTTTTATTCTGCATTTATTAGAGCCTAAACAATAATTATTTTGAAAGCCTATTCACCCCCTCTAGGTGACATATTTTGTCCATTCAATTGGTACCAGAGCAAGGTCTCTCGCTTCTTAGGCTTCACCGCCTCGAGAGTAAATATGTCTCCTAGGGGTTTAGTGCATGATCACACTTTTAATTTTGATGGCACAAATTATAGTAGTTGGCGAGTTCGCATGCTTAGTTATTTTCGGGGATTTGACCCAAATATAGAAAATTCTTGATATGGGTTTGTCTCCTCCTAAGGATCCCAAAAATTTAACTTTGGAGGAGGAGACAAACTCTTATCTCGAAGCTCAAGCACCTAATGTGCTTGTTAATGTTGTGAGCTTTGTAGTTCTTTCCTCAAGCATGCCTTTTTTGGAATGCTCATGATATTTGGACCAAGCTTCAAGAGAAATCTGATGTGTGCAAACTTATTGAGGATGATTGTTTTCCCTCCACCTCCGGTCGTGATGAGTTCTCATATTATTACACTACACCTAGCTACATGTGATTTGTCACAAGGTAACAATATGGTGAGTGGTGATAGAACTTGCAATGTGGATAGTGATATTACCATTGATGATGCTTCATCTCTATATCATTTCAATGTTGTATATTTGGGCATGAACACTCATAGCACTATAAATGATTTACATGCTTGTGTTGATTGTCCTAGCATATCATGTTGAAATGCCTTGAATTTATCTCATAATGATATGCTTGCTTTACCTTGTTGCCATGATAAATGTGCTTTTGTTTCCTATAATACTTGCATTGCTAACCATGTAGAGGAATCGAAGAATATATGGGCAAAGGCAAGTTTGTGATTGGAGCTTCAAATGTTCCCCTCATCATCACCTTATTCCAACGTTCACCTATGTCTCATGGCAAAGGCTTCAAAGGTAACCTCTCCTTTGCATCCTAATACATCTCATAATGATGTGAATATTGATCATGATGAAGTAGATGATGATGTTGCTTCTTTAAAAGAGAAGGGGAGCTAGTCCTTCCTTCTCTAGATAAAAATAAAAATGCTTTCTCTACTTTCATTGAAATCTTAACCTTTGCTATTGAAAGTAAGAAACTTATTGATGAGCATGAGGACACAATTTATAAAATGAGTTGTCTTGAGGATGAGTATGCTAATGATATTGCTAATTTAAATGAAGCTCTAGAAGAGGAACAAACCACTAAGGAATCTCTTGAGGAGACTTTTTCTCTAGATCTCTCTAGTGTGAAGGAATCTCATGATAGAGATCTTGAGCTGGCAAGTGCCCTTCAAATTAAAAATGATGATCTTCAATTTGCTTATACTAAACTCCTTGAGTATTTTGAGCACCTCAACAATGTCTCTAGGGTCATCAAGGGTGAGCTCACCAAACTCACCGAGCACATGAGCAACTTAAAGCTTCTTACTCAAAAGATCTTTCCAGGTTGACCTCACCTCTTGCTTTAAATGATGATGCTTGTTCTACTAATTAAATCAGTTTCTTTTGAAGCATCTATATTGAGGGAGAATGTTGAGCTAAAGGCTCAACTTGCTTTTCTAACTAGCAACTATGGCAAATTGGAAGAAAGTAATTTTAATCTCTCAAGCTTGCATGAGGATCTTCGAAACTCCCATGGTAGGCTAAAGGTAGCCCATGAGGCCAATATGTCAAAGGTAACATCTAGTGAGCCTTTTGTTGACATTAGCACTATATCTACTCAAAATGTTATATTGCCATGTGCTAGTCCTTGTGATTCATCATCTCATAACCATGCTACATCTTATGATTAATTGCATTCCTTGACTTGTTGCTCTAACATTTAAGCATCTACTTCCTCTAGTATTGTTGTTGACACTAAGCATGTAGAGGAAATCAAAGAGCTCAAGGCTCAAGTAACTTCTTGAAGAATGAATTGAATATGTGTCATGAACGGAATACCACACTCAAAAATATCTTAAGTGCATGAAGACTCCCAAGTGACAAGAGTGGGCTTGGATTCAACTCCAATATCAAGAATAAGCCCACTAACAACAAGAAGAAGGGCCAAGAACAAGTCAAGAATCTAGACAACATCATTTGCTTCAAGTGCAAGGAAGAAGGGCACCATGTGAGATCTTGCGTGTTAAAGAAGAAGCCTCTTAGTGAGAAGCAACAAGTGAAGCAGCCTTAAGATCCTATTCAAGCTCAAGATGGGCCTCTTACCAAGAAGTCTCAAGCCCTTCCTCATGGTGTGACATCTCCCAAGAAAGGTAGCAAGAGAAGAACTTGCTACATATGTCGTGAGAAGGGGCAACTTTCTTCTCATGCACCATCAGTAACTCCTCATCCAACCTTATCATGATTGATAATTTTTATTATCTTCATAAGTATGAGGGTGGCAATGTTTTTTCCAAACTTCTTGGCGCTCAAAGTGGTGTCAAGAAAAGAACCATTTGGGTGGCCAAACCTATTGTGACTAATTTCTTAGGACCCAACTTTGTTGGGGACCAACAAGCTAAAACTTGATCAATAGGTGTTTTTGGAGGGCATTGTAGGCTTGGCTAAATCATGAAGAATTGAGGGATCTTCATATATTATATTTGTTGAAGCCAAGCCATATGGATTATCATGCTTCTATCATATATTCAATGTTCCTCCTTGCGGTAACATGTGCTTAGCTCCTTTGCATTGAAAATTACTTGCTCTCTTGTGGATGTGAGGTTTTGTACCATTATATGTGTTTGTACATGTTGTGCTTCTCACTTACTTATCTTGAGTTACCAAGTATTTTTGCGTATGTTGGTTGGCACAACATGTATTGGTGTTCTTGTTTTTGAGCCCTTATTACTTCTAGTTGGTATCTTACTTGGCTCGTATGAGAGATTAATGGACTATCCCATTTTGGGGGGAGTCTCATGCTTGGGAATTTCACAATTCTAAAATGTGTGTAATTGAGGAATACCACTTAGTGCTGATATTGCAAGGTTATCTAATCTCTATGTGGTATGTCATTCTCATGAGAAATTCAAGTTCCATAACGTCCATTAATTATATCTATTTTGATCTTTTTGCCTCTTGTTTGAGATTTCATGGTTTATCACATTATGGGGGAGTCATATCCTTTGTGAATATTACAAACCTAGAAAATGTGGATATTCTAGGTAGTGCCACATAGAATTGATTTTGAGAATTAGCTAGCTCCTAAGTGGCACATTAACTCATACAAGTTCCAATTTGCACTACTAGGAAAAGGATATAGGTAGATCACATACCCGTGGTGCACCAAAGAGTGGGTACCCCATGGGTAAATAATCATGGTGCACTATTATGAGGTGCCCCAAGTGGTGCGTCACGGGTATGTGTGAGCCATACTGCCGGGGACACACCCACTTACCCATACGGCACCACATAGTGGTGTGCCACGAGCTAGGTGTGAGCCATGCTGCCAAGGGACGCACCATAGTGGTGCCCTATGGGTAAGTGTGGCCAGCACCAACTCCACAACACCAGACCCCCCTGTGGATATCCTTTTTAGTTTTGCAAAAATAAAAGAAAATGATAAACACTTCAAAAAAATAAAATCTTTTTAGATATAGGTAGGTTTATGTGGTCTAGTTTGTAGGAAAATTAACAAACATGCTTTTTTTGCAAAAAGGTCATTCCACTGTAAAACGTCCATAACTTTTGCATATGACCTTGGTAAAGAAGTTTTTTATATGAAAATTGATTTACACAAAATTCTACATCCACTCGCAACGATCTATGGTCATTTTCCATTGTTTAGAATCTCAAAATTCAAAAAGGAAAAGTCATGGCAAAAATAAGATTTTGACTGCAAAAAAATTGGAGCTCACTTACCCGTGGCGCATTGAGTGAGGGCGGCATTCAAATTCGAATCCCACACGACTACCTACCCCTTCTCCTCCATATTTCCCTCCGATTCTACTCTCCTTATCTCCTCCTCCTCCCCCTTCTACCCTTCTCCTTCTTCTCTACCCCCACCTTCCATTTCTTCTCCTCTCCACCTCCACCTTCCCTTTGTTCTCCTCTCCTCATCCTCCCCCACCTTCCCCTTCTTATCCTCTCCTTCTATCCTTCTCCTCTCCTCCTCCACTTATCCTCCTACTCTGACCACGCCGCCCTCCTCCACCCGTTGCACCTTCCACCTGCACCCACTCGACGACGACAAGGAATGGCACAACCACGGCATCCCGCACCTACGTGTGGTTGTAGATTGTGGTCGCGGCCACACCTGAACTCTGACGAGGTGACAACAGCGAGCAGATGACTCAGTTGCTTTTGTTTTCAAAATTAGGGTGTTTTCTATAATGTTATTTTTCAAAAAAATGTACCCGTGGTGCGCCATGGATAATTTTTACCCGCAGCGTGAACCCCATGGCACACTGGTAGTGCGCCACCAGTAAGAAAAACTGGTGCGCGACGGGTAGGCCTTTTCCTAGTAGTTTTGCCTAGATGTTTTTATTTCTTGTCTTTTGGATCTTGTGTGTGAGAGTGTTTATTGGTATGTGTATCTTCATATTTGGATCTTTGTATCCTCATGGAAACCATTTGGTTCAAGTTACTCTAATCACTAGTGATTGTGTGACTATTTGGAGCTATAAAGAATCTCTTTCGAAGCATCAAGCTTAATTTTATATTTTGTTATATGTTTCTTAGTGTGAATATGATCTTGGATATCCTTGCGAACTACCTCAGGAAGATTTTTTAAATACTTCTTGTCCTTGTACAATTAGTACTCTATTTACGGAAGAACTTATTGATCATATCCACTTTGGGTTTTGCTTATTTTTTTCCTATCTCTTTCCAAGAAAATATTTTGTATTGCTCCCAAGTTTTCCTTGCCTCTTGTGGATCATTATTTTTTTTGTGGTTCTCTTGTGTTTTATTTAATGTAGGAAGCATGATGATCTCATTTGTGTGCATTTCACATTCAAAATAAAAATTCTACAGCATGCAATATTTATGGGGGAGCCCTCCTATATTATCTAGGACACTCCTCTTATGCTTCTTGTTTTGCTCCATATCATTTTATTTTGTGCTTGGAAGCTCGATATTTTTGTTTTGGTACTTTGTGTGCCATCATGAAAAGTGTGAAGAGCTTGATTTGGTTGTTGGAACCTTGCACTCTTTGGGAGTTGGTTTTGTCTCATTCTTTGTTATATTTTTTGACCATTTAGAATGGTATAAATCCTTGAGCATTTATGTTTTATCTATATTTTTCTATTTGGATTTTGCCAAGTTCATTTGTTGAACTTGTGGTCTTTCATGTATTGAATTTGTTCTTTGATACAATTTGGACACCTTTTGGTGTGTGACAATATTTTGTGTGCTTTCTTGGTTTACTTTGTGTTTTTGTTCAAATTGTATCTCCTTTGGTTCTTGAAAGTCTTGTGCATCCATTTTTACTATCTGTATATATTATGACACACTTCATTTCTTTGATCCAATATATAGGGGAAACTCCACCAAATCCTAATTGGCTAAGAGGTGCATGAAATCCAATTCCATATCAAAATGCACATGTTTATGTGGAGTCTCTCCTATGTATTGTAGTTTCTCTAACTACTTTGGACCCAATATGTTTGGGGACTTCTATGTAGTTAATGTTGGTTTAGGTAAATTAGAGATATATTGGGTGCTTGTCTCTTCAATTAGGAAGAAGGGTGCCTACATGTCAATTGGAGGCAAGCTAGGATGGTCAACAAATTCATATCCACTTCATCCAACCAACTATATCTCGGTAACAAGTATCTCTTTCTCATCCATACATATCTTGTTCCCAACATTTTGTAGGTTGCTTGTTGGCATGAACGTTTGTAATTGCAAACGTTGTTGATTTTTTCTTGGTTACAATGAGAACCCCTTTTTGCAAATGAAAGTAAGTTGAGATGTGTGCATATCATGGGGAATATATAAAATCATGCTTATGATTCACCAATCCCAAATATGTCTATCCATTAAATTTATTGCTATCTTCTCCTCAATTGCTCTCATGTACAATAGTGATGCATTTGCAATATTGATTTTTCTTCGTGATGCTTGTTACATTTCTTCATATATTCCAACTATATCCTTTTCCCTTGGTGATAGTTGTGATGTATGTGGTGTGTTTTTGTTGTTGGAAGCTCATTAGTGTACAATAAGAAAATTTGAGCCTTTGGCCATGCTTTCAAGCAAAAACCTTATGTGTATATTCTATAACTTCCTTTTTGCTTTTCATGTGCTTTCTTGAGTATCTATTTTGTGTGTGCATGTTTCTTTGTGGGCATATGTCTTTGTGATGTTATCCACTTAGAAACTTATACACATAAGAGAAGATAAATATTTAGTTGATTTTGTATTCCTCGAAAACCGAGAATATCATTTTGCGGCCCGAAAGTTGAGGCGCCCAGGCAACGTGGTTCCCAAGTTGCCTGTAATCAGCCGCGTTGACCATAGTTGGCATGCCAAATACTCAGAGGGTCTTTTTCGGTGCAAATTGAACTTTATGTTTCAATACAAAATATCAGGCTAACGCCCATCCCCCCTATCATTTTTCGCTGTTATGTCTCTCCTGTCGCGTAGGCGTGGTGGCTGCCACGTAGGCTTGCAGCGCTGGCGCAGTGGATAAGACAACACGACCGGCCCAGTGTATTGACGTGACAAAATAGGGCGCATATATCCTTGTTATTATTATTTTTTGTTTACTCAGAAGCTGGAATGGCCACCACCACGCGTCTCTCCATTGGACTTCTGTCCCTGTCGTTAACCACTACCTTAGAAATACATTGACGGTTCCACCGTTCCCCTGTCTCGCAGAAACCACTCTTCTTCTTCCTGTCATATGTCTTCTTTCTGTCTTCTCCTTGCCGCCATGGAAGGTCGTCGCACTCTAGAGAGAAGCTTCATTGGCCATGACAATAAGAAGATAGACATCGTCAACACCAACGAGGAGGAGACAGTGGTGCGAGTCCTAAGGATGTACGAGGGTTGGCTTGAAATAGACGAGGACAAGTTTGTGGGATTGGACCTCGAGTACACCCCAGAGAACCCATATGACGAGAATGAAGTCGCCGTCGTTCAACTGGCCATGAGGAAACACATCCTCGTCTACCACGTCTCCTGGTTTATAGATCCGCTTTCTGTAGTTAACCACTTTTAGGGTTTTCTCCTCTTGTTCTTTATCCATTTGCTCATCTCGCAACTACTGAATTTTATTTAGGACCAAATAAATTATGACAAGCCAATGTTGAGAGTCTTGATCTTGCATTTACTAAACTTTTTAAAATTATATTCAGATGATGATCTTGCATTGACAAAACATTTGTAGTTACAAATTTTGGTGATGACAAACTACATACTTTCAGGACTTACAAGAATTGTTCGGCGCTGCGCCCAGTTCCTTGTAGAAAAAGGAATTGTTTTCTGCACTGTCAGTAATAGAACTGATTTTTGGAAATTTTGTCAAGAGGGGATTATAATTCCTGCGCACAAGTGGATCGATATTCAGAGTCTTGTCAAGATCATAGGGGGCTCGAGAAGGGATGGAATGGCTACACTTGCAACTAGAATCCTGGATGAGTCGTACGACAGAATGAAGGTAGATTTACCTACGGATAGGCACAATTTCTAGGAGGAGTGGTTGTTGTCTGATATAAACTTGAAGTATGCAGCCATAGGTGCTTACGTGACCTACCAGCTGTACAAGAAGATCCATTTCTTTCTATGTTACCTCGTGTTTTGCCCTAGTTGCAAAAGGGAAGACGAGCTTAGGGGAGCCCTTTGTAGCAAATGCAGTATAGCTGAGCGTGATGCTGCATATGCAAAGAAAATGAGTGCATCTGAAGCAGTTGACATAGAGGATGCAGATGAAGTAGCAATCAGAGTGGCAGCATCTTCTAGCGGCAATAACCAGACCTGTGATGCACCGCTAATTGTGCTGCAAGATGCTGACGATAGGGAAACCAAGGCAGATTCCAAGTGGGATGAAATTTGTGAGCTGTGGAGGGCCAATAATGTAAGAGACACCTGGAATGATGGCAGTTGGTCGCCTAGGAATGATGGCAAGCGCCTCAAGTGGTCTGATGAGAAGTGAATTAAAATATACTCCTTTGTGTTATGTTTCTGTATGTGTCTGGTAGCTTGTCAAGATGGCAGCTCGTTAACTGGAAGTTTGAAAGAGTACCTTTTTCTTCTCTCGCTAAACATGTATGTTTCATTTTGCCCAAATTGGTAGCAAATCTAGAGCAGCTTCTCTCTTTGATCATTCATTCCCTTTTGGACCTCTTTTTGGCCCGATCTGGTAGCAAATCTAGAGCAACAAATCACACCAGGCAGAATACATTCATTTAGAAAACAAAACAAATGTAGATATAGCTGTGTGCAGCTAAGTAGGATATAGCGATAGAAAGTAGGTTGCTTAACGAGATCCAATACATTAGCCGTACACACGTTCAACCCCTCCTTTCATGCACCTGCGCCTCCGCCTCCTCCCTCTGGCGCTTCCTCCAGTTCTTGCTGCTCAGTCCCTTGATCTTGGTGGCCTGGTGCTTGATCGGAAGCATGCGACCGTCTTCAATGGCCACCCGCTGGAGGTTTTGGAGGTGAATGCCGAGAGCCTGGTGTTCAGCGATGTAGGCATTTACGTTCACGGTCTAGCCAACTTTGGGGGTGTCGGAGCTCGAGCCCTCTGCATGAATCACGACGTAGTTGAAGTTGGTGTTAGAGAGTCTCGTCCTGCAGAAGGGGCAACTGTAGACACTGCCAGCAAACAAGGCGTCATACTGGCCGACCTGCAGCCTCCTCAGAACCTGAGGAGTCTTGGTGTGTTTGGGCTTGTCATCGCTATAGATGTTGTTGCCGTAGACCTATTGGAAGAAAAGAAAAAGAGAGGATTAGATGATGTAAGAAGATCGAGCAATTGAAATGCGAACAAGCGAACCCCAATAAACCAAGATCTAGCATCCAACGATGGGAAGGGAGAAGAACTAGGGAAGGGGAGCAAACCCTAGTTACCTCCGACCATGGGTCGTCGATGCTGGTGTCGTAGGGGTTCACTAGAGCGATGTATTCTTCTGGATCGTAGGGGTCCCAGAAGACACTACAAGAAAAGTTGGCTTTTACAACAGATGATTTAATGGTTGAAGGCCCGTTTTTTGTGGCTAATAATTCTTCTACGACGGATGCCCATCGTGGTAAAAGCCCCGTCACAGAAGAAACTACCACAGTTTTTTCCTGACCGTGGCGGATCGCACCCTTCAGCCATGAAATCTTGTTCTGTCGTAGATCTGTTCACCAGCCGCGTTGACTGATGACGTCATGCAAAATGCCACATGGCAAACACCGTTAATGACCAGTTACCGCCGTTAATGGCCACAGAAACCGTGGTAGAAGCCAGGCCTAGCCAAGGCCTGCTCACAATTAAGTGGGCTGACCCGTCAAGAGAGCCCAATAAGATTATGGCCCTTTATTGTTTCGTCCGACACTGTTTGAAATGGTCCCAAAGATGTGGCAAGCAGCGGCCCATTACTGTTTTGGCCCACAAAACCCCACAGTTTTTGAACACTGTGCGACCCATTAACAGTCTGCAACAAGTAGGCCCGATACTGTTAAAGCCCACTTTCAGCCCGTCATTGTTCTCACAGCTCGTCATGAGCTGCCTACGAACGGCCCACTTTTGAGAAGGTCCTATACTGTTATGGCCTTTTACTATTCTGGCTCGTTACTGTTCTGGCTATCTACTGTTCATGTCCGTTACTGTTGTGGCCCTTTACTGTTCAGGCCTGTTACTATGCTTACTGCCGCTGTTCTGGCCTGCTACTGTTTAGGCCTGCTACTGTTTTGGCCTGTTTGCTTTTCTGGTCAGTTACTGTTCTATCCTGTTACTGTGCTAGGTTGCTACTATTCTGGTCTGCTGGTGTTTTGGCCTGCTACTGTTTTGGCATGTTACTGTCCTAGCCTGTTACTATTCTGGCCTGCTACTGTTTTGGCCTGCTACTGTTTTGGCCTACTACTGCTTTGCATGTTACTGTTTTGGCCTGTTACTATTTTGGCTTGTTACTGTTTTGGCCTGTTACTGTTCTACCTAGTTGCCGTTACTGTTTCGGTAATTCTGAAGGCCATGCAAATATCATAAAAGGTGTATAATTAGCGATCATCTTTTACTGTTCATGGAAGGCGCAATAAAAGAAGGGCAAATAACAAAACCCTATACAGTTACCTGATCAACCTGGCTAGCGCAGTTATGGTACCACCATTCGTGGACGGTGTCAACTAAATGTCTACATGGCCTATGCGAGTTATGTAGATATTACATCAGCTGCAAACTTCTTAAAAATATTATATAATATGAACAAAAGGGAAAGAAAATTCAGCATTTCAATTGCCAATCAAGTTGATAGCAGAGTCCCCAATTTTCTTTCTCAATCCATCAACTGCATCTCCCTTTGAGTGTGACATCTAGATTGGAAAACCACCTTGAGACGTGATCTTGCAGTCTCCTCTTTGGTGGTGATAGCAATAATTGCAGTCTGAAACTAACTAATAACAAGTTAATACAACCAATAAGACAAACTACTCATAGCTAAGAATGAACCAGATAGGAATTATAACTACATAATACGAACATGTAGAGCAGGAATGCAAACCATGAATTAACTATATAGTAGAGGATAGTTATGTCGTTGCCTAGGACAAACCAGAACTAGATATGAGATATAATGGTGTGACTTGTGAACCTGTAGAACAGGACAAACAAACATTAGACAAGTATGCCAACAATGAAATGAGCAATCAAACAAAGTGTTTCTTAGAATTTCAGTATAAACTAGCCAGGTCATTTCAGCAAATATATATGGAAGAAGTGGTGTCTCCTGGAATGCAAGAGTCGTTGGGTGACTCGGAATTTGCGGTGAGCTACACAATGGCATGCAGTTACTGTCGTAGCTAAGCATGAACCACATAGAAATTATAACCACATCATACCAGAAGTTGTGAGCAGGAATGGAAAGCACGAATGAACTATATAGTAAAGAATAATTATGCCGTTGATTAGGATGAACCAGCACCAGATACATAAAATATATAATGGCATCGCTGGTGGACCTGCAGGCTGTGCAAACCAACATGTTCAGTGTTGCCTTTTTGAGCTCTATGCAAAAAAAAAGAAAATAGCCAGTGTTGCAACTTTTGAAGAACCAGATGGCAACAACAAAATTATAACCAAAATAGTACAAAGAGTTTGAACGGGTACTATAGGATAGCAGAACGATGCCGGGGAGGAAATAATAGCAGGAACTTAGCTCAGGAATAACCAGATAGAGTCAGTTGTGGAGCAGGGAATCCACACTAATATTTTCCACTGACATTACATTTTGCAAGAACTACACAATAGCAGGAAATTATTGGTGTACGGAGTAGTTAAGATAAGAACATGTGCATGACAATATAAAAGACATGTGCATGACTTGAAATTTGTAGGGCAGCGAATGCAAACCAACATGTCTAATGACATTGTATGTACTAGCACGAAGAATAGGCATGCCCCGTGACTTGCATGTACTAGCACGATTACAAAAATGCAGTTCACTCTGACAGGCTTGAACCTGCTATATCGCTGACAAAACAAAAACGGGTTGGAGATTTGGTTCGTTGGTTGGAGAGGCGTCTAAGCATCATCGATATCGTGCGAGTGACGTCCAGGTCATCGAGGGTGCTGTAGTTGTGGTGGCTATTGGCGTCGGGGAAGCAGATCTTGTGGTCGATGCCGGTGCAGTCAACGGCGACAACCGTGTAGCTGGTCTGGAGCAGTGGACATGGAACTTGTTGAACTAGATCCCGTCTGGTGAACAATGGTGAAGCTGCTTCGGTATGGTTGGTAGCTTTCGGTGGCGGGGAAGCAGAGCGTGGGCGGTCGACGACGCCATAGGCGTGGTCAGCAAGACCACCGCTCTGGTGGAGTGGAAGAGAGACCCTGTGAACCAGATCCAATGGGGTGGGCGTCGATGAAGCGGCTCCGGCAGCCGTGGAATTGCCGCCGGGTGGTGCACGCGGTGGTCGTGGAGGTGAGGGCGTGGGAGAGAATCCTGGGATTTTGGGAGGGCCAGCTGGAAAAACTGCACGGATCAGGACTACGGAGGTGAACAGAAAAATAATTATGATCGTGCCCCCAAGCTACCGACTTTAGCCTACCATAGGGCACCGAAACAATGGGTAGAAAGGGAATTTTAACGTCAAAAGTTTTTGAAACAGAGGGGCGTGAAATGCTTCAAAGTCGGTCTCTGGTTTTGCCGCTCGATTGAGATTTTGAATTTGGCTCATAATAGAAAAATGGTAATCCCCCAATGGGAGATTTTGCCTCAAAGTTTTGAAAATGTTGGGGCGGGAAATGCTTCAAGTCGGTCTGTGATTTTGCCACTCGACCGAGATTTTGAATTTGGCTACCGGACAAATAATAATAATAATAGAAAAATGATTCTCCATGGTGGGAGATTTTGCCTCAAAGTTTTTGAAACGGCGGGGCGGGAAATGCTTCAAGGTCGGTGTGTGAATTTGCCGCCCGATTGAGATTTTGAATTTGTCTACCGGACAAATAATAATACTATAATAGAAAAATGGTACTCCACAATGAGATATTTTGCCTCAAAGATTTTGAAATAGTGGGGCGGGAAATTCTCAAGGTCGGTGTGTGTTTTGCTGCTCGATAGAGATTTTGAATATGGCTACTGGAATAATAATAATAATATAAAAATGGTACTCCCTAGTTGGAGATTTTGTTCAAAGTTTTTGAAACGGTGGGGCGGGAAATGCTTCAAGGTCTATGTGCGATTTTGCTGCTCGATTGAGATTTTGAATTTGGCAAGAGGCCAAGTAATACTAGAAAAATGGTACTCCATCGCTGGGAGATTTTGGCTGAAAATGTTTGAAATGGAGGGGCGTGAAATGCATATGAGTCGATTGAGATTTTGCCGCTCGATTTTACGATTTTGAATTTGGCTAGCGGCGAAGTAATAATAGAAAAAGATAGTTGTAGACTAGTACGCTATCTGGTAAGGAATTGAAGGCCGAAAGTCACATCAACTGACCATTCATTACATAATTGCGCAGAACATTGGTAAATGTTTCCGCTCAACTGAGATTTTGAATTTGGCTAGAGTACAAGTAATAATTTGAAAACAAAAATAATGTTGACTCCATCTGCGAAATTGTTTGGGCTGTAGGTTTTTACCCTCGATTAAAATTTTGTATTTGGCTATAGTCCTAGTAACAAAATTTACAAGCGAACCCCACCACCCAACCAGCAATTTCACTATCGCCATTGGTCATCAGTACGATAGGTCAAACGGAATTTCGCAGTGTATGAAAGATTAAACATGGGGCCAGGCGGAGCTTTTGCCTCTCAATTCAGAATTTGAATTTGGTGATAGTCCAAGTAATAACTGCTAGTAGACCGTACTTCCCTCTGTTCACGAATCCAAGGCCTGGTCACATCAATTGATCATCCAGGACCTTGCTCAGTAGCCTTTTTCTGGATGGAGGGGTAGAAAATTGGATACCATGATCTCGGATTCAAAAATATTACAGGGGACGGCCAGAGGATTTGCGGCTCCAGTACGGTTTTGAATGTGACTACTCCAAGTAACAGAATGGAAAAATTGTATAAGGTCTTTTTTTGGCAGGTCGTACTCCATCTGTTCATCAGTCCATTCAGACGTGAAAGAAAATTGAGCTCTGATTCAAAAATTTATTTCCATTTATCACATGACACGTACGAATATGGTGTGCAACAAAGGGCTAAGGCATTGTTTTGAGAACCTGAACCTCATGATCAATGATCCAGGACAGCAACACTTGTAACATAATGTACTGTATCACACTAGTATATATTGGTGCATCCACCATACAAACATGTCGCAACAAGGAAACAACCCAAGTTCATAACAAGTGCAGACTAGTGCACTAACAAATACTTTCAGCTTCATGCTCCATTTCACAACAAAGGGACTGAGCTCAGCTGTTAGTGCTCAACCACAAATACTAAGCATCTTCATGACTTTCTCCTTATTTTCTATGGAGTGCTCCAGTCGAATTAAAATTTCTTCTAACTTTTCAATCAAACGTTCATTGTATATAGTTAGGGCAGATGATAACGATTGTTTAGCTTGGAGTTGTTCCTCTAGAACTTGAATATGCAAAGAAATGGTCTGGGAGTTGGACTTGAACTTGAACTTGAACTTGGAATTTGACGAGCTCACTGGGAACCCAGCATTACACAACAACATATTCGTGGCTATAGCACCGCGTTGTAGTACCTTGGAAAATAAATCCACACATTCTTTTGGAGTTTTTACTGAATAGTCTTTCTCAGGATTTGGCAGCTCCTCTTTCAATTCAGCCTGGAAAGTTTTCAGTTGATAGACATGTGTAAGAGAAGTGAATTTACTACAAAGAAACATGCAGACAGGTTTAACATGTGCATGAACTGCTATAGTTGGCAGTGCTTATAACGCATCTTATACACTTCAGTAAAATTATCTTTTTGTCGTGTATCTTTTTTGATGTCATTTACTAACAAGACTATAAATGTGGCTTCCTGTGTAAACACTGTGAGGTGCCTGATATGCCAACTGTTTGTACAATTCATAACTGAAACTAACTTTAGTTGCAAATTATGAAGGAAAATGAAAACAAAACTAAGAAGCGGTCCAAGCAAGGTTGCATATCAAACTTATACATACAAATCACTGCAAGTGCAACGTCACAAAATGCAGAGAAGACTTACAACAACTTTCTTTACAATGACACCATATCTATCCGTCTGGCATCCCTCAAATTTCTCCAGCATAGTCAACTGTTTTTTTGGATCCCCATTAGACTTCGTTTGCATTTGGACGGGTGAAAATAAATTGCATCACACGGTGGAAACAGAGGTTGAAAGATAAGATGCATACATATTCCACAACATCAATTACATACTTATTTAAAATATATAGTATAGAAAAATAGGTCCTTACCAATTGGTAGAAGTGCCCAATTATGTTGCGAGATCCGGTGCGACTTAGTACTCGTACTTTATTACGGCTGGAACAGTTCCTTTGAGCGATGGCCTACAAAATGAGACTTGTAAAACACATGCATAAATACGAATTGACAATGCAATCTAGTCTAAGTCTTCTCAAAGCATACCTCATTCTCTTGATCAAGCCAATGGTGGAGAAGATCACCCCATGGATCATCAGTCATGTGATCCACATGAAACGTTCTTGTAAGATCCTTAAAACACTTGCTAGAGAAGTGTTGCTTCTTTAGCTCGTGGCACTGTTGGCACAAACATGCGGAGAATATGCTTTTGAGAACAACCTTTACTTCCTCGCTATTGTCATCGAACATGAAAAAACTATATAGACAACAATGAGGAGCATATATAACAAACGACAAGCTAAGAAGACAAGGGACAGAGCAATGGAGTATGTCCAAGAGACAGAGGACTTACATGTAACTTCTTCAGTAAACCTTCAAAATGATCAAGGGTATTTCGGTGGTGTTTCCATGAGGGCAAGATGGGAATATCATTTCTCATGAAAATGCCTGTGATCGATGCAATATAAGCATATTCATGTGGATCCAGTGGCCTTCTGAATCCTGCTATAGATGTGATCGGAAGCCTTGATTTAGTTATTTCAAGCATCTGCTCAAGATTTTTTCCCATTGTCAGCCCCCTTGTTAATCTCCGTCGTAGTGTAACTAAGAAAAATTACATCAAAATATCAATGTATACATATTACATATAAAAGGGCGTGCTATTATTAGTCTCTGAACATATAACAAATTTGGTGTCAAGCTCATTTGCAAGGGAGTAATATGTCTCTGTCAGTACTAAAGGTCGTTGGGAGATCATAAACAGTTCGTTGATGAGAAACTGCTGTTGAAACTGGTTCTGCTGCCAATTCTTCCTGGGTAACCGGATGGGCTACTGGCAGGTGTGGGATGTGTATTTTCTATTTGCACCCGCCACTGCAACTGGACCAACTGGTACGGGATTAGGATGAAACTTTTTATGTTGATGTTTTGCATTATTGTCTTTTTGGCCTGGTTGTCATTTTCAACTAGATTAAGTAGAGTTTGAGACCTTGTTCTAACTCCGTTTCCTGCATTGGAAGCAAATAGGTTTTCAGATTTATCATGAAATCGTGTGACAAAATAAGAAATTATTAGGAGTTCTTGTAGAGGTTGATGGCTCGAAAAACAATGATTCCCCAGCACAACTCTAGTACAGTACTTCCGCTATGAGTACTCTAATCATATGTAACCCTGAGTGAGAAGAAAACACATGAAGTTCTAATACAATCGACTAACCTGCAAGCTTGACTATAATACTGATAACATAACTAGCAGGGCCCGCCTGGTTATACTCTAAACAAGGAGCCATGACATACTAATTCGGCTTAGGAAGTCAGCTAGAGTTGACGTATACCAGCTGTGCTATCCATAAACCTGTATGCCCCAACTAGAATCATTTTAGGAGATATTCCACAGATGTCAAAGGAGCTTCATGAAGATGGTAATGAAGGCTCTAGCAAACTTTAGTAACGATCGAGTATATGAGAAAGATGCAGTACACTACAACAAAAGACGAAGTACTTTCGATAGTAACAAGGTGCATAACGAAAGTCAGCATAAAGTGTGCAACAACATTCGTATAGGGAGGGGACGAGTTTACGCTTCGTGTTGGTGCGGTCGAACGGGGGGCACATCTTTTGCCCATCTCTCCGGTGCCGGAGATCTGGGAGTCCGTGAAGCAAATGGGACTTTGCGGCGACCATACCGTGTTTGTCGGCGATGCTATGCACGCTCCGGCGTGGTGGTTGTCGGCATGGGGAAGCCGCTCCATCTTGCTAAACAAGGGAGTGGTGCCTTCGGTCACAACGGTACCTGGTGAGGAGGCAGTGGTGGTGGGAAGGGACGGCGGTGCGAGGCCACGTTCGTGGCAGGTGCTCTAGCTCTAAGGTCAAGTGAGAGATGTGGGATACAACGTGTTTTATATGTATCGCAAGGGCGCCGGTGGTAGGTTCGGAACTTTTGAATTGCGTCGCACCGGGTAGTTCAAAGAAAAACTCGCCAATGTCATTCAAATTTTGGTGATCTCAGTTTAGAACGAGATGAACCCGCCAAAAAAATTGGCGATCTCTACTCTATGATTATTGCTACACTAGCCAGGAGCCGAGCTAGATGAAGTGCATCGAATGCGATGGGAGGTATGAACGCACCAGCAGCCTTTCCCAGGTGCAGACTCCGTGCAGTCCCCACTACAAAAAGCTATGCGCAGTCACGAGCAAGGCCTCTGCTTCAAGCACTCTTACTCTAGGGTCCGTTTGATTCAAAGGATTTGCCTAGGAATTTTGTATACTACCTCAATTCCAATTCATTAAACAAATACGTACTCGAAGAGAATAATTTGACCATAAATTTGGTCACCAATTTATGAATTGTATATCACAATAATTGTATCATTGGAATCGTCTTTCGAATATAAATAAATTGGTTAAAAATTATTAAATATAATTATATATTATTGACCATATTTACGGTTAAACTATGTTCTTAAAGTAAGTATTTGCATAATAATTTGCACGTGAGATGTGTGCTTTCTCTTATGAGACCTTTAACGTTCACATGGTTGGTGTTTGTATCAACCTTATCTGATTCGTAAACTGTACTCGGTACTTGGTTTTTAATAAAAGGGATTTGTGCATCCTTTGAGTGCAGAGGCTGCGGTATCCCCATTTAAAAAAAAACAAATGTGAGACTCAAATAAAAGACTATCATGTCATCTCTAGCTATGAGATGGAAAGTAAGACATGTCATGACTTATAAAATTATAATAGGTAAAGGTCAAAAGACTATTAAAGAATTTTGAGCCACATCATATCCATAAATTATTAGGTGTATACTTGGTTCTTGGTACATAATAATACTCAAAAAAATTGTAACATGCTTAGAGAAATGACAAAGAGGATTCTAGAATAGCAGAGAATTGTGTTTTGAAGTTTTAGAATAGCGTTCATTGTGCTAAAGACTATCCATTGAATCTTCTAGATGCTAGAATGGTAAAGATCCGGAGGTTAGATATGTTGCGATTTGCTAGTGTTCATCCAGCGGTCAACCTTCAAAGTTATTCGTACACTATATAGTAGTAATAAGATAAGATAAGAAAGTTCGACCTAGTTTCACGACATCATTTCCTTTTTCTATAGTTTCCTTTTTCTTTTTGCGACGGACTCGCAGTAGTTGAGTCGGTCCAAGAAATACCACATATTTTCTGGGTATATGCCAGGGCACAAGGGGCACAGTCGTTGTCACATAAAAACTAATACACACGTTTTTTTCATTTTTCATGGATTTGTTGCATTTTTTCGTAACACGGTGACAAATTGTCTGGAAGACCATTGATAGAATATTCATTCATCATCTTGTTCTTGTAACTCTCATTTTTTTACTCATATATGTACCTCTCTCCCCTCTTTATTAGATCCTATGTACTCCCTCTATTCCAAAATATAAGATGTTTTAGCTTTTGTGAAACGAATATATCTAGACACTTTTAATGTCTAGGCCTCTCTCCTCAGGAGAGAATTATCCCGCCAGGTTGATACTATGCATAATAAAGGCCATGTCTATAGCTAACGCATAATCCTACTCCATTCATATCAGACTAGATGTCACAAGTTATTCAAAAATTGGAAGAATCAATATACTACTACTAAATAACTAAATACAAACAAGCAGTAGAATAATAAGCATAGTAGTGGGCTCCATCTTCAGTGTCATGGTGAATTGAATAATATAAAGGCAAGAGATTCATGCATAGCCCTGGCTAATCCATCTAGCCAGTTGTTCTCTCTCACTGTGAATTGAATCTTCTCAGAAAGGGGTGCTTCCATCTTGCCTCTGAGGTCTGCAACTATTAGCCATTGCAGGTCTCTGTCAACACCCGGATTTTAATCCCAGATGCCCGTTATGCCATACCTCGCAATCCCAGGATTACCATTTTTGCGAGACATAACGGATTGGATATCACAGTACATCATCCATTACAAACCATACATAATGTCTTACACAAATAAGGATCTCATGATCCAGTCTTAATACAACAAACAACGGAAATAAAAGTTAAGCGTAGCGGTGGGGTCCATCTTCAGGGGCACATGCAATGCTGACGAAGGCAGATAGTCCTAGTTATCATAGCCGTCCTGTTGGCCATCATCTTGATAGTCTCCTTCATAGTCTAGCAATGAGAATAGCCAGGGACAAAAAGCCATGAGTACTCTTTAAATACTCGCAAACTACCTCTAACAAGTAAAATAGTTCTAAGTTAAAGTGATAAATCTAAGTTTAACTATAAAGTTAAGTTTGAAACCTAAGCTGAGTTCTGAAGCAAAGAAAGATAGGATAAAGTTCTAGAATCACGGGAAGCTATTGTCATAAACACAACCCTCTTGTGGTCAAGTAAAAATTCATCATTCATTTCATAAGTTGTTTGGAAAAGATCTAACAACGAAACAGTATGGCCATTCCAACTGTCCATAACCGCGGACGCGACTATTCGAATAGTTTGACACTCTGTAGAGGTGGTACACTTTCACCACAAGATTCGATACATCTGTCAGGGATAACCCTGAATCATCATACTTAGTATGCAGATAATAAATAATAACCTTCCCTTTACACACCCTAGTATAAGCACCTCTCCTATGAGCATGGCCTCCCAACCATGACAATCTGTCATCTTGGGCACTGCATAGGTGGACAACATTGAGAGGTAGCCTCAGCTCAACCTCTCCTGCGAGGGAACTAATACTAATGCATATAAACTTCCGGCTAAGCCTTACCCAATTCAGGAAGTGTGGTTGTACGGTAAATTTGGAATGGTATCGCATCCAAAACCAACCATCAGTTTTATAAAAGGGTTAAGGCTCATGCCTCAACATTTTCACCATCATAAACCATTTGTGTTTCTCAACACATGTCAAAACATCTCAATAGAATGACTCATCATTCCAAGGTTTTCATAATTCATTTTCACCAAGTGTTCCCATCTAAAGTGACTCAAGTTTTTTATCTACTCTAAACTACTAAGTTAAGAGTGTTCACTAAGGTTGAAAAGATGGGTTCAATCTCATGCCACAGAATGACATCTAAAGGGGTTCTAACTAGGTCAAGTTTTATACTTTTTATGCTACCTTCAAAACAAGTAAAGAACTTTGTGTAAAGTAAAGGAAGTAAAGCTTGTAAATAAGACTTAGTATACTAATAGTCAAAGTAGGGTGACCAAATCATGCCTAAAGCATATTTGCTAAACCATCTAGTGTAAATCCTAGCTTGCTAAGCATTCTACCTGCAAGTGTTAACTTGCATGGTTAATGGTGGCTTGCCTTGTGAAGTGCAGTGGTTGAAGTTTTCTTCTTCTTCTTCTTGGTAGAACTCCTCCTCCTCGAAAGCTTGGTCGGTACTATCATCTATAAATACATACGGAGTACAAAATCACCAAACAATACTTAACTAGTCAAATTAGCATTCTAAGACACACACTTGATGATCTATTATCATCTTAAGCATCACAAGTTTCATTTAATAGTTTCACTCTTTTTATTTTAGAAAAGTAATTTCTACTCATTGAAAAATTAACTAAGATTTAATATTCACCACTTAAAATATTGGATCATGTGAACACATGTCCTCACCACATATTCTAACATGTGGGAATGGGATTTAAAGGTTGGATCAATATTACTTTGGTTTAAGTTTATTATTTAATGATTTAAATTGACTAGAAATGCCTATATAGCATTATTTTGGTACTAGTCCAAAGTCACTGCATGTAAACCTTAATATTATTACATATTCAGATAGGTATGATGAAATGTGAATTTTGAGAGTTGGAATCAACTCAAAACCTATCTTGGTTGATTTTATAAAAATGTTGCAAAGTGCAAATGCTTTTGTTTTGTTATTTTTACTAGGGGAGATCTATTACTCTAATTGAATTAAATCCAACGGGATTGGATAGATCTTTTCAATAACTTTCAGGAAAAATTAGTTTCATGCAATTTGGATCTGTAAATCTCTCTGAATTGATTTTCAAACTCAGAGACAGAACTAAGTTTAAACTAAAAAGAAAAATCCTAATTCAAACTAACTGGGTTGCGTGTGGAATGCTAACGGGCCGACCCAGTGTCACTCCGCGGCGCGGGGCTCAACTGACAAGGGGTCCACAAGTCAGCGGCTCATAACGTGCGAAGCGGTACGGGGCGATGTGGGCCGTTAGATTAGAACTGAGATCTACGGCTGGGGATCGTCATCGATGACGAATAGGTCGCTCGCGAGATCGAACCCTAGCGGCTCGGTGGGGGTGCATAGGGGGTGTACCAGGGATCCAGCAGCAAAGGCGAGGCAGGTAAACGAACTGGTGGTCGACGACAAGCTCAGGGACGGTCGAGGCAGCTCTGGGGGTGGTCGCAATCAGCGGCACCCTTCTCCTCCAGAGGCGGCCTGCTCCGGTGCAATTCCGGCGAGTTGCTGCTCCCCTTGCTTCGGCTAATGGTGTGGGACGGTCAGTGAGGTGAGGGGAGTGGAGTGGTGTGCTTCAAACGGCTGGGGGTGCCCTCCTTTTATAGGCTCGACAGTGAGACCGAGAGGTATGGGCCGGCGACGGTGGCGACATGGCTACGGGCGGCTAGCGGCATGGCTGAGGGTGGCGATCGACAAGCGGTCTCCTGGCGGTGCTCTAGGAAGTGAATGCGGGTGTAGGGGCGGTGGTATGCGGTCGGGGTGAGCTGGCGCTCTGGGCGGCAGAGGCGGCGGTGTCCACGGCGAGCGGTGGATGTGGTGCGTTGGGCGGAGAACGGGTGTGTCTGTCGTGTTCCCTGGGTCGTGGCGGAGCGGTAGGCGCGGGCTGCAGTCGAGCGGCAGCTTGTGCACGCGTGCCGGGTGCGGCGCTCTGGCGCGTGCTCGGTGGCACTGGGCGCGGGCTCTCCTCGGTGGTCCACTGCTGGGCTTGGCTCGGGCAGGGGACAGAGGGTGGCGGTGGGGTCCTGGCTCCCTCCTAGACATGGCGAGAGAGAGGGAGGTGGTTTGCTGGGGCGACTGCATGGTCGGCTGGCGAGGGATGGCTCAACATGGCATGGCTTTGCCAATAGGGGTGTAGGGGATGGGTGCTAATGGCATGGTTAGACTCTAGGGGGACAAAGGGATTAAATGTAGATCATTTGGGGGCAAAACCCTGTTCAAAACAGTGAGCTAGGATTAGGGTGTAAATCATGCATGCCAAGTGTTTGATGAAATGGCCGCATGAGATAAACTTTTTAATTTTGAAAAGATTTTGGTGGGTTTGCTAGGCATAAGCTTGAGACTCTGTGGGTGCTTGGGTTTTGAAAATTGAGCTTGTTTGAGTGGTTTTTGAAATAATGGGATCTTCCCATATGAAATAGATTCAATTTTAAACTGTCATTTAAAATTAGCATTTGAAAGATTTTTGCAGATCACAAAGTGGGCCTTGGTACCTCATTATGTGTACTATCAAGGGGTGTAAAGATCCACACATGTTTCTGTTAAGTCTTGAGTACTAGGAATAGCCAAAGTAGGCATGAGAGTTAATTTGGCCAAAATGACCATTCACTTCAAATATACATTTTGAGTTGTTCTTCTTTGGGAAAAGTTTGGGAATGACTTAGATGATGTTTATTTCACCTAAGAAACATTTTACAAGCAAAGAATCACAGAACCATGGAAATTCAAATCAATTCCTAAATTAAATGCACATACACATGAATGCTTTCATTTTTAATTTGGAAAAGTTTTTGTTAACCCTAAATTTGATGATTTGGATCTTGATAAGCTTGGATTAAAGTTTTGGGATGTTACAAACCTTCCCCCCTTAATCAAAATCTCATCCCGAGATTTACAAAGAAAACCAGGAACTAAAGAGATCTGGGAACTCTGTCCTAATGTAATCTTCACGCTCCCAAGTGGCTTCCTCCTCGGTATGGTTGCTCCATTGAATCTTGAGAAACTTGAAGCTCCTGGTCCCGGTGGTTCTGTAGGCTTCTTCTAAGATATAGATGGGCACTTCCCGATAGGTCAGGTCATTGTTGATTTCTACAGCTCTGTGATCGATGTTCTTGAAAACTTCAGTCTTCTCAAGCACTTCCAAGCATTTGCAAAGTAACGAGATATGGAACACATCGTGGATGGCTGACATCTCTTCAGGCAGTTCCAGTTGATACGATACTTCTCCTCGACGGTTCAGAATCTTAAAGGGCCCGATATATCTGGGGGCTAACTTTCCTTTCAAACTAAAGCGTTGAGTTCCTTTTAATGGCGAAACTTTGAGATATACAAAATCTCCGACATTGAAAGTCAGGTGTCTCCTTCTTTTGTCAGCATAACTCCTCTGTCTGGATTTGGCGGTCTTGAGGTGCTCACGGACCTTGTGAACTTTCTCTTCAGCTTCTTTGAGAATGCCGGGTCCAAAGATCTGACTCTCTCCTACTTGCGACCAATTCAAAGGGGTACGACACTTTCAATCATATAGGAATTAAAATGGTGCCATCTGCAAACTAGCTTGATAACTGTTGTTATATGAGAATTCTGCGAAAGGCAGGCAGTCTTCCCGTTTTGATCCGTATTCCAACACACAAGCTCTAAGCATATCCTCTAGGATCTGGTTGACTCTCTCAGTCTATCCATCAGTTTGCGGGTGATACGCGGTACTGAAGTTCAACTTGGTTCCTAATCCTTCTTGGACTTTCTGCCAAAATCTTGAGGTAAACTGGGTTCCTCGATCTGATACTATGGTCTTGGGGGTTCCATGCAGACTAAAAATTCTAGCGATGTACAATTCTGCTAGCTTTGCACTCTGGTAGGTAGTCTTGACATGTATAAAGTGGGCTACCTTGGACAGTCTATCAACTATGACCCAGATTGAGTCATTTCCCCTACTAGAAGTAGGCAAACCGGTGATAAAGTCCATTCCGACGGAATCCCATTTCCACTCCGGAATCTGCAATGGTTGCAACAGTCCTGCAGGTCTCTGATGCTCTGCTTTGACTCTTTGACAAATATCACACTTGGCGATGTAGCTTCCGGTTTCTCTCTTCATCTTGTGCCACCAAAATTGCTCTTTCAAATCCTGATACATCTTTGTTCCTCCGAGGTGGATAGAATAAAGAGTATCATGAGCTTCCTTCATGATAACCTGCTTCAGCTCCGAATCTGCTAGTACACAGATACGTCCTTTGTACCACAGTACACCTTCTTCGTCTTCGGTGAATCCAGGTACCTTTCCTGTACCAATACGACGTTTGATACCGTCGATACTTTCATTCCCCTTCTGGGCTTCCTTGATTTGGCTAATCAAGGTGGGTTGAAGTTCAATGCTAGCTAAGAATCCTTTGCTAACTAATTCAGTCCTGAACTGCTCTAACTCTTCATACAAACTTGGTTGCTTCTCCTTGATCATGGTGTTTAGCCTACATGGTAATCTGCTAAGAGCATCCGCTACCACATTGGCTTTGCCGGGGTGATAGTGAATGTCAAGGTCATAATCCTTGATTAACTCTATCCATCTCCTTTGCCTCATATTCAACTCCTTTTGAGTGAAGATATATTTTAAACTCTTGTGATCTGAGTAAATCTCACAGCGATTACCCATCAAATAATGACGCCATGTCTTCAATGCTAGAACCATAGCTGCTAGCTCAAGATCATGGGTCGGATAGTTCTGCTCATGTTGCTTCAGTTGTCGAGACAGATATGCGATGACTTTGCCTTCTTGCATCAACACACATCCTAGACCAATCTTGGATGCGTCACAATACACATCAAATGGCTTCTTGATGTCTGGCATGATTAATATTGGGGTTGATATCAATCTCTTCTTCAGCTCCTGAAAACTGGCTTCACATTTGTCTGTCCATTCAAACTTCTTGTCCTTCTTCAATAATTGGGTCATTGGTCGGGCTATGCTCGAGAATCCTTCTACGAACTTGCGGTAATATCCCGCTAATCCGAGAAATGCACGGACTTGGGTTTGAGTGGTTGGGGCTTCCCATTCTTCGACATTTTTGATCTTGGCAGGATCCACAGAGACTCCTCCGGCAGACACAATATGTCCTAGGAATCCTACTTCTTTTAGCCAAAACTCACACTTGCTGAACTTGGCATATAACTGATGCTCTCTCAGGGTTTCTAGGATGCTTCTCAGATGTTGCTCATGCTCTTCTTCTGACTTGGAGTAGATAAGGATGTCGTCGATAAACACAACTACAAACTTATCTAGGAAATTCATAAAGATCTTATTCATGAGATTCATGAAATAAGCAGGGGCATTGGTTAATCCAAAAGACATAACTGTATACTCATATAAACCATAGCGAGTAGTAAAGGCGGTCTTCGGAATATCCATTGCACGAATCTTAAGTTGGTGATAACCAGTCCTAAGATCAATCTTTGAGAATACCTGGGCTCCAGTCAACTGATCAAATAGATCCTCTATCTTTGGCAAGGGGTACTTGTTCTTGATGGTGACGTCATTTAACTTTCTGTAGTTTGTGCACAAACAATTGCCTCCATCTTTCTTGTCGACGAATAACACGAGTGATCTCCATGGTGATGCGCTTGGTTGAATCAAGCCTTTCTCTAACATGGCATCCAACTGCTTCTTCAGTTCCACTAACTCTGAGGGGTTCATGCTATAGGGTCTCTAGGCTATAGGTCCGGTTCCGGGGATTAGTTCAATAATGAACTCAATATCCCTATCCGGGGGCATACCTAGCAATTCATCTGGGAATACGTCGGGGTATTCACAGACTACTCTGACTTGGTCAATGGTGGGCAGGGCTACACTCTTGTTGCACTTGAATTGACGGGGTAAGGTTTCAGAGATATGCTCTACTATTACTCTAGAGCTACTGGTCATGGTGATGGCTTTCTTAGCACATTCTATCAGTCCTTTATGCCTTGACATCCAGTCCATACCTAGTACTACTTCCAAACCTTTGGTACCAAGTACAATTAGGTTGGCATAAATATCTATCCCATGTATTCTGATAGGCACAACTTTGCAAATTTTTCTAGCTTTGATTGTTGAACCGGGGATTTGAACTATCATGACATGCTTCAGGTTGGTTGGGTGAATCTTACTACTGCATGCAAATTCTTCGGTGACAAATGAATGCGATGCTCCCAAATCAAACAATACTCTTGCTAAAACTGAGTTGACAGAAAACATACTCATCACTATATCTGGCGCTTCCTAGGCTTCTTCTGCGTTCACGTGGAAGAGACGGCCGTTGCGGTTATGAGGGTTCCCTGGGGCAAATCTTCTTCCTAGTTGAACACGACGCTGCTGCTGGGCTGGGGCATTCACATTGGCATTGGCTGCAGTCTTCTTGGGACACTCATTGGAGTAGTGACCCTTCACTCCACACTCGAAACAAGTAATCTGGGACTTGTCCTTGACTGCGACAGGCACAACATTGCTGCCAGTTCTGGGTGCAGTGTTGTTGTTGTTGGTCTTGGGAGGTGCACGGTTGAAATTGTTGGCATTGCTAGAGTTGTGATTGTTTCCTCCGGGCTTCCCATTGCCTCCGCTACGGTTGGGGTAGCTTGGGCGAGACGTTGGGGGTCGGTTGTTCCTTGGTGCATATCCCGATGAAGGGTTGGGACAGTACTTCTGGTGACTGCTGGATCCAGACTGCTGCATCATACGACGCTTGCGATTGTCGTTGGCCTGGTTGATCTTCCCTTCCATCTGAATGGCAGAGTCGACTAGCTCTTCAAGATCCTCAAAACGGATGTTGACGAGGACTGTCTGCATCTCATCATGCAGTCCATTCAGGAATCTCTGCTTCTTCTTGGCCTCCGTGTTGATCTCATCAGGTGCATATCTGGCAAGTGACAGGAATTTGTCACGGTACTCCACCACAGTCATTCTTCCTTGCTTCAATTCACGAAATTCATCTCTCATTCTGTTGACTAGACCTTGCAGCACGTGGGTGTGGCTGAACTTGACTTTGAATCCATGTCATAACTTGACCATGGTTCATATTGCGGATACTATTCCACCAAGCTCTTGCATCTCCTGCCAGATAGTGGGTGGCAATGAGAACTTTCTCGTTTTCATCAACTCTTGCAACTTCTAAGTTGTTTTCCATGGTCTGTAACCAGTCATCAGCATCTAGTGGGTTTTCAGAGGTGCTAAAGATTGGGGGATTGGTATTCTGGAAGTTCTTCAGCTTGGATCCTTGATGATCCTGATTTCCATGCCCTTGGTTGTTTAGAGCCATCTGGGCGATCTGCTGCAGTGTTGCTAAGTTGGCTTCGCGTTCTGCCTTGCTTGCTTCACAGTCTGTGATGAGATTCTGCAAGATCTGCAGCATTGGGTCTTGCGACGATCTGCTCCCTCCTTGGTTTCCACGAGTCATCTGAAGATTGAGATGGATATAGGGGTAAGAGGGAAATTCTAAGGTTCATGGTTTTGGTTTTTCAAAGCTAGAACTTTGAGTTATACTCAGGTTTTTCAGCTAACTTCATTTTCATTCATGCAAACAAGCACACGGTACAACACACACCACAACAAACAAAGGAAAACAGATGGTTTGAAGAACCATTCTGCAAACTACGATACAGTGGGACCGATACATCTCATGCTACGACAGTGCTCTAGTGCATCTACTCATCGTCGATGAAGTCGGAGTCCTCATCATCAGTGTAGAAGTCCACGGCATCCTCCGCCAGAAAGTCATCATCATTGCTGAGGTAAGAATCCATGTCTCCCTGGATGTCTTCACCCTCATCTTCTTCTTCCTTTGCTGCAAGCTGGGCTGCCTGTTCCTTGACTATCTTCTCGAGGTCGGCCACCTTCTTGCGAAGACGGGCGATGGTGCGATCCTTCTTTGCACGCTGGCGGCAAAGAGACTGGCGATCCTGGACAAGCAATACGAAAGTCTAGGCCTTCTGGTCGACAATGGCACGGTTCTGGTTTGCTAACTCTCTGGCATTGTACAGCTCCTTCTGATGGTCATACAACAGGAAGTCAAGGTTCTCCACTTGGCGCTTCAGTGCTAGATGACTTGGCATCTCCATTGGCATTCCCATGAAGTCACGTCTTACATAGTGGGCAAAACGGGTTCCTTGGATTTGGTTGACGCTGAGGGCACATAGACGTGCGAGAGCTTCATGCATTGCCCTGGCTAATCCATCTAGCCAGTTGTTCTCCCTCACGGAGAACTGAATTCTCCCAGAAGTTGGTTCTTCGTTGCTTCCTCTAAGATCTAAAGTGACTAGCCACTGTAGGTCTCCTCCTGGGGGTCCTGGAAGTTGAGCTCCAAGAAACTCCGGATGTGGGCGTCCTAGTAACTCCGACAGTGAATCCAGATCCCTCTCGAAGATCAGCTGCCCTCCGTTTCCCAACTAGTAGAACTTGCTGAACTGAGACTCCATCTACAAGAATTTAGGATGAGGAAGTTAGTGAAGTGATCAAGTGTGTCAAATTTTTAAGTAGTAATGTAAGAATTTTGGGGAACATGAATTTTTGAGAAAGAATGAATCCACAAGGATAAGAGAGGAGATAGTTTTTCATAAATACTCACTTTGGTTTTGAAACTAAGTTTTTGTTTAGACGTCCATTCTAACTAGGGTCTCCTATGGTCAGGATGGCTCTGATACCAACTTTTCAACACCCGGATATTTAATCCCAGATGCCCGTTATGCCATACCTCGCAATCCCAGGATTACCATTTTTGCGAGACATAACGGATTGGATATCACAGTACATCATCCATTGCAAACCATACATAAGGTCTTACACAAATAAGGATCTCATGATCTAGTCTTAATACAACAAACAGCGGAAATAAAAGATAAGCATAGCGGTGGGGTCCATCTTCAGGGGCACAGGAACTGCTGACGAAGGCAGATAGTCCTAATTATTATAGCCATCCTGTTGGCCATCATCTTGATAGTCTCCTTCATAGTCTGGCCATGAGAATAGCCAGGGAAAAAAAGCCATGAGTACTCTTTAAGTACTCGCAAACTACCTCTAACAAGTAAAATAGTTCTAAGTTAAAGTGATAAATCTAAGTTTAACTATAAAGTTAAGTTTGAAACCTAAGCTGAGTTCTGAAGCAAAGAAAGATAGGATAAAGTTCTAGAATCACTTAAGGTGGGAAGCTATTGTCATAAACACAACCTTGTTGTGGTCAAGTCAAAATTCATCATTCATTTCATAAGTTGTTTGGAAAACATCTAACAACGAAATAGTATGGCCATTCCAACTGTCCATAACCGCGGACGCGGCTATTCGAATAGTTTGAAACTCTATAGAGGTGGTACACTTTCACCACAAGATTCGATACATCTGTCAGGGATAACTCTGAATCATCATACTTAGTATGCAGATAATCAAACATAACCTTCCCTTTACACACCCTAGTATAAGCACCTCTCCTATGAGCATGGCCTCCCAACCATGACAATCTGTCATCTTGGGGACTGCATAGGTGGACAACATTGAGAGGTAGCCTCAGATCAACCTCTCCCGCGAGGGAACTAATACTAATGCATATAAACTTCCGGCTAAGCCTTACCCAATTCAGGTAGTGTGGTTGTACGGTAAATTTGGAATGGTATCGCATCCGAAACCAACCATCAGTTTTATAAAAGGGTTAAGGCTCATGCCTCAACATTTTCACCATCATAAACCATTTGTGTTTCTCAACACATGTCAAAACATCTCAATAGAATGACTCATCATTCCAAGGTTTTCATAATTCATTTTCACCAAGTGTTCCCATCTAAAGTGACTCAAGTTTTTGATCTACTCTAAACTACTAAGTTAAGAGTGTTCACTAAGGTTGAAAAGATGGGTTCAATCTCATGCCACAGAATGACATCTAAAGGGGTTCTAACTAGGTCAAGTTTTATACTTTTTATGCTACCTTCAAAAAAAGTAAAGAACTTTGTGTAAAGTAAAGGAAGTAAAGCTTGTAAATAAGACTTAGTATACTAATCGTCAAAGTAGGGTGACCAAAGCATGCCTAAAGCATATTTGCTAAACCATCTAGTGTAAATCCTAGCTTGCTAAGCATTCTACCTGCAAGTGTTAACTTGCATGGTTAATGGTGGCTTGCCTTGTGAAGTGCAGTGGTTGAAGTTTTCTTCTTCTTCTTCTTCTTCTTGGTAGAACTCCTCCTCCTCGAAAGCTTGGTCGGTACTATCATCTATAAATACATACGGAGTACAAAATCACCAAACAATACTTAACTAGTCAAATTAGCATTCTAAGACACACACTTGATGATCTATTATCATCTTAAGCATCACAAGTTTCATTTAATAGTTTCACTCTTTTTATTTTAGAAAAGTAATTTCTACTCATTGAAAAATTAACTAAGATTTAATATTCACCACTTAAAATATTGGATCATGTGAACACATGTCCTCACCACATATTCTAACATGTGGGAATGGGATTTAAAGGTTGGATCAATATTACTTTGGTTTAAGTTTATTATTTAATGATTTAAATTGACTAGAAATGCCTATATAGCATTATTTTGGTACTAGTCCAAAGTCACTGCATGTAAACCTTAATATTATTACATATTCAGATAGGTATGATGAAATGTGAATTTTGAGAGTTGGAATCAACTCAAAACCTATCTTGGTTGATTTTATAAAAATGTTGCAAAGTGCAAATGCTTTTGTTTTGTTATTTTTACTAGGGGAGATCTATTACTCTAATTGAATTAAATCCAACGGGATTGGATAGATCTTTTCAATAACTTTCAGGAAAAATTAGTTTCATGCAATTTGGATCTGTAAATCTCTCTGAATTGATTTTCAAACTCAGAGACAGAACTAAGTTTAAACTAAAAAGAAAAATCCTAATTCAAACTAACTGGGTTGCGTGTGGAATGCTAACGGGCCGACCCAGTGTCACTCCGCGGCGCGGGGCTCAACTGACAAGGGGTCCACAAGTCAGCGGCTCAGAACGTGCGAAGCGGTACGGGGCGATGTGGGCCGTTAGATTAGAACTGAGATCTACGGCTGGGGATCGTCATCGATGACGAATAGGTCGCTCGCGAGATCGAACCCTAGCGGCTCGGTGGGGGTGCATAGGGGGTGTACCAGGGATCCAGCAGCAAAGGCGAGGCAGGTAAACGAACTGGTGGTCGACGACAAGCTCAGGGACGGTCGAGGCAGCTCTGGGGGTGGTCGCAATCAGCGGCACCCTTCTCCTCCAGAGGCGGCCTGCTCCGGTGCAATTCCGGCGAGTTGCTGCTCCCCTTGCTTCGGCTAATGGTGTGGGACGGTCAGTGAGGTGAGGGGAGTGGAGTGGTGTGCTTCAAACGGCTGGGGGTGCCCTCCTTTTATAGGCTCGACGGTGAGACCGAGAGGTATGGGCCGGCGACGGTGGCGACATGGCTACGGGCGGCTAGCGGCATGGCTGAGGGTGGCGATCGACAGGCGGTCTCCTGGCGGTGCTCTAGGAAGTGAATGCGGGCGTAGGGGCGGTGGTATGCGGTCGGGGTGAGCTGGCGCTCTGGGCGGCAGAGGCGGCGGTGTCCACGGCGAGCGGTGGATGTGGTGCGTTGGGCGGAGAACGGGTGTGTCTGTCGTGTTCCCTGGGTCGTGGCGGAGCGGTAGGCGCGGGCTGCAGTCGAGCGGCAGCTTGTGCACGCGTGCCGGGTGCGGCGCTCTGGCGCGTGCTCGGTGGCACTGGGCGCGGGCTCTCCTCGGTGGTCCACTGCTGGGCTTGGCTCGGGCAGGGGACAGAGGGTGGCGGTGGGGTCCTGGCTCCCTCCTAGACATGGCGAGAGAGAGGGAGGTGGTTTGCTGGGGCGACTGCATGGTCGGCTGGCGAGGGATGGCTCAACATGGCATGGCTTTGCCAATAGGGGTGTAGGGGATGGGTGCTAATGGCATGGTTAGACTCTAGGGGGACAAAGGGATTAAATGTAGATCATTTGGGGGCAAAACCCTGTTCAAAACAGTGAGCTAGGATTAGGGTGTAAATCATGCATGCCAAGTGTTTGATGAAATGGCCGCATGAGATAAACTTTTTAATTTTGAAAAGATTTTGGTGGGTTTGCTAGGCATAAGCTTGAGACTCTGTGGGTGCTTGGGTTTTGAAAATTGAGCTTGTTTGAGTGGTTTTTGAAATAATGGGATCTTCCCATATGAAATAGATTCAATTTTAAACTGTCATTTAAAATTAGCATTTGAAAGATTTTTGCAGATCACAAAGTGGGCCTTGGTACCTCATTATGTGTACTATCAAGGGGTGTAAAGATCCACACATGTTTCTGTTAAGTCTTGAGTACTAGGAATAGCCAAAGTAGGCATGAGAGTTAATTTGGCCAAAATGACCATTCACTTCAAATATACATTTTGAGTTGTTCTTCTTTGGGAAAAGTTTGGGAATGACTTAGATGATGTTTATTTCACCTAAGAAACATTTTACAAGCAAAGAATCACAGAACCATGGCAATTCAAATCAATTCCTAAATTAAATGCACATACACATGAATGCTTTCATTTTTAATTTGGAAAAGTTTTTGTTAACCCTAAATTTGATGATTTGGATCTTGATAAGCTTGGATTAAAGTTTTGGGATGTTACAAACCTTCCCCCCTTAATCAAAATCTCATCCCGAGATTTACAAAGAAAACCAGGAACTAAAGAGATCTGGGAACTCTGTCCTAATGTAATCTTCACGCTCCCAAGTGGCTTCCTCCTCGGTATGGTTGCTCCATTGAATCTTGAGAAACTTGAAGCTCCTGGTCCCGGTGGTTCTGTAGGCTTCTTCTAAGATATAGATGGGCACTTCCCGATAGGTCAGGTCATTGTTGATTTCTACAGCTCTGTGATCGATGTTCTTGAAAACTTCAGTCTTCTCAAGCACTTCCAAGCATTTGCAAAGTAACGAGATATGGAACACATCGTGGATGGCTGACATCTCTTCAGGCAGTTCCAGTTGATACGATACTTCTCCTCGACGGTTCAGAATCTTAAAGGGCCCGATATATCTGGGGGCTAACTTTCCTTTCAAACTAAAGCGTTGAGTTCCTTTTAATGGCGAAACTTTGAGATATACAAAATCTCCGACATTGAAAGTCAGGTGTCTCCTTCTTTTGTCAGCATAACTCCTCTGTCTGGATTTGGCGGTCTTGAGGTGCTCACGGACCTTGTGAACTTTCTCTTCAGCTTCTTTGAGAATGCCGGGTCCAAAGATCTGACTCTCTCCTACTTGCGACCAATTCAAAGGGGTACGACACTTTCAATCATATAGGAATTAAAATGGTGCCATCTGCAAACTAGCTTGATAACTGTTGTTATATGAGAATTCTGCGAAAGGCAGGCAGTCTTCCCGTTTTGATCCGTATTCCAACACACAAGCTCTAAGCATATCCTCTAGGATCTGGTTGACTCTCTCAGTCTATCCATCAGTTTGCGGGTGATACGCGGTACTGAAGTTCAACTTGGTTCCTAATCCTTCTTGGACTTTCTGCCAAAATCTTGAGGTAAACTGGGTTCCTCGATCTGATACTATGGTCTTGGGGGTTCCATGCAGACTAAAAATTCTAGCGATGTACAATTCTGCTAGCTTTGCACTCTGGTAGGTAGTCTTGACATGTATAAAGTGGGCTACCTTGGACAGTCTATCAACTATGACCCAGATTGAGTCATTTCCCCTACTAGAAGTAGGCAAACCGGTGATAAAGTCCATTCCGACGGAATCCCATTTCCACTCCGGAATCTGCAATGGTTGCAACAGTCCTGCAGGTCTCTGATGCTCTGCTTTGACTCTTTGACAAATATCACACTTGGCGATGTAGCTTCCGGTTTCTCTCTTCATCTTGTGCCACCAAAATTGCTCTTTCAAATCCTGATACATCTTTGTTCCTCCGAGGTGGATAGAATAAAGAGTATCATGAGCTTCCTTCATGATAACCTGCTTCAGCTCCGAATCTGCTAGTACACAGATACGTCCTTTGTACCACAGTACACCTTCTTCGTCTTCGGTGAATCCAGGTACCTTTCCTGTACCAATACGACGTTTGATACCGTCGATACTTTCATTCCCCTTCTGGGCTTCCTTGATTTGGCTAATCAAGGTGGGTTGAAGTTCAATGCTAGCTAAGAATCCTTTGCTAACTAATTCAGTCCTGAACTGCTCTAACTCTTCATACAAACTTGGTTGCTTCTCCTTGATCATGGTGTTTAGCCTACATGGTAATCTGCTAAGAGCATCCGCTACCACATTGGCTTTGCCGGGGTGATAGTGAATGTCAAGGTCATAATCCTTGATTAACTCTATCCATCTCCTTTGCCTCATATTCAACTCCTTTTGAGTGAAGATATATTTTAAACTCTTGTGATCTGAGTAAATCTCACAGCGATTACCCATCAAATAATGACGCCATGTCTTCAATGCTAGAACCATAGCTGCTAGCTCAAGATCATGGGTCGGATAGTTCTGCTCATGTTGCTTCAGTTGTCGAGACAGATATGCGATGACTTTGCCTTCTTGCATCAACACACATCCTAGACCAATCTTGGATGCGTCACAATACACATCAAATGGCTTCTTGATGTCTGGCATGATTAATATTGGGGTTGATATCAATCTCTTCTTCAGCTCCTGAAAACTGGCTTCACATTTGTCTGTCCATTCAAACTTCTTGTCCTTCTTCAATAATTGGGTCATTGGTCGGGCTATGCTCGAGAATCCTTCTACGAACTTGCGGTAATATCCCGCTAATCCGAGAAATGCACGGACTTGGGTTTGAGTGGTTGGGGCTTCCCATTCTTCGACATTTTTGATCTTGGCAGGATCCACAGAGACTCCTCCGGCAGACACAATATGTCCTAGGAATCCTACTTCTTTTAGCCAAAACTCACACTTGCTGAACTTGGCATATAACTGATGCTCTCTCAGGGTTTCTAGGATGCTTCTCAGATGTTGCTCATGCTCTTCTTCTGACTTGGAGTAGATAAGGATGTCGTCGATAAACACAACTACAAACTTATCTAGGAAATTCATAAAGATCTTATTCATGAGATTCATGAAATAAGCAGGGGCATTGGTTAATCCAAAAGACATAACTGTATACTCATATAAACCATAGCGAGTAGTAAAGGCGGTCTTCGGAATATCCATTGCACGAATCTTAAGTTGGTGATAACCAGTCCTAAGATCAATCTTTGAGAATACCTGGGCTCCAGTCAACTGATCAAATAGATCCTCTATCTTTGGCAAGGGGTACTTGTTCTTGATGGTGACGTCATTTAACTTTCTGTAGTTTGTGCACAAACAATTGCCTCCATCTTTCTTGTCGACGAATAACACGAGTGATCTCCATGGTGATGCGCTTGGTTGAATCAAGCCTTTCTCTAACATGGCATCCAACTGCTTCTTCAGTTCCACTAACTCTGAGGGGTTCATGCTATAGGGTCTCTAGGCTATAGGTCCGGTTCCGGGGATTAGTTCAATAATGAACTCAATATCCCTATCCGGGGGCATACCTAGCAATTCATCTGGGAATACGTCGGGGTATTCACAGACTACTCTGACTTGGTCAATGGTGGGCAGGGCTACACTCTTGTTGCACTTGAATTGACGGGGTAAGGTTTCAGAGATATGCTCTACTATTACTCTAGAGCTACTGGTCATGGTGATGGCTTTCTTAGCACATTCTATCAGTCCTTTATGCCTTGACATCCAGTCCATACCTAGTACTACTTCCAAACCTTTGGTACCAAGTACAATTAGGTTGGCATAAATATCTATCCCATGTATTCTGATAGGCACAACTTTGC
This sequence comes from Avena eriantha, assembly GCA_910589775.1. Lineage (NCBI taxonomy): Eukaryota > Viridiplantae > Streptophyta > Magnoliopsida > Poales > Poaceae > Avena > Avena eriantha. Next base: position 285,202,444 of record OU342743.1, on the reverse strand, counting down.
AAATTTTTCTAGCTTTGATTGTTGAACCGGGGATTTGAACTATCATGACATGCTTCAGGTTGGTTGGGTGAATCTTACTACTGCATGCAAATTCTTCGGTGACAAATGAATGCGATGCTCCCAAATCAAACAATACTCTTGCTAAAACTGAGTTGACAGAAAACATACTCATCACTATATCTGGCGCTTCCTAGGCTTCTTCTGCGTTCACGTGGAAGAGACGGCCGTTGCGGTTATGAGGGTTCCCTGGGGCAAATCTTCTTCCTAGTTGAACACGACGCTGCTGCTGGGCTGGGGCATTCACATTGGCATTGGCTGCAGTCTTCTTGGGACACTCATTGGAGTAGTGACCCTTCACTCCACACTCGAAACAAGTAATCTGGGACTTGTCCTTGACTGCGACAGGCACAACATTGCTGCCAGTTCTGGGTGCAGTGTTGTTGTTGTTGGTCTTGGGAGGTGCACGGTTGAAATTGTTGGCATTGCTAGAGTTGTGATTGTTTCCTCCGGGCTTCCCATTGCCTCCGCTACGGTTGGGGTAGCTTGGGCGAGACGTTGGGGGTCGGTTGTTCCTTGGTGCATATCCCGATGAAGGGTTGGGACAGTACTTCTGGTGACTGCTGGATCCAGACTGCTGCATCATACGACGCTTGCGATTGTCGTTGGCCTAGTTGATCTTCCCTTCCATCTGAATGGCAGAGTCGACTAGCTCTTCAAGATCCTCAAAACGGATGTTGACGAGGACTGTCTGCATCTCATCATGCAGTCCATTCAGGAATCTCTGCTTCTTCTTGGCCTCCGTGTTGATCTCATCAGGTGCATATCTGGCAAGTGACAGGAATTTGTCACGGTACTCCACCACAGTCATTCTTCCTTGCTTCAATTCACGAAATTCATCTCTCATTCTGTTGACTAGACCTTGCAGCACGTGGGTGTGGCTGAACTTGACTTTGAATCCATGTCATAACTTGACCATGGTTCATATTGCGGATACTATTCCACCAAGCTCTTGCATCTCCTGCCAGATAGTGGGTGGCAATGAGAACTTTCTCGTTTTCATCAACTCTTGCAACTTCTAAGTTGTTTTCCATGGTCTGTAACCAGTCATCAGCATCTAGTGGGTTTTCAGAGGTGCTAAAGATTGGGGGATTGGTATTCTGGAAGTTCTTCAGCTTGGATCCTTGATGATCCTGATTTCCATGCCCTTGGTTGTTTAGAGCCATCTGGGCGATCTGCTGCAGTGTTGCTAAGTTGGCTTCGCGTTCTGCCTTGCTTGCTTCACAGTCTGTGATGAGATTCTGCAAGATCTGCAGCATTGGGTCTTGCGACGATCTGCTCCCTCCTTGGTTTCCACGAGTCATCTGAAGATTGAGATGGATATAGGGGTAAGAGGGAAATTCTAAGGTTCATGGTTTTGGTTTTTCAAAGCTAGAACTTTGAGTTATACTCAGGTTTTTCAGCTAACTTCATTTTCATTCATGCAAACAAGCACACGGTACAACACACACCACAACAAACAAAGGAAAACAGATGGTTTGAAGAACCATTCTGCAAACTACGATACAGTGGGACCGATACATCTCATGCTACGACAGTGCTCTAGTGCATCTACTCATCGTCGATGAAGTCGGAGTCCTCATCATCAGTGTAGAAGTCCACGGCATCCTCCGCCAGAAAGTCATCATCATTGCTGAGGTAAGAATCCATGTCTCCCTGGATGTCTTCACCCTCATCTTCTTCTTCCTTTGCTGCAAGCTGGGCTGCCTGTTCCTTGACTATCTTCTCGAGGTCGGCCACCTTCTTGCGAAGACGGGCGATGGTGCGATCCTTCTTTGCACGCTGGCGGCAAAGAGACTGGCGATCCTGGACAAGCAATACGAAAGTCTAGGCCTTCTGGTCGACAATGGCACGGTTCTGGTTTGCTAACTCTCTGGCATTGTACAGCTCCTTCTGATGGTCATACAACAGGAAGTCAAGGTTCTCCACTTGGCGCTTCAGTGCTAGATGACTTGGCATCTCCATTGGCATTCCCATGAAGTCACGTCTTACATAGTGGGCAAAACGGGTTCCTTGGATTTGGTTGACGCTGAGGGCACATAGACGTGCGAGAGCTTCATGCATTGCCCTGGCTAATCCATCTAGCCAGTTGTTCTCCCTCACGGAGAACTGAATTCTCCCAGAAGTTGGTTCTTCGTTGCTTCCTCTAAGATCTAAAGTGACTAGCCACTGTAGGTCTCCTCCTGGGGGTCCTGGAAGTTGAGCTCCAAGAAACTCCGGATGTGGGCGTCCTAGTAACTCCGACAGTGAATCCAGATCCCTCTCGAAGATCAGCTGCCCTCCGTTTCCCAACTAGTAGAACTTGCTGAACTGAGACTCCATCTACAAGAATTTAGGATGAGGAAGTTAGTGAAGTGATCAAGTGTGTCAAATTTTTAAGTAGTAATGTAAGAATTTTGGGGAACATGAATTTTTGAGAAAGAATGAATCCACAAGGATAAGAGAGGAGATAGTTTTTCATAAATACTCACTTTGGTTTTGAAACTAAGTTTTTGTTTAGACGTCCATTCTAACTAGGGTCTCCTATGGTCAGGATGGCTCTGATACCAACTTTTCAACACCCGGATATTTAATCCCAGATGCCCGTTATGCCATACCTCGCAATCCCAGGATTACCATTTTTGCGAGACATAACGGATTGGATATCACAGTACATCATCCATTGCAAACCATACATAAGGTCTTACACAAATAAGGATCTCATGATCTAGTCTTAATACAACAAACAGCGGAAATAAAAGATAAGCATAGCGGTGGGGTCCATCTTCAGGGGCACAGGAACTGCTGACGAAGGCAGATAGTCCTAATTATTATAGCCATCCTGTTGGCCATCATCTTGATATTCTCCTTCATAGTCTGGCCATGAGAATAGCCAGGGAAAAAAAGCCATGAGTACTCTTTAAGTACTCGCAAACTACCTCTAACAAGTAAAATAGTTCTAAGTTAAAGTGATAAATCTAAGTTTAACTATAAAGTTAAGTTTGAAACCTAAGCTGAGTTCTGAAGCAAAGAAAGATAGGATAAAGTTCTAGAATCACTTAAGGTGGGAAGCTATTGTCATAAACACAACCTTGTTGTGGTCAAGTCAAAATTCATCATTCATTTCATAAGTTGTTTGGAAAACATCTAACAACGAAATAGTATGGCCATTCTAACTGTCCATAACCGCGGACGCGGCTATTCGAATAGTTTGACACTCTATAGAGGTGGTACACTTTCACCACAAGATTCGATACATCTGTCAGGGATAACTCTGAATCATCATACTTAGTATGCAGATAATCAAACATAACCTTCCCTTTACACACCCTAGTATAAGCACCTCTCCTATGAGCATGGCCTCCCAACCATGACAATCTGTCATCTTGGGGACTGCATAGGTGGACAACATTGAGAGGTAGCCTCAGATCAACCTCTCCCGCGAGGGAACTAATACTAATGCATATAAACTTCCGGCTAAGCCTTACCCAATTCAGGTAGTGTGGTTGTACGGTAAATTTGGAATGGTATCGCATCCGAAACCAACCATCAGTTTTATAAAAGGGTTAAGGCTCATGACTCAACATTTTCACCATCATAAACCATTTGTGTTTCTCAACACATGTTAAAACATCTCAATAGAATGACTCATCATTCTAAGGTTTTAATAATTCATTTTCACCAAGTGTTCCCATCTAAAGTGACTCAAGTTTTTGATCTACTCTAAACTACTAAGTTAAGAGTGTTCACTAAGGTTGAAAAGATGGGTTCAATATCATGCCATAGAATGACATCTAAAGGGGTTCTAACTAGGTCAAGTTTTATACTTTTTATGCTACCTTCAAAACAAGTAAAGAACTTTGTGTAAAGTAAAGGAAGTAAAGCTTGTAAATAAGACTTACGATACTAATCGTCAAAGTAGGGTGACCAAAGCATGCCTAAAGCATCTTTTCTAAACCATCTAGTGTAAATCCTAGCTTGCTAAGCATTCTACCTGCAAGTGTTAACTTGCATGGTTAATGGTGGCTTGCCTTGTGAAGTGCAGTGGTTGAAGTTTTCTTCTTCTTCTTCTTCTTGGTAGAACTCCTCCTCCTCGAAAGCTTGGTTGGTACTATCGTCTAAAAATACATAGGGAGTACACAATCACCAAACAATACTTAAATAGTCTAATTAGCATTCTAAGACGCACAGTTGATGATCTATTATCATCTTAAGCATCACAAGTTTCATTTAATAGTTTCACTCTTTTTATTTTAGAAAAGTAATTTCTACTCATTGAAAAATTAACTAATATTTAATATTCACCAATTAAAATATTGGATCATGTGGACACATGTCCTCACCACATATTCTAACATGTGGGAATGGGATTTAAAGGTTGGATCAATATATAACATTTTTTTGGTACTAGTCCAAAGTCACTGCATGTAAACCTTAATATTATTACATGTTTAGATATGTATGATGAAATGTGAATTTTGAGAGTTGGAATCAACTCAAAACCTATCTTGGTTGATTTTATAAAAATGTTGCAAGGTGCAAATGCTTCTGTTTTGTTATTTTTACTAGGGAGATCTATAACTCTAATTGAATTAAATCCAACGGGGTTGGATAGATCTTTTCAATAACTTTCAGGAAAAATTAGTTTCATGCAATTTGGATCTGTAAATCTCTCTGAATTGATTTTCAAACTCAGAGACAGAACTAAGTTTAAACTAAAAAGAAAAATCCTAATTCAAACTAACTGGGTTGCATGGGAAATGCTAACGGGCCGGCCCAGTGTCACTCCGCGGCGCGGGGCTCAACTGGCAGGGGGGTCCACAAGTCAGCGTCTCATAACGCGCGAAGCGGTACGGGGCGATGTGGGCCGTTAGATTAGAACTGAGATCTACGACTAGGGATCGTCGTCGATGACGAATAGATCGCTGGCGAGCTCGAACCCTAGCGGCTCGGTGGGTGGCATAGGGGGCGTACCAGGGCTCTAGCGACAAAGGCGAGGCGGGCAAATGAACTGTGTGGTCGATGGCGAGCTCAGGGACAGTCGAGGCAGCTCTGGGGGTGGTCAGAATCAACGGCACCCTTCTCCTCCAAAGGCATGGCTACAGGGGCTAGCGGCATGGCTGAGGGTGGCGATCGACAGGCGGTCTCCTGGCAGTGCTCTAGGAAGTGAATGCGGGCGTAGGGGCAGTGGTATGCTGTCGGGGTGAGCTGGCTCTCTAGGCGGCAGAGGCGGCGGTGTCCACGGTGAGCGGTGGATGTGGTGCATTGGGCGGCGAACGGGCGTGTCTGTCATGTTCCCTGGGTCATGGCGGAGCGGTAGGCGCGGGCTGCTGGGTCGAACGGCGGCTTGTGCATGCGTGCCGGGTGCGGCGCTCTGGTGCATGCTCGTCATGGTGCGGTGGCACTGGGCGCGGGCTCTCCTCGTGGGTCCACTGCTGGGCTTGGCTCGGGCAGGGGACAGAGGGTGGCGGTGCGGTCCTGGCTCCCTCCTAGACATGGCGAGAGAGAGGGAGGTGGTTTGCTGGGGCGACTGTATGGTCGGCCGGCGAGGGATGGCTCAACATGGCATGGCTTTGCCAATAGGGGTGTAGGGGTGGGTGCTAATGGCATGGTTAGACTCTGGGGGGACAAAGGGATTAAATGTAGATCATTTGGGGGCAAAACCCTGTTCAAAACAGTGAGCTAGGATTAGGGTGTTAAATCATGCATGCCAAGTGTTTGATGAAATGGCCGCATGAGATAAACTTTTTAATTTTGAAAAGATTTTGGTGGGTTTGCTAGGCATAACTTGATACTCTGTGGGTGCTTGGGTTTTGAAAATTGAGCTTGTTTGAGTGGTTTTTGAAATAATGGGATCTTCCCATATGAAATAGATTCAATTTTAAACTGTCATTTAAAATTAGCATTTGAAAGATTTTTGCAGATCACAAAGTGGGCCTTGGTACCTCATTATGTGTACTATCAAGGGGTGTAAAGATCACACACATGTTTCTGTTAAGTCTTGAGTACTAGGAATAGCCAAAGTAGGCATGAGAGTTAATTTGGCCAAAATGACCATTCACTTCAAATATTCATTTTGAGTTGTTCTTCTTGGAAAAGTTGGGAATGACTTAGATGATGTTATTTCACCTAAGAAACATTTTACAAGCAAAGAATCACAGAACCATGGCAATTCAAATCAATTCCTAAATTAAATGCACATACACATGAATGCTTTCATTTTTAATTTGGAAAAGTTTTTGTTAACCCTAAATTTGATGATTTGGATCTTGATAAGCTTGGATTAAAGCTTTGGGATGTTACAGTCTCCTCCTAGGAAATCGTTGAGTTGAGCTCCGAAGAATTCCGGATACGGGCACTCAAGGTACTCTGACAGTGCATCAATTTCCCTCTCAAGATCAGTTGGCCTCCGTTGCCCAACTAGTAGAACTTGCAATACTGAACTTCCATCTATAAGAATTTAGGATGAGTAAGTTAGTGAGGTGATCAAGTGTGTCAAATTTTATATAGTAATGTAAGAATTTTTGAGGAACATGTATTTTTTCTGAAAGAATCAAGGATAAGAGTGGGAATAGGTTTTCATAAATACTCACCTCTTTTGTTTTAAAACTAAGTTTTTGTTCGGACGTCCATTCTAACTAGGGTCTCCTATGGTCAGGGGTGCTCTGATACCAACTTGTCAACACCCGAATTTTTAATCCCAGATGCCTGTTATGCCATACATCGCAATCCTAGGATTACCATTTTTGAGAGACATAATAGATTGGATATCACAATACATCATCCATTACAAACCATAATAAGGTCTTACACAAATAAAGGATCTCATGATCCAGTCTTAATACAAACAAGCACGAAATAATAAGCGTAGTAGTGGGCTCCATCTTCAGTGTCACAGGCAATGCTGATGATAGGAGATGAACCTAGTTTTCGTAGCCGTCCTGCTGTCCATCTTCCTGATATTCCTCCTCATAGTCTGGCCACGAGAAAAGCTAGGGACAAAGCCATGAGTACTCTTTAAGTACTCGCAAACTATCACTAACAAGTAAGGTAGTTCTAGTAGGAATCCTAAGCTCTAAGTTTATTTGCAAAAAGGCATATTTATCTAAACTAAGTTCAGAAGTAAAGAAAACTAAGTAAAAGTTCTAAATCACTTTAAGTTGGGAACCTAGTTATCATATTCACAACCCTGCTGTGGTCAAGTCAAAATCATAGTTCACTTCACAAGCCATTTTGAAAACATCTGACGACGAAACAGTATGGCCACTCCAGCTGTCCATGACCGTGGACGCGGCTATTCGAATAGTTTGACACTCTGCAGAGGTGGTACACTTTCACCACAAAATTCAATAGATCCGTCAGGGATAACCCTGAATCATCATACTTAGTATGTAGATAATCAATCATAACCTTTCCTTTACACACTCTAGTATAAGCACCTCCCCTATGAGCTTGGCCTCCTAGCCATGGCCATCTGCCTTCCTGGGCACTGCATAGGTGGACATCATCAAGAGGTAGCCTCAGCTCTAACCTCCTCCGCGAGGGAACCCATACTAATGCATACAAACTTCTGGCTAAGCCTTACCCAATTTAGGTATTGTGGTTGTACAGTAAAATTGGAATGGTATCACAATTGAACCCAACCATCAGTTTTTATAAAAGGGCTAAGGCTCATGCCTCAACATTTTCACCACCAAATCCATTTGTGTTTCTCAACACATGTCAAAACATTTCAATAGAATGACTCATCATTCCAAGGTTTTCATAAGCATTTTCAGCAAGTATTCCCATCTAAAGTGATCAAGTTTTATGCTTAGCACTAGCCACTAAATTAAGAGTGTTCACTAATGGGGGATGCTAGTCTCAATCTCATGCCATAGAATTACAGCTAGTATATGCCTAGTTTTATACTCTTTATGCTATCTATACTATCTTTCCAAAACCTCACAAAGCATTAACTAAAAGTAAAGAACTTTGGTAAAGCAAAAGAGTAAAGCTTGCAAGTAAAACTTGGGATGGGTATAAATCAAAATATATAACTAAAGCATGACTAAGGCATCTTGCTTAGGTTAAAGCTTGCATAGCTCTAGCTTGCCTTGATTGGTGCAGTGATTGAAGTTTTCTTCGTCTTCTTCAGGGTAGAACTCCTCCTCCTCGTATCCTTGGTTGGTACTATCGTCTATAAATGAATACGGGGTACACAAATCACAAAACCATACTTACCTAAGTCTATTTAGCAAACTAAGGCTCACACTTGATGATCTAGCATCATCACAATCATCACATGCAATAATGACTAGTTTTATTTAGTTTATTTGAGAAAAGTAATTTCTACTCATTGAAATTAATTAAGATTTAATATTCTCCAATTAAAATATGGGATCATATTGACACATGTCATCACCACATATTCTAATACATGGGAATGTGATTTAAAGGGTTGATCACATTTTATAAAGTTTTAAGAATATTATTTAATAGATTTAAAGTGACTAGAAATGCCTTAATAGCATTCTTTTGGTACAAGTCCAATGTCACTGCATGCAAACATAAATATTTTTACATATCCAGATAGATATTATCAAATGTGATTTTTGAGAGTTGGAATAAACTCAAAAGCTATTATGGTTGATTTTTTAAAAATGTTTGAAGTTGCAAAAGTCTTTGTCTTGTTCTTTTTACTATAGATTATCTCTAACTCCAAATGATTTAAATCCAACGGGCTTGGATAGATATTTTAGTTAACTTTCTAGCAAAATTTGAATCATGCAATTTGGTTAAGTGAAACTCTCTGAATTGATTTTTGAATCTAGGGACATAAGCTAGTTTAAACAAAAAGGAAAACATTATTTGAATTTCTAGGCCTCGGCGGGAACGTTAAATTGGCCGGCCCAACTACACATCACAACTCAGCACGCGGCTGACAGAGGGGGTCCACTGGTCAGTGACTCACTCTATGCAAAACAGTATCTTTCAATTTGGGCGCTATGATCTAGTTCTAATCCAACGACTGAGGGTCGTCGTCCATGACAAACAACTCCGGCGACGAGCTAAACCTAACGCGGCGGTGGGGGTCTCTCGAGGCTCACCTGGGGTCCACCTAAGCTCGGCGACGGGGGAAAACGACTTGGTAGATGACGGCGAGGCGAGGCGCGGTCACGGTAGGGCTCGGGGTGGTCGGAATCGATGACGCCCTTCTCCTCCAGCAGCGGCGGACTTCGGTGCAATTCCGGCATGGTGGTGCTCGCCTTGATCCGGGGAGAGGTGGGGAAGGTCAGTGAGTAGTGGGGAGTCGAATGGTGTGAGGAATGGAGGCTGGGGTGGCCTCGATTTATAGCTCGATGAGGGGACCAAGCGGTGTGGCGGTGAGCTCGACGGTGGCATCGCTACATGCAGCTAATGGCATGGGCGAGGGCGTACAAGAGTGCGGTGCTCCCTGGCGGTTCTCACGGACTTAATGGCACGACGTGGGGTGGCTTGGTTTGGTCTGGTCTGGCGCGTGCGACACTCTGAGCGGAGGCAGTGGTGTTTGCAGCGGCGTGCGGCTGCTGCGGGTCGCACGGCGGCGAACGGGGGAGTCTACTGGGGTGGGGAGATCATGGCGAGGCTGCACGTGCGCGGTGAGGGCAAGGCGCGAGCTGGCGGGGCTGGTCGGGCATGGCCCACTGTCGCGCTTTGGATAGGGAGTGTGGTCCACGGCTCGGCTGGGACTGTGGCCTGGATAGGGAGTGGCGGTAGGGTGCGGCGGTGCTAGTGGACATCCTGGATGGGCACAGGGTGGTCTGGTGTGAGCTGGCCATGGTCGGCCGGCGATGACCACAAAACAGCGGTGCTCCACTATTCTCCACGGCGAAGGGGGGCTTGTCTGCTGCTGCTTAGACACTCAGGTGGACAAGGGGTTTAAGAGGGAGATCAATTGGTCGATGATCACTGTACAAAATAGTGAAGTTAGGATAGAGATTATTCTTTGAATGCCAAGTGTTTGATGAAATGGCCGCATGAAATTTACTTTTGAATTTTTGATTCAAATTTTTTGAGTGATCTTGGATTAAGCTTGAGAGACTAGGTTTCCTTGGAGAGGTCAAGGTGAATTGATTTGGTAGGTTTTTGAAAAAGTGGGATCTTAACACATACACTTGCTTCAATTTTCACATGTCCTTTAAATGGATTTGCTAGATGTTTTTGTAAGTTTGTAAAGTGGGCCTTGATAGACTTTTACTCGGTCTAGCAAGGGGTGAAAAGAAATGGAATTGTTTCTGTTAGAAATCTTCTTCTAGGAACACCTAAAGTGGACTAGTGGTTTAAAATGGTCAAAATGACCATTTGTTTTATTTATTCTTATTTGCTTTCTTTCTCTTTGGATTTTGTTTGTAAATGGTCTAGATGATGTGGCATTCACCTTTAAACCATTTCACAACATTTAGAACAATCAAGCATGGCATATACACTCAATGCTACACTAATGCAAACACACATGCTTTCATATGCTTTTTTCTTAAAAGAAGTTTTTGTTAACCCTAAATTGGGTGATTAGAACTTTGATAATCTTGATTAAAGTTTTGGGGAGTTACAAACCTTCCCTCCTTAAAAAAAATCTCGTCCCGAGATTTAAGAAAATCTAGGAACTAAAGAGATCTGGGAACTTAGTCCTAATATAATCTTCTCGCTCCCAGGTAGCTTCTTCTTCGGTATGGTTGCTCCATTGGATCTTGAGAAATTTGATACTCCGAGTCCTGGTGGTTCTGAAAGCTTCTTCCAAGTTACGAATGGGTACTTCACGATACGTTAGATCCTTATTGACATCTATGGCTCAGTGATCGATGTTCTTGAACACTTCGGTCTTCTCTAGAACTTCTAAGCATTTGCGAAGTAACGAGATATGGAACACTTATGGATGGCTGACATCTCCTCTAGTAGTTCAAGTTGATAAGATACTTCTCCTCGGCGGTTTAGAATCTTGAAGGGTCCAATATATCTGGGGGCTAATTTTCCTTTCAGCTGAAAACGTTGCATTCCTTTCAACGGCGAAACTTTAAAATACACAAAATCTCCGACATTGAAAGTCAGGTCTCTACGTCTCTTGTCAGCATAACTCTTCTGTCTAGATTGGGTGGTCTTGACGTGCTTACGGACTTTGTGAACCTTCTCTTCAGCTTCTCGTAGGATGTCGGGTCCAAAAATCGGACTCTCTCCTACTTGTGACCAATTCAAGGGGGTACGACACTTTCTTCCATACAGAAATTCAAATGGGGCCATTTGCAAACTGGCTTGATAACTGTTGTTGTATGAGAATTCTGCGAAACGCAGACAATCTTCCCATTTTGATCCATACTCTAACACACAAGCTCTCAACATATCTTCTAAGATCTGGTTGACTCTTTCAGTCTGTCCATCGGTCTACGGGTGATTAGCTGTGCTAAAATTCAACTTGGTTCCTAATCCTTCTTGGACTTTCTGCCGAAATCTTGAGGTAAATTGGGTTCCTCGATCCGACACTATGGTCTTGGGGGTTCCATGCAAACTAACGATTCTAGCAATGTACAAATCTGCTAGCTTCGAACTCTGGTAGGTGGTCTTGACAGGTATAAAGTGGGTGATACATTGTAAATGTATCTATAATTTTTGATGTTCCATGCTTGGTTTTATCTTGTGTTTTGTTCCAACTTTGGAGTACTTTTCATATGATTTCTTGGACTAACCTATTAACAAGAGCCATAGTGCCAGTTGCTTGTTTTTTGCTGTTTTTGGTTCCAGGAAGTCATAAAATGAATATTCTTGGAATTGGATGGGACAAAAACCAAAGTTACTATTTTCCTGGAAGACTCACGGAGCCAGAAGGAGAGTCGGAGAGGGGCCACAGGGTGGCCACACCCCCCCTTGGCACGGGTAACCCTAGGCCGTGCCAGGGCATGGTGTGGGCCCCCTGGCCGGCCACCGACCTTGCCTCTTTCCCCTATAAGAGCATCCCGATACCAAAACCCGAAATCGTCAATCAGAAATCCATGAAAAGTTCCGCTGCACCGCCGCCGCCGAAGGGGAGATTCAGGGGACAGAAAGTCTCTGTTCCGGGACCCTGCCGGGATGGGGAAGTGCCCCCGAAGCCATCTCCATCTATCTCCACCACCATCTCCATCGCCGTTGCTGATTCCCATGATGAGGAGGGAGTAGTTCTTCCTCGAGGCTAAGGGTTCTACCGGTAGCTATGTGTTCATCTCTCTCTATGCATGATCATATTGTGATCATGAGCTTTGTAATCAAGTAGATCTACCTTGCTACTCAAGTGCTTTAATAGATCTCTGCTCTCCCCATGTGTGTGAAAGTGACAGCGTGCACACCATGGTGGCACTTAGGCTAGAGATTACAAATACTTGTTATGAGTTATATTTGGAGTTGGATGTCTTTATGAAATTGTGGTGTTTGTTGGACTCATCTAGTACTCAAGGTGACAGTGTGGGGGTTTTCTAGATGGGAAAGGCTTACTTTGAGGTGTGCTGTTATAGCCCTACCATGGATTAGAGTGTTCAACCGGAGAGTAGTTAAGAGTAGTATCATAAAGAGAATATATTTATATGAGAATGTTCACTAGTGAAAGTATGATCCCTAGGCCTTGTTTCTTAGCATTGATACACCGTTTGCAACTAGATCTGTTACATGTTTGCTTGTTTCCATCTTTATTTCAGTTTGCCTTTAGTCTCTTCCATGCCTTCAATTTATTTTCTAGCACCGTTACCACTTATAATTATCCATACCACTTGTATTTTACTATCTCTTCGCCGAACTAGTGCACCTATACACCTGACAAGTGTATTGGGTGTGTTGGGGACACAAGAGACTTCTTGTATCTTGATTGCAGGGTTGCTTGAGAGGGGATACCTTTGACCACTTCCTCCCTGAGTTCGATAAACCTTGGGTGATACACTTAAGGGAAAACTTGCTGCTGTTCTACAAACCTCTGCACTTGGAGGCCCAACAACTGTCTACAAGAATAGAAGTGCGTATACATCAGTGGGCTACCTTGGACATTCTATCAACTATGACCCAGATAGAGTCATTTCCCCTACTAGAAGTAGGCAAAGCGGTGATAAAGTCCATTCCAACGGAATCCCATTTCCATTCCAGAATCTGCAATGGTTGCAACAGTCATGCGAGTGTCTGATGTTCCACTTTGACTCTCTGACATATATTACATTTGGCTATGTAGCTGCCGATTTCTCTTTTCATCTTGTGCCACCAAAATTGCTCCTTCAAATCTTGATACATCTTCGTTCCTCTAGGGTGGATAGAATAAAGAGTATCATGAGCTTCTTGCATGATAACTTGCTTTAGCTCCGAATCTGCTGGCACACAAATACGTCCTTTGTACCACAAAACTCCTTCTTCATCTTTGGTGAATCCCGGTACCTTTCCTATAGCAATACGACATTTGACTCCGTCGATACTTGCATTTCCCTTCTAGGCTTCCTTGATCTGACTGATCAACATGGGTTGAATTTCAATGCTAGCTAAAAATCCTTTGCTAACTAGCTCCGTTCTAAACTGCTCCAACTCCTCATGCAAACTTGGCTAGGCTTCTTTGATCATGGTGTTTAATCTACACGACAATCTGCTAAGAGCATCCGCTACCACATTGGCTTTGTCGGGCTGATAGTGAATGTCAAGGTCATAATCCTTGATTAACTCTATCCATCTCCTTTGCCTCATATTCAGGTCCTTCTGAGTAAAAATATACTTCAAGCTCTTGTGATCTGAATAAATCTCATAGCAGTTACCCATAAGGTAATGACACCATGTCTTCAATGCTAACACTACGGCTGCTAGTTCAAGATAATGGGTAGGGTAGTTTTGCTCATGTTGCTTCAGTTGTCGGGACAGATATGGTATGACTTTACCTTCTTGCATCAACACACATCCGAGACCAATCTTGGATGCATCTCAATACACATAGAAAGGCTTCTTGATATCTGGCATAATCAAAATTGGGGCTGAAATCAATCTCTTCTTGAGCTCTTGAAAATTTGCTTCACGTTTGTCGGTCGATTGAAACTTTCTATCTTTCTTCAACAATTGGGTCATTGGTCTTGGGATACTCGAAAATCCTTCAACGAACTTGCGGTAATATCCCGCTAATCGGAGAAATGCACGGACTTGGGTTTGAGTGGTTGGGGATTCCCATTCTTCAACATCTTTGATCTTGGCGGGATCAATAGCGAATCCTCGTGCCGACACAATATGTCCGAGGAATCCTACTTCTTTTAGCCAAAACTCACATTTGCTAAAATTGGCATACAACTGATGCTCTCTAAGGGTTTCAAGGATGGTTCTCAAATGTAGCTCATGATATTCTTCTGACTTGGAATAGATTAGAATATTGTCGATAAAAACAACGACAAACTTATCCATAAAGTTCATAAAAATCTTATTCATGAGATTCATGAAATAAGCAGGGGCATTGGTTAATCCAAAAGACATGAACGTATACCCATACAATCCATATCTGGTGGTAAAGGCGATCTTTGGAATATCCGTTGCACGAATCTTGATTTGGTGATAACCATTCCTAAGATCAATCTTGGAAAACACTCTGGCACTAGTCAACTGATCAAACAGATCCTCTATCTTGGGCAGTGGGTACTTGTTCTTGATGGTGACATCATTCAGCTTCCGATAATTTGTGCACAAACAGTTACCTCCATCTTTCTTGTCCACAAACAGAACAAGTGATCTCCATGGCAATGCGCTTGGTTGAATCAAGCCTTTCTTCAGCATAGCATCAAGTTGCTTCTTCAGCTCCACTAGTTCTGATGGGTTCATACTATAAGGTCTCTGAGCTATGGGTCTAGTTCCAGGAGTTAGTTCAATAATGAACTCGATATCCCAATTTGGGGCATACCGGCAATTCATCTGGGAATACGTCGGGGTATTCACAGACTACTATGACTTGGTCTAGGGTTGGTTGGGCTAGACTCTTGTTGCATTTGAATTGACGGGGCAAGGTTTCAGATACATGCTCTACTGATACTCCAGAGCTACTGGTCATGGTTATGGCTTTCTTGGCACAGTCGATCAATCCTTTATGTTTCGACATCCAATCCATTCCTACTACTACTTACGAACCTTTATGTTTCGACATCCAATCCATTCCTACATCCAATCCCATGGATTCTGATAGGTACAACCTTGCAAATTTTTCTAGCTTTGGTGGTTGAACCAGGAATTTGAACTATCATAACATGCTTCAATTTTGTTGGTTGAATCTTACTAGTGCATGCAAATTTTTCTCTAACAAACGAGTGCGATGCTCCAGAATCAAACAACACTCTTGCAAGTACTCAGTTAACAGAAAACATACCCAGCATGACATTTGGCGCTTCCTGAGCTTCTTCAGCATTCATGTGGAACAGACGGTTGTTGCGGTTGAGAGAGTTCCCTGGGGCAAATCTTCTTCCAGGCTGAACACGGCGCTTTTGCTGAGCTGGGGCATTCACATTGGTATTGGCGAGGCTGAACACGGCGCTTTTGCTGCGCTGGGGCATTCACATTGGTATTGGCGGCAGTCTTCTTGGGACACTCATTGGAGTAGTGACCCTTCACTCCGCACTCAAAACATGTGATCTGGGACTTGTCCTTGACTGCGATAGGTACATCATTGCTGCCAGTTCTGGGTGCAGTGTTGCTGTTGTTGTTGCTCTTGGGAGGGGCACGGTTGAAATTGTTGGCATTACCGGAGTTGTGATTGTTTCCTCTGGACTTCACATTGCCTCCGCTACGGTTGGGGTAGCTTGGGAGAGAATTTGGGGGTCGGTTGTTCCTTGGTGCATATCCTAGTGAAGGGTTGGGACGGTACTTCTGGTGACTGCTGGATCCAGACTGCTGCATCATACGACGCTTGCGATTGTCGGTTGCCTAGTTAATCTTCCCTTCCATCTGAATGGCAGAGTCGACTAGCTCTTCGAGATCATCGAAACGGATGTTGACTAGGACAGTCTAAATCTCATCATGCAGTCCGTTCAAGAATCTCTCCTTCTTCTTGGCCTCCGTGTTGATCTCATCAGGTGCATATCTGGCAAGTGATAGGAATTTGTCACGGTACTCCACCACAGTCATTCTTCCTTTCTTCAACTCGCGGAACTCATCTCTCATTCTGTTGACTAACCCTTGCGGCACGTGGGTGCGGCTGAACTTGACTTTGAATGCTTCCCATGTCATCACTTGACCATGGTTCATATTGCGGATGCTATTCCACCAAGCTCTTGCATCTCCCGCCAGATAGTGGGTGGCGAAGAGAACTTTCTCATTTTCATCAACTCCTGCAACTTTGAGGTTGTTTTCCATGGTCTGTAACCAGTCATTAGCATCTAGTGGGTTCTCAAATTGGTTGAAGATTGGGGGATTAGTGTTCTGAATTTTTTTGAGTTTGAACCTTTCTTGTTGTTTCCATGTTGAACTCATTCAACATCTTATCTATGTACATTTGGCAAAACCATATTAGCGCCTCAATCTATTCATATAGACATTGATGCCTAATTCTTGAGTTATGCCTAAGTCTTTCATCGAAATGAAATTCTTAACCTGTGTCAATAAAAGATACATTATTTCTAATCAACAATATGTCTTTCACATAATGTATTAGAAATATGTCTTAGCGCTCCCACTTAATTTCTTGCAAAATGCAAACATCTTCATCGTCTCTGATGAAATTAAACCTTTTAACGGTTTCATCACGGTGAAGATTCCAACTCCGCGATGCTCACTTCAACCATTGAAGTTTTGCATACTCTTTTAGCTTCCTTTGAATTAACAAAACCCTTTGGATCGTGTCATGTACACGTCCTAGGTAACCATTCTATTAGAAGAACTTGTTTTGTTTGTTCAACTACCATATACCAAAATATATGTAGTGGTTGCTACATTAATCCGTCTAGACTAAATATCGCTATGAAAGATCAAATCTTATCATAGTCAATTCCTTGAACATTGTCGTAAACTCTTTCCAACATGTCGACTATTTCATAGATTTGAAACATCCATGTCTATTTATTTATAGATCCAAACACGACCAATAGGCTTCACGCCTTTCTGGAGGGTCTTCTAAGTTCAGAAACTTGATTTCTCGTGTATGGATACTATCACGGATTCCATGACTTCTAGTCATTTTATGGAGTCAGGGCCCATCATCGCTTCTTTGCATGTAGTCGGTTCATCATTGTCAAAACAATAACGACTTGCTTATCTTACTATTTGATTCTTACCGACCCACACGGTTCTATAGGAACTCTAATCTCTGAGATCACACCTTTTGTAATCACGAGAGCCATGAGCATTGTGGCTGCCACCGGGACACCTTCCGGCGCTGCGCTACTTAGCACATATAGCTAAAGTTCAACAACCTTATCAAAGTTCTATTGTCCTCCCACTTAACTTTTCACGAAAAATTCCTTCTCAAGAAACTTGACGTTCCAAGCGACAAACTCTTCTGTCCTCGGTGTTATGGAGAAATTCCAACAAATTCTTTGGAATAACCTACAAAGACGTGCTTATCCGACTTTGGTTGTAAACATTTTACTTATGCCTAGCATACCAAAAATTTAAGAAAGGACAATTCGGGTTTAATCCCAAAACATAACTCATATGGTGTCATTTCAACGGATCACGATGGAGCTCTTTTCAGTGTAAAAGCGGTAGTCCTTAAAGCTTTAATCTTTAAAATATAATGGCATTTTTATAAATGAAACCTTTGATCTTACCATGTAAAACAAGGTTTCATTACATATCTCGAACACTCCATACTCCTATGGTGTTTTGGGAAATGCAAATCCATGGAACGATTCCTCAAATCTTAGGTGTTTTGCTAAACTTGTAACTCAAACATCTTTCTTTATGATCCAATCATAAACTCTTTTATTTTCTTGTTACAATGATTTTCCACTTCATCTTGAAAGTCTTTGAACATTTTTCAAATGTTTCATACTTCTTCCTTATTGAGTAAGTATATACATATACTCACTCAAATCTTCGGAGAAAGCATATGAAGTTGAAATCCATCGCCCACGACTACACATAATGGACTATATATATCAATATGTACAAATTCCAATCAGTTAGTCGTCCGTTCCTCTTTTGTCCTACGAACGGAGTTTTAATTATCTATAGGAAAGTATCACAAGCGTCATTTGATCCAAATCAAAGACTCCAAAAATCCATCAACATGGAGTTTCTTCATATATCCTTTCAATATAAATTAAACGGCGATGTTACTTCGCAAGTGATCTTTCAATCATTTGTCTTGCGACATTTTAGCATTAGTTTTATGGTCGTTATTTCTCCTACCAGACTTGTATATTATCCATCTATTATGGAATACGGTAATTATTTGAACAACCTTTTGTCGTCATAATACCTGATCAAAATAACAATTATTGAAACAAATCTTGAAGGCAAGCTTTGATGTTAATGAGCAACACAACAACCCTTTGTTTGTTTTCGATGAACATCATCACATTTTCTCTTGCTAATTACTTAGGCCATTGTAGTTCACGAATTGTGTTATCCTGTATGACACTTCATACCAACCAATTCGGTATCCAATACCGGTATCCAATACCTAAGAACCACATTGTTTAACAAGCAAGGAATACAACCATAACATGTATATCTTCTATATGCCTAAGTTGGACATCTCCAACCTTTTATTTTCTGCCAAATATTTTATAGATTCTCTTTCAGCAATTCCTTTTCTTTTAAAAGAATCTATCAACATCAATAGTGGTGTCATTCACATGACACATAGTACAAACGGTATGTAGTCAAATACTAATACCTTTGGACTTGCACTTTGAAGTGGATCACCATCATCAAATGTTTGGCATTCTTTCAAAAATCCATTCTTTAGTAATCTATTAGTGTAGTAAACATTTTACTTACATCTTCTTATTCATCCTTATCATGACAACTTTCATGATCAAGCTGCTATAGCTTATAAAGGTGAATTGCGAGTATAATGTTTCTTTTTCAAAACCTTTTGGAGGATTAGGACGACTAGCGTTTCCAACCTTCACAAATTCTCATCAAATATGAGGACGTATACTCTATCATGTTGTAACCAACACATTGTTTTAGATATCGCAATACCTTTCACATATGATGGTTTCTGAAACATTGCTTTCAGCTCTTAGATAAACTTGATATTAAAAACAATCTTTTGAGTATCAAGAATCATGGAGGCAAACATGATACATTAGATACTAACACTGGAATTGTTACTCTTGATTTAATACTATTTATTAAACTTCACAGAGTAAACAGAGTTTGCTGAAAGTTTGGAATAGTACTTTTAAACTTTAAATTGACACTCAAAACAATACGATACCAGTTCGTAAAGCAAATATCCAGAATTTCTATAGTTCCACTATCTCAACTATAACTAAGCGTAAGGTGGTGAACGGATGCCAATGACTACAACAAACTATGCAAATTCACTTTGATTGTGTTTAGGATAAATTGAGTTCGACTAATCCAAATTACAAATGAACTCCCACTCAAAACAACATCCCTCAAGTTGTTTTAGTGATTACATGAACCAAATCCACTACACCAAGTCCGATCATCACGTGAGATGATGTAGCTTTAAAGGCAAACAATCAACATGTTCATCATATCATCCATATGACTCATGCTTTACCTTTCGGTATTCTGTGTTCCGAGACCATGTCTGTACATGCTAGGCTCGTCAAGGTTAACCTTAGTTTCTGCATGTGCAAATCTGGCTTGCACCCGTTGTATGCACACGTAGAGTCTATCACACCTGATCATCACGAGATGCTTCGAAACGACGAGTCTTAGCAACGGTGCCAACTAAGGACGAACACTTTATTACTTGATATTTAGTGAGAGGGATCATATTATAATGCTACCGTCGCGATCTAAGCAATACAAGATGCATAAAGGATTAACATCACAGGCAATTCAAAATATGTGATATGATATGGCCTTTCTTCTTGTGCCTTTGATTTCCATCTCCAAAGCATGGACAAGATCTCCATCATCACCAGCGTGGCGTCAAGGTCCGTGGCGCCGTTTCATGGTTGTCCATCACCACCAACAACTATTACAACTACTTGGAATAAAGCTATTACATGATGAATAGACACGCATGTCTTAAACAAAATTTAAAGACAACCATTACGCTCCTGCCGGTTGCCATATTACAATAAGGATCATTGCATACATCAAATATAATCACAATCACATAATGGCCATATCACATCATAAAACCCCTGCAAAAACGAGTTAGACGCCTCTAATTTTCTTTGCATGTTTTACGTGGCTTGGGGCTTTCGAATAAGAACAGATCTTACCTACGAACATGAACCACAACGTTGATACAAGTGCTATCAAGTGCAAAGTGTAGATTGGATCTATACTATGGTGGGAGAGACAGACACCCGCAAAGCCACTTGTGCAAAGCAAGTTACACGTCAAGCGTGGAGCAAGTCTCATGTGCGATGACATGTAAGGTTAGCCCGAGCCGCTTCATCCCACCATGCCGCAAGATGCAAAGTACACAAAGCAAAAGACGGCACGAGCACCAACGCCCACAAAACCATTGTGTTCTACTCGTGCAACAGATCTACGCATAGACACGGCTCTGATACCACTGATGGGTTCGTAGCATGGAAAACAAAAAAATTCTACCGCAAGAACGAACAAAACCCAGATCTAATCTAGATAAAAGCCAAGATCTAATCTATTAGACATGAGCAACGAGATAGATAGGAACTAACCCTCGTAGATCCGAAAGCGTTAACGAGATTAGATCTCGTGGTTGATGTAGTCGATCACTTGCCGATCTCAAGATCGTGTGGACGATCCTTCCGGCGTCGCGTTCCGGCAGCGCTCCCGCAGTCGGTCAAGTTGACGATCCTTCCGGCGCCGCGTTTCGGCAGCGCTACCGCAGTCGATCACACGTGCGGAGTCGAAGCAGACCTTCCTCTCCCCGTTCCAGCGAGCAGCGGAGGTAGTAGATCTTCTCCACGGAATCCCAGCAGCACGACGGCGTGGTGGTGGTGGTGGAGTAGAAAATTCTGCAGGGCTTCGCCTATGCCTGTGCAGAAGAAAGGTGGAGGAGAGAGGCGGCAGAGATTGGGAGTTATGGGAGCTGGGCTGGAGGGGGCGCCCCTGCCCTTCTATTTAAGGGGGGAAGGCGCGCCTGGGGAGGAGGAGTCCTAGTAGGACTCCCCTCCTATGGCCGGCGGTGGGAAGGGGGGAGGAGTCCTCCTCCCCCACGAATCCGTGTCTTGCCCCACTAGGTTTCCTTTGACCCTTTCTTGGTTTTCAAGCAAACTCTAAGAAATCTCTAGAACTTTCCAGAACATTCCGAAACCTTCTAGAATCTCCATACAAACACTTCGGAACATTTCCTAACTTAGAAAATGATCCCCAATATATGAATCTTATTCTCCGGACCATTCTGGATCTCCTCATGATGTCCCGGATCCATTCCGAGACTCCGAACAACATTCGGTCTCCAACGCACATTCCATATCTACTTAAAACAACTTCGAACCTTAAGTGTGTCACCCTACGGTTCGTGAATATGCAGACATGACAGAGACACATCTCCTATCAATAACCATCAGCGGGATCTGGAGATCCATAACGGCTCCCACATACTCAACGATGACTTCGTGATCGATAGAACCATTTACATACGAAACTAATTCCCTTTGTCTCGCGATACTAGACTTATCCGAGGTTTGATCGTCGGTATCTCCATACCTAGTTCTACCTCGTTAGTGATAAGTACTCTTTACTCGTTCCATGTTCTGTCATCCCTTGTGACCCAGTCACATGCTTGCAAGCTAATTAGATAACATTCCACCGAGAGGGCCCAGAGCATATCTATCCGTCATATGGATGGACAAATCCCAATCTTGGTCCATGCGCTTCAACACATACTTTCAGAATACCCAATGACACCTTTATGACCACCCAGTTACGAAGCGGTGTTTGATGTCATCAAAGTACCCATCCGGTGATGGTGATTAACATAACCTCATGGTCGAAGGATTAGGTTACTATGTATTTTAAAGCTTATAGCAAACGAACTTAATGACTTGATCTTATGCTATGCTTACTACGGGTGTGTGTCCATCACATCATTCTCCTAATGATATGATCTTGTCATTAACGACATCCAATGTCCATGATCAGGAAACCATGATCATCCATTAATCAACAAGCTAGTTTAACAAGAGGCTTACTAGGGACTCTTTTATGTTTACAAAACACACAAGTATTAATGTTTCCGGTTAATACAATTATAGCATGAGATGTAAACATTTATCATAAACATAAAGATATAATAATAACCACTTTATTATTGCCTCTTGGGCATATCTCCAACAATCTGGGGTCGGTTGTTTCTTGGGGCATATCCTGCAGACGGGTTGGGGCGCTACTTCTGGGTATTGTGAGACCCAATCTGGTGCATCATTCGGCGCTTGCGATAGTCATTTGCTTGGTTTATCTTTCCTTCCATCTGGATGGCAGAGTCGACTAGCTCTTCGAGGTCTTCAAAACGGATGTTGACTAACACCATCTGCATCTCATCATGCAATCCATTCAGGAACCTTTCCTTCTTCTTGGCTTTAGTGTTGATCTTATCAGGTGCATACCTAGCAAGAGATAGAAATTTTTCACGGTACTCAACTACTGTCATCCTTCCTTGCTTCAGTTCCCTGAACTCATCTCTCATTCTGGTGACTAAACCTTGCGGCACATGGGTGCGACTGAACTTGATCTTGAAAGCTTTCCATGTCATGATCTAACCGTGGTTCATAGTACAAGTGATATTCCACCAGGCTCTTGCATCTCCTACTAGATAGTGAGTGGCAAACAGTACTTTCTCATTGGCTTCAACTCCTACGACCTCCAGATTGTTCTCCATTATTTGCATCTAGTCATCAACATCTAAGGGATCCTCAGATTTGTTAAAGATAGGGCAATTGGTATTCTGAAAGTTCTTAAGCTTGGATCCATGATGATCCTGATTTCCATGGGCTTGATTATTGTGGTCCATCTGAGCTATCTGTTCCATGGTGGCTAGGTTGGCTTGGCGCTCTGCCCTAGTAGCTTCACGATCGGAAACTAGTATCTGCAGAATCTATAGCATCGGGTCCTGCGATGAGCTGCTCCCTCCTTGGTTTCCATGAGTCATATGAATATTGAGATAGATAAAGGGGTAAGAGGGAAAGTTCTAGGGTTCATGGTTTTGTTTTAACAAGGTTAAAACTTTGAGTTTGGACTCAGGTTTTGCAACTAACTTCTTCTCATTCATTCAAGCACACAGTACAAACACACACCATAACACAAAAGGAAAACAGAGGGTTTTAAGATACAGTGGGATCGATACAACTTATTCCTACGGTAGTGACCAAGTGCATCTACTCGTCATCAATGAAGTCGGAATGATCATCATCAGTGTAGAAATCCATGGCATCATCGTCTAGGTAGTCGTTGTCATCACTGAGGTACGAGTGAATATCTCCCTGGATGTCTTCACCTTCTTCCTCTTCTTCTTTTTCTTCAAGCTGGACTTCTTGCTCACGAATGGTCTTCTCGAGGTCAGCCACCTCCTTGTGAAGAAGAGCGATGGTGCGATCCTTCTTCTCGTGTTGACGATGAAGTGATTGACGATCCTTGACGAGCATGGCTAGAGTCTGGTCTTTCTTGGCGGCAATGGCAATGTTGTGGTTGGCGTAGGCTCGAGCATTGTCCAATTCCTTCTGCCTATCATATAGTAGGAAGTCAAGATTCTCCACTTGGCGCTTCATCTCCGGGTGACTTGGCATCTCCAATGGCATTCCCATAGAATCACGCCTTGCATAGTGAGCAAAGCGAGTTCCCTGGATCAAGTTGATGTTTTGCCCACACAGACGGGCAAGAGCTTCATGCATAACCCTGGCTAATCCATCTAGCCAGTTGTTCTCTCTCACGGTGAATTGAATCTTCTCAGAAAGGGGTGCTTCCATCTTGCCTCTGAGGTCCGCAACTATCAGCCATTGCAGGTCTCCTCCTGGGAAATCCTTGAGTTGAGCTCCAAAGAATTCCGGATGCGGGCGCTCAAGGTACTCTGACAGTGCATCAAGATCCCTCTCAAAGATCAGTTGGCCTCTGTTGCCCAACTGTTAGAACTTGCAATACTGAACTTCCATCGATAAGAATTTAGGATGAGTAAGTTAGTGAGGTGATAAAGTGTGTCAAATTTTATGTAGTAATGTAAGAATTTTTGAGGAACATGTATTTTTTTGAAAGAATCAAGGATAAGAGTGAGAATAGGTTTTCATAAATACTCACTTCTTTTGTTTTGAAACTAAGTTTTTGTTCAGACGCCCATTCTAACTAGGGACTCCTATGGTCAGGATGGCTTTGATACCAACTTTTCAACACCTGGATTTTTAATCCTAGATGCCTGTTATGCCATACATCACAATCCCAGGATTACCATTTTTGTGAGACATAACATATTGGATATCACAGTACATCATCCATTACAAACCATAATAAGGTCTTACATAAATAAAGGATCTCATGATCCAGTCTTAATACAAACAAGCAGCAAAATAATAAGCATAGTAGTAGGCTCCATATTCAGTGTCACAGGCAATGCTGACGATGGGAGATGATCCTAGTTGTTGTAGCCGTCCTGCTATCCATCTTCCTGATAGTCCTCCTCATAGTCTGGCCACGAGAATAGCCAGGGACAAAGCCATGAGTACTCTTTAAGTGCTCGCAAACTATCACTAACAAGTAAGGTAGTTCTAGTAGGAATCCTAAGCTCTAAGTTTATTTGCAAAAAGATAGATTTATCTAAACTGAGTTCAGAAGTAAAGAAAACTAAGTAAATGTTCTAAATCACTTTAAGTTGGGAACCTAGTTTTCATATTCACAACCCTGTTGTGGTGAAGTCAAAATCATAGTTCACTTCACAAGTCATTTTGAAAACATCTGACGACGGAATAGTATGGCCACTCCAACTGTCCATGACCATGGACGCGGCTATTCGAATAGTTTGACACTCTACAGAGGTGGTAAACTTTCACCACAAAATGTTGGGCCACGTAGAGATAAACAAAACTTTTGTTTCCCTACACGGTAATCCTAAGATCCAGCTCAGGTAGAAGGCCACGAGGATTACCACTAGACACGTAGTTGCGGAATTGATGAAGCACGTCGCTGGATGCAGTTCAGTCCTCGCGATCCATTCTGGTTCCACGGTCCACGATCTGTACTTTCTTCACGATCGTCGAAGTGTTGAACGTACAACACCTCCGCCGGTATCCACACGTACGAGGAGGAGCGCCGACGGTGGACTGCTAGGTCCGGTACGGCGGCGACATGACGGACTGGGGCTAGGGTTTCCAACACATGGAGTGACCTAACCTTGTGAACTAAGCACCTGCGCCCCAGCTTATATAGGGAGTGAAAGTGGGCTCCACTCACTTGTGGCCCATACACTAAAAAGGCCTATATTAGCCACTACAAGTCTCACTTGCTTACTAAGTCCATGTCTCTATTTGGGTCCAACCCAAATAGGTTTCCTATTTGGGTCTAACCCAAACTTGCTCCCGCTCTTAAGTGTGTGACCCGACAGGCTCATGGTAACCCGGACACGATTCCGAGTCTCACTCGTGATCGATCAGTTGGTAGAGGCTCCTAGCAGAACGTGCCAACTCCCAAGTACCAATAAGTCATGACGACATACCTTCCAATGCGACTTTCGTCTGAGTCCCTTTTGCCTCACGATATACTTTGTCGGACTATAGGCGAATGATCGTCATCCCTTAAATAGTCCGACTCTCTTTATCGATCTGAGATAAGTGATTCATCCGACTAACTCTTAGTCGGCTGCCTCGGTTAACACTTAATCCGAGACGCACATGGCCATGCTTTCCGAATCATATCTTCCGGGAGGGCCCAGAGAATATCTCTCCGGATGGAGGGGTAAAATCCCGTCTTGGTTGTTCACATCATGCAGCTTGATTCTCAGTCGACCCGAACTCCGCCTTTATAACTGCCCAATGACGGAACAACGTTTGACAGAACCTAAGTCAGAGATCCTCAACTCAGATTGTGCAATAACCTCAGGTCTAAGGATTACATTGATTGAGACATGCAAATGACGACTTGTTCGTTGCATCTCAATATGGGCCAGTCTGACTCACTAAACTCTTTAGCCGAATCCGTGTAAGTCGGAATAGCATCTCCATGCCCATGACAAGTGGAACCTAGTCATCTTCCGACTTTCACATTGGTCTAAGTTGTGTGTCCGGCACAACCTCAATGACCAAGGACAATTAGTATGAACAACAAGAATATGTAGTTCCACAATCAAATCACATATTCGATGATACATATCAGCAGTTCATACATGGACCATAACCTTATGAATACACAGAAATATCGTCATTCATGATTGCCTCTAGGGCATATTCGCAACAGTCTCCCACTTGCACTAGAGTCAATCTTCCGGCATCACATGTCTAGGCATCTAATACCCATTGCTCTCAGGTGCGCCTCATGCTTTGGCTGTGGAAGTGGCTTTGTCCACGGATCCGCAATGTTTGCATCCATGTGTACCTTGCATAACTTGATATCACCTTGATCCATGAACTGGCGAATAAGGTGGTACCGCATGAGTATATGTTTGTTCTTCTGGTGTTGGCTAGGTTCCTTGGCTTGTGCAATAACACCATTGTTGTCACAATACACGTCTAACGGATTGGACGAGCCCTGAACCACACCAAGATCCATGAGGAAATTCCTCATCCAGACAACTTCTTTTGCCGCCTCCGAGGTAGCAATATACTCAGCCTCCGTCGTAGACGCATACACCGTTTCTTGCTTGGAACTTTTCTAGCTCACAGCCCCTCCGTTTATCACAAACACATATCTGGATTGCGAACGAGAATCATCCGAGTCAGTGAGATAACTCGCATCCGTGTAATCCTTTACACTGAGTTCATCCTCACCTCCATATACCAGGAACATATCCTTAGTCCTTCTCAAGTACTTGAGGATATTTTTAGCCGCTGCCTAGTGGATCTCTCCAGGGTCAGCCTGGTATCTGCTCACAACACTTAGAGCATAGGAAACATCCGGCCTAGTACAAATCATAGCGTACATGATGGATCCGATTGCAGAAGCATACGGAATCACACTCATCCGACTTCGCTCATTAGTTGTCGAAGGACACTGAGTCTTGCTAAGTTTTACGCCATGGAACATCGGTAAGAACCCCTTCTTAGACGATTCCATGTTGAACTTCTTCAACACTTTGTCCAAATATGTACTCTGACTCAATCCAATGAGCCGCCTTGATCTATAACTATAGATCCGGATTCCTAGTATGTAAGTCGCTTCACCCAAGTCTTTCATCGAAAAACTCCTTTCCAATGATTCCTTGGTCTCTTGCAACATCTGGACATCATTTCCAATCAGTAATATGTCATCCACATAGAGGATCAGAAAGTTTACTTTGCACCCACTAAACTTCTTGTATAAACAAGAATCATGATCACTCTTGATGAAGCCAAACGATTTGACTACCTCATCAAAGCGAATGTTCTAACTCCGAGATGTTTGCTTCAACCCATAACTGGATTTCCGAAGTTTGCATACCTTGTCAGCATTAGCCGGATCGACAAAACCCTCGGGCTGTATCATATACACGTCCTCGGTTAAATTTCCATTAAGGAAAGCCGTTTTGACATCCATCTACCATATCTCATAGTCGAAATAGGCTGCTATAGCTAACATGATCCGAACTGATTTAAGCATTGCTACAGGAGAGAAAGTCTCATCGTAGTCAACTCCTTGAACTTGTCGGAACCCCTTCGCGACAAGCCGTGGTTTATAGATAGAAACATTTCCATCCATATCAGTTTTCTTCTTAAAGACCCATTTGCACTCAACGGGTCTTGCACCGTCTGGCAGATCAACCAAGTTCCAAACTTGATTTTCATCCATGGACTTTAATTCGGATCTCATGGCTCCAAGCCATGACTCGGAATCAGAACCCACCATCCCTTTCGAATAAGTTGCCGGCTCATCACTATCCAACAACATCACATCACAAACACTTCACAATCTAGCCGATCTTCGCAGTGTCGGTGCAATTTCCGGCTCAGGTACTACGTCCGGCTCAAACTCTAAGGATTTTGCCGACTCGCCGCTAGCCGGTATTTCTCGAATTTCTTTGAGATGCACCGTACTCCCACTGACTCCCCGACTGAGAAACTCTTTCTCAAGGAAGATACCGTATCGAGCGACAAACACTTGGCCCTCTTCTCGGTTGTAGAAGTAGTACCCAAGGTTTCCCTCGGATACCCCACGAAAATACACTTATCTGACTTAGCTATAAGCTTGTCCGACTGAAGTCGCTTGACAAAAGCTACACAACCCCAAATCTTAAGAAAAGACAAACTCGGCTTCTTGCCAGTCCACATCTTATGCGGTGTCTTCTCTACCGACTTTGATGGTACTCTGTTTAGTGTGAACGCTGCAGTTTCTAGACAATAACCCCAAAATGATAAAGGCAGATCTGTCAGACTCATCATTGATCGTACCATGTCCAACAAGGTCCGATTCCTCCTTTCCGACACACCCTTTCTCTGTGGCATTCCTGGAGGAGTGAGCTGGGGAACTATTCCACAACTCTTTAGATGGTCATCAAACTCATGGCTCATGTACTCGGCTCCTCAGTCCGACCGAAGAAACTTTATTTTCTTGCCAAGTTGATTTTGTACCTCATTCTGGAATTCCTTGAACTTTTCAAAGGCTTCCGGCTTATGTTTCATCAAGTAGATATATCCATACCTACTCAAATCATTAGTGAAGGTAATGAAGTACTCATAACCACCTCTAGCTGTTGTGCTCACTGGGCCACATACATCACTATGTACCAGTCCCAATAAGTCGGACGCCCTTTCACAACTCTTTGCAAAAGGTGTCTTGGTCATCTTGCCGAGAAGGCAGGATTCGCATGTCTCAAACGACTTTAAGTCGAATGAAGTTAGGAGTCCATCATCATGGAGCTTCTTCATGCGTTTCCAACTTATATGACCAAGCCGACAATTCCAAAAGTAAGTCATATTCAGATCATTTGGTTTTAACCTTTTCATATTTATGTTATAGACAGATTCAGCCTCAAGATTCAAAATAAATAACCCGTCCCGGACAGGCGCAAAGCCATGAAACATATCATTCAAATATAAAGAACAACCATTATTCTTAATATTCGACTCATAGCCCTATCTCATCACACATGAGGCAGAAATGATGTTTCGACTAAGCACTGGAACATAATAACAATTATTTAGCTCCATTAAGAATCCAGAAGGTAAATGAAGTTGCATTGTGCCGACTTCCAATGCATCGACTCTCGCTTTGTTTCCGACTCTAATGTCAACCTCGCCTCTTGAAACACTCCTAGTTCTTACCAGTCCCTGCAACGAGTTGCAGATGTGAATGACTGGTCCATTATCATATACCCAAAAACTACCAGGTGCATCAGCAAGATAAATGTCTATAACATTGCAAACAAGCGTACCTGAGCCGGAAGTCACACCTCCGCTCTTGGCTTTATCAGCCAGATACTTGCTACAATTCCTCTTCTAGTGGCCATCCGACTTGCAGTAGAAGCAAGTGGATCCGGCCGCAGGAGATGGCTTAGTCCCTGAGGAAGCGCTTTGGACTGGGTCCTCCGCCTTACCCCCTGACTTTGCCTTCTTCTTCTTAGTCCAAGAACTCTTCTTGAACTTAGCCTTGTTTTGTACCATCAACACTTGACTGGCACCTTTCTTGAGATCCGCCTCAGCCTTCTTGAGCATCCCATGTAATTCAGTGAGCTTCTTATCCATACCATGCATGTGGTAGTTCGATATGAACTGGCCATACGCACTAGGAAGATAGTTCAGAATTATGTCCGTAGCAAACTATTCGCTAATGGGGTAGCTAAGCCTTTCCAGAGACTGCACGTAACCAACCATTTTGATCACATGCGGACTCAATGGATCGCCATCCTTAAGCTTGCAGCTCAACAAAGCCTGAGAGACTTGATACCTCTCAGTCTTTGCCTAAGCCTGGAACATACTTTTGGGGCTTTCGATCATATCGTAGGCCTCAACATTCTCGAACTGCTGCTGCAAGTCCGGTTCCATGTGAGCAAGCATAAGACAGCTAATCTCCGTGGATTCATCACAAATCCGGATCATTTGGTTTTAACCTTTTCACATTTATGTTATAGACAGATTCAGCCTCAAGATTCAAAATAAATAACCCGTCCCGGACAGGCGCAAAGCCATGAAACATATCATTCAAATATAAAGAACAACCATTATTCTTAATATTCGACTCATAGCCCTATCTCATCACACATGAGGCAGAAATGATGTTTCGACTAAGCACTGGAACATAATAACAATTATTTAGCTCCATTAAGAATCCAGAAGGTAAATGAAGTTGCATTGTGCCGACTTCCAATGCATCGACTCTCGCTTTGTTTCCGACTCTAATGTCAACCTCGCCTCTTGAAACACTCCTAGTTCTTACCAGTCCCTGCAACGAGTTGCAGATGTGAATGACTGGTCCATTATCATATACCCAAAAACTACCAGGTGCATCAGCAAGATAAATGTCTATAACATTGCAAACAAGCGTACCTGAGCCGGAAGTCACACCTCCGCTCTTGGCTTTATCAGCCAGATACTTGCTACAATTCCTCTTCTAGTGGCCATCCGACTTGCAGTAGAAGCAAGTGGATCCGGCCGCAGGAGATGGCTTAGTCCCTGAGGAAGCGCTTTGGACTGGGTCCTCCGCCTTACCCCCTGACTTTGCCTTCTTCTTCTTAGTCCAAGAACTCTTCTTGAACTTAGCCTTGTTTTGTACCATCAACACTTGACTGGCACCTTTCTTGAGATCTGCCTCAGCCTTCTTGAGCATCCCATGTAATTCAGTGAGCTTCTTATCCATACCATGCATGTGGTAGTTCGATATGAACTGGCCATACGCACTAGGAAGATAGTTCAGAATTATGTCCGTAGCAAACTATTCGCTAATGGGGTAGCTAAGCCTTTCCAGAGACTGCACGTAACCAACCATTTTGATCACATGCGGACTCAATGGATCGCCATCCTTAAGCTTGCCGCTCAACAAAGCCTGAGAGACTTGATACCTCTCAGTCTTTGCCTAAGCCTGGAACATACTTTTGGGGCTTTCGATCATATCGTAGGCCTCAACATTCTCGAACTGCTGCTGCAAGTCCGGTTCCATGTGAGCAAGCATAAGACAGCTAATCTCCGTGGATTCATCACAAATCCGACGGTAGGCATTGGTGGCTGCGACGGTCGCATTCTCATCCGGCTCAGCTGGAAGTGGGTTGTCTAGGACACGATCCCTTTTTTCTTGTTTGAGAACAATTCTCAGATTATGATACCAGTTGGTGAAATTAGTTCCATTCAGCTTATCTTTCTCTAAGATGGTTCTCAAAGAAAAACCGGAAATCTGAGGAAGACTGCTAGGTGCCATTGATCTACAACAGAAAATATGCAAAACACTTAATACATGTATCCACAAAGAGCAAGCATATTAAACACTTTAATATTTATGCTCCCACTAGAACCAACACCCCTCCGATGGTTACTAAGTGATTCAGGACCCTAAATAAGCAAGTCGACTAGTGAGCTTTAGCATCACCGCTAGCCGGCAAGTGATCTAGGTAGACAACTCCTTGTCAATTGTATCTCATACGACTCCTGTTGGATGGGTGGCATCACATGCCTCGGCTCCCATCCGACTTTTCCCCAAGTCCCACAACCGTTGTGATAGACCTGTCTAGATTACCAAGTGCTTCCGCTGTAAGAGTCCGACTCGAACCCACCTAGTCGGAAAGAATTGATAGCACCTCAATTTTATGAGCCCACTACCAAAAATGTCCGACTTGTGATGGTGCAGCACTGGCGGGGAAACCGACTAGACCTTCTTTGAGGGATTATATTCTACCAACTATCTAATAGAGGTAAAACAGAGACATAACGCCATTCCCCCGATGGCGGAAACCGACCGTTAGGGGTATGTCGTTCCACGACCTTCTTTGAGGGACTATATTCTACCAACAATCTACCCCGATGGCGGAAACCGACCGTTAGGGGTATGTCGTTCCACGACCTTAGCAGTTAGATCACGGAAACCAGATCATCCATTCCCCCGAGTACAGTTGATCCAATCAACTTTGTACAAAACCGATCTATCTCATAGATTGACCACCAAAACTTCAATTAGATCCAATCTAACGCCATCCGCATATCACATATGCGCGATCTTGAGCCTAAAACCAGAAGCTAACGCTCTGATACCACTATTGGGCCACGTAGAGATAAACAAAACTTTTTTTCCCTACGTGGTGATCCCAAGATCCAGCTCAGGTAGAAGGCCACGAGGATTACCACTAGACGCGCAGTTGCGGAATTGATGAAGCACGTCGCTTGATGCAGTTCAGTCCTCACGATCCGTTCCGGTTCCACAATCCATGATCCGTACTTTCTTCACGATCGTCGAAGTGCTGAACGTACAGCACCTCCGCCGGTATCCACACGTACGAGGAGGAGCGCCGATGATGGACTGCTAGGTCCGGTACGGCGGTGACAGGACGGACTGGGGCTAGGGTTTCCAACACATGGAGTGACCTAACCTTGTGCTCTAAGCACCTGCACCCCAGCTTATATAGGGAGTAAAAGTGGGCTCCACTCACTTGTGGCCCATTCACTAAAAAGGCCTATATTAGCCACTACAAGTCTCACTTGCTGACTAAGTCCATGTCTCTATTTGGGTCCAACCCAAATAGGTTTCCTGTTTGGGTCTAACCCAAACTTGCTCCCGCTCTTAAGTGTGTGACCCGACAGGCTCATGGTAACCCGGACACGATTCCGAGTCTCACTCGTGATCGATCAGTTGGTAGCGGCTCCTAGAAGAACGTGCCAACTCCCAAGTACCAATAAGTCATGACGACATACCTTCCAACGAGACTTTCGTCTGAGTCCCTTTTGCCTCACGATATACTTTGTTGGACTATAGGCGAATGATCGTCATCCCTTAAATAGTCCGACTCTCTTTCTCGATCCGAGATAAGTGATTCATCCGACTAACTCTTAGTCGGCTGCCTTGGTTAACACTTAATCCAAGACGCGCATGGCCATGCTTTCCGAATCATATCTTCCGAGAGGGCCCAGAGAATATCTCTCCGGATGGAGGGGCAAAATCCCGTCTTGGTTATTCACATCACGCAGCTTGATTCTCAGTCGACCCGAACTCCGCCTTTATAACTACCCAATGACGGAACCGCGTTTGATAGAACCTAAGTCGGAGATCCTCAACTCGGATTGTGCAATAACCTCAGGTCTAAGGATTACATTGATTAAGACATGCAAATGATGACTTGTTCGTTGCATCTCAATATGGGTCAGTCCGACTCGCTAAACTCTTTAGCCGTATCCGTGTAAGTTGGAATAGCATCTCCATGCCCATGATAAGTGGAACCTAGTCATCTGCCGACTTTCACATTTGTCCAAGTTGTGTGACCGGCACAACCTCAATGACCAAGGATAATTAGTATGAACAACAAGAATATGTAGTTCCACAATCAAATCACATATTCGATGATACATATCAGCAGTTCATACATGGACCATAACCTTATGAATACACAGGAATATCATCATTCATGATTGCCTCTAGGGCATATTCCCAACACAAAATTCAATACATCCATCAGGGATAACCCTGAATCATCATAATTATTATGCGGATAATCAATCATAACCTTTCCTTTACACACTCTAGTATAAGCACCTCCTGTATGAGCTTGGCCTCCCAGCCATGGCCATCTGCCATCCTAGGCACTGCATAGGTGGATATCATCAAGAGGTAGCCTCAGCTCAAACCTCATCTGCGAGGGAACCCATACTAATGCATATAAACTTCTGACTAAGCCTTACCCAATTCAGGTATTGTGGTTGTACGGTAAAATTGGAATGGTATCACATCTGAACCCAACCATCAGTTTTTATAAAAGGGTTAAGGCTCATGCCTCAACATTTTCACCATCAAATCCATTTGTGTTTCTCAACACATGTCAAAACATTTCAATAGGATGACTCATCATTCCAAGGTTTTCATAAGCATTTTCACCAAGTATTCCCATCTAAAGTGATCAAGTTTTATGCTTAGCACTAGCCACAAAGTTAAGAGTGTTCACTAATGAGGGATGCTAATCTCAATCTCATGCCATAGAATGACATCTAGTATAGTCCTAGTTTTATACTCTTTATGCTATCTATACTATCTTTCCAAAACGTCACTAAGCATTAACTAAAAGTAAAGAACTTTGGTAAAGCTTGCAAGTAAAACTTGAGATGGGTATAAATCAAAATAGATAACTAAAGCATGCCTAAGGCACCTTACTTAGGTTAAAGCTTGCATAGCTCTAGCTTGCCTTGATTGATGCAGTGATTGAAGTTTTCTTCGTCTTCTTCGGGATAGAACTCCTCCTCCTCGTATCCTTGGTCAGTACTATCGTCTATAAATGAATACGGGTACACAAACAACAAACCATACTTAACTAAGTCTATTTAGCACACTAAGGCTCACACTTGATGATCAAGCATCATCACAATCATCACATTTAATAATTACTAGTTTGATTTAGTTTATTTGAGAAAAGTAATTTATACTTACTGAAATTAATTAAGATTTAATATTCTCCAATTAAAATATGGGATCATGTTGACACATGCCATCACCACATATTCTAATACATGGGAATGTGATTTAAAGGGTTGGTCATATTTTATAAAGTTTTAAGAATATTATTTAATATATTTAAAGTGACTAGAAATGCCTTAATAGCATTCTGTTGGTACAAGTCCAATGTCACTGCATGCAAACCTAAATATTTTTACATATCTAGATAGATATTATCAAATGTGATTTCGAGAGTTGGAATCAACTCAAAAGCTATTATGGCTGATTTTTTAAAAATGTTTGAAGTTGCAAAAGTCTCTGTCTTGTTATTTTTACTATAGATTATCTCTAAATCCAAATGATTTAAATCCAACGGGCTTGGATAGATATTTTAATTAACTTTATAGCAAAATTTGAATCATGCAATTTGGTTAAGTGAAACTCTATGAATTGATTTTTGAATCTAGGGACAGAAGCTAGTTTAAACTAAAAAGGAAAAACATTATTTGAATTTCCAGGCCTGGGCGGGAACGTTAAACGAGCCAGCCCAGCTGCACAGCACATCGCAACACGCGGCTGAAAGAGGGGGTCCACTGGTCAGTGACTCACTCTACGCCAAACGGTATCTTTCAATCTGGGCGCTACGATCTAATTCTAATCCAATGGCTGAGGGTCGTCGTTAATGACGAATAGCTCCGACAACGAGCTAAACCTAACACGGCGGTGGGGGTCTCTCGGGGCTCACCTGGGCTCCAGCTAGGCTCGGCGACGGGGGCAAACGACTTGGTGGATGACGACGAGGCGAGGCGCGGTCATGGCAGGCCTCGGGGTGGTCAGAATCGACGGCGCCCTTCTCCTCCAGCAGTGGCGGACTTCGGTGCAATTCCGGCATGGTGGTGCTCGCCTTGCTCCGGGGAGAGGTGGGGAAGGTCAGTGAGGAGTGGGGAGTCGAATGGTGTGAGGAATGGAGGCTGGGGTGGCCTCCTTTTATAGCTCGACGAGGGGATCAAGCGGTGCGGCGGTGAGCTCGATGGTGGCGTCGCTACAGGCAGATAATGGCATGGCGAGGGCTTAGGACGGTGTGGTGCTCCCTAGCGGTTCTCATGGACTTAATGGTGCAGCGTGGGGTGGCTTGGTTTGGTCTGGCGCGTGCGGCGCTCTGAGCGGAGGCAGTGGTGTTTGCGGCGGCATGCTGCTGCTGCGGGTCGTGCGGCGACGAACGGGGGTGTCTGCCAGGGTGGGGTGATCATGGTGAGGCTGCGCGTGCGCGGTGAGGGCAAGGCACGAGCTGGCGGGGCCAGTCGGGCATGGCGCACTGGCGCGCTCTGGACACGGTGCAGAGAGGCGGTGCGCAGCGGTGCTAGTGTGGTCCATGGCTCGGCTGGGGCTGTGGCCTGGACAGGGAGTGGCGGTAGGGTGCGTAGGTTCTTGTGGACATCCTGGATGGGTGCGGGGTGGTCTAGTGCGAGCTGGCCATGGTCGGCCAGCGATGACCACAAAACGGCGGCGCTTCACTGTTCTCGACGACAAATAGGGGGCTTGTATGCTGCTGCTTAGACACTCAGGGGGACAAGGGGGTTAAGAGGGAGATCAATTGGTCGATGATCACTGTACAAAATAGTGAAGTTAGGCTAGAGATTATTCTGTGCATGCCAAGTCTTTGATGAAATGGCCACATGAAATTTACTTTTGAATTTTTGATTCAAATTTTTTGAGTGATCTTAGATTAAGCTTGAGAGACTAGGTTTGCTTGGAGAGGTAAAGGTGAATTGATTTGGTAGGTTTTTGAAAAAGTGGGATCTTAACACATACACTTGCTTCAATTTTCACATGTCCTTTAAAATAATTTTCTAGATGTTTTTGTAAGTTTGTAAAGTGGGCCTTGATACACTTTTACTTGGTCTAGCAAGGGGTGAAAAGAAATAGATTTTTTTATGTTAGAAATCTTCTTCTAGGAACACCTAAAGTGGACTAGTGGTTTAAAATGGTCAAAATGCCCATTTGTTTTATTTATTCTTATTTTCTTTCTTTCTCTTTGGATTTTGTTTGTAAATGGTCTAGATGATGTGGCATTCACCTTTTAAACAATTTCACAACATTTAGAACAATCAAGCATGGCATATACACTCAATGCTACACTAATGGATTCGTGAATCTTGATCCAATGGTCAACATTGAAAGTTATTCATACACAAAGAGTGGTAAGATAAGATAAGATAAGATCATGCAGAAGTCAACGATTATTAGCTACAAGGGAGAAGATTCTAGTATGACGGAGAAGTGTGTTTTGAGGTTTGCGCATAACATTCATTATGCTGAAGACTATCAATAGAATCTTCTAGATGCTAGAATGGAAAAGTGGATCTAATGGCTGGAAATGTTGGGATTCGCGAGTCTTGATCCAACGGTCAATATTTAAATTTATTCGTACACTATATAGTGGTAAGATAAGATAAGATGGTAGGATAAGATAAGATATAGCAATCGCAATGTTTTTTGTGTGTGTGCTAACATGTTAGGCGAGTATGTCATACATACAACACAATAGCACATACTCTAGATATATATACAGATGTATGTAGCACTAAAACTTGACTAGATACATCTGTATCTAGATGAATCTAAACCAACAAATATGGGTCAGAGGGATTATATGTTTGTAGCACAGCTCGTTCTTATATATATATACTTATACTAAAACATGTCTGGTATATGGAAATGTATATGTACATGCCTGTAGATACTTGGCCACTCACACGTCACACACACGCGCAAACAGCTACATGTATACATGTACATGGCCGCACACCACACACGTCTACACAGACACATACAAATACATGTAAACATGGCCACACATGTACACATGTCAAGACACATGTACAAAAATATAAGCCTTAATTAATAAGCTCTAGGGTGGAGGTAGTACAAATTAATTTTACGACATTTAGGTCCTAATATTGTATTGTTTGGAAGAAGGAAAGTTAGTGTCCTACGACTTCTCTAGATTTTCTTCTACAATATAAGTTAGAGGATCTGTATAACTTTTTTCTTGCCAAAGATCGTGGTAAACATAGTTTTAGTCCCACTTCTCGCGCCTGGGGTACAAATTAGTCCCATATCTTGCAGAGTGGACAAAATCAATCCCAAAGTATGCATCCCTGGTGCAAATCAGTCCATTTCAAACAAATTTGAGCGTATTTTACCAAGTTTGTACATGTTTAGCTATCCTGATTGTGCCTTTTTGCGATTGTGACAGTAAAATAGTACCAGCCTGGAAGTGGTGTCCTTCCACGACTTCTATTGCTTTTGAAAGTTCATGTAGAATTTTTGTGTAGACTGATGTTGTTTTAGCTTGGCTGAACACTGTCATGTGCAAATGCTCAAGTTAACTAAAACTACACATGTGTGCATTTCACTCAATATTTCATCGTTAGTTTCAAGTTAGCTGAAATCTAACCAAATTTGATTCTTTTCTTATATAGTTCACAATTCATATGCATCAATTGTTTTATATGTGATGATTCAACTTGAGCATTGCGAAGTACGTTGGATGAGCACATAGACCTATGTTATTCGCATATAATGTCAAATTCCCAAGATTTTAGCTTCAGCACATGGGCTTTTCTATAACAACGATGCCTTGCGTGAGCCCATTAATTACCCTCGCCTCGCTTTTCTTATCTTATCTTACATCTTACAACTATATGGTGTATGGAGAACTTTGAACACTGGTCGTTGAATCAAGATTGTCAAATCCCAACATTGCTAGCGGTTGTATCTTATTTTCCATTATGGGATCTAGAAGATTCTATTGATAGTGTTTAGCACAATGAAATTTATGCACAAACCACAAATACACTGCGAGGGTAGTTCCATATTTGCTTCATGTGTTGTTTTAGCTAGATGGTGGGACCCACGTTATAAATATTTGCAACTAGTACATTGTGGAGCTCTTGCTATATTTTATACCAAAGCCAAATTTACCTTTACATCAGATTTGGCAATGGCAACATTGTGGGTGCCCTTGGACAAGCCACAAGCTTATGGGTCACCCTTAAGAAAATTTCCTTAAGGTGAAGCTATACTATGTATATATATATGTGGTCATCCATAAGGACTACTTTTTTCTTGTGGACACCATTATGGACAACATAGTGGATGCCCTAGGTGAACTTTTTCCATAAGGTGGGTCCCACACAGCTTGTGGAAGTAGCTATAACATCACCTATGTATAAGGTGAACTTTTGCCATAAGATGGTACCCACACAGCTTATAGAAATAGCTAGTACAATGTATAAGGTCGAGTTCACCTTAAGCTGGGACCCACATGTTTGTTAAAAATACACACATGCAAGAGAGAGAGGAGAAAGTAAAATAATTGTTTATTGCTTATGGACAGCCCATAAGCTTGTAGGTCACCCTTAAGGAAATTCCACTAAAGTGAACCTCTACTATGTATATGGATAGGCTTATGGACTACTTTTTGGCTTGTGGGTAGACAACATAGTGGATGCCCTGGGCACCCACTGCTGGGCCACGCAGAGATAAACAAAACTTTTTTCCCTAAAGTGGAACTCCCAAGATCCAACTCAGGTTATAGGCCACGAGATTACCGCTAGACACGTCGAAGAAGTGCCGAACAATTCCCGAATAGCCCTACCGAATCCCATGAACTCCTTCGTTAGATCTGCACGAGCTTCCCCGTCTCCAGCGCCGCACGTGCAATGCCTCTACCGGTATCCACACATACAGGAAGGAGCTTCGTACAGAGGATTGCTAGATCCTGTCTAGCCCGAAATGGAAGTGGAGAAAGTGATGGCTAGGTCGGGGACTATCCCTTGTCACTCCACTTATATACACTCCTAGCTGGGCTCAACTCTTGACGCCCATCTAGGCCGCATTCCAATCTCCATATGGATCTAATCCATATGGGCTCCTTACCCTTAAGTGTGTGACCCTGTAGGTTCACGTACACCTAGACACGACATGAGCTACTCCTCCAAGTATCCCGTCATGGCTTTGAGTCCAACTCACTTCCATGAACACTCGGTCTCAAGTCGATAGATGGTAGCGGCCTCTAGCAAGACCTGCCAACTCCCAAGTGCTACAAAGTCTGAAGATGAACCTTCAATGTCACTTTCGGCCAAGTACCTTTGCCTCACGATATATCTGTTAAGCTATAGGCGAGTAGTTGCCATCCCTTAAATAGCTTAACTCTCTTCTCGTACCATTATATGTGATTCACTGGACTAACTCTTAATCCGACTCCTCGGTTAACTCTTAACTGAGTAGCGCATGGCCATGCTTCCGAATCATTTCACACGAGAGGGCCCAGAGAATATCTCTCCATTACGGAGGGGCAAATCCCATCTTGGTAATCCATGTCAAGCAGCTTGCTTCACAACCAACCCAAACTCTACCTTTATAACTTCCCATTTACGGAACAACGTTTGATAGAACCTAAGTTGGCGATCCACAACTCGGATCATGCAATTACCTCAGGTCGAAGGATTCCATTGCTTGAGACTGCAAATGACAACATGCTCGTTGCATCTCAACTATGGTCATTCCGACTCGCTAAAATCTTTAGTCGTATCAGTTTAAGTCGTAATAGCATCTCCATGCCCATGACAAGTGGAACCGTGTCATCAGCCGACTTGCACATTGGTCTAAGTTGTGTGCCCAGCACAACCTCAACGACCAAGGACAATCTAATATGAACAATCATGAATACATAGTTCCACAACTGAATCACGTATTCATTGATATATATCTGATGTTCATATAGGGAAAACTTTACTTTATGAATACTTTGGGAAATATGATCTACCATGATTGCCTCTAGGGCATATTCCCAACAGTCTCCCACTTGCACTAGAGTCAATCATCCGACATCACATGTCTAGGAATCTAATGCCCATGGCTCTTACGTGCGCCTCATGCTTAGGCTATGGAAGTGCCTTTGTCAACGGATGGCCTTGCATAACCTGATATCACCTTGATGCACGAACTGGCAAATCAAGTGGTATCGCATGAGTATATGCTTGTTCATCTAGTGTTGTCTAGGTTCCTTGGCTTGTGCAATAGCACCATTGTTGTCACAATACACGTCTAACAGATTGGACGAGCCTTGAACCACACCAAGATCAATTAGGAAATTCCTGATCCAAACAGCTTCCTTTCCTGCCTCCGAAGCTGCAATATACTTAGCTTCTGTTGTAGATGCAGACACAGTCTCTTGCTTGGAACTCTTCCATCTCACAGCCCCTCCATTCATTACAAACACGTACCTATATGGCGAACGAGAATCATTAGAGTCAGTAAGGTAACTCACATCCGTGTAACCCCTTACACTGAGTTCAACCTCACCTCCATAAACTAGGAACACATCCTTAGTCCTTCTCAAGTACTTAAGAATGTTCTTAACT
This sequence comes from Avena eriantha, assembly GCA_910589775.1. NCBI lineage: Eukaryota > Viridiplantae > Streptophyta > Magnoliopsida > Poales > Poaceae > Avena > Avena eriantha. The sequence continues at coordinate 285,161,183 of OU342743.1, read as the reverse complement.
ACTGCCCAGTGGATTTCTCTAGGGCCAGCCTGGTATCTGCTCACAACACTTAGAGCATAGGAAACATCCGGCCTAGTAAAAATCATGGCATACATGATGGACCCGACTGTCGAAGCATACAGAATCACACTCATCCTACTTCGCTCATCAGTCATCGAAGGACACTGAGTCTTGCTAAGTCTTATGCCATGGGACATCGGTAAGAACCCCTTCTTAGACGATTCCATGTTGAACTTCTTCAACACTTTGTCCAAATATGTTCTTTGGCTCAATCCAATGAGCCGCCTGGATCTATCTCTATAGATCCTGATTCCTAGTATATAAGTTGCTTTACCCAAGTTCTTCACTGAGAAACTCCTTTCCAATGATTCCTTGGTTTCTTGCAACATCTGGACATCATTTCTAATCAATAATATGTCATCCACATATAAGATCAGAAAGTTTTCTTTGCTCCCACTAAACTTCTTGTATAAACAAGAATCACGATCACTCTTGATGAAGTCAAACGATTTGACAACCTCATCAAAGCGAATGTTCCACCTCCGAGATGCTTGCTTCAATCCATAAATGGATTTCTGAAGTTTGCATACCTTGTTAGCATTAGCCGGATCGATAAAACCCTCGGGTTGTATCATATTGTAACACCCTCGAATCGGCCCTATGCAAGTTTTAGCGCTTCCCGCCAAACCCGCATAGAAACGATTCAAGGACTCCCACCAGGCACTTGCGTGCGGGTGGAGAACGAAGTAATACCATTACACATTAGTCCACGATGGAACCCACAAAACATATATATACAACAACGACTCCAGGAGTCAAGAATACAAATATACTATACAAAGATCCAAATCACCTTGAAAACGATAGAGCGTCCGACTACGGACAAGATGCAAATGGGGCTAAGAGCCCTGAAGAATAACCAATGGCGTCCATAACCCTGCCCAGGCCAAGCCGGAAGGGTAACCCTGCTAACGACGTTGATCTCAAAGCTGCTAAAACAAAAGGGGTGCCGACAAAGGGCAAAGGAAAAAGAGGAGCGTCAGTACTGAGGCCAGTACACGGCGAGGCTAGAATTCGGCGACTCTCACCTACATAGGTATGGTGGACTGAAGCGGCATCGCAACATGTACTAAAAAACCTATAGAGACTCGATTAACTGTCGGCTATTAGAGAGAGATAAGAAAGACCTATTCGGAACCAACCTTATACTAACACCAATCATACCCATCCTGGTATTCCCCCTCGAGACCAAACGAGGAAGTCAAACCGAGGAACTCACATAGTTGGCAGTTTTATTCATTCCATTATAGTTGAAGCACTTACTAGTCAGATATAGATAGTATGAGTCATCCTGATAGCATAAGTAGTGGGCAGTTTTAGTTAACATTCCGTAGTAGTTGGAACATTTACTAGTCAGATATAATTGTCCCAAGGAATCCCAAAACCCAGCAGTTGTTGGCACTTTTATTTCATTCCATTGGAGTTGCGATACTTACTAGGGAGATATAACAAGACACAAGGAACCCCAGCTCCACCAGTTGTTGGCATTTTTAATATCCATTCCATTGTAGTGAAGCTGATTACTAGTCATATATTAAGTCAAATTTATAGCACTACTTTAGTTATGCTTGTCTATGATAAAGATACTGTGCTCCAAGTCGTCCATAACCGCGGACACGACTTTCAGAAAGTTTTACCCTAGAGGGGTGCACAAATAGCAACACACACTCGATCAACCTCGGAAAAAGCAACTCAAAACCCAACGAGGCTTTCACGACAAAGCAATCACAGGATTCATAAAATATTTCAGGGGGCCACCCCACTAAGCTACCTGCAACGAAGTTGGCCGGCTCCAGAACGGACCCAGGGTTTGTGACGACGGCTGTAAACGACTGGGAACCCGAAAGTGTGACTGGGCTTGTCGATACCGCGAAAACGTGGCACGATCCAAAACAGTACAGGTGCTCCACGCACAATCTTGAATAAATCAATAAAACATGGCATAAGTACTGGATAGTAATAAAGCCCCAAACTAGTTTGTGGCCCCAAGAAATAGAAATGAATCAAGCTCTCGCTCAGGGGGATCCCATAGGGTCTCCCGGATGTGGATAGTGCGAACAGTCGAGGAACAAGTATCAAGTACTCGGGGCCTTCGGGACACAAGTGGACATAAAAACCAAATAGCATATATTACTCATCGATGCCTCTTTCATTAGTTATATCTAGCATTTTAATAGTTGTATTTAAAGTCATGATCATCTCCACCATAAACATCTGCCAGCATTCCAACAACTGTGGTACTTGACAACACAAGATCGCACCTGAGCAAGCAACTACAACTCGCAAGGCCAGCTATCTACCAAACACGGGTAATAGGAGGTGTCCAAGGCAATATAGAGGCTGCACGGGATATAACTGGTGTACGGAAACTAAAGCATCGCGACACGGATAGCAATAGATCAACAGGAGGAAATAAAGACTATAAATGCAAAATAGGTAGAAGGGGGAGAGATGCTCGCCTGGGAGACACTACCGAAGGTTCATATCCGGAGAACTTGCCGATACTCGCATCCACTCATCGGTCTAATCCACAAAGAAGCAAACACTAGAACAAACACCGAATGCAATATTTAATACTAGGGCAGAAGATCCGGCATGATTATGATATGATGCATGGCAAGGCACAGATGCGGTGCAATTAGGCAATATTATGCGGAACTGGGGTCCCGATAATTAATTACACGGTTCGAGTTATTTAGAACCCCCGCAATTTAAATGTTGTATTAACAGGGCGAAACATGGCATCGGTTCGCTACACAAATTTAAATGGAGTCCGGAATAAGACAAAGGTATCCCGCATGAACACTCCATATTTAATTATTAGATGACTCGGCTATTTAACCAAACCCACCAGATGACATGTATGCAAGCATGATGATTTAATGATGCGACAGGTACATGTCATATTATAAAAATAGAGGCTTAGGGTCACACATCTGGTTTCGGAAGATCTTGGGTTCCGTGGTTTTGGGTCTGGGTCTCAGGGTTCGACGGGGGAACGGTTCGACATGATCGGTCTCGAACAACAGAAGGAGAGCTTGGCGTTGCGAGAAGAAGGACTTGGTTTGGCATCGGGGGCGCATCGGATTCGCCCTGGTCGGTGTCGATCTTGTCGTCGCGAAGATCTTGTCGGGTCCACGTATCGGGTCGGTCTTGGCATCCGGGGTGAAGTACTTGGCATCTCGTGTCGGCGACCTTGGTGTCCGGGAATCTTCGGGTAGGAGATTGTGCCACTCGGACTCAGAGAACTCGTCAGTTCCATGTCGGCGTACTTAGCGTTCTTGTCGAAGTCCTCGGGTGACGGTGTTGGTCTCAGGTCTCAGTGCCGGACGGTCATGATGTCCCGGGAAGGAGATCTTGTCAGTTCCCTGTCGAAGGCCTTGGCGCTCCGGATCGGTCTCGGATCCATGAAGCAGATCTTGGCGTTTGAAACATTCGGGTCTGGCGGCGGGGCCTCGAGCTTCTCGCATTGGTACCGATCCACGAGCAGTCATGCATCGAAGATCTTAACGTCCGTGTAGACAATCTTCCTAGTCCTTTAATCCGTGATAGAGGTCTTGTCACTATGGCTTCGGTTGCCGGTGGCGATCTTGAATAACGTCGGTAGCAAACTGGCAGCAACCTATTGGTCAGATCCTCCCGGAATCGGTCCAACTAAATGCTACAGGAGGCGGGTGCACACACACGGGCTGTAGCTTGCTGCAGCTAGCAGACACAAGTAGAGAGGCCGGGCGCCGGTACTCACGCGGGACAAAAGGGGCGAGACGCCGGCAGGCACCAGGGTCAGCGGCGGAGGCGGTGACGGCTCTACGAGGCGGCCTCGCGCGGGGTGCTGCTGAGCACAGGAGAAGGCCGTTGGAGCAGGGCGAGGCAGGCGGTGCTCACAGGGGACAGCGGGGTGGAGGACCACGCCGGAGCGGCGCCGGCTAGGAGGAGGAGGTGCTCAGGTGATAGAGATGGTTGGCGAGGCAGGGGCCCACGGCAGCGCGGTGGCGAGCCTAGGCCGGCGGACCGGAGGCGGTTCGCGCGGAAGGAGGCGGCGAGGCGAGCCGCAAGGGCGACGGTGCAAGCGGGGCTCAGCTCGGGGCGGCCGGAGGCCGGCAGCGCGAAGAAGACGCGATAGGGGTCGGGGAACAGAGGGTGGTGAGGGGAGCTGGGGCGGCGCGGTTGTGGCCGGAGCCGGGAGGAGGGTGAGGCGCTGGGATGGGGCGCCGCAGGGAGGAGCTGGCGGCGGGGCGCGGCTCCGCGGCGGGGACCGAGGCCGCAGATGGCGCCGGTCAATGGGGAAGGAAAACAAGGCGAGAGGTGGAGACAGGGAAGACGCGCGGCCGCTCGCGCGTGGTGGGGCCAAGGGGTGGGCCGGGTCGCGCGGCAGATGGAGGTTTGTCGGGAGCGGGGCGGGGCGCTCATGTGGGGTAGCGTGCGTGTATTGCGTGCGGGAGGGAGGTGGACCTGGCCAGGGGAAGCGGGGTGGAAAACGAGTCAGGGGGGCCGCGCAGGGTGGTTCGGTCGGTAGGTGGGCAGGAGTGCGCGCCCAAGAGGCGTTGGGCGGGAAACGAGAGGAGGGGAGAGAGTGTGGCGGCGGACAGGAGGGAAAGGGTGGGGAGTGGGTCGGCTGGGTGTGGGTTTGGTGGAGGATAGGGCTAGGGGTTGGTTAGAGGCTAGGCTGGTTTTGGGCCGGGTAGTAGGTGGTCCGGCCGGTTGGCCTCTGGCCTGACCGGCTGGACTGCCTCCCCAGACAAAAATAGTTTTTATTTTGTTTGTTTAATTCAATAAGACTTTTGTAAATAGTTTTTAGACAAATAAGGATCCGGATAAGACCGAGGTTTGATTTGAAATAATGACAGGGATATTTAGAAAACAAAGGTAGGATTTTCGAATATAGTTTTAGGCAAAAACCATGCATGCTGATGACGATGCTCAAATGTAAGGTGGCATGATGACATGAGCATGCAATCATGATGATGCAATGCACAAAAACACAGCGATTTTCTAGTAGTGGTTTTAGCGGGGCGCCACACATATACACGTCCTCGGTTAATTTTCCATTAAGGAAAGCCGTTTTGACATCCGTCTGCCATATTTCATAGTCGTAATAGGTTGCTATAGCTAACATGATCCAAACTAATTTAAGAATCGCTACGGGTGAGAAAGTCTCATCATAGTCAACCCCTTGAACCTGCCAGAACCCCTTCGCGAAAAGCCGTGCTTTATAGATAGAAATGTTTCCATCCATATCAGTTTTCCTTTTAAAGACCCATTTGCACTCGACGGGTCTTGCACCGTCTGGCAGATCAACCAAGTTCCAAACTTGATTATCATCCATGGACTTTAATTCGGATCCCATGGCTCCAAACCACGACTCAGAATCAGAACCCACCATTGCTTCCGAATAAGTTGCCGACTCATCACTGTCTAACAGTAATACATCACGAACACTTCGCAATCTTGCCGATCTTCGCAGTGGAGGTGCAGCTGCCGACTCAGCTACCACGACTGGCTCAACCTCCAAGGCTTTCACCAAATTGCTACTGACCAGTTCCTCTCGAACTTCTTCGAGCGGCACCATACTCCCACTGACTTCCCGACTCAGAAACTCTTTCTCAAGGAAGACACTGTTCCGAGCGACAAACCCTTTGCCCTCTTCTCGGTTGTAGAAGTAGTAACCCAAGGTTTCCCTTGGATACCCAATGAAAATACACTTATCTAACTTGGCTGCAAGCTTGTCCGACTGAAGTCGCTTTACAAATGCTTCACAACCCCAAATCTTAAGAAAAGACAAACTTGGCTTCTTGCCTGTCCACATCTCATGTGGTGTCTTCTCTACCGATTTCGATGGTACTCTGTTTAGTGTGAACACCGCCGTTTCTAGACAATAATCCCAAAATGATAAAGGTAGATTTGTCCAACTCATCATTGATCATACCATGTCCAACAAGGTCCGATTTCTCCATTATGACACACCGTTCCTCTACGGTGTACCCGACGGAGTGAGCTGAGGAACTATTCCACAACTCTTCAGATGGTCATCAAACTCATGGCTCATGTACTCACCTCCTCGGTCCGATCGAAGAAACTTTATTTTCTTACCGAGTTGATTCTGTACTTCATTCTGGAATTCTTTGAACTTTTCAAAGGCTTCCGACTTATGTTTCATCAAGTAGACATATCCATATCTACTCAAATCATCAGTGAATCTAATGAAGTACTCATAACCACCCCTAGCTATCGCGCTCATTGGACCACATACATCACTATGTACTAGTCCCAACAAGTCAGACGCCCTTTCACAAATCCTTGCAAAAGGTGTCTTGGTCATTTTTCCTAGAAGGCAGGATTCGCATGTCTCGAACGACTCCAAGTCGAACGAAGTTAGGAGTCCATCATCATGGAGCTTCTTCATGTGTTTCCAACTTATAAGACCAAGTCGACAGTGCCAAAAGTAAGTCACATTCAGATCATTTGGTTTCAACCTTTTCACATTTATGTTATAGACCGACCCACCATCAAGATTCAAAATAAATAACCCCTTCTGAACGGGTGCAAAGCCGTGAAACATATAATTCAAATATAAAGAACAACCATTGTTCTTAATATTAGACTCATAGCCTTGTCTCATCAAACATGAGGCAGAAATGATTTTTTGACTAAGCACTAGAACATAATAACAATTATTTAGTTCCATTAAGAATCCTGAAGGTAAATGAAGTTGCATCGTGCTAACTTCCAACGCAGCAACTCTTGCTTTGTTGCTGACCCGAATGTCAACCTCGCCTCTTGCTACGCCCCTAGTTCTTACCAGTCCCTGCAACGAGTTGCAGATATGAATGACTGATCCGGTATCGTATACCCAAGAACTACCGGGTGCATCAGCAAGATAAAGGTCTATAACATTGCAAACAAGTGTACCTGAGTTGGAAGTCACACCTCCACTCTTGGCTTTATCCGCCAAATACTTGTTGCAATATCTCTTCTAGTGGCCTTCTGTCTTGCAATAGAAGCAAGCGGAACCGGCTGAAGGAGATGACTTAGTCCCTGAGGAAATGCCTGGGATCTCATCCTGAGCATTACCTCCTGACTTAGCCTTCTTCTTCTTAGTCCAAGAACTCTTCTTAAACTTAGCCTTATTCTGTACCACCAACACTTGGCTAGTACCTTTCTTGAGATCAACCTCTGCCTGCTTAAGCATCCCATGTAATTCAGTGAGCTTCTTATCCATACCATGCATGTGGTAGTTCAATATGAACTGACCATACACACTAGGAAGAGTGTTCAGAATTATATCCGTAGTGAACTCTTCGCTAATGGGGTAGCCAAGCCTTTCTAGAGACTGCACGTAACCAACCATCTTGATCACATGCGGACTCAGTGGATCACCATCCTTAAGCTTACAACTCAACAAAGCTTGAGAGACTTGATATCTCTCGGTCTTTGCTGAGCTTGGAACATACTTTTGAGGCTTTCGATCATATCGTAGGCCTCAACGTTTTCGAACTACTGCTGCAAGTCCGGTTCCATGTGAGCAAGAATAAGACAACTAATTTCTGTAGACTCATCACATGTTCTATGATAGGCATTGGTTGCTGCGAACTTGCATTCTCATCCGGCACATCTGGAAGTGGGTTGTCTAGAACATGGTCCCTTTTTTCTTGTTTGAGAACTATTCTTAGATTACGATACCAATTGGTGAAGTTTGTCCCATTAAGTTTATCTTTCTCTAGAATGGTCCTCAAAGAAAAACTGGATAACTGAGGGAGACTGCTACTAGGTGCCATTATCTACAACAGAAATATGCAAAACACTTAAGACAAGTATTCATAAAAGAGCAGGCGTATTAAATTTTTTAATACTTATGCTCCCACTAGAACCAACATCCCTCCGATGGTTGCTTAGTGATTCAGGGCCTTAAATAAGCAAGCCGACTAGTGAGCTTTAGCATCACCGCTAGTCATCAAGTGATCTAGGTAGGTAACTCCTTGCCAATCGTATCTCATGCGACTCTTGTTGGTCTGGTGGCATCTCATGCCCCAGCTCCCGACCGCCCTCTCCCCGAGTCCCACAACCGTTGTGATAGACCCGTCTAGCTTACCATGTGCTTCCGTTGTAAGAGTCCGACTCGAACCCATCTAGTCGAAGAGAATTGGTAGCACCTCAATTTTATGAGCCCACTACCAAGAATGTCCGACTTGTGATGTTGCTGCACCGGCAGGGAGACCGACTAGACCTTCTTTGAGGGATTAAAGTTTTACCAACTATCTCATAGAGGTAAAACTAGAAACATAACAATCACACAAAATAATCCAATTATAATGTGAAATGGTATGGCTTCCTTCATGGCGATCTCCATCTCCATGAACCTGTTCGTCATTCCTTTGGCTGAAGTGTCCTTCAAGTCCTCCAAACATGCTACACTAGCACTAAGGAGTATACAAGAAGATGGCATCTCATGCCGACACGCAGGTCGTTATACAATAACAGTGACAGCACTTTGGCTCCAGCCGGCTGACAAACCCGTGATACACAGATCACATATGGATTACACACATCACATGCATATAAGCCATACCATTCACAACTTCCTGCAAAAACAAGTTATGCATAGATATGATATCTACCGGCGTTGTGAACCTCGTAATGACATCTAATGTGCTACGACAGGACGTTGTGAACCTCGTAATGACATCTAATCTGCATTCCGAACCATGGATTCCGTCATTGGATAAAACACTTTTACCCAAATCTGATCCCTATGCAGATCTGACCAATCTCATTGATCATCCGCACCTGATCTTCCATGCACCCCCGAGTGCGATTGATCCAATCAATCTTGCACAAAACCGATCTATCTCATAGATCGACCACCGAAACCCTAAGTGGATCTCATCCACCACCTCGTGCATATCAAATATGCACAAATCTAGAGCCTAAAACCAGAAGCTTTTGCTCTAGTACCACTGCTGGGCCACGCAGAGATAACCAAAAAGAATTCCCTAACGCGGAACTGCCAAGATCCAGCTCAGGTTATAGGCCACGAGATTACCGCAAGATGCACAGATGCGGAAGTTGATGTAGCGCGTGGAAGCAGTGCCGAACGATCCCCTAACAGCCCTTCCAAATCCCACGAACTCCTTCGTTAGATCTGCACGAGCTTCCCTGTCTCCAGTGCCGCACGTGCAACGCCTCTACTGGTATCCACACATACAGGAAGGAGCTTCGGACAAAGGATTGATAGATCTTGTCTAGTCCGAAATGGAAGTGGAGAAAGTGATGGCTAGGTCAGGGACTATCCCTTGTCACTCCACTTATACACTCCTAGCTGGGCTCAACTCTTGAGACCCATCTAAGCCGTATTCCAATCTCCATATGGATCTAATCCATATGGGCTCCTTACCCTTAAGTGTGTGACCCTGTAGGTTCACGTACACCTGGACACGACATGAGCTACTCCTCCAAGTATCCCGTCATGGCTTTGAGTCCAACTCACTTCCATGAACACTCGGACTCAAGTCGATAGATGGTAGTGACCTCTAGCAAGACGTGCCAACTCCCAAGTGCCGCAAAGTCCGAAGACGAACCTTCAATGTGACTTTCGTCCAAGTCCCTTTGCCTCACGATATATCTGTTAAGCTATAGGCGAGTAGTTGCCATCCCTTAAATAGCTTAACTCTCTTCTCGTACCATGATATGTGATTCACTGGACTAACTCTTAGTCCGAATCCTCAGTTAACACTTAACTGAGTAGCGCATGGCCATGCTTCCGAATCATATCACACGAGAGGGCCCAGAGAATATCTCTCCATTACGAGGGGCAAATCCCATCTTGGTAATCCACGTCATGCAGCTTGCTTCACAACCAACCCAAACTCTATCTTTATAACTACCCATTTACGGAACAACGTTTGATAGAACCTAAGTTGGCGATCCACAACTCGGATCATGCAATTACCTCAGGTCGAAGGATTCCATTGCTTGAGACTGCAAATGACAACATGCTCGTTGCATCTCAACTGTGGGTCAGTCCGACTCGCTAAACTCTTTAGCCGAATCAGTGTAAGTCGGAATAACATCTCCATGCCCATGACAAGTGGAACCGTGTCATCAGCCGACTTGCACATTGGTCTAAGTTGTGTGCACATCACAACCTCAACGACCAAGGACAATATAATATGAACAATCATGAATACATAATTCCTCAACTTAATCACGTATTCAGTGATATATATCTGATGTTCATATAGGGGCAACTTTACTTTATTAATACTTTGGGAAATATCATCAACCATGATTGCCTCTAGGGCATATTCCCAACACCCACAATGTATAGCCAAATCTAGTTCCAAAATAGATATTTGGCTTTCTGAACTAGTTCCATACGTTGCAGAGTTAGTTCGAAATCTGAGAAACTAGGGAATTAGAGCAACTCCATGCGCCGATGCCAAATTCCAAGTACTACTCTATCTGATCATGTGGCAGTGCACTGCTTCTCTCTCGTGCGATGGGGAGAGAGAACACCCTTTACTATGTGTTTTGTCCACACTTTGGAGTACTTTTCATATGATTTCTTGGACTAACCTATTAACAAGAGCCACAGTGGCAGCTGCTTGTTTTCTGCTGTTTTTGGTTCCAGGAAAGTTAGAAAATGAATATTCTCGGAATTGGGTGGGACAAAAGCCAAAGTGCCTATTTTTCCGGAAGTCATAAGATTCCAGAATACGAGACGGAGAGAGGCCAGAGGCTGGCCACACCACCTGGCCACGCGGCCAGGCTGGGCCCACGCCAGGGGGTGGTGTGGTGGCCCCTAGCACCCCCTCGGCCTCCCCTTCCGACTATAAGATGCCATCGGGACGAAAACCCTAAGCCCGATCAAAAATCCACGAAAGAGTCTGTAGCCGCCGTCATCTCCATCCCTAGATCGGGAGGGATCTGAAGCTCTTCCCGGCACCCTGCCGAAGAGGGGAATTCACCCTGGAGGCCTTCTTCATCACAATGCAAGCCTCCGGTGTGATGCGTGAGTAGTTCATCCTTGGACTACGGATCCATGTAGTAGCTAGATGGCTGGTTCTCCTCCTTTCTGCTTTCATGTTTAGATCTTGTGAGCTCCGTTCATGATCAAGATCATCTATTTGTAATTCTGCATGTTGTGTTTGCGGGGATCCAATGGATATTGAGATGCTATTTTAGATTGATTATTGATTCTATCATGTCTTTGTTATTTGTGCTCTTGCATGCTTTCCGTTGTTAGTAGCTATCTTGGCCAAGTAGATGCTAGCAAATCCAAGTGTTAGTATTTATGCTCGATAGTGGGTTCATGCCTCTGGTAATCTAGGGAAGTGACGGAAATCTCTAAGGTACTAGATGTGCTATTGCTACTAGGGAGAAAACAACGATCCTTTGTTCATAGAACAATCGTATTGTTTAATTTACACGCAATTCGTAAAGCAATAATCTGTTGCTTGCAACTTAATACTGGAGGGGGGTTCGGATGATAACCTGAAGGTGGATTATTAGTCATAGATGCAGTTGGATGGCGGTCTATGTATAATGTTGTAATGCCCAATCAAGTCTCAAAGGAGTCAAGATGATTAGTATATGCATATATTGCTTTCTCGATGTTTGTCAATTGCCCCGCTGTAATTTGTTCACCAGCATGTTATCTATCTTAAGGAGAGCCACCTCTACTGAACTATGGATCTCGGTCCTTGTCTTTTACATTCAATCTACAATCTTTTACTGCCTTGTGTTTACTTTCTGCAAATTATCACTTCTTTCCATTCAATACGTTTAATCCCTTGTTTTCCGCAAAACACGGTGAGATTGACAACCTCATCGCAAGTTGGGGACAAAGTTCTGTGGTTGTGTTGTGCAGGTCTCCATGTTGCTACTAGGACCGGTAGTGCGCCCTGTCAAGGCTCAGCTAGCAACACCTTTGGGGTGTTTCCTTGCTCCTACTGGTTCGATTAAACCTTGGTTTCATAACCGACGGAAACTTGCTGCTGTGCTCATCATACCTTCCTCTTGGGGTTCCCAACGAGCTCTACATCATCATCGCTCCAGCATTTTTCTGGCGCCGACACTAAGCCATCATCAGGCCAGTCACAGTCTCCTCCAAATTAACTACTCCGACCGTCTAGACTTCTACTGGTACTAGGGAGTAGGGAGTCGGCGGGTCACTATCTCCTCGAAATGCAGCTGAGGAGCACACACTCGTGTTAATTAATCTAGCTTTTCCCCCTTGCCTATTCCCCCACCCCCTCCAGGGCGTCTTCCCCTTCTCTTCCTGGCGCTTCCCCTTCCGCACCATGCGCCGCCGCTGCCGCCATATGCCGCTTTCAGATTCTCTTCCTCGTCTCACTTAGGAAGTTTCCTCCCTCGATTCCCCCTCTCTTCCGAAACCCCAATCAATGAAATACAGACGTTGGCTTGCGATGGCGTCAGCGAGCAAGAATAGTGAGCATGATTCTGAGCTTTTTCACGACGTGTTTACCGAGGCCCCTTTGAAGAACTCATAACCTGATGCGACGTCATCACCGCCGCCAGCCTAATCGATTCATCCAAACTTTTTCTTGAATCTGCGAAAGCTAGTGCAACTCTAGATGCTTCAATGCCATTTGGCCTCCCATGTGTTCTTCATTCCCCCCTGACCAAGGGACCGCTAGATTTATTGCATTACTTCAAAATTGATAGCCTCCCGTGCAAGCTGTCACCGCTGGACAGGTTCTCTTTTGATGCTATGGTACCAGGCTATACTTCTGGGCAGTGGGTAGGCACCAATGGAGATTGGATTTCCATGGCTAGCTTCAGAGGGAAGTTGGAGCTTTGCAACATGTACACTCGTCGTAAGATTCCTCTCCCAGCATTGTCGTTCCAAGCAACCGACCGGCCAACCATTGTCGTTGTATTGGGAATGGCAGTACCTAAGAAGGTTAGATAAAGGTGTGGGGACTAAAAGGGAAGCTATCGACGGCGTCCGCAGACGGGATTGGATACAAGCGAGCGTAGCTGGACGCAGGAAGTACCCAGGTTCTGAGCCCTCGTGATGAGGTAAAACTCCTACTCCTACCGATCTGACTATGGGTGATATGCTAACTACAAGTGATCCTCGAGATGTATTCTCTAGCTACTGTCTTAAATGCACTGAGACCAACCCTTTCTACTGAGGCCTTGGCTCTCTTTATATAGGAAGAGAGGCAACGGTCTCACTGGCCAATCCGACTAGCGGGCCCCACAGGCGGGTCCCATCCGGCTGGTCATCTATAGTATCCGATACAATATGTCTCATCGGAGTATGAGCGGTATGACTATCGTAGGCACAGTGGACGCCGTGCTGTTCCTGCGTAATCCCCGCAAAGTATTCGGTATGGCCGGGTAGTTGCCAGTCTTGTCGTCGTACAGGGCGTACCGCGCACTGATCTGCATGTCATCCAGTCTCCTTGATTGGTTCCGACTATGCTGCCGTAGCCGGCTGCTTCTTGTCGATTCGGCTGTCATGCGATAGCCTGTCCGGGTTGCCTTGTCCGGCTGCATCTGGCCAGCCGGGCGCGATCCGACTGCCCTGTTTCTTGTCTGGTTGGGGTATCTAGGGATCATCCCCCCGACACTAGCCCCTGAGCGCGTGTGGATTCCGCCCTTAGGCGAAATGTGCGCGTGCTCCCTCTTTGTTTTGAATGTGTGACCGGCTACGCCTGGCGGTTGCGCTACCCATGACGTCAGTGCTGACGCCGACCACGCGCGCACGCGCCATCATTACTCTGCGGCGAGCAGCATAACATCTCGTCGCACGTCGCCTCGAGAAACTGCCGCCTGGCGCTTCGGTTCCCACTCCAGGATCTTCTGCGCACCCCGCGTCTGCACACAGGATCTGGGCGGCGGTTGGGGTGAGGGTCGCCTGGATAGGTGCCACGTGGCGCTGTGGACGGTTGCCCTTCCGGCCCTTTAAAGGGACGCCCCGGGGGAGGCAGTTCCTTTCCTCCGCTCCCCTGCTTCTAGTTGCCCTCTGCCCTTCTGCGCTCCTGCCCTCTGCGCCTTGCCGCTGCTGTCGTTGTAGCCCGCTACGCCGCCTGCTTATGGCCATTGGTGGTACGGGTCACCGCCAGTTGTCCGCCACCACACGCTCCGATGAACCAGAGATGGCTATCATCAGATTAAGGACAAGTACGCCATGAGGGGGTCCTCAAGGCGTGCGGAAGAGAGGGGTGTGAGGCATACGGTGTTCCGGGATGGTGAGCACACAAGTTTACCCAGGTTCGAATCCGCCAGCTTTGGACGGATCCTACTCCTGCTAGCATCTAGTAATACGGTAGAGCCGGAATATGGGTTACAAGGGTTTCGCCTGTGCGAGTTGAGATTGTAGACTATTGAGGTGTGTAGAGTGTTACCCTAAAGGCTCTCCCTAGGACGGCTTATATAGATATCCGGCCTAGGGTTTACATGAGAGATCTATCCGGCTACGACTAAGAGTCGGTTATAGAGTACATCTTGAACTACAAGTAACATTATGGGCCTAAGTCGGTAAGTCTTTTGGGCCTTCCCGTAGCTGGATTGGACTCCGTCTTTCTCCCTGACTGGGTCGCCCGTGAAGCAAAGCTCTAACCCGAAGTGGGCCACCCTGGTCAGTAAGAAACTGTGAGGATACCCGGAAAGTATATCCCCAACAGCAGCCCCCGGAGGCCTCCAAGATCCAAAGTCGGATTTATCATTGTCTAGCTTGATCTTCGGCTTGCAGAATCTTGAAGGGTTCCTGAAACTTCACAACAAAAAATACGATAAGTCAGACCTATCAAGAGGTTACTCAGATTTTCCAGCTTGATTTCAAACTAAGCTGGAACTTGGTTCCTAACGCCACCTGACACAAGTCATGGTCAAGTCATGTCATCTTACAGGCATTCCGTCAGCACGACCGTTGGTGGGTCCGCGGTTCGCGGAACCGAGGCGCCGTTTCAATGCGTGCATGGAGATCGAGGTGACGTAATCATCGCGTGGGTGCTTCCCAGTTCCTTCCACGACGCGTGGCGGTTACGCTGTAGCATTGGCACGAATCTTGGTGCAGTTAGGTGGATATAAGGGGTTAGGATTTTCTCCTGCTCCTTCCACCAGTCCTTTGCCTTTTCCTCTCCTCCCAATCTCCCTGCGCGCACAGAGCTCCCCCGTTCCTCCCCCACAGAACTCCCAGCGCTGCCCCTTTTAGGTCAACTGCTCGCCGGAGAAATGGCTTCATCTTCTTCCTCCGGCTTGGCGGCAGCGGCGGCGGCGGCGATGGCGGAAGCGGTGGCGGAGAAATAGAGCTTTCGCGGGCTCTGGATTTCTTGCGTGCTCAACAAGGAGGGCCTCAAGAACGTGGAGAAGGAGGGTCTTCTCGCCGCCGGCGACTAGCAGAGCGGCTTCGAGGAAACCATCCCCAACCCTTGCGACGGCGAGCAGGTCCACTTCGGCACCCACCTCGACAGAGGTTTGTCGTTTCCTTCCTCGGAGTTCTTCTCCAAGGTGATTGATCATTACGGAGTTCAACTCCATCATCCTCCTCCCAACTCTCTCTTAGAGATGAGCGCGTACGCTTCGTTGTGTGTGGGCTTTCTCGGCATTAGGCCGAGTTTGACTCTTTTCTGGTACTATTTTCATGTTCGGAGAAACTCCATTACTGCCGGTGTTCCTTACATCACCGGAACTATTAGTTTTTCGCTTAGACGCGAGCGCGCGTATCCCAAAATTCTAGCTAGTGACTCGGTCAAACAATGGCCAGCCACGTTTTTCTATCATAGGGATATTCCAGCTCCCAGCAAAGCCACTGCTTTGCCGGCTTTTGTTGACGGAGCTGCCATGGCCCAACCTTCTTGGGACGAGGCTGCTCCGGCTCTCTCCGACGATCTGATCCTCCCTAAGAGGCGGATCGAATACTTGATCAAACACAAGGGACTGAAGGGATCCGACTTGGTCCAATGCTGGGTCTCACGCCGGATCCAGCCCCTTCAGTACCATGGGGATCGACTGATGCACTCCATAACGTCATCCAAGAAAGACTCCCTCCACATCAGCCCCAAATCCTACACCACTCAAGGCTACATAAGCCAGATCAAGTGGCTGATCCGGGAGCGGATCGAGAGGAGAATCCCGGAGGTTTCTCTGGATATGCATACGGCGGAAAACCCCGTAGTGCTGGTAAGCTTCCATCAGTACACATTTTTTGTGTTTCAATCTTCGAGTTATACTGTAATACTGATATGTGTTCTTATTTTCAGCTTGCCGACCTCCCCGAGTCGGACCTTGCTCCGCTCGAAGGATATCCTCCTGAGTTTTCTCAGGAGACAGAGGTGGTCCCATTACCGGATCTTGCGCTCAAGAAGCGCAAAGCTCCGATAGTGGCTGTTGGCACAAAGGAGGTGCCTGTCGTGGAGAGGTAACTTTCAGTCACAACTTCCGCCTTTGTACTTTACTCAAATTTCTTTCCGAGATGTAATATTTCCGACTTTACTACATTCTCAGAGCAAAACCGTTCCTCAAGGGCAAGGGGAAGGGAACTTCTTCGAATCCCCTGCGACAGACGAAGCTCACCATAGCTTCCCCCGCCATGGCTCCTCCGACTCCTGCCCCTCAACCTTCTGCAACACCGGCGACCATTCCTTCCCCGGTCGTCGCAGAAGATCCGACTTCTTCAATGGAGCCCGCGATCCTTGAATCGCACACTGACGTCACCATGGGTGAGTCAGATATAGATAAGGGTGAACCCTCTTTGGGTAATGATCCCTCGGCAGAAACCTTCGCCGAAAACCTTATCAGCAATCCGGGACTTGCCAAGTTTGGTCTATCTCGGAAATCTGCTGAAGAAATCCAGCGGCTCGCCAGGCAATGCCTGGAGAAAAGTACTTTATCTGCCGAAGAAGAAGCGCAAGAAGCAGAGGACGTCAAGCACTCCAATCTTCTTGAACAAGTGCTTCTTCGCAACGAGAGGATCAGGTCCGAGCAGCTTCCAGCTGCTCCTGTGACCCCTCTGACTCTCGCTGAGAAGGTTGCCATTGAGGTGAACGCGAGTTTGGATAAACTCACTCGCGAACAATATGTAAGTCAGAATTCCAACTCATGTTTTTCCTTTATTTCATATCATATCCTCTAGCCCCCAAGCATGAAGTAGGATAAGTAATCCGGGTTTATGCTTCATTAGGATGCCAAAGAATGAACTAGTGTAGCCCCCAAGGCTCGTGCTGATATTAGCAAAAATATTAGCCCGAGTCTTTATTAGCTTTCTGACTTTGGGTATTCTGACTTATAGAAAGTATATTCCTATAACTAGGATTTACTGAAGAATGTCTGTGATAAGCGGAGAGAGATCAAGGCTCTCCGACTTAAAAATGCTGAACTTAAAGTTGCCAAGGATGAAGACGAAGGTAAACATTCCGAGACTCAAACCTTGTCTTTGTTTTTTCAATGTTGAATTTTTCTGAACATTTTTCTTTTTGACTTACAGCGTGGTGAAACAATCCTGAGCCATGATTGAAGAGGCCGAGAACCTCAAGACCTTGGTGGTGGAGAACAAGGAGCTTCGCCAAGAGCTGGACAAGCTCAAGGTGGATCATGAAAAGAGCATTGCTGAAATCCTTGAATCCTCCTCCATGGCCACTAATGAGCGTGATCACAAGATCGCTGCTCAAGATAAAACAATCTCGGACCTCAAGAATGAGCTTAGCAGAGAGAGGGACCTTTCCCAGGCGCTCCGGGCTGAACTCCAGAGTCTCCGTGAGGAGAAGACCAAAATTGGCGACGTCATTTTCGGTACGTTCCATCTGTCTGACTTATTTTTTTTCGACTTTTAAAAATGTCGGTTTTTTTCTTAACTTGTTTTGTGTATAGGTCCTCTGAACTTGACGGACTCTTCTTCCACCTAGCCCCGCACCCACCGGCTTACTAAGTCGGTGACCTGCTTCATGACTTCTGCCAATCCCTTGAGGACATTGGCGAAGCTCTCAAGATTCCGGACATGCACAGCATGTCGAATTTTCAGGTGCGAGACAAGGCAAAGGAGATGACGCAACTTGTTCGGGACTGAAACATGTCCTACCCGCAGATTGCGGCGCAGAACGCTCTCACCATGGTCATGAGACACCATGGAAACATGGAGATATGGCAAGTGACCAGAGGGTACTGCAAAGTAGATGAGGACGGCCTGGAGTAGGACCTTCAAGCCATCATGCATTCCTGCGCCGGATATGGATGTCACGTGGCTGACGTAACCAGCTACGAGACCCCTTTCTTCACCCGCGTGGATACTCCGCCTCCTCCTCCTCCAGAAGAATCCGCAGAAGTTTCCAACGATGAACGCACCACCTCGGATGCGGACATCTCGGAACGATACCAGGGTGGCGTAACCAGCGAGCCGACAGCTCCTTCATCTCCTCCTGCATCATAGATCAGAAAATTCTGTATTATTCCGGAAAAACATGATGCGTTTGTAAATATGCAATACTTTAACTTTGTTAGTGCTAAGATTTTGATCTATTCAGCACTTTTTGGCTTTGATTTTTTGTGTGTGCCTGAAATGTTTACACAAGCACTCGTATTTTTTCATCTATGCTTATCGTTTATCTGGCTTTCCGCCTTGTCCCTTTCGTGAGCCGGCTAAACCTTCCGCCGGAAACTTTGCCGAGCAACGGAGCTCAATTGCTAAACCAGTTTAAACTCGGAAACAAAGCCGGCTTCCAGTACCAACAATTCACTACTCGGAAAATGCCCGCATCCAGCAATCAGACAAATAACCAATGTAAAGACTCGAATTTTTAGAGTTATACCCGAAGGTAGCAATTTTAGAATCAGAAATCTAGACCAGAACGAACATGAGCATAAAGTACTTTCAAGCATTCTAGGATTTTTGACTATAACATGATCATTTGGAAATAAGATGGTACAAAACTTCTCAGAAAAACTTGAGGCAACCAAAACTTTTATTTCTCAAAGAACATATACATATATATGATTATAAAGAAGGATAAACTAAGAATAAAAGGGACGTAGGTGAGCAATATTGCACGATCTGTCTAACTCATCCGGATTTGTACTGCCTCCAGCTCTCTTTCTCTTCTTAGTACCAGGTCTTTCTTTGACTGGCCTCATGTCAGTTAAGTAGTATGATCCATTGTGCAATACTCGACTAACTAAAAAGGGCCCTTCCCATACTGGGGAAATTTTGTGCTTTCTTTGTTGCACAAGCCGGAGAACCAAATCACCTTTATTGAAAGATCGATTTCGGACTCTCTGGCTATGATACTTGCGTAACTGTTGCTGATAGGCTGTAGATCTCATTTCAACGACGTGAACTTCTTCGACTAAGTCGAGATCATGTTGTCGAGAAATCTCGGCATCCTCTTTGATATATGCGGCCACTCTAGGAGAAGTATGAATCAAATCACTAGGAAGAACTGCTTCTGCGCCATAGACCAAGAAGAAAGGTGTGTATCCTGTTGACCTGTTTGGAGTTGTTCGTAAACTCCAAATTACAGAGGGTAGTTCCTCTGCCCAAGCCCCCGCAGCACGTCATAGTGGTGCTTCGAGTCTTGGTTTTAGCCCGTGTAGGATTAAACCATTTGCTCTTTCGACTTGTCCGTTAGCCTGTGGATGTGCGACTGACACAACGTCAAGCCAGATATTTTGCTCGTTGCAGAATTCAGCCAATTCTCCCATAGAAAAGTTACTCCTGTTGTCCGTGATAATGCTATGCGGATAACCATACCGGATTATAACATCCTCGACAAATCTTTTGGTTGTTGCTCCATCACAACTAGTGATAGGTTTAGCCTCAATCCACTTGGTGAATTTATCCACCATCACTAAGAAGTGAGTAAATACACTTGGAGCTTGTTTAAATGGTCCTACCATATCAAGCCCCCAGACCGCAAAGGGCCATGTTATAGGTATTGTTCGCAGCTGATCAGCCGGAACATGAGCTTGCTTGGCGTACTTCTGGCAGCCTTTGCATGTCTTGACTAATCGTTCGGCATCTAACTGAGCTGTAAGCCAGAAAAATCCGTGTCTAAAAGCTTTTGCCACTAAAGATTTGGCTGCAGCGTGGTGACCACACTCGCCTTCGTGGATTTCTCTTAAGATTTCCACTCCTTCTTCTGGAGATACACAACGCTGAAAAACCCCAAAAACACTCCGTTTATGGAGCTCACCTTTAAAAATAGTATAGGCTTTTTCTCGTCGGATAATCTACCGGCTCAGCACCTCCTCTTCGGGTAATTTGCCATCTACTAAATAATCGAGGTAGGGTTGAGTCCAGCTAGGAATTACAGCCATAACTGCTATCAAAGGTGAGTCGGATTTGGTCGGATATTCCTCATCAACTCCCTTTATTGAGGGAACTTTGAGGTGCTCTAAAAAAGCGCCATTTGGGACCTCTTTCCGCGCAAAACCTATCCAAGATAGTGCGTCTGCTTCCTCATTTTCTGCTCGAGGGATGTGTTGAACTTCAAGCCCTTCGAACGATTTAGATAGATCATCCACGACAACTTTATATGCTGCCATGTGTTTATTTGCATTACAAATATCCGACACTTGCTGAGCCACAAGATCCGAATCTCCGTAACACATCAAACGTCAGATGCCAATATCCTTGGCAATCCGGATTCCATGCAGCAGTGCTTCATACTCGGCAATATTGTTTGTCGCTGTGAAGTGGATCTGCAACACGTATAAAAGTTTATCTCCTTGGCGTGATTTGAGCACCACGCCAGCCCCCGAGCCCCCTCGAGCCTTAGACCGATCGAAAAAGAGGGTCCAATATTCCGACTCAGGGAGGATCACGTTCTCCTTCATCTCTGTCCAATCAGCGACAAAGTCAGCAAGGATCTAGGATTTGATTGCTGTCCGAGGTTTATGCTCAATATCAAAAGGTGAAAGCTTTATGCCCCATTTGGTGACGCGTCCTGTGGCGTCACTGTTGTTGATTATATCTCTCATGGGAGTTGTTCTCACCACGGTAATTGGATGCTCTTGAAAGTAGTGTCGTAACTTACGAGATGCTAGAAAAACACCGTAAGCCAACTTTTGATAGTGCGGATACCGCTGTTTTGATTCTGTCAGGACCTCGCTAACAAAGTAAGTCGGACGCTGCACCAGGTGTTCCTGATTTTCCTCTAGTCTCTCCATCACCATGATGATACTAATGACCTTATTTGTCGCAGCAAGGTAGAGCAACATCGGTTCCTTAGGTTCTGGCACTGCAAGGATAGGAGCAGATGAGAGTACTCTCTTCAGATCTTGTAGTGCAGCTTCAGCTTCGTCAGTCCAAACAAAATCCTTGGTCTGTTTCAGGAGTTTGTATAATGGTGCGGCTCTTTCACCAAGCCGGCTTACAAATCGACTGACCACAACGATGCAACCAGTTAATCTTTGTACATCCTTTAGGCGAGTTGGCCTGGAAATATTGAGTATAGCCTTGGTTTTGTCTTGGTTCACCTCTATTCCTCTTTGAGACTCGATGAAACCTAACAATTTTCTGGCTAGTATTCCAAAGAAGCATTTCCTCGGGTTAAGCATGATGTTGTATTTTCGTAGATTGGCAAATGTCTCCTCCAAGTCAGAAATCAGTGTTTCCTTCTTTTTGGACATAACCGCGATATCATCCACATATGCATGTACATTGCGTCCAAGTTGGTCGTGGAGCCAACGCTGCATCGTGCGCTGGTACGTAGCTCCTGCGTTCTTCAGCCCAAAGGGCATCGTAACAAAACAGAAGGTTCCGAAAAGGGTTATGAATGAGGTTTTGACTTTGTCAGATTCCTTCATCCGATTGCTGATAGCCGGAATAAGCGTCGAGCAAATAGAGGAGTTCCGAGCCTGCCGTAGAATCAATAACTTGATCAATTCTAGGCAGAGCGAACGGATATTTTGGACAAGCCTTGTTCAAGGCAGTATAATCAACACACATCCTTAAATTAGTGGTGTCCTTTTTAGGGACCATTACAGGACTGGCCGACTACTCAGTGTGGATGACCTCTTCTATGAGTCCAGCTAAGTCGAGCCGCGCTAGTTCCTTAGCTATTGCCTTACGCTTTTCGTCGCCAAACCGTCGTAAGGACTGTTTGATGGGTTTAGCGTTTGGGTTTACATTTAGAGAGTGCTCCGCAAGTTCCCTAGGTACTCCAGTCATGTCAGATGGCTGCCATGCGGAGATATCTTGATTTGCTTGGAGGAACTTGACGAGCGCGCTTTCCTATGCGCTACCTAGGCCTACGCCTATTTGGGTCACCTTGGAGGGGTCATCATCCTTCAATGGCGCTTTCTTTGTCTCTTCTGATGCCTTGAACACCGGGTTTGGCTTTGTCACCTCCTTCTTCGTTGCGGGCATCTCGGACGGATCTATGCTCTTCTTGATCTCCTGGTACTCCTGGGCGTGCAGCACGGCTTCGGAAAAGGCGGCATTTCCATCCTCGCACTCTCGCGCTTTCTTCGGTCTCCCCTGATGGTGATCACCCCGTTGGGACCTGGAATTTTCATCATATTGTAAATGTAACACGGATGAGCCATAAAATCCCAGTAAGCTGGACGTCCGAATATAGCGTGGTATGCGCTCTTGAATGGGACCACTTCGAAGGAAAGTGCCTCCGTCCGATAATTCTTTGGAGTTCCAAAGGTAACATCCAAAGTAATCTCTCCCAGGGAATTAGCTTGTCTTCCTGGGACAACTCCGTGAAAGATCACAGAGCTATGGTTCAGCTGGGTCTCCGAGATCTTCATCTGGTGTAGCGTTTCGACATAGAGAATATTGATGCTGCTACCACTGTCCATGAGGGTCTTGGAGAAACCATAACCGTTAATAAGTGGGTTGACGATTAAGGCGTATTTTCCTCGCCTGTGCAACTTAGGTGGATGATCAGCGCGGTCAAATGTGATTGCCACTTCCGACCAGTCCAGATATTGAGGGACAGTCAGAATTGTTGCATTGAGCTCGTGGAGAACTGCTTTGTTGACCTTCGCTGGTTGAGATCCGAGGAAAGTGACGTAAGTGTCCTTCTTGGTGGGAAAAGTCTTCTTCCCTTCCGGCTTGGGATTTGAAGCATCAGCCTCCTCCATGTCGGAATCTTCCTTGGTCTCTTTGTCCTTTTCGGGATTTTTCTTTCCCTTCTTCCGCTTAGCTTTGTAGCCTGCGGTATCATCTCTTTTGATGTCATCATTGAAACGACATTCAGCGTTGGTGTGGGACGAGCCCCCATTGGCGTCTAGGTGATGCACACATGGGTTATTGGCAATGTCGGCCCAAGAGTAGGTTTTTCCTGGTTGCTGTTCTCCTCTACCTTGGACCCTTGAAGTCCCACGGCCACGCCCGCGGCCTCCGCCACATCCTCCTCGTCCTCTAGACCCGGAAACAGTAGTAACCACCACGGTTTCCATGTTGGGTTTTTCTTCCGAGGTATTTTTGCTCTTTTGAGCTTGTTGCTTTGGTTGTCTTGCCAACTGAGGCACAGCTAGGACGTTGAGTAATCCCTCTACATCATTGTCAGCATCTGCATACTTGCTCGTTGTTTCTATCATCTCTCCCAAATCAGTGACATTGTCACACTTCAAGCGGTGACGTAGTAGACCAATTGGGAGCCTTGCGATGAAATATTCAATCGCAGTTTGATTGTTTACTCCTTCACAGGATTTATTGGTGTCGATCCATCATCCGAGGTAATCCCGACAAGTTTCTCCGGCTTTCTGGGTGCAACGCTGTAGGTCTCCGACCGAACAGGGCCTCCAATAGGTGCCTTCGAAATTCCGAAAGAACGCACTTTGCATGTCATACCAGTTATGGATGGTGTTCTCCAGAAGTTCATTGAGCCATGATCGCACCGTCTTCCGCAACATAAGTGGGAGATATCAGGTTGCGACCAGGTTGTTTCCGCCTTTGGCGATGCAACAAGCTTGGAAAAAATCCTGTAGCCAAGTATCTGGCCAAGCAATGAGGTCGTAGGCTTGGAAGTGCCTTGAGATAGCAAATCCTTCCGGGAATCTTGTAGCTCTGATGCGTGGTCCGAAGCACTTTGGGCCCATGTAGATGTCATCGTTTTCATAGCGTCGCGCCTCTATGTTGGAATTGATCCTATGCCTTGCGTCGTTCGGGGATAGAGATCGTCCCGAATGCCGGCTATGACTGTGGTGCCTTGGAGCCGGACTTCGGCTTCTGCCACCACCTCCTCCGCCACGTCGTCCTCCTTGCCCCCCTTGGGAGCCGTTGTGATGACTGCTTGGTGGAGAGGGTGGGGCAGCTGAATTGTTTCCGGCTGGTCACCGGCCTCCGTCCGAAGCGTCATTATTTCGGTTCCAGGGAGGGTCTTCACTACGACGAGCCCCCTGCCGGCTTGTACTAGCACGGTTTCCGTCGTTCCTTCGTCCGTCATTCCCACCATGGTGAGGCTCAATCGGACGGCTTGTATGTCTAGGAGGTGGCATTTTTTGACGATCCTCCTCCCGACGTTTCTCTTTATCTTCTCCCCTTCGATCATTAGACTCTCGTCGGGGAGGGTTCCTCGGATTCAGTGCAGCGATGGCATCTTTTTCAGCCGTTGGAGCGACGTTGCTCCAGTTACGCGTAGTTCTGTAATGCTATCCTGATGATCCGGTTCTTGAATAATTATCTTCCCGGCGTTCGGGGCGATGATACTGCTCCCGGACGTGATGGGGTCTTACGTCAGCCCATGCCGGATCAGTGTGACATTGGTGGGAATCCGATACCAGTTTTTGACTTCCGGACAGGGCGACCTTTTGCTACTCCAGTCCTTTATTGAGTAGTTTGATACCCAAACAGATCTCCTCCGGTCCTCGATTAGCCGATAAAATTTCTCGGGCCGCCACGGTATTGTGTCTGGGGTTGGATATACCCAATCTCCTTTGCTATCTTTCCGTGGCTTCCCCATCTCATCCCCGAAAAGGACGACACGGACATGTGGGAATTGGTCGTCATTGGTGTGACGCTTTCGTGTCTTCTGATGCAACCGAGACATGTAGTCCTTTGTTGCCATGCGTTTCTTCTCCACCTCGATGTTTTTGGCTTCATCGAGGAGTTATTGACGATGCTCTTCTAGGGCTTGGGCCCTTTTGTCCAGCTCTTCAGCAGTAAGTTCTGCAGCTGTAGGGATAGGTGTGGTTAATGCAACATCGATGAGTTTACGAGCACCTTCGGTGATCATGTGTCCATCCACCGATTCTTCTTTTTTCGGCTCTTTTGGGATAAGTGCTCCATCCGAGTCTTCCTCGTATTCCTCGGCAATCACCTCCTCTGTCAGAAGGTCTTTTGCCGGGGTTTTGTTCTTCTTCTTTGCCTTCTTGGCAGCGCCGGTAGGAAAGACGACTTTGGGTCCATTTCCCGGAGTCAAGCTCTGATCGGTACTTTCGGACATCTGGACTTCGGGATTATCTCTGACATCCATGTCATCCTGCGCTTTGGGAGAGTGTTCCCCAGATCCTTCATCCATGGCTTCTCCTTCTTCTGCAGCTTTGGAGTTATACTCCTCTTCATATTCCGCGGAGAACTTTCGGAAATCTGCTGACGTCATCGATTCATCCGAGGATGCGGGAATGTCGGTGTTTGTTCCAATTGCCTCCAGCACAGAGTCGGTGTTTTCTACAACATCGGCAGAGCTGGATCCGGATCCCACGTATCCGATGAAGTGCGACGCGTGCTTCCTGAGGTACCTACGACTTTCGCGATGAGCCATGTCGAAACTTTTGATGGTCTCGAGGATTGCATCTGCGCTTTCGCCTTGCAGTATCATACGTCTTAGTGTGTACCTCAGGAAAGGCATGTCTGTCCCAGCGTCGTCAGAGCCGGAATCAGTGTCGTTGTTATGTTCCTCCTGAATTTCGACTTCCACGGGTGGGTCGATCTGGGATCCGGCTTCTCCAGGGAGGTCCACTCCAGATTCGACTTGGACCGCTAGGTCTTCTTCATGCTCGGATTTCTCCACTATCTCCGCAACTGGTGCGGGCTGGGTGGGATTAGGGTTTTCTGAGATCCGGAACTCTGCCGCCTCCGTGGACAAAGGGGACCCAGAAGATTCTTCTGCATCTATCATCACCGCTGGGGTGGGTTGGGCAGGTTCAGCGAAACCGATGTAAACATCGATCTCGCCAAAATACATGATTGTGTAGACAGTTACGGCCTCCCTAGCCGGAATCCAAGTCTCGTCGAGAAGATGAGAGGGACGTTGCTGGCGTAGAGGACGCGACCGATGGCGATAGTCTCGCCGATTCCAATTCTTGCAGATTCCGCTCGGAACGTAGATCTGAAGCTCACTTGCCCCATGGTGGGCTCCAACTGTCGTCGGATTGAGGACAAGTACGCCATGAGGGGGTCCTCGAGGCGTGCGGAAGAGAGGGGTGTGAGGCGTACGGTGTTCCAGGACGGTGAGCACACAAGTTTACCCAGCTTCGAATCCGCCGGCTTTGGACGGATCCTACTCCTGCTAGCAATCCAGTAATACGGCAGAGCCGGAGTATGGGTTACAAGGGTTTCTCCTGTGCGAGTTGAGATTGTAGACTATTGAGGTGTGTAGAGTGTTGCCCTATAGGCTCTCCCTAGGACGGCTTATATAGATATCCGGCCTAGGGTTTACATGAGAGATCTATCCGGCTACGACCAAGAGTCGGTTACAGAGTACATCTTGAACTACAAGTAACATTATGGGCCTAAGTCGGTAAGTCTTCTGGGCCTTTCCGTAGCCGGATTGGACTCCGTCTTTCTCCTTGACTGGGCCGCCCGTGAAGCAAAGCTCTAACCCGAAGTGGACCACCCTGGTCAGTGAGGAACTGTGAGGATACCCGGAAAGTATATCCCCAACAATGGCTGCTGAATGTGGAGCATGGTGCGGCTCCTCCGTCACGGAGGACCACATCCATAAGTACCGCGCCACCCGCGTCCTTCCGTCGGAGGAGGAAGTGGCAGTGCGGCTCACACCGGCGGGGGAGGAGTCGCCGCATCCGGCGGAGGGAGAGCGGGTAGTCTTCCTCTCGCACCTGGCACGCGGGTTCACGCTGCCGGTGCACCCGTTCTTCCTCACCTTCCTCGCCTTCTTCGACCTCTGCCTCCATCACCTCGGCGCCAACGCCATCGGCATGCTAGCGCATTTCATCACATTCTGCGAGGGCTACCTCGGGATCCAGCCGGATCTCGAGCTCTTCTGCCGGCTCTTCCGAGTCTGGCCGCAGGTGCAGTTCACGAAGGGCCGCTAGTCGTCTACGGAAGCGCCTCCATCTACTCCCACACGCAGATTGGCTACCCGAAGTTCCGGTTGCACGACAAGTACGACTGTGGCAGCAGTCGTACTTCTACATCAAGAACCTGACGGTTGTCGACCAGATCAACCTTCCTGCGTTCCAGGCTGTGGAGTCCAGCCGGTAGCATTGGGAGCTGAAGATCTATGGCGAGAAGGCGGAGTCGGACGTGATGCTAAAACGCATGCGCGCCCTCGTCACTGCCGGACTAACCGGCCTGGACATCACCCTCATCTGGATGTCCCGGCTGATGATGCCACTGCAGCAGCGAGCGCACAAGATGTGCTTCTACTCTGGCCGGCTGGACCCAACCCGGCTGTCGTGCCGCGATCCCTGCTACCACAACTTGAAGGAGTGGGTGTGGACGATCACCAAGGAGCGGCTGCCGGAAGGCTGGGCTTTCGGGCTAGCGCCCTATAGTCGGGACAACCGTGCGCCCCGGGTAAGCTCTTCCAGCTGAAGTTTATGTTTCTTTTTCTCTTTTTTTTGTCTTATCCGACTAATATTTTGCGTTTGGCAGATCTTTCCTTGCATCCTTCGTGAGGAGGGTGACGCCCCCCTCCAGACATTTGCGCCCGACTTGCCCGAGCCACGTGCTCGGCGATCTGGCGAGGAGTCGGACAGGGATGGGGATGCTTTCCCTAGTCGGAACGATGAACCAACCGTCGATCCCCACGCGGAGGTTGACGAGGAGGAGGAGGCTGCGTCGGCCCCTGAACCGGCACGGCGACTCGCGATGGACTGTGACTCCAGCCAGTCTGGCGCTGGTGGGAGCGGCTCCATCTGTTCCAGCGCCAGCCGGCCTGCCGCGGAGGAGCCGGACCAGCGCCCTTCCCCCAAGCCGCCTTGGCCGGAAGAAAGGGCTGCCTCCGGTTGTACAGGGGTAAGTTCTTCTCCGGGCGCTCTTACTATTTCTGGTTCTGTTGGTTGCCCTTGGCTTACTTGCCTCTTGTTTCCTTCTTTTCTTCTTCTGTCTCTTTAGCACGCTGGTCTCCTTTGGAGCCGCAAGCCTAGTGCGAGCGCCGACCGGGTCATTGCCTCGCGTGCCGGAATCCTCTGTGTCCGCCCCCTCTTCTTCCGAGGCGCCGCCTCTGCCGCCGCCTCTAGCCAAACCGGCTGCCGCAGCCGGAACAGAGGCCCCCCAGCCAGTCGGGGTGGCCCAGCCGGAAGCGGAGGGTTCTCAGCCGGGCGGCTCTTATGCAGGAACATGGGGGGCTGCAACCGGCAAGGAGCTCGTGGTTGTCAGCGATGACAACTCTGAGGACGAGCCGGGGGAGGAGTGGAGGCAGTGGCGGTTGTCGCGAAGGAGTCCTTGGCCGCCAACGCTCTGGATGACGATGCCTCCTCTGCTGCCTCGCTGAGAGATCTCACCGCCACCCTTGAACTGGCGGTGAAGGAGATCCGACTGCTGGAGGCCGCAGCCGGCGGGAACCGGTCCTAGAGTAAGTTTGCCTCAGCCGAAATCGTCTTTTTTTTTGCTAATAGCCAGTTTTGTCGCAGCCATCCTCGTGTCCGCTTAGCGCGAGGTCAATCGCTTGAAGAAAGCGAACGAACGGTTGAGCAAGTCCAACTCCACTCTGTGGCTGCAGAACAAGGATTGGCACGCGAAGGTGGACGGTCTGGAGGCCACCGTCAAGGAGCACGACGCCTTGCTCGCCAGCCGGATCGAAGCCTTCAACCTTCTCGAGGCCTAGAACAAGGACCAAGAGAAGGAGATCAAGCGGCTGGCGATGAAGGAGAAGGCCCTGGTGGAGGAGCTGATGCAAATCGATCACATGGCTAAGGTTAAGTTCCTTTTTCCATCTCCCTGTCTTTCCGGATCCGGTAGCGGATCTGACTATCTTTTTTCTAACAGCGTTTTATCCTGGCATAGACCTGCTGGCGTATAACCGGCTGTAGGAGACCTGGCCGAGATTGCAGCCGACAGCCCAGGAGTTCGTCGTCCTTCTTGGCGAGGAAGCTGCCAAGCTTCGTCAAGTGGCACATGCCATCTTCTCGTTTCTGTGGCCGGATGCTCCAGTTCCGGAGATGATGGGGCAGCTAGCTGCGAAGGTGGGGGAGGTGCCGGCTGCGGTGAACCGGCTGCGGGATCCTGGCGGCGCGAGCCGGAGCGGAGATGGCTCTGGCCCTCATGCTTTCCTGGTACAAGGACGCCCACGTCGAGAAGATCGATGGGGGCTTCCGCGCAGGTGCCGACCTTGCCGCCATCCGCCAGGCTCATCCGGAGCTCCGGGGCTCCGCCATCAAGATTGCCGACTACGTGGATCCCGACGAGGTGCTGACCGACTCGGAGTCCATTGGTACTCCGAATGCAGAAGCCCCGACGTAGCCGGCTGCGGGCGCCAGAACTGGGTCGAGCGCCGCGCCTCCTCCTCCGCCCGAGGCTACTGCCAGCCAAAGCGCTCCGCACAGAAAGGGACCTGCTGCCTAGTTATCGCCCCGGGATGCCGGGTGTATTTGTTTGTCTTGGTTTTTCTTGAAACTCATCTGCCTGTACCGGCTGCTTCTGGCGCCAGGTAAACTTGTGGGAGCTTCGCCTCCCCTCTTCCTTTTAATGTTAATTTTGAACTAGCTTGGTTTCCCTTCAACTTGTGTGCTTTTCCTATTCTTTCAATATTTCTCCGATTGACTTTATCTGGCTGACTTCGCTCGGCTACACGCCTTTAACCAGAGGAACTGCACCTCTAGTGGGGGCGCGCTAGCGCACCCACTGGGTGTAGCCCCAGAGATTCGTAGTAGCTGGTGTAGCCAGGTGCTTCGAATCTTCCTTCTTTTCCCAAATCCTCTAACTTTATCTGACTAAACGCGTCTTAGTAGATTGCTTTCGCTGGCTGGACACCGAAGTCGGGGGAACTATCATTCCAGTGGGGGCACGCGAGCGCACCTGCTGGGTGTAGCCCCCGAGATTCGGAGTAGCTGGCGTAGCCAGGTACTTCGAATCTTCCTCGTCTCCTCTTGCTCCTGCCCTTGCCCTCGCCTGGGCTCTAAACGCACGGCTAAATGCCTTTTAGCCGGTCGGGAAACTACAAGATTCCACTGGGGGCGCGCGAGCGCACCTAGTGGGTGTAGCCCCCGAGATTCGGAGCGCTTGATGAAGGCAAGGACTTCGAATCTTCTTCTCTTTTCTTCCTGAATTCTGACTCAACATAGTCGCACAAAAATATACATACACATACATTCTCATATGTTAATAGGTTAGTCTGCTAAGCTATAGCCGGGAGGCAGATTTTGTTTTTTGAAAACTAGCTCGCGCCTTTCTGGACACTTGGTCGCTTTCCCGTATGCTCTGCTGTTTTTGTTGCGTCCTTGCCGGGCAGCCGGGTTGCGGTCTGCAGCCGGAATCGAAGGGAGCTCACATTACATCACGCACGGTACTAACGACTTAGTAACCGGATTGTCTTAAGCTAGTTGCGATGCCAGGACGCCCGATCTGTCGCGTCTCCTCCCTGTTTTTCGTGTGGGATGCCTCAGGCTTTTGCTCTTGCTAGCCAGACAGCCGGGTTGCGGTCTGTAGCACAGATGAAGAGTGGGCCTCTAACATCGTCGCACACTACTCAGTTGGTTTGTTGACTTAGCAGGTCGGGCCAGCCGGCAAGCCCCTGGGTAGGGGTTGCCGGAGCCAGAAAATCAGAACTGGAAAACAGATGCAAACACATTTCTAGCAAGGAGCGCCCGAGCATCTCGTAGGGGTCCGCATTTTCATTCATAGGGTTTGTGGGATACATACACTGTCTGGTGACTAGGAGTAAAACGGGCGCAGCAAGGCCGCGTTCTAGGGACGCTCGGTCTCCTCGTCCGATTTGTCCATCTAATTCTTGCATGGCTGCAGCATGTTGATGAGGTAGTAGGAGTCATTGGGCAGCGCCCGGCTGACGATGACGGGACCCTCCCAGGGTGGCGATAGCTTGTGCATGCCCTTCGTGTCCTGTATCAGCCAGAGGACCAGGTCGCCCTCGCGGAATGCGACTGGGCAGATCCGTCCTGAATGGTAGTGGCGTAGTCCCTGTTGGTACAGGGCCGACCTGGACAGTGCCAACTCGCGGGACTCCTCGAGGAGGTCCACACCATCCTCCCGTGCCTCTTAGTTGGCCTTTTCATCTTAAAGGAGCTTGCACGGGGAGTCGAATTTGATATCCGTGGAGAGGACGGCTTCCGATCCGTAGATCAGGAAGAACGGAGTGTAGCCGGTTGATCTATTCGGCGTGGTGCGGAGGCTCCATAGCACGGTCGGAAGCTCCTCGATCCATCATCCGGGTGACCGCTCCAACGGCTAGATGAGGCGCGGCTTGATGTCGGCTAGCACTAAGCCGTTTGCCCTTTCGACTTGCCCGTTGGACTGCGGGTGCGCGACGGAGGTGAGGTCCAGGAGGATGCCCTTGTTGCTGCAGAATCGGGCGAAGGCCCCCTTGGCGAAGTTCGTGCCATTGTCGGTGATGATGTTGTTGGGGTAGCCGAACCGATTGATGATGTCGGTGAAGAAAGTGACGATCGTTGCTCCATCCATCTTCCGGATGGGCTTTGCCTCGATCCACTTTGTAAATTTCTCCACCGCCACTAGCAGATGGGTCATGCCTGCACGCTCGCTTGAAGGGTCCGACCATGTCGAGGCCCCAAACCGCGAAAGGCTAGGTAATCGGTATGGTCTTCAGCACCGAAGTCGGCATGTGCCTGAGCTGCCCGAAGCGCTAGCACCCATTTCATGCACGAACTAGCTGTTTAGCATCCTCGAGGGCGGTGGGCCAATAGAAACCGTGGCGAAATGCCTTGGCGACTATCGCCCTTGACAAAGCGTGGTGCCTGCACTCGCCCTGATGTATGTCCTTGAGTAGCCGGTAGCCCGTGTCCACATCGACACACCTTTGGAAGATGTCGGATACGCTGCGCTTGTACAGTTCATTGTTGATGATGGCGTACGTGTGCGCGCGGTGCCGGACTTGCCTGGCCTCCACCTCGTCATCTAGGAGCTCCCTGTTGGCGGTGTAGTTCATGAAGGGTTGTGCCCAGGATGGCACTTCCCGGATGACAAGGATGCTCCCGCTCTCCGGTTGATGATCGTCGGGGGGTCGTCCGGATGAGGTACCCGGGATGGCAGCCCCCGAGCCGCTTGACGAGCCGGCAGCCCTCGAGTCTTGCGAACCGGAGGGCACTGCCTTGCCGGAGTTGGTGCGGGTCTTCTTCTTTGGAGGCTCTGTCGGCTCTGCTTCTGCCGCCCCGTCAGCCGGAGCGCTCCCTGCCCATATGATGGAATCCGACTCGGGTGACGGGTTGATGGAGGGCTTGCGCAGGTGCTCAAAGGAGACCCCGGGTGGGATCGCCTGCCTGGTGGATCCGATTCGAGCGAGCAAATCGGCTGCCTCGTTATTGATGCGGGGGATGTGATGGAATTCACATCTGTCGAAGGAGGCACTGTGCTTCTGTATGTGGAACCGGTAGAGGGCCATGTTTGCATCTCGGGCATCCCATTATCCGGATACTTGCCGCACCACCAGATCTGAATCGCCGAAGCAGAGGATCCAGTTGACACCAATCTCCTTGGCTAGTCGGAGTCCATGCACCAGTGCCTCATATTCGACTACATTGTTGGAAGCCCTGAAGTGGATTTGCAGTACGTACTCCAGCCGGTCTCCCTTGGGAGAGGTGAGCACGATGCCGGCTCCCAAGCCCCCGAGCATCTTCGACCCGTCGAAGTGCATCTTCCAGTGGTCCGAATCCGGAACCGGTGGGAGATACTGGGTCTCGGCCCAGTCGGCGAGGAAGTCCGCCAACACCTGCGACTTGATCGTGAGCCGGGGCTCGTACTGGATGGAGTAGGCTGCGAGCTTGATGGCCCACTTGGCGACTCGGCCGGTGGCGTCCTTATTGCCGATGATTTCCGAAAAGGGTGCGGTGCACATGACCTTAATCAGATGTTCCTGGAAGTAGTTCTTGAGCTTCTTGCATGCCAGGTACACGCCGTAGCACATCTTCTGGTAGTGAGGGTAGTTCTGCTTGGAGAGGGAGAGGACCTCGCTGAGGTAGTAGACATGCCTCTGAACTGGCTAAGCCTTGCCTTCCTCGGGGAGCTCCACCACCAGGACGATGCTGATGCCCCGGCTGATGGCTGCTATATAGAGCAACATCGGCTCCTTGCTAGCCGGCGTGGCTAGGACCGACGCTGTGGACAGCATGCGCTTGAGGTCATGAAATGCGGCGTCGGCTATCGAAGTCCAGGAGAACTTGTCCGTCTTCTTCATTAGCTGGTATAACGGGAGTGCCTTCTCTCCCAACCGGCTGACGAAACGACTGAGGGAGGCTAGGCATCCGGTGAACTTTTGGACTCCAAGCAGGCTCCTGGGCGGCTGCATCCTCTCGATGCCCGTGATCTTCTCCGGATTTGCCTCGATACCTCGTTGTGATACAAGGAAACCGAGTAGCTGACCAGATGGCACTCCGAAGACGCACTTCTCCGGGTTCAGCTTCATCTGGTACTGGCGGAGGTTGCCAAATGTCTCTCCTAGATCTTCGAGGAGGGTGCGCTTCTCCTTGGTCTTGATGACCACATCGTCCACATAGGCGTGCACATTTCGGCCTATCTGCGAGTGCAAGCACTTCTGCATGCAGCGCTGATAGGTAGCGCCTACATTCCTCAGACCGAAAGGCATGGTCACATAGCAGAAAGCCCCGTAGGGGTGATAAATGATGTCTTAATCTGATTAGCCGGGTTTAACCGGATCTGATTATAACCGGAATAGCAATCTAAAAAAGACAACAAATCATAGTCGGCCGTGGAATCGATGACTTGATCTATATGGGGCAATGCGAAGGGGTCTTTCGGGCCCGCCTTGTTCAGGCTGCTGTAGTCGATACACATGCGCCAGGTCTTGTTCTTCTTAAGCACCAGGACTGGGTTCGCCAGCCAGTCCGGGTGGTACACTTCCATGATGAACCCAGCTGCAAGGAGCCGGGTGATATCGTCATCGATAATCTTTCTCTTCTCCTCCGCGAACCGGCGCAGAGGTTGCTTAACCGGTTTGGCATCGGGCCGCACATGAAGTGAGTGCTCGGCGAACTCCCTCGGTACACCTGGCATGTTCTTGGGTGACCATGCAAAGATGTCCCGATTCTCATGGAGGAAGAAGACGAGTGTGCCTTCCTATTTGCTATCCAAGTTGGCACCGATGGTGACGAACTTGGTCGGGTCGGAGGGGTCGAGCAGGATCATCTTTGTCTCCTTTGGCGGCTGGAAAGCTCCTTCTCCAGCCGGTTTGCTGCTAGCCGGTGTGTCTTGCTGGGCCATGGCCACGTTGCTCATGATCACGCGCTTCTCCTCAGCTATGATGAGGGCCTCTTCCAGTTTGGAACCGGCTGAGGCGCACTCCATCGACCGCCTGAAGCAGCCGGCGACGATGATCATGCCGTTCGGTCCCGGCATTTTCGTCTTGAGGTATGCGTAGTGGGTGACGGCCATGAACTTGGCAAGGGCGGGGTGCCCGAGGAGAGCATGGTAGGAGCTCGTCAGGTTTACCACCTCCAACCGGATCGGTTGGCGACGGAAGTTCTCCTCGGTCCCAAAGATGACGTCCAGCTGGATTTTACCCAGTGGGGCGCAAGCTGGCCCCGGCAGCACACCGTGGAACGTTGTGGTAGTCGGGCGCAGGTCGTATTCGCGAATGCCCAGCTTCTCCAGTGCAGACCGGTAGAGGAGGTTGAGGCTGCTGCCTTCGTCGATGAGGACGCGAGAGAAACAGCAGGTACGTGCGTTGGAGACGATGAGGGGGTCAAGCACCATGGCGTAGCCCCCGGGAGTCGGCAGCTGCTCCGACTGGTCCTCCCGGCTCCAGGTGATGGGGGTTTCCGACTAGTTCAGGTACTGGGGGACCAGAGAGACGATGGCATTGACCTCCTTGGAGCGTTGCCTGCGGCTGTGCTTGTCGTCCAGCTCCATCTCGAAGATGTGGTAGGCGGCGTGCGGCTGGGGGTAGCCATTGTTGTTGTTGCCGCCGTTACCATCATTGCCAGCTCCCCTAGCCGGTGGTGGTGGTCCACCAGGAGGGTGCGGGGGGAGACGTGGCTGGCTACCCTGGTCTTTTAGCTGGCGGGTCCAGCTGCAATTCCGGGTGGTATGCATAGCCGGTTTGAAGGGACCACTGTGCCACGTGCACGGGCTATCAAATATCTGGTCGAAGCTGAGCCATGGCTTCTGCCTCCTTGCATCATTAGCCGGCACATCGGGCGCCCCTTCCACGGCATTGACCTGCCGCGCGTGGTAGCGGGGCTTCTATTGTCCGGCTTGGCGGTCCCCATGGAACCGGTTGTCGTTGCCGTGGCGTCTAGAGGATCCGGCTTCTCCAGCCGGATTGCTCGGACGGTTGCGAGCCGGCTCCGTAGGAGTCAGACGTCCGTCAGCATTTACTCGGAGGGGTTTCTTCATGGCGGCATCCGCCGTGGCATACTGGTCCGCAACCTTCATGAGCTCCACCATGGTTTTCGGCTCGTCACAAAGTAGCCGGTGGCGAAGCATGGTGCCTTCTCGGCAACCCTCGATGAAGAAGCTGATGGCCTGGCTCTCCAGGATGCCCTCGCAAGTGTTGCGCAGCTCCGCCCACTTGGCGAGGTACTCGTGGTCGGTCTTGCGGTCACCCTGGACACACAAGGCCAGGTCGCGTGGGCGTCCCGGACGCTTGTACGTGCCACTGAAGTTGCGGACGAACACCTTCTCGAAGTCCGGACAGGCGTTGATGCTGTTGGGCGCAAGGCTGTTGAGCCATGTCCTTGCCGACCCGGTTAACATAAGAGGGATGTAGCGCACGGCTGTGCGCTTGTTCCCATGGGCGATGTCGACTGCCGTAGCATAGTCGGTCTGCCAGTCTTTCGGCTTCATACTGCTGTCGTACTTGGGGGTGTCCCTGGGTAGGGTGAACTTATCCGGAAATGGCTCGTTCCGGATGCGGGGTCCGAAACAAACCGGGCTGGTAGAGTCTTCTTCTTCCGTGACGCGCGCTTGAGCGAGGAGCTCGATGCAGTTGTGAGCATCCGGACGATCCGGGTTGGTTGCTCCCACCCGGCCCGAGAGACGGGAACCGGCGGGTCTTGGTGCTCCAGTTGGTGGAGGGGGAGGCGGTGGGTTGCCGTTCACCGTTTCCTCCTGGCGCGGCTGGCCCTTGTTGCCAGAGCTGTGACGCCTGCTGCGGGCCTTAGCCGGCTGAGGGGAGGATGCATGTTGGGTGTCGCGGGGCGCGCCCTTGGTGTTGACAGGCAGCTTGCTCCCCCTGGAGTAGCTGGGGTCCTCCTGCATCTGCCGGTTGGCATCAGCCTGCTCATCCGCGATGCGGAGGAGCTCCTGCACGCGAGCGTGCTGGCGGGCTCGCTCCTCGCCCTCCTGATTGGGCAGTTCTTCTACCACAGCTCGCGCTGGGCGCAGGTTCTTGATGTGCGTGTTGTAGGTGGGCTGGATGAGGGCGGGTGCGGGATCCGGCTCCCCATCCTTTTCCATCCTTCCGGCCAGCTCGCCACCTCGGCGCCGCACCTGGCCGCGCCGGCTTGGCTCCGCGGTAGCCGGAGTGAAGCCATGCGCACGGTCGTACTCACGCCGGGTGATCTCGAGTTGCTTGCGAGTTGCCGCCAGCTCCATGGCCTCATGGAGGAGGATCTGTCTCTCCGTGGCGAAGTTGGCTTCCACTTCCTCCGGGTTGTCCCCGAGGTTAACCGGCGTCATGAGCCGATCAATGGCATCCTCCACCGGGTTCCGGGGCTGCGGGGACACGGAGGTCCCGCCTTTGTCCGCGCCCCGCTCCCGCGGTTGGCGGGGGTGGGAACTGGAGCCAGCCATCATGACCTCCACGCCGCAGGAAGCGATGGAGGCGCTACCGCTTGGATGCGGTAGCTCCACGATTGAGACGATCTCCCTAGGGAAACGCTCCGGAACGGTGGTGTTTTTGACGTAGACGGGGAGGTCACCGAAGAGTAGGATGGAGCCGTTCACCGGGAAGGAGGTTCCGGCGAAGCAGGAGGCGTTGTTGATGACGCAGTCGAACTTGCCGAGCGTGAGCACCAGGCTAGAGGCCACGCGCTCACCGGCTGAAGTGTGGGGTCCCGTGCGGAACGTGACTCCGGTCGAAGCCATCTACCCCTTGGTGGGCGCCAATTGTCATTGTATTGGGAACGGCAGTACCTAAGAAGGTTAGATAGAGGTGTGGGGACTAGCAGGGAAGCTATCGACGGCGTCCGCAGGCGGGATTGGATACAAGCGAGCGTAGCTAGACGCGGGAAGTACCCAGGTTCGGAGCCCTCATGATGAGGTAAAACTCCTACTCCTGCCGATCTGACTATGGGTGATATGCGAACTACAAGTGCTCCTCGAGCTGTATTCTCTAGCTACTGTCTTAAATGCACTAAGACCAACCCTTTCTACTGAGGCCTTGCCTCTCCTTATATAGGTAGAGAGGCAACGGTCTCACTGGCCAATCCGACTGGCGGGCCCCACAGGCGGGTCCTAGCCGGCTGGTCATCTACAGTATCCACTACAATATGTCCCATCGGAGTATGAGTGGTATGGCTATCGTAGGCACGGTGGACGCCGTGCGAGCCCGTCGTCAGCATCGGGCGACTGTTCCTGCATCATCCCCGCAAAGTCTTCTGTACGGCCGGGTAGTTCCCAGTCTTGTCGTCATACAGGGCGTACCGCACACTGATCTGCATGTCGTCCTGTCTCCTTGATTTGTTCCGACTATGCTGTTGTAGCCGGCTGCTTCTTGCCGATCCGGATGTCATGCGATAGCCTGCCCGGCTTGCCTTGTCCGGATGCATCTGGCCAGCCGAACATGATTCGACTGCCCTGTTTCTTGTCCGGTTGGGGTATCTAGGGATCATCCCCCGACAACCATGTTCTTGTTGGATAATGATCTTCCAGCTGTAATTCAGAAGATTGCTATTTGCCAAGTTCCCACAACTGCTGGGAGATATAAAGATTTCTCGCTTGTTGCAGTCTTCAACATCAGAATTGCCATCCTCAGGGCGGTGATGATGGATGGACAGTTCTTCCACTTCCTCTTAACCACACCCTGAGCCTTACAGTTACAATGATGGAATTACCCATGACAGACTGGTGTTCGCCACAGCTCTGTATGGCAATGTTCATGTTTGGGATCCTCTGCATCCTGATAATTATTCCTTCATATGTAGTGTAGTAGCTTAATTACTCATGTGCCCAAGCTATTGTACTGAATTGACATAGGGAGTGTTTCGTTTAAATGAAAATACGAGTAGTTATTCTAGACTCTATGAACTGTACGAATCATAGTTTTTCCATAGGATTTTTTCTTATAGAAGTCATTTGATTCATCGGATTGAATTATGCACAGTATATTTTTCCGGATGTCTTTAATTCATTCGATAGGAATTTAAGATATACTTAAAGCTCCTGAAAAGAATCCATTCAATGGTTTTTCCATGCAATGTAATCCAACACAACCGCAATTCTGCAGGAGTATAAATGGACATGCAAACGTAAAATCATGTGTCTTTCCTATCCTATGTTTTCTGCATTTGCACGGGTTTTTGGCAAGTTCCTGCAAATGAACCGGTCAATTATCTTTGCCTTTTTAGACAAAACGAGCTAAAAATTGCCCCTCTTG
This sequence comes from Avena eriantha, assembly GCA_910589775.1. Classification (NCBI taxonomy): domain Eukaryota; kingdom Viridiplantae; phylum Streptophyta; class Magnoliopsida; order Poales; family Poaceae; genus Avena; species Avena eriantha. The sequence continues at coordinate 285,122,277 of OU342743.1, read as the reverse complement.
TTCAAAAAAATAGATGAGTCCGTTCTCTAGGAAATTTCCCTATTATATAATGCTTTGTTTCCTTTGTACGATTCTAGGCTGTAGTTGTTTTCCTATGTTCGAGCTACTTTGCATGCAGTTCAATTGGAAGGAATTTTTTTAGTAGGATTCACTATATCATGCTGCCGGAATCCTAAGTTAACGCATTCTGCTACCTTTTCAAGGTCCTGTGCTGGTCTTGGCATGAGCAGCTGCCGCGGACGAGTTGGTGGATTCATTTCTTAATGCTACTAGAGATGAGCACGACTACTTTTTTGGTTTTTGGTGGTTAGCAAGATCTGCAGATGGTTCTAGACTTCTTCATATATATATATGCTTGGCGCTTCTTATGATCCTAGCTGTCTTACTTGTCACTGGCGCCATCGTACTGGTGCTGCTCATCCTCGTGTTGTACACTGCGGTCGCACTATCTCCACTTATACTTCCGGGTTTGGCTGCTTGGTGTTCTCAATGAACACTGGTCAGGTTGATCAAGCTAATCCATGGGACAGGATTGCTAACCTTGGATCATATTCTCTTTTCCTTTGAGTGAACTATCCGATTATCATGCGCGTAAGCGGTGCAGATCTTACCTTAGGTTATCTGACAAGAAGCAACTATGTCTACATCTTACCAACTACAGCATGGCTTTCCAAAGAGGCGCAGCCTGAATTATGCCGCTTCAGTCTTAGTGGTAAAGACTGCGGTGTTACTCCTGAAATCAATGTCCTTGAGGGAATTAGTAACCCTCGCTTCTAGACAGGAATGGTGAAGCATCCGCTTTGGTTCGTACCAACCTTCGCGAACGCCGTCGATTGGAACCGGCCTCATGCTTAACTAAGAAACAAGACATGTTTCCACAGTATGTAATGATGCAATCCATATGTAATAGTTGGTACTGCAAGTAGAAAAATAGTTCTGGACCATGTTGAACTGTTTATTTTGTTTGGTTGTCTGAAGTCATTGGCTTTCAACTTGTTGGTCTCATCTCTCTTGAAACATGTCCTTGTATCGATACTATGTTTATTTACTCATATGAACTTGACTATATTTTTTTTGGACCTTTAGAAAAATGCACTTTAGTCCGCTGATTCTAGAGTTCTTTTAGAAATTATGGAAATTTTAGCATCAACAGGATGTTACGGACCACATGCCATACACATGAACAATCACCTCAATGCTTGTGTAAGGGTCGTACTCTATGAAAACAACCTTGGCTTGAACGATTATATAGCCTCATGCACTAGTCTTTGGATAAGCTGAGATGATGAGACCATATTTTTAAGAGATTTATCTTATCTTATCTTACCACTATATAGTGTACGGTTAACTTTCAACATTAACCGTTGTATCAAGACTAGCAAATTCTAACATTGCTAACCCTCGAATCTTATTTTCCATTCTAGCATCTACTCACTCTGTTCCATAATATAAATGTTTTAACTTGTGCGAAACGAATGTATCTAGATGACTTTTAGTGTGTGGTTCACTCCAAACATACACACTACTTTTAGTGTGTAGTAAAATATGTCTAGATACATTTTTTCACAAAAGCTAAACCCTCTTATATTTTGAAACGGAGGAAGTAGGAGATTCTATTGATATTGTACTAGACTTTAGCACAATGAACGCTATGCATAAGTACAAGAACCAAATATACACCCGATACTTTATGGAAGCGGCTCGAAAATATACTTATTTTCTTAGCTTTACCTATTACTACTTTATGGAGTAGTACAATTTTATATTGTGATGATATGACATTCATTCTACTAGGGTGTTCGGTTTGAGAATTAGGTGGAATGGAACGGAACCATTCTGTACCTAGAGGCAATTCCAGTGTTCGGTTCCGGAATAGAACAGAACCAACTAGTTCCACGAAACCAAATATTCCTTGAAGATGTGGAACCAACTGATGCATCTGAATCGGTGGAATCGCGAGGAACGAGGCACTAACCATCACCCAAACCGCTCTGGAAAAAGATAGGCCTATTCTCACCCGTTCGGCGACCACCCACCCCGCAACCCTATCCACGCCTACCTCCTCTCTCTCACTACCGACAGGCGGCGCCCTGCTCCCACTCCCTCCCTGGCGGCCCTCCCTCGTCTCTCCCACGCCTCTCCCTCTCTCCGGGGCAAGCAGCAGCGGTGGCAGGGCAAGCGGTGACGGCGGGGCAAGCAAACAACAATGAGATATCCTCTTCTATGTGCCCAGTCCACTTTAATTTGGACCAAATATTGCTTGATTGCTTGATCAAATCTATGATATATGCCTGATCAAATATATTTGTTCTTCTTACTGCTTAAAATACAAACAATATGCTGCTGAATTTTTCTTAGTTTGTGTTACATCTAGGAGGTATACTCACCATAGGTATGAATGAGGTGGGCTGAACCCAATCCTAGACATTCCATTCAATCCAACGGAACAAAATATAACCATTCTATTCCTCACTTTTCGCTGAACCGAACACTGGGATGGAACTGTTCTGTGCCTGGAGAATGGAACCATTCCATTCCATGCTACAACAGTACTACATTTCAGAGCCAAACACACCCCTAGACAGCATTGGCGTGCTAGACTAGCTAGCTAATTACTAGTAAAGTTTCCTCGATGCTAGTACTACTACTGTAGTACTACTAGACAGTGTTGGTGTGCTACACTAGCTAGCTAATAATTAAAGTCTCCTCGATGCACCTGCGCCTTGCAGCAGAAGACCGATGAAGGAACACGCAAAAACTCCTCGTTCAAAGAGCCATACCGTCTTCCCCATCTCTGGCAGTATTTGGTATCATATCCAATGCGCGCATCAGTCATTTTCCTCGCCATCTCACCTGCAGCATCGGTCCTTCCAGGCCGCCACCTGTCAACACCCAGATTTTTAATCCCAGATGCCTATTATGTCATTCATCGCAATCCCAGGATTACCATTTTTGCGAGACATAACAGATTGGATATCACAGTACATCATCCATTACAAACCATACATAAGGTCTTACACAAATAAGGATCTCATGATCCAGTCTTAATACAACAAGCAGCGGAATAAATAATAAGCGTAGCGGTGGGGTCCATCTTCAGAGGCACATGCAATGCTGACGAAGGCAGATAGTCCTAGTTATAGTCGTCCTGCTGGCCATCATCTTGGTAGTCTCCTTCATAGTCTGGCCATGAGAATAGCCAGGGACAAAAGCCATGAGTACTGTTTAAGTACTCGCAAACTACCACTAACAAGTAGTATAGTTCTAAATTAAAGTGCTAACTCTAAGTTTAACTATCAAGTTAAGTTTGAAACCTAAGCTGAGTTCAGAAGCAAAGAAAAATAAAACAAAGTTCTAGAATCACTTAAGTTGGGAAGCTAGTGTCATAAACACAATCTTGTTGTGGTCATGTCAAGATTCATCATTCCTTTCATAAGTTATTTTGAAAACATCTGACAATGAAATAGTATGGCCATTCCAACTGTCCATAACCGCAGACGCTAATCGAATAGTTTGACACTCTGCAGAGGTGGTACACTTTCACCACAAGATTCGATACATCTGTCAGGGATAACGCTGAATCATCATACTTAGTATGCAGATAATCAAACATAACCTTTCCTTTACACACCCTAGTATAAGCACCTCTCCTATGAGCATGGCCTCCCAACCATGACAATCTATCATCTTGGGCACTGCATAGGTGGACAACATTGAGAGGTAGCCTCAGCTCAAACCTCTCCCACAAGTGAACTAATACTAATGCATGTAAACTTCTGGCTAAGCCTTACCCAATTCAGGCATTATGGTTGTACGGTAAATTTGGAATGGTATCGCATCCGAATCCAACCATCAGTTTTGTAAAAGGGTTAAGGCTCATGCCTCAACATTTTCACCATCGTAAACCATTTGTGTTTCTCAACACATGTCAAAACATCTCAATGGAATGACTCATCATTCCAAGGTTTTCATAATTCATTTTCACCAGTATTCCCATCTAAAGTGACTCAAGTTTTTATCTACTATAAACTACTAAGTTCAGAGTGTTCACTAAGGTGGAAAGATGGGATCAATCTCATGCCATAGAATGACATCTAAAGTTATCTATATAGGTCAAGTTTTATACTCTTTATGCTACCTTCAAAACAAGTAAGGACTTTGTGTAAAGTAAAGGAAGTAAAAATGGAAAATAATACTTGGGGTAAATAATAGTCAAAGGGGTATAACCAAAGCCTGCCTAAAGCATCTTTGCTTGGGTTATCTAGATTTCAAGGGTTAGCTTGCATTGTTAATGGTGGCTTGCCTTGTCCAGTGCAGTGGTTGAAGTTTTCTTCCTCCTCTTGATATAACTCCTCCTCCTCGAAAGCTTGGTCGGTACTATCGTCTATAAATACATACGGAGTACACAGTCACCAAACAATACTTAACTAGTCTAATTAGAACTCTAAGGCACACATTTGATGATCTATTATCATCACAAGCATCACAAGTTTTATTAACTAGTTTCATTCTTTTTATTTAAGAAAATTAATTTCTACTCATTGAAAAATAACTAATATTTAATATTCACCACTTAAAATATGGGTTCATGTGGACACATGTCATCACCACATATTCTTACATGTGGGGATGTGATTTAAAGGTTGGATCACAATTACTTTGGTTTAAGTTCGTTATTTAATGATTTTAAGTGAATAGAAATGCCTATATAGCATTATTTTGGTACTAGTCCAAAGTCACTGCATGTAAACCCTAATATTATTATATATTCAGATAGGTATGGTTAAATGTGATTTTTGAGAGTTGGAATCAACTCAAAATCTATCATGGTTGATTTTATAAAAATGTTTGAATGTGCAAAAGCTTCTGTCTTGTTATTTTTACTAGGAGAGATCTCTGACTCTAATTGAATTAAATCCAATGGGCTTGGGTAGATCTTTTCAGTAGCTTTCTAAAAAAATTGAATCACTCCATTTGGATTTGTAAATATCTCTGACTTGATTTTCAAACTAGGGGACAGAACTAAGTTCAAACTAAAATGGAAAAATCCTAATTTGAATTAAGTGGGTCGCACGGGAAAGCTAACGGGCCAGTCTAGTGGCACTCCGCGGCACGGGGCATAGCTGACAGGGGGTCCACCGGCCAGTGGCTCTTTACACGCGAAGCGGTACGAGGCGATGTGGGTCGTTAGATTATAACTAGGATTGATGGCTGGGGCTCATCATCGACGACGGACAGGTCGCCGGCGAGGTCTAACGCTAGTGGCTCGGTGGGGGTGCACAGGGGCCGTACCAGGGCTCCAGCAACGACAGCGAGGTGGGATGTAAAGACCCAAACCAGCCTTGGTTTGAATCCCTGTGATTACAGTGCTAGTCCCTGGATCGAATAGCTAGCACCCACAGTTTAAGATGTAATATCAAGATACAAAGGTCATATTACATCGCATGATCCAGAACATGAATACTTTATTACATACTCATAGCCATAGGCTATCTTATTACAAAGCAGCATAATACAAGTAAAGCATGGAGTCCTTCATCTTCATGTGCCATAGGCAAACCTGTTGGGTGCAGACCCATAACCCCTATCATCAATCCACACTCATCAATAGAATAACCTGCAACATGATAGGTTGCAGCCACAAAGGGTCAATACTTTGAATGTATTGGCAGGTGTCACAAGTTGGCGAATAAAAGTTGGACTATAACTATATGCATATTTGGCTAAGTAGATCTTAGGCTCATTTGCAGAAAGCAACAGGGTTTATCCTATCTTTGCAAAATATTTTTCATCTTTCAATAACTTTCTGAACTCCTTGGCAACTCCAAGTTCTTCTAATTCCTTGTTGACACCATTAAGTTTTACTTTGAGAAATTGGAATGTTGAGATCTTCCATAGCTTCAGGCCTTAGTTGCTCAGAGTTGTCCATAACCGTGGACACGGCTAAGTACTTAGAATTTAATCTTCTGCAGAAGTTGTACACTTTACCCACAAGACACAATCTCGTCTTGACGCCACCAGTAGCTGCTGGATTAGTACTCACCAAGATGGAGTACCGTCAGATCGAGAATGTGACAAAGTCTTTCCATAGAAGTCCTCCCAATACATAATGTCAGCACAACTACCAGGCACCAATGCAAGGATATACCTCCAATACATAATTCTAGTTAACCTGAAGAGGTACCAATGCATGGGTCTTCCACTATGTAATTGACTAGGCCAGAGCCCATTTGGCATGTGGATGTACACGAAAGCCACTGTACGAGAAACATGTTCAATCTCTAAGTTCCTGGGTGGTATTCTTCTAGTGCACACACAAAAGAGATAGCCATAGATATGGTTCTCTTTGTTGCCACCTTATTCTCAACTGAGTATCCACATTCCACCAAGGTGATTCATTGAGTACTTGTTTTATTATATAAAACGTATATTTTTTCCAACACTTCATATAATCACAATATGGTATATTCCACCCTGAATCTATAGCAGGGCTAAGCATACTACCACTATGGTATTTCCACTAAGGAATATATAAAGGATATCCTAATAGGACATAGCATAGCATAGTAACATAGTAGTCTTATCATGCATACTACAAAACTCCACTAAGTGTAATGAAAGTAGTAGGACATGTATGATAGTGTCACTTGCCTTTGTAGTTGGTGGTGTTGGTACACTCTTTGCAGTAACACACTTGACAATCCACACAATCTATCAAACAAAACAACCAAAACAAAACATGCACAAGATCAACACTATGGCAATACAAAAATCATGCAAAATATGCAGGCATGCAAGATGGCAATTTTTATTGTACAAATTGTTATAAAAAGGTTTTGAACAATACTAAGAGTTTTCTGAACAATTTACAATTTCAAGATTACAAATGCAACCATTTGTGCAATTGTAATAATTAGCAATAATTTCAAGCATTTAGAAAGGCTATACTCACTAAATAATTCCCACGCTATTAGGTATAGTCAACCAAATTTATATTTTGGTCTTACTGGACAGAGGGTTCAATTTGCAATCCATAGCAAAAAGATTCACCCAAAAATAATTTACAAAACAATTTTTATGGGTAAAATACTCCTAAAAAGGTTCTGCCTAAAACTCCAAATTTTCAGAAGCAAAAGGGTGAAATAAGGCCTCAGGAGTGAAGCTCTCATTTTTCTGAATCCATGGACACCAAATTTGTATTTTTCTGATTTGTGGATCAAAAGTTATTGAATTTCTAAATTAAATACAAATTCTGCCTATTTTCTAATTTAAACAGACGCTCAGGCCTACGTGGCGTGTTCTTATTGGCTCGTACCGGTTCGGGCGGATCGGCAACGTGGGCCATTGGATTTAAGTGGAAACGAGTGGATCTGATCGGCTGATACCGCTTTGGTAAGTGGTCTAATCCTGGCCGCTGGCGACAAATCGGACGGTGCTCAGCGCGTCGACCACGGACTGGCGACGCTAGCGATGGCGCGCCGCGGCGGTTCGTCGGGTGGGTGGCGCTCCGGTGGTTCTAGAGGGGTAGGGGAAGCGGCGATCTTACCGGCGGTTTGCGGTGGTCTCGGTGGTCTCGATGGTGGTCATGGTGGAGGGAGGGGAGCTCGGCCTCGCCAGGGATTCTTCGCCGGAGTTCCTACCGACGGTGGAGCTCGCGTCTTCGAGACGGTGGAGTCGCCCTGGGGCTCGAGTAGGCAAAGCAGGGGGTCAGTAAGGTGTGTCTGGTCGTGTAGAATCTTGCGGTGGCCAAAGTAGGGCGGCGGGAACCTGCGTCTCGCCGGAAATCGCCGGTGAACGGCGGCGGCAGAGGGTGACGCCGGTGGTGACCGTGGCGATGACCTGGGGCACAAAAAAAATCAAGCAAAGGGGTTAATCGGTGCGCCTGAGGATGGTGAAGCTAATAGGACAGAGGGGAGGGCACGGGGCAGTCGGTTCTCGCCGGAATCGTCGCCGGAGCTCGTCGGTGTCTGTGGCGGTCCGTGCTCGATTCCGAGCAGCCTAGGGGCTCTCAGGTGGTGGGGTGTGAGGGAAAATGGAGAGGAGGGAGTGGCGGTTAAGAGGGCGTCATCAGAGTGGAGATTAATTCACGAAAACGTTCGAATTTAATCGAAACGAATCGACACAGAAACGGCGGGGAGGGAGAGAGGTAGTTCGTCCCCGCGGTAGAAGAAGGTGAGGTGGAGGGTGACGTGGAGGTGGGGCCAACGCGTCAGCGAGAGGGGGTAAAGAGGGGGAGGGTGAGAAACAGAGGGGGAAGGGGGAGTGCCGGGTGGGCTTAGTGGGCTAGGGTTTGGGCCGAGCTGCTGCTGCTGTTTTTTTTCCTCTTACAGTTTTTCTTTTTCTTTTTCTATTTTCTTAAATGATTTTTGATTTAATGACCCAATTTGAATCAAACAAATTTCTAAAAATTTGTAAAACTCAAATTAGGTTTTTAGGGCATTACAGAACACATTTACTTCCAACTCAAAATTTTCTAACCAAATTTATTCACTTTGGCTTTAATAGTTAATATTGCCTTTCTTAATTCTATTCTCAAAATAATTCACATGTTTTTATCCATGGCTCCAAATTGGATGAAACCAATTTCTATTGTTTTATTGTTTTGCCCTTTATCTTTTTATCTCTCATAGGAGTTCTTTGGTTTAATAAAAAAAATATGGAGTAGATCCATAGTATTGTGTTGTTCTTAGTGTTAACAAATAATTAGAGGTTTAGGGTTTGAGATATTTTTCACTTCTCTTAGGTTTTAAAAATGCAACCAAGTCAAGATGCTCATGCATGCTTCATGATTTGGGATTTTTAAAACATGCACACCACTTCACAAACAAAAATCATTTTGTTTGGCTTGGATTTTGGAGGCATTATATTAAATGTTCCAAAAGTGTTTGTTCCTTCTGAAATTTCAAAGAACTTGGTTCTTCATTTTGTTAAAATTTTCACATTTCAAAATTTGGAAAATTTTGGGATGTGATAGACTACCACCCTTAAAAGGAATCTCGTCCCGAGATTCGAGAAGGCTAGAAAGGATAGGTTGGGCTTTAGGATACTTGGGTGCTACCACCCTTAAAAGGAAACTTTGTTGGGTTGTATTTGATGATTCACTTGGCTAAGGTTCCAATGATTGACATCCAAAGGTTGTTGAGATTCTTCCACTGAATTGAGTTAGCTAAAGCTTACCATCCACACCATCTAGTTCTTCAAGGGTTCCATACATGTTGATGTGGTTCACATGTCCTTTCTGGGTCACATTGGAATTGCTTCCATTAGAGTCTCCAATATTCTCATTCTTCTTCTCAGGATAGTCTACTACAAAGTGTCCAAGTTGCTTACAATTGTAACACTACAACTGGCTAATGTCTTTCTTGGGATAATTATGTTGGTTCTGACCAAGGTTATATCCATTGTTAGCACCATTCACATTGTTACTACCACTTCCATTTTTGATGTGGTGATTCTTGTGGTGACGGTGATTATATCCATTTCCTTCATGATGATGTGATCCAGAATCCCCATTGTCCTTTCTAAATGAACGCATCTTCTGTGATGATCCTGAGTGATATTTGGCAAAGCTTTGCTTCCTCTTCCTGTCCTCAACCTTGTCCTTCTTACTCTCTAAAATTCTAGCTTTGTCACACAGTGATTGATAAGTTGGAACATAAGCAACTGATAATTGCATGGAAAGTTCATCATTCAGTCCATCTAGGAACTTTTCCTTCCTCTTAGCATCACTATCGGTATCGTTTGGAGCATAACGTGATAGATTGTTAAATTCCTCAATATATTCAGCAATGCTGCGGTGACGCTGTTTAAGGTTGTGAAACTCCTTCTTCTTTAGGCTCATCACGCCTGAAGAGATATGATTAGTGCGAAAACCGTCTTCAAATATTTCCCAAGTCACTTCTTCAATGGGGTGAGTGACTTGAAAGTTGTCCCACCATGTAGCTGCAGGGCCTTCAAGCAAGTGTGCTGCAAATCTCACTTTCTCAGCATCAGAGCATCCAACAGTCACCAGATCCCTGTTCACTAAACGTAACCAGTCATCAGCTACCATTGGATCAGAAGTACCAGAGAACTTTGTAGGTCTCAATCTCAGAAATCTAGTGAGCATATCCATAGGTGGTGGATTGTTGTTGTTATTGTTGTTGTTCTGATTCTGATTGTTGATGGTTGCCATGAATTGTGTCATCATCTGCATTAGCTGAGTCTGTGCAGTCATCATCTGTTGCATCTCATTTTCATTGTTATTGTTGTCTCCATTGTTATCATGGTCGTTGGCGTGTCTTGGAGGCATCTGTTGATTTAATAGGGATAAGTAAGGATAGATAGATAGATAGATAGGTCTAAGGGAGTTCTAACACACTCAACCCAAAACAAACCAGTTCAAACAAACATTCATCAAGCAACCAAACACTTAGGAACTTCTGACTTTAACTCATTAGTTGAAGAAAACAACAAGTTTTCTTGAAACAAGCAACCTAGTATAGTCATACCACATAGGTCGGCATGATCCATACGCTAACACGACATCGATAACTCGAACATGATAATTGGTAGGCAGTCTAATGTCTCATGGGTTGCACTATGATAACATCAGTGGGAGCTCTCTTTCGAGTTGGGAAATCATCGGTGAAGTGTCCTATCTTCCGACAGCGATGGCAAAACACTTTTGTCATGTCTCTAGTACTTTTTCTTGAAGTGTTGTTGTGGTTTTCGTGAACTTCCTTCTCTGGGCATTCATTGATATTGTGTCCTTCTTTCTTGCATTTGGAGCAGGTGATATGGCTAAGATTTTCTTCTTTCTTCCTAAGAGCTTGATACATTCCATCCTTGACTTGTTCTTTCACTTGTTGCACTATGAAGTCGAGATGGCACTTCGCAAGAATGTGGTTGGTTCCTTCACATAGGTAACAAGTAACTTGAGATGTGGGGCATTGCCCAATTGGATGCTTGTGATCACAAAAGGGACATTGATCTTGATGTTCCTTAGAGGTGTGGCCTACTTCTCCACATATTTTGCAAGCTCGAGGACTTGTCACAACTTGTATCTTGATCTCCTTGTTGGCATGATCCATACTTAGGGTCCTTGGAGAAAGCAAAGGCTGGTCCTCTACAAGTTTGAAGGAGAAGAGATTCAGTAAAGAATGATCAAGGTATACGAGAAAATCTACTAAGTATAAAAATATAAGTTCATTCCTAACAAGGGGTTTGTCCAATTCCTAGGGTTACGAACCTACAGGCAACACAGTGCTCTGATACCATCTATAAAGACCAAAACCTGGCTTGGTTTGAATCCATGTGATTACAGTGCTAGTCCCTGGATCGAATAGCTAGCACCCACAATTTAAGATGTAATATCAAGATACAAAGGTCATATTACATCGCATGATCCGGAACATGGATACTTTATTACATACTCATAGCCATAGGCTAACTTATTACAAAGCAGCAGAATACAAGTAAAGCATGGAGTCCTTCATCTTCATGTGCCACAGGCAAACATGTTGGGTGCAGACTCATAACCCCTATCATCAATCAACACTCATCAATAGAATAACCTTCAACATGATAGGTTGCAGCCACAAAGGGTCAATACTTTGAATGTATTGGCAAGTGTCACAAGTTGGCGAATAAAAGTTGGACTATCACTACATACATATTTGGCTAAGTAGATCTTAGGCTCATTTGCAGAAAGCAACAGGGTTTATCCTATCTTTGCAAAATATTTTTCATCTTTCAATAACTTTCTGAACTCCTTGGCAACTCCAAGTTCTTCTAATTCCTTGTTGACACCATTAAGTTTTACTTTGAGAAATTGGAATGTTGAGATCTTCCATAGCTTCAGGCCTTAGTTGCTCAGAGTTGTCCATAAACGTGGACACGGCTAAGTACTTAGAATTTAATCTTCTGCAGAAGTTGTACACTTTACCCACAAGACACAATCTCGTCTTGACGCCACCAGTAGCTGCTGGATTAGTACTCACCAAGATGGAGTACCGTCAGATCGAGAATGTGACAAAGTCTTTCCATAGAAGTCCTCCCAATACATAATGTCAGCACAACTACCAGGCACCAATGCAAGGATATACCTCCAATACATAATTCTAGTTAACCTGAAGAGGTACCAATGCATGGGTCTTCCACTATGTAATTGACTAGGCCAGAGCCCATTTGGCATGTGGATGTACACGAAAGCCACTGTACGAGAAACATGTTCAATCTCTAAGTTCCTGGGTGGTATTCTTCTAGTGCACACACAAAAGAGATAGCCATAGATATGGTTCTCTTTGTTGCCACCTTATTCTCAACTGAGTATCCACATTCCACCAAGGTGATTCATTGAGTACTTGTTTTATTATATAAAACGTATATTTTTTCCAACACTTCATATAATCACAATATGGTATATTCCACCCTGAATCTATAGCAGGGCTAAGCATACTACCACTATGGTATTTCCACTAAGGAATATATAAAGGATATCCTAATAGGACATAGCATAGCATAGTAACATAGTAGTCTTATCATGCATACTACAAAACTCCACTAAGTGTAATGAAAGTAGTAGGACATGTATGATAGTGTCACTTGCCTTTGTAGTTGGTGGTGTTGGTACACTCTTTGCAGTAACACACTTGACAATCCACACAATCTATCAAACAAAACAACCAAAACAAAACATGCACAAGATCAACACTATGGCAATACAAAAATCATGCAAAATATGCAGGCATGCAAGATGGCAATTTTTATTGTACAAATTGTTATAAAAAGGTTTTGAACAATACTAAGAGTTTTCTGAACAATTTACAATTTCAAGATTACAAATGCAACCATTTGTGCAATTGTAATAATTAGCAATAATTTCAAGCATTTAGAAAGGCTATACTCACTAAATAATTCCCACGCTATTAGGTATAGTCAACCAAATTTATATTTTGGTCTTACTGGACAGAGGGTTCAATTTGCAATCCATAGCAAAAAGATTCACCCAAAAATAATTTACAAAACAATTTTTATGGGTAAAATACTCCTAAAAAGGTTCTTCCTAAAACTCCAAATTTTCAGAAGCAAAAGGGTGAAATAAGGCCTCAGGAGTGAAGCTCTCATTTTTCTGAATCCATGGACACCAAATTTGTATTTTTCTGATTTGTGGATCAAAAGTTATTGAATTTCTAAATTAAATACAAATTCTGCCTATTTTCTAATTTAAACAGACGCTCAGGCCTACGTGGCGTGTTCTTATTGGCTCGTACCGGTTCGGGCGGATCGGCAACGTGGGCCGTTGGATTTAAGTGGAAACGAGTGGATCTGATCGGCTGATACCGGTTTGGTAAGTGGTCTAATCCTGGCCGCTGGCGACAGATCGGACGGTGCTCAGCGCGTCGACCACGGACTGGCGACGCTAGCGATGGCGCGCCGCGGCGGTTCGTCGGGTGGGTGGCGCTCCGGTGGTTCTAGAGGGGTAGGGGAAGCGGCGATCTTACCGGCGGTTTGCGGTGGTCTCGGTGGTCTCGATGGTGGTCATGGTGGAGGGAGGGGAGCTCGGCCTCGCCAGGGATTCTTCGCCGGAGTTCTTGCCTACGGTGGAGCTCGCGTCTTCGAGACGGTGGATTCGCCCTGGGGCTCGAGTAGGCAAAGCAGGGGGTCAGTAAGGTGTGTCTGGTCGTGTAGAATCTTGCGGTGGCCAAAGTAGGGCGGCGGGAACCTGCATCTCGCCGGAAATCGCCGGTGAACGGCGGCGGCAGAGGGTGACGCCGGTGGTGACCGTGGCGATGACCTGGGGCACAAAAAAAATCAAGCAAAGGGGTTAATCGGTGCGCCTGAGGATGGTGAAGCTAATAGGACAGAGGGGAGGGCACGGGGCAGTCGGTTCTCGCCGGAATCGTCGCCGGAGCTCGTCGGTGTCTGTGGCGGTCCGTGCTCGATTCCGAGCAGCCTAGGGGCTCTCAGGTGGTGGGGTGTGAGGGAAAATGGAGAGGAGGGAGTGGCGGTTAAGAGGGCGTCATCAGAGTGGAGATTAATTCACGAAAACGTTCGAATTTAATCGAAACGAATCGACACAGAAACGGCGGGGAGGGAGAGAGGTAGTTCGTCCCCGCGGTAGAAGAAGGTGAGGTGGAGGGTGACGTGGAGGTGGGGCCAACGCGTCAGCGAGAGGGGGTAAAGAGGGGGAGGGTGAGAAACAGAGGGGGAAGGGGGAGTGCCGGGTGGGCTTAGTGGGCTAGGGTTTGGGCCGAGCTGCTGCTGCTGTTTTTTTTCCTCTTACAGTTTTTCTTTTTCTTTTTCTATTTTCTTAAATGATTTTTGATTTAATGACCCAATTTGAATCAAACAAATTTCTAAAAATTTGTAAAACTCAAATTAGGTTTTTAGGGCATTACAGAACACATTTACTTCCAACTCAAAATTTTCTAACCAAATTTATTCACTTTGGCTTTAATAGTTAATATTGCCTTTCTTAATTCTATTCTCAAAATAATTCACATCTTTTTATCCATGGCTCCAAATTGGATGAAACCAATTTCTATTGTTTTATTGTTTTTCCCTTTATCTTTTTATCTCTCATAGGAGTTCTTTGGTTTAATAAAAAAATATGGAGTAGATCCATAGTATTGTGTTGTTCTTAGTGTTAACAAATAATTAGAGGTTTAGGGTTTGAGATATTTTTCACTTCTCTTAGGTTTTTAAAATGCAACCAAGTCAAGATGCTCATGCATGCTTCATGATTTGGGATTTTTAAAACATGCACACCACTTCACAAACAAAAATCATTTTGTTTGGCTTGGATTTTGGAGGCATTATATTAAATGTTCCAAAAGTTTTTGTTCCTTCTGAAATTTCAAAGAACTTGGTTCTTCGTTTTGTTAAAATTTTCACATTTCAAAATTTGGAAAATTTTAGGATGTGACATGGGAAAACGAACTGGCTGTCGACGGCGGGCTTAGGGGTGGTCGAGGCAACTCCAGGGGTGGACGAAATCGATGGCGCCTTCTCCTCCTCAGTAGCGGGCTCCTCCGGCCAAATTCCGGCGAACCAGTGCTCGAGCTGCTCCGGCTAGAGGTGGGAAGGACCCGTGAGGAGAGGGGAGTGGAATGGTGTGAGTGGATTGTGTTGGGGTGGCCTCTATTTATAGCTTGACGAGGCGACCGAGAGTGATGGGCGGGCGGCTCCTGCGAGGGCTGCACAACGTGCTAGCGGCATGGCTCGAGGTAGGGGACGGTGGCCTTCCTCCTGGCGGTGCGCTATGGCTTAAATACGGGGCTAGGGGCGGTGGCAAACGGTCGGGCGGTGCTCACGCTCTGAGCGGCAGAGGCAGCGGTCTTCACGGCGTGCGGTGGCTGCGGTTCGACCGGCGCCGAACTGGGTGGTTCCCTGGGTCGTGGCGAAGCGGTGAGCGTGGGCTGTGGTCGAGGGGTGGCGTGTGCACGCTTCTCGGGCGCGGTGCTCTGGCGCGTGCTCGGCATGGCGCAGACACTCTTGGCGCGGCGTGCTGCGGGTGGTCCACGGCTCGGCTTTGCTCTGGGAGGTGTCAGAGGGTGCCGGTGCGGTCTGGGCTACCTCCTAGACATGGCGAGAGAGAGAGGGGCGGTCTACTTCTGCGTTGGCAAGTTAGGACGGCGAGCATGTCCTCGGGGTGGCATGGCACTGCTGCTAGGGGATAGGGGATGGGGTGTTTATTGCTTGGTTAGCTCAAGTGGAGACAGAGGGAGGGATTTGAGTTCAATTGGGTGGCCAAACCCTGTAGAAAACAGTGAGCTAGGATTAGAGTTTGATTCCTGCCTACCATGTTTTTGTGAAAATGGCCGCAAGAAATTTAGTTTTGAATTTTGAAAAGATTTTTGGTGGGTGTGTTAGTCATAATCTTGAGACTCTATAGGTGCTTGGGTTTTGAAAATTGAGCTCATTTGAGTGGTTTCTGAAATAGGGTGATCTTCCCCTATGAACTAGATTCAATTTTCAAATGCCATTTAAAATTAGTGTTTGCAAGTTTTTGGCAGATCACAAAGTGGGCCTTGGTACATCATTACATGTCCTAGAAAGGGGTGCAAAGATCCATAATTGTTTCTCTTAGGTTTTGAGTACTAGGAATAGCCAAAGTAGGCATGTTGATTAAAATGGCACAAATGACCATTCACTTCTTTTATTCATTTTGATTTGTTTTTCTTTGGGATTTGTTTGGGAATGATCTAGATGATGTTTATTTCACCTAAGAATCATTTTACAAGCAATGGATCACTTAATTAGGGCAATTCAAATCAACTCCTATTTTAAATGCATACACATATGAATGCTTTAATAATTTTAATTGGAAAAGTTTTTGTTAACCCTAATTTTGATGATTTGGATCTTAATAACCTTGGATTAAAGTTTTGGGATGTTACACCACCCCTATCCTCCAAAACCTCCCAATAGTCATAGATTTATCCGCCTCGCCCCCAAACCATCTGGACGCGATGGCGGATTCGGGGACCAACCGGTGGTACGGCGGATGGAGCAACGTCGACGCCGACGTGTTCGACGAGATCGCTATGCGTATGGACACTACCAGCCGTCCTGCTGGGCGCATGCTCCAAGGAGTTGAACCTCTGAGTCACAAGTGGAAAAGGTAGCAGATGCCCCAAGGACGGTTGCGGGATATTGGTCGCGTACCATCAGGTCCACAACCACAAGATTGCATGCGCGCACGGCCCTTGCATATGCATTGAGGATGGATGCATTTTTGCTGCCTCGCTGGCGGCGCTCCTCGCCCACCTCTGTGAAGCTCACTCGATGAGGGTGCGCAGTTTCCGCTACGGCAAAACAAGCAGGTACTCCTCTAAGCCTCTGCCGGCAACAGGCCTATAGAAAGTAGATATCATAGAATCTGGAGACGATGGTACTATGTTCGCGGTGCGATTTGACACACGCCAAACGCTACACATCGTATACGTCGTATGCGTCAGGTCGACGGTGTGCTTGTCACCACATTACATGGTGAAGTTTTGGTCATTGACTATGATTAAGGGGAGAAGGATAAAAAATTCCGGGCTATGCGTGCCGGAGACCACCGCGTCGCCCGATGGCATCCTGTTCGAAGAGCTGCAGTGGCTCCTACCGGTGCCGATGTCGCACCTGGTCGCTCGTCAACCGTCGGTGTTCACCCTGGAATACTGTCTTCGGATTAACAGGATTCATGAGTGAGATAAACACATCTTAATGTTCGTTGGAGTATTTGAACTGCTAGAAAGACTTACTACATGTTCTTAGTAGTTGTTCTTAGGAGTATTTTTATAGAGTTCAACTACTGCTAATGTAGTTTGTAGTAATACCTACTGTATGTACTGGTACTTATCATTTTGGAGACGTGGTTCCTAGCTTAAGGTAGTTCTGAGTATTTCCTATGGAGTTCTTCCTCTGGTAATCTATTTTGTAATAATAACTATGTACTAGTGCTTGTTCAGATCAATCGATGAAGTGTAGAGTATGGTCTCGCTTTACTTTTGAATCAGGCCTAGCTACATCTATTGAATTTCAATGTGTGCAATACTGAGTCTGTCAATTATTGTCTGTGTAATGCTAATTAGGTCAGTTTGAAATGCTGCTGAATTTGTCAAGTGCTGCTGAATATGAACTGGGAATCTGTCAAGTGCTGCTGAATATGAGCTGGGAATTTGTCGATATTTTTTTGGTCATATTCTGTACTACTGAATCTTTTAAATGCTACTGAATTTATCAAATGTTTCTGTTGTTACTATTAGTACGTACAATACAATATTTTGTAGAACTAACTGTGATGTATGTGTACTTGTTTTGATCAAGTGCAGTAGATTGTCTTGCTTTTCTTTTGGAACTTGGCATTTTATAGAACTAATACTGATGTACCGCTACTTGTTTAGACCAAGTGCAGTACATGGTCTTGCTTTCCTTTTGGAACTTGGTTTTTTATAGAACTAATACTGATGTACTGCTACTTGTTTAGATCAAGCGTAGTAGATGGTCTTGCTTTTCTTTTGTAACTTGGCCTTGTCATAAACTCATAATCTTGACCAGGCTTTGCATTGATGCGAGAAGGAGGCATGCATAGAAAAGCAGACTTGATCGTCAGTTTTGTGTGCTCCAATGATTGTGTGTATTAGGAGAACAGGCCAAACTGATCGTGGGCCAAGGCTTTTTTAGCTGGAACAAGAATTGATTCTCTCTATACTGCTATTGAATTTCAAGCAGGAAAGCTACTGAATCTCTC
The DNA here is from genome assembly GCA_910589775.1 of Avena eriantha. Classification (NCBI taxonomy): domain Eukaryota; kingdom Viridiplantae; phylum Streptophyta; class Magnoliopsida; order Poales; family Poaceae; genus Avena; species Avena eriantha. The sequence goes on along the minus strand of OU342743.1, from coordinate 285,104,054 downwards.
AAATGTTCTGTCGTTGCTATTACAAAAGCATTTGTGCAACTAATACTGATGTACTGTTATTGTATTTCATTGTTTGTATTGCTACATTGGTCACTTTTGAAATGCTGCTGAATTGGTCAAGTGCTCCCGAATATTAATTTCAAATCTTTTGATCATTTTTCTACCTTATTCTATACTACTGAATTTTGACATGAATATCTGCCAAAAAGAATTATCGCTTTTCCACCGCCCTCATTGAGGTCTTTGTTTCGAATCCAGCAGAGCACATCACAATGCAATTTTTATTAACCAGGAGAAGAAATCTAGTACTCCCTCCGATCCAAATTAATATTGTTACATTTGTCTAGATTCTGACATATCTAGTCATATTTTAGTGCTAGAGACGTCCGAATCTAGCCAAATCCGAGAAAATTAATTTGGATCAGAGGGAGTAGCTCATCCGGCGCCTCTTTAGCCCAGAACATTTTAATACAGTCTTTTAGAGGTCAGGTACTGCTGACCACAGCCCAGCGAAATTTTAGAAAGGGGCCCATGGAGCATAGCCGAGAACATATTAGTTCGACGTTTTATCGGTCAGGGGACTGCTGAGCACAGCCCAGTGAAATTTGAGAATGAAGCCCATGGAGCATATCCCATGGAATATAACCCACATAGAGCAATAGCCAAACTCTTTTTAATTCGGCCTTTTGGGCATTGCCCCCCACCTCTCCTAATAAAAAACTCTGCCTACCCATGTTTTTAAGAAAATACCCCATTATGTGGCATTTCATAAATTGAGATGCCAGGAGCGCTGCCCTTTTATATTTTAAGAGAGATAAACATAGACACACAAAATATTTTAAGAAGACTAATATAGAAGTTATAGTATTAATAAAATTTTAATGATATTTTTTCTATAAATATCTTTGTTGTATTTGGCACTCAGTTTATGTTTATTTGATTTGAAGGTCTTTTGTTCGAATCACCTTTGTGTGTGTGTGTATCTTGGGTTTACATTTTTTTCTCCTAGCAATATCGCATTACGGAGAGGCTGACATCATGGATCCACCAGCATGCAACGTCCCTGGAGTTTGTTTTGAGGGTGGGTCCAAAAAAAAATTTAATGCTTGTACAAAGAGGCTCGCATCGGGGACCCACCAGACAGAACATACAAGGCTGCATCGGGGACCCACAACCAGAACATGCTAGAGAGGCTAACATAAGGGCCCTAGCAGTAAGACCATACACGGCTATCACGATGAAAACAGCGGACGCGCCGAAAAAAAGTCCATCATACACACATTGCACTTACAGAGAAGCTGACATGTCGGACCCAGCAGGCCCAAGCATAGCCCATGAAATTAGCCTATCAGCCCCAAGCATAGCCCAATTCATCCTTTTCGTGGTCTTGTGTCTACCGACCATAGCCCATTCAATTTAGGAGTGAGCCCATGGAATATAAGCCATGACGAATAGGGCATCCGCCCGGAGTTAGCCCAGAATATTTTTAATTCGGCCTTTCTAAGCATTTTTTGTACTCTGAGGCTGACATCTGGGACCCGAAAACCTGTCCAACAAACACATGTTTCTTTCAAATAGAGGTTGTCAGCTAGGACCTAGCATATACACGTTTCCTGCATAGAGGTGGTTGACATCTAGGACCCAGCAAGTTTCCAAGGTCAAACAGCGGACAAGGCGAAAAAAAAGTCCATCATACGCATGTTTCATTTACAGAGAGGCTGATATGTGGGACCCAGTAGCACAACTTTATACAGATGCTACATCGAGCAACGTTGCCAGTTCGAAACAGGGAGGCACGACCGAGAAAAACAGCATGTACACGTTTCTTTTAATAAGAGGCTGAAATGTGGGACCCAGCAGCGCGACCTTATACAGATGCTGCATCGAGCAATGTTGCCAGTTTGAAACATTAAGGCGCGAGCAAAAAAAAGTTCAACATGCACACGTTTCTTGTAATGAGAGGCTGAAATGGGGGACCCAGGAGCGTGAGCAAACGACAGATTCGTCGAGGAACGCTATCTAGTTCGGAACAGGGTAGCGCTAGAGAAGAAAATAATTCCATCATACCGATGATTCTTCTAATGTGAGGCTGACAAAAGGGACCCACCAGCCTAAATAAACGGCTGATGCAGCGAGCAACGCTATCAAGTTCGGAACACGAAGGCACGACAGAGGTTAAAAAATCCATCATACACACGTTTCTTCTAATGAGAGGATGACATGTGGGGCCCAACATCGTGATTAAATGGTAGATGCATCGAACAACGCTATCAAGTTCAGAACAAGGTAGCGTGAGCCAAGGAAAAAAATCCATCATACACACATTTCTTCTAATGAGATGATGACATGTGGAGCTCGGGAGGTTGGCTAAACGGTAGATGCGTCGAGTAGCGCTATCAACTCGGAACGGGGTAGCGCCAGCGAAGGAAAAAAAATCCATCATACACAAGTTTCTTCTAATGAGAGGATGACATGTGGGGCCCAACATCGTGATTAAACGGTAGATGCATCGAACAACGCCATCAAGTTCGGAATAGGGTAGCGCGAGCCAAGGAAAAAAATCCATCATACACATGTTTTTTCTAATGAGAGGATGACATGTGGGGCTCAGGAGGTTGGTTAAACGGTAGATGCGTCGAGCAGCGCTATCAACTCGGAACGGGGTAGCGCGAGCCCAGGAAAAAAATTCCATCATACACACGATCCTTCTAATGAGAGGCTGACATGTGGGACCTAGCAGCCTGACTAAACGGCAGACACCTCGAGCTACGTTATCGAGTTCAAATCAGGGAGGCGCGACCGAAAAGTATGGTCCGCTAGAGACACTGCGTCCAGGACCCACACGCCTCAAAAGACATCGGCGAGTCAACATCGTGCGAGGAAACGAAAATCTTGCTTCTGCCACGCGCCAGCCAAGCTTCCTCCATATTTTTAAAAGATCCATCGTAGTAGAGGGCCGCAAAACCGGAAAAAAAAGTTTCCCAGCAACCACGGCCGAGCCGAGAATTTTGTCGCGGAAGACGTGCCTTCTATGACGACCGTCGGGCCAATTTTTTGCGAAAGGAAACTTTTCTTCTAGTGAGAGCTGGATCTGCTCGTGACCGGCGGGGGCCTCCTCGCCGGCGGCTACGTCAGTAGCGGGGACGGGGGCCTGGACGGGAATGACGGCTGCCATCGATGCCTGGATGGGGGGCCTGGACAGGGACGGCAGCTGCTTTCAATGCATCGAGGGGGACTAGGACGGAGATGGGGGCCTCCTCGCTGGCGGCCTTGGAGGCAACGATGGCCACCGCATCCTCCTCCGCCATCACCGGTGTGGATGGGGTTTTCTCCGGAGTTTGCAGAAGCTGATGGGACAGTGGAGAGGGTTGTGTGAGGAGAGTGAGCGAGAGTGAGAGTGCGTATGTGGAGAGGGGCTCTATAGTTAAGGTTAATGGAAGCTAGGCACATTTTGTTGCACCATGTGCAATGCGCTGCGTAGGCTACTACACCATGCACCGCGACACGCGCACGGTACGTCACGTTTTTTCTGGGCCATGCATGGCAGTTCTATATTCAGCCACATGCAAAGGACGCATACACAATTTCTATGTACGAAGTTTGACACGGCCATAAAATTGGCGATAATTAAAAATGGAAATGTAGAGGAGAAGGTAGGTGGCTGTACGGCGAGATTTGTGGGGTTGTGCTAGATCGAGTAGAGGGATGTGTGGATGACTGCGAGGGACTCGATGAAGGCGGAGACATTAGGTGTCGTCGAGCCCCCTCCTCGAGAGCCATTTATCAGCTCTTCAGCCTTCGGCTAACGCGTGGAAGTTTCTTACAGTGGGGCCTAGTTGGAAGTGAGAATGAGAGCCGCTACATAAAAATGGGATATGTCTTATTAAAATCAAGTGGCAATAAATTGCAGTTGCCCATCGACGACCGTGCACTCAATGACGCATGTGTTGTGGCATAGTAGTACCAGTAGTAGGATTTTTATACTTGATTAAATACGACATGACCAATCGACGACTTTTTCCATGGATGGCTTCATGTTCCTTCTTGTAGAAGTATCACTAAGGGAGACATTCGTGCTGTCTCACACTGTACTGTGAAGGGCACGACGTGTGCAACGATCCTCATTGGATCACACAGGATCAATGGTTTGTGCACACGATCCGCGTGACAACTGTGACAACTAATCAGGGCGTAGTAGACAGAGTGAGCACATGATTGGGCTTCTACGAAAGAGAGACAGAGCCAGAGAGAGAGAGGGCAAAACAAAGTAGTATCAAAAAACCAAGGGAAAAACTGAGTAGTATAAAAATGGAAAATTAGTGTCTTGTACAATGAAATACATCATGGCATACATCAAATTATGCCAAGATGGATCCACTAGAATTCATTGGATGTGTGTTCTTCTTATAAACCACATGGATCCACTAGAATTCATTACATGTGTGTTATTCTCATAAACCACAAGGATCCACTAGAGTTCATTAGATGTGTGTTATTTTCATAAACCACATGGATCCACTAGAGTTCATTGGATGTGTGTTCTTCTCATAAACCACATGGATCCACTAGAGTCATTGCATTGTGTTGTTTTCATTAACCACACCTAGAGTCATTGCATGTCTGTTCTTTTCATAAACCACATGGATCCACTAGAGTCATTGCATGTGTGTTTATTTCACAAACCTCACATGGATCCACTAGTGTCATTGAATGTGTGTTCTTTTCACAAACCACATATGGATCCACCAGTGTCATTGCATGCGTGTTCTTTTCATTAACCACATATTAATCCCCTATTGTCATTGCATGTGTGTTCTTTTCATTAACCACAACTAGAGTAATTACATGTCTGTTCTTTTCATAAACCACATATCGATCCACTAGAGTCATTGGATGTTTGCTCTTTTCATAAACCACACGGATCCACCAGAGTCATTGCATGTGTATTCTTTTCATAAACCACATATGGATCCACTAGTGTCATTGCATGTGTGTTCTTTTCATAAACCACAACTAGAGTCATTGGATGTGTCTTATTGTCATAAACCACATGGATCCACTAGAGTTCATTGCATGTGTGTTCTTCTCATAAACCACATGGATCAACTAGAGTCATTGCATTTGTGTTATTCTCACAAACCACATATGGATCCACTAGAGTTCATTGCATGTGTGTTCTTTTCACAAACAACATATGGATCCACCAGAGCCATTGCATGTATGTTCTTTTCATAAACCACATATGCATCCACCAAAGTCATCACATGTCTGTTCTTTTCATAAACCACATGGATCCAGTAGAGTCATTGTATGTGTGTTTTTTCATAAACTACATGGATCCACCGGTGTCATTGCATGTGTGTTCTTTTCGTAAACCACAACTAGAGTCATTGGATGTGTGTAATTGTCATAAATCACATGGATCCACTAGAGTTAATTGCATGTGTGTTCTTCTCATAAACCACATATGGATCCACCAGAGTTATTGCATGTGTGTTATTTTCATAAACCACATGGATCCACCAGAGTCATTGCATGTGTGTTCTTTTCATAAACCACATATGGATACACCAGTGTCATTGCATGTGTGGTCAATTCATAAACCACATATGGATCTATATCTAGAGTCATTAAATGTGTGTTCTTTTCATAAACCACAACTAGAGTCATTGCATGTGTGTTATTTTCACAAACCACATATGGATCCACCAGAGTCATTGCATGTGTGTTCTTTTCCTAAACCACATATGGATCCACCAGAGTCATTGCATGTGTGTTCTTTTCACAAAACGCATATGGATCCACTAGTTCCTTTGCATATGTGTTCTTTTCATAAAACACATATGGATCCCCTAGTGTCATTGCATGTGTGTTGTTTTCATTAGCCACAACTAGAGTCATTTCATGTCTGTTCTTTTCACAAACCACATATGGATCCACCAGAGTCATTGCATGTGTGTTTTTTCCACAAACCACATATGGATCCACCAGAGTCATTGCATATCTGTTCTTTTCATAAACCACATGGATCCACCAGAGTCATTGCATGTGTGTTCTTTTCATAAACCACATGGATCCACCAGTGTCATTGCATGTCTGTTCTTTTAATAAACCACAGTTAGAGTCATTGGATGTGTGTTCTTTTCATAAACCACAACTAGAGTCATTAAATGTGTGTTCTTTTCACAAACCACATATGGATCCACCAATGTCATTGAATGTGTGTTCTTTTCAAAAACCACATATGGATCCACGAGTGTCATTGCATGTGTGTTCTTTTCATGAACCACAACTGGAGTCATCGCATGTGTGTTATTTTCACAAACCACATATGGATCCACTAGAGTCATTGCATGTGTGTTCTTTTCACAAACCACACATGGATCCACCAATGTCATTGAATGTGTGTTTTTTTCACAAACCACGTATGGATCCCCTAATGTCATTGGTTGTGTGTTCTTTTCATTAACGCAACTAGAATCATTGCATGTCTGTTCTTTTCCTAAACCACATATTGATCCACCAGAGTCATTGCATGTGTGTTCTTTTCATAAACCACTTATGGATCGACTAGAGCTCATTGCATATGTGTTCTTTTCCTAAATGACATATGGATCCACCAGAATCATTGCATGTGTGTTCTTTTCATAAACCACATACAGATCCACCAGAGTAATTGCATGTGTGTTCTTTTCATGAACCACAACTAGAGTCATTGCATGTGTGTTCTTTTCACAAACCACATATGGATCCACCAGAGTCATTGCATATCTGTTCTTTTCATAAACCACATGGATCCACCAGTGTCATTGAATGTGTGTTCTTTTCACAAACCACATATGGATCCACCACTGTCATTACACGTGTGTTCTTTTCATTAACCACATATGGATCCCCTAGTGTCATTGCATGTGTGTTCTTTTCATTAACCACAACTAGAGTCATTACATGTATGTTCTTTTCATAAACCACATGGATCCACCAGAGTCATTGCATGTGTGTTCTTTTCATAAACCACATGGATCCAGCAGTGTCATTGCATGTGTGTTCTTTTCATAAACCACAACTACAGTCATTGGATGTGTGTTCTTTTCATAAACCGCATGGATCCACTATAGTTCATTGCATGTGTGTTGCTATCATAAACCACCTATGGATCCACTAGAGTCATTGCATGTGTGTTCTTTTCATAAACCACATATGGATCCACTAGAGTTCATTGCATGTGTGTTCTTTTCCTAAACCACATATGGATCCACCAGAGTCATTGCATGTGTGTTCTTTTCATAAACCACATATGGATCCACCAGAGTCATTGCATGTGTGTTCTTTTCATGAACCACAATTAGAGTCATTGCATCTGTGTTATTTTCACAAACCACATATGGATCCACCAGATTCATTGCATGTCTGTTCTTTTCATAAACCACATGGATCCACCAGTGTCATTGAATGTGTGTTCTTTTCACAAACCACATATGGAATCACCAGTGTCATTGCATGTGTGTTCTTTTCATTAACCACATATGGATCCCCTAGTGTCATTGCATGTGTGTTCTTTTCATTAACCACAACTAGAGTCATTCGATGTATGTTCAAACCACATATGGATCCACTAGAGTCATTTCATGTGTGTTCTTTTCAGAAAAAACAGATGGATCCACCAGAGCCATTGCATGTGTGTTATTTTCATAAACCACATATGGATCCACAAGTGTCATTGCATGTGTGTTCTTTTAATAAACCACTCAGGGATCCACTAGTGTCATTGCATGTGTGTTCTTCTCATAAACCACAACTAGAGTCATTGGATGTGTGTTATTGTCATAAACCACATGGATCCACTAGAGTTCATTGCATGTGTGTTCTTATCATAAACCACATATGGATCCACCAGAGTCATTGCATGTGTGTTCTTTTCATAAACTTCATGGATCCACCAGAGTCATTGCATGTGTGTTCTTTTCATAAACCGCATATTGATCCACCAGTGTCATTGCATGTGTGTTCTTTTCATAAACCACATATGTATCCACAACTAGAGTCATTAAATGTGTGTTCTTTTCATAAAGCACAACTAGAGTCGGCTGCATGTGTGTTATTTTCACAAACCACATATGGATCCATCAGAGTCATTGCATGTGTGTTCTTTTCCTAAACAACATATGGATCCACCAGAGTCATTGCATGTGTGTTGTTTTCACAAACCACATATGGATCCACAAGTGTCATTACATGTGTGTTCTTTTCATAAACTACATATGGATCCCCTAGTGTCATTTCATGTGTGTTCTTTTCATTAACCACAGCTAGAGTCATTGCATGTTTGTTCTTTTTCACAAACCACATATGGATCCACCAGAGTCATTGCATGTGTGTTATTTTCACAAACCACAAGGATCCACCAGAGTCATTGCATGCATGTTCTTATCATAAACCACATATGGATCCACCAGTGTCATTGCATGTGTGTTCTTTTCATAAACCACATATGTATCCACAACTAGAGTCATTAATTGTGTGTTCTTTTCATAAACCACAACTAGAGTCATTGCATGTGTGTTCTTTTCACAAACCACATATGGATCCACTTGAGTTAATTGCATGTGTATTCTTTTCCTAAACCACATATGGATCCACCAGAGTCATTGCATGTGTGTTCTTCTCACAAACCACATATGGATCTACAAGTTTCATTTCATGTGTGTTCTTTTCATTAACCACATATGGATCCCCTAGTTTCATTGCATGTGTGTTCTTTTCATTAACCACAACTAGAGTCATTGCTTGTCTGTTTTTTCACAAACCACATATGGATCCACCAGAGTCATTGCATGTATGTTATTTTCGTAAACCACATATGGATCCACCAGAGTCATTGCATGTCTATTCTTTTCATAAACCACATGGATCCACCAGATTCATTGCATGTGTGTTCTTTTCATAAACCACATGGATCCACTAGATTCATTTGCATGTGTGTTCTTTTCATACACCACATGGATCCACCAGTGTCATGTAGATGTGTGTTGTTTTCATAAACCACATGGATCCTAACCTTAGGAGAGCCCTAACCTTATCCCCAAATGGTGGCCGTTAGACCGAGTCGTTTAGAAGGCACGCCCTAACACAGTTGTTCTGCATGACAATTGTTGCATACTATTCGATAGGGGTGCTTGGACGATTGGGATGGTTCTTCTTAAGAGCTATCCGCGAGTAGGCTATTCTGCGACATGATCGGCCACACTTACTATCCGCTTGCTCTTGCCAAACTGGCAACACCACGCGCTCCCCTTTTGCAAGTGTCACGAGTTCCGTGGGCCATATGCTAGTGTCACATCGCCTTTGCTTCTCTTCCTCCCCATACTTCTCTTCCTTCCCCTCGAAGCCACCTTCCCCACTTCTCTCCCATCCTGTTGTAGCTGCAAGCCTACAGTGCCTCCAGCCATCTCTCCCGCAGCCACCCCATTCCCCCACCCCCTCTCGCCATGGGTTCAAGGGGAGACCGTGATGACAGGGACGGTGATTTCAATGTGAGTCGTCTTATCTCTAACATTTATGGCCAATTATCTATTTTGAGATAGATCTACTCTGTTTACTCATGCACGTATGATGTGTTAGGCCAACCAGACGCTGTATGACTCCGACTATCACGGTTTAGCGGAGGAAGATAGTGCGAAGGAAGATAGTCCTCTGCTATGTAAACTTGGAAATGTTCCCGCTAAATGTGTAGCGTTCGAAGGAAGAAATGCAGGCAGGAGGTTTTTAGGGTGTCAAGGACATCGTGCAATGTTGCAACGTAGAACTTGTGGTGTTGTCAAATGGGTAGACCCCAGAGTGGCCCAAATCAAATGCAGAAAACGCTAGACAAACTATGGGATATGACTGTTGAGTTGAAAGAATCCATAGTCAGCTCACTTCATGAGATTGCTGAGATGAGGTTATTTGACCATGTTGACACAACCAAGCTTAACTGAGATCTCAGGAGGGTGCAAGACAAGGTTAGCAAAGTCGAGAAGGAGAGGGACATGGCGTTGGGCCTGAAGGCTAAAGCAGAGCAAGAACTGACTCAAGCAAGGAATGAACTTCACCAGCCCAAAGTCCTGCAGTTCACAACTATGAGCATTGACAAGTGCACGAGGATAAATGCAGAGAAACATTTGAATCTACACAAGGAAGATGCTAACAGGACGGAGCAGACAATTTGATCCTTGCTCTCGCGGGAAGATGCGCATCGGGCTAAGAGTAGGAAGATCAAGGAGATGTGTGATAACTAGTTCTATTTAGCTTGAGCTCCGTACATTTTTAAGTTGTAATAGTAGTACTTGTTGACCTAGCGGTCTGAACTAGTTGTCTCAGAGTCCTGGGAGGAAAAATTGGTCACCCGTTAATCTGTCTTAACCCTACATTACTTCCTTTTGTCTGATGATGGTGGTATTCTAACATTGGTGGTTTGTTTAAACATAATCTACGTGGATTGTGCTGCATGCAAATGGCACAACCACAATTTATAAAGTGGAAGCACGTATACCCTGTTACTGGAGATCCAGGAGCTTCGCCAGATGCAGGGGATGCAGGAGTAGGGAGGTGCTGAGACAGATGGGCTCAAGATTAGGCCAGAAAGTGGTAACGATTTCCTCATCATCTGGGCATTATCGGTTGGCATTGTTGTTTATGTTGCCATGTCGTTGTGCAGCAGCTAGAATAAGTTGTTGTTTCATGGTGTAGCAGTTGAAATAATTTATTTCTGTGCCACTTACATTCCATCGAATTTGGAGACCTCCTGCCCCTCAGCAATCATGGAACCGGTGCTGCGTATTTTCAGATAGTAGTGGCACAATAACAATTTCAGATTCAACTACTGACTTGGACGTTTCCAAACCCTAAGTCGCAGTACATTTTACTTCGAGAACGTGTGTAGATTGTTTCGCCCGACAAGTTCCATGCATAGAACTCCAGAATTTAACCGAATTACATATATAGGTTCACGTTCAACACATTATTATGCATCTTCATTGCCAGCAGCCTTCTTTCCCTGCCTAGGTGCCAAGCCTTCACGTCCACTAGCTTCTTCATTTCTTGCCTTCTTCCTATTCCTCGGTGCCAATTTTGTTAGCTTCACGTACTCTGCATCGTTGGGACAATCTGCACTAGAATCGTGTCCAACATCATCACTCCACTCGTTTTTATTTTCTTCTGGCAACAAAATGACTGACCCGGCAGTCATGTTTCTAACCTTGTGGCACTTCCTGTCAAAGAAACTGGACTATTTCATAACTGCCTAATATCTATAGAGTAAATAAAACAAAAATTACAATTCAGAACAAACATGCGAACCCCAAGAGACTTTTGCTTACCAGGAGCTAATTGGGTTCGAGTGACTACCCTGTCCAAGAATAGAAGGGCGACTCCCAGTTGCAGCAGCTTCCACATCCAGTACATCACAATTCAGCTCAAACATGCAAGTCGAAGCATACCTTTTCATCAACCCAATTAGCTTACTATCACACGTTAGAGGAACCATGATGCCTTGTTCATCCATGAATATGAACTTTACAGTATGCTTCGGCCATATTTCAGCATGATTACGCAGAGCAGCAACCATACCCGGGATAGTGCAAATCTGCACAGGCACTTCTTCCATCGTGATACAATGGTGTACATACCACTTGCCCTTCACCCTTGCTAATTTAGAGTCATACCTCAAGAGGGCTACCGTAACCAGGTAAGGATGGTCCGGGAAGATCCCACTTGACAGAAAACTATGGACAAAATATGTTTGTCAGCGTTGGGCTAACAAAAAAAATTAGGTTTAGTAGCCAGCTAGCGGTTATAGTTAGTGCGAATAGCAAAGAGAAGGGTAGCTCACCCGCATGTAGCCATAACTTCTTATTCCTTAGTAGTAGGATTTTCCATCCTTCGAGCTGCTCAGCTTGTCGGCAGCGGAGGCGGGCTAGAGCCTCGCAACGGTGGCTATGGCATGCGCCATTGGTGCTCAGGATCATTGAATGGGCGCAGGAACTGGGTGCAACAACTTGGCTCCAGAAGTCAAATTTCCAAAGGGGATTGTTCTACCTAGAGGGTGCATTTCGATGCCACCGGTGCTAGGGGAAAGGAGGGAATGGATTTGTGAAATTGGTCAATGCATCCAAGCCACTTAGTTCTTCGATTTTCCTAAGAGGTTGCCACGTTGGCACTCGCATCACGGACAGATGACCGACATGTCGGTCCCAACCGTCTACTTCACAGGGAAGTTCAACGAAATGTTTGAATTTGGTAGGGTGAGATGAGTTTGCCTCGAAATGACCCCTCTCAGTAGTTCATAGCCCAACTTTGCGAAACGCGGTAATTACAGGCAACTTGGGTACCGCCATGCACTCGCCCACGAACTTCCGGGCCACAAACCAACAAGCCCCTCGAAAACTACCTCTTTTATTTCATTTGATTCTTCGGTGGCTTCCAAAATGAAATTTCTTTTGAGTGCTTGTCTTACTTGTTTGCATCTTCGGGCACTCATATTTTTTCTCTATTGCCTTGTGTTGTTAAATAAGTTTGAGGGAGTGAGGATTCCATAATTAAGCACCTTGTTTTCAAATGCAACTATTGTATTTGGTGCATAATCTTTGGGGATCTTCTATATTTCATTTAAAAGACTCATTTGCTCTTATCATAATAGCTTGTTGTCTTAATTGGGTGATTCAGATCTTTTAATTACTTTCTTCATTTGTTCAAGCCTTTTTATTTTTCTTTTTTCAATATTTGGGTCCTCAATATAGTTTTAATTCCTCCCAAGTATTCATCTTTGGATATGTGCATATGCACACCTTTGGAGGAATTCTCACTATATTGGCCTTCTAGAACTTTTCACCCATTTTGGCAATCGAGGCCAATAGGGGAGAAGTTTTAGAGGGTTTATTAAGGGAAGTTGGACTTTGATTTGAGTTTGTTCTTAAGCATTTTCCTCTCATGCGCTTGCATCTTTGTTGTTACTTTGCATGTTGAATATATAGAGGAAACTCCACCAATGGTAATGGTTGGCAATCTATGCAATGAAATTCAAGTTCATCACACGTGCATATATTGTGGGGGAGTTTGCTCTATATATTGTGGTTGTACCAACATCGCATACTTATTTAGTATTTGATGTTGGCACAACCGCTTAGTTTGTTAAATTACATATATAAACCCTCTCAAAGGGATTGTCACTAATTACCAAAATGAGGGAGATTGAAAGGGCATGTATGCCCCCATGTGTGGTTTTGGTAATTAATGACAATCTCTATGGACTAATGTTTGAATTGAGTTTCACTTGTAGGAATTGTCCATTAGCATCGCTTGTTCCATGTGTTGGTGACATGGGCATGACCAATCGGGTCCCCGTGATTTAATACCCTAAGAATACAAAGGCATGCAGCCCACGAAGCCCGTAAAGAGTAAAGGAAATTCCGGAGAGCATCCGACAGACATAAGATATCTTGGAAGTCAAGAAAGAAGTACAAACCGACATTATACTAGTGTTGTAATTGTAACTTGTAACCTATATGTATACGGCTTTGGGACCCAACCTATTATATAAAGGCTGGGAGGAGCCAACGGAGAGATACCGAATCCTTGAGCAATCTATAATCATAGTTTCCACAGTAATTAGACTATTTCAACTCCCATGTTTGTCTGATCAGCCGAAGAAATCCCTAGCATTCTCCTTTCCACAAAACCCTAAGTCCATAGCCATGGGCATTGTCGAGGTTACCCCTCGTCAATTGGCGCCGTCTATGGGAAATCTGAACGCTGGAGCCATGGATTTGATGGCCCCCTCTTCACCAAGCAACAAACCGGCAGTAGCAAAACCGCACCCTCCCACCCCTGTTTCGGTCCCAATCGACTTCAACAGGGGAACTGATCTCATAATCGGGAGTTTCCATTTCCGCGTGGAGGAAACCGAAATCTCCGACTATCGGCCCCGATCTACTCGGGTCCGTTGATCACAACAGCAGTGCGCATGGCGATACATGCATCCTCTGTCAGCTCATCTGAAGAAGCCGCTCCTCACCCAATAAATGGCAAAGAAAGTCGCGAAAACTCTACAGATCTGTGGGATCTGGCCGATCTATATGACGGTCTCTCCTTCGGTTCAGACTCCTAGCTTACGCCACCACACGGCTCAAAATCAGCAAACATCAAACCCGACGAAGGCAATGAAAGCGTTGACTCTGGAATCAAAAAGGACGAAACCTACCCAGAACAGAACCTAGGATTTCATTAGTTTTTCCGACAGTGTCTCCTAGGGATCCGATGGCGACAATAGCAGCTGGTACATAACACATCATCAAGTATGTGCAATCATCGAGGAAGGAACATCGACACCTCGTGACTCTAATGGTAAGACGATCGTCGATCCAAATGATATTCTATCATACACTGATGCAACCGCAAAAACGAAGGAGATCCACCCAATAATCATATCACACAAGGGAGAGAAGGAATGAATGAAGGCAAGCAAAGAACTCTTCGGTTGTCAACGGAAACATGGCAAAAAGCAAGGGATGCAGTTTCGGGTGCTGTCCCAATGACAGTAGACTCCATGCGTGAAGATTTAATGGCCTATCGGTACCTATGCCACGACAAATATAGGGACATACTCAAGATATAGAGACAACCCGAGGAAAGGAGAAGGCTGGCCGACAAATATAGCATCTGGTGGGCACAACTAAGCACCGCTCGTTGATCTGGCAGCGTAACTGGAGGCGCACCACCAAGGAGAGGAACCACACTACAGCATATTTCGGAAGCCGAAAGAAACGAGTTGACTCGAGATCTAGACTTGTCCTTTATGTTAGTATATTAGGCAAGACACATAAAAGCAAAAACAGCACAAGCCACCATTGTCACCACCCAAACCTACTTACTCACAACTCAACCTACACCCGACGATCCCCAGGTGGCTCTCCATCGTTCCGCTCTCATGAATCTCGGCATGGTGGGAGCATCCCTCGCACAAGGAGAAAAAGGAATCACCCAACAACCCGAAAAATCACCACGCCATCGCAATATCCCTCGGCATGTGGGACACACCTGACGATCACGGTCACCTCATCGGGTGCACTTCTCGAACCCTGAGCCGCTGATGGCGCCAGAAGTGACATTACACGGTGCAGGATCGACAGATCCTGGGAGGGGCGCAACAACCGAAGATACCATGATGGCAAAAGCAAGGATGAGTATGAATTGTGTGGGGCCAATTGCTTTACCCAACGGGTTCGCAAGACTCCAGTACTTACAAACCAAAAGTACAACCGCCAAAAGTACGAGTATGGATTTCAAACTTCCTCATGACCGCCAAAAGTACGACGGTCTTCAGGAACCCGAAGCTTGGCTGGCTGATTACCTACAAACCATCAGACTCCAGGGTGGCACCAAGTCTACCGTGATGCAGAGCCTACAGCTACACCTGAGCAGTGCTGCCCGATCATGGCTCAGACAACAACCCGAAGAATCCATCAACATCTAGAATGACCTTGAAGATAAGTTCATCCAAAACTTTACATCCACGTTCAAGCGCCCCGCATCCTTAGAACAGTTACGGGCATGCAAGCAGAAATCTGGGGAGCCGATACGAGCATTTATCCAAAGGTGGAACATCATCAAGAACTCAGCCGAAGCTATATTAGATGAAAGGGCAATTTATTCCTTCAACGACGGCCTTCGCCGAAGAGAATTTATTGAGGAGATGGGATGGGTCAAACCCAAAACAGTCTCTAGCTAATGGACATGGCTAATCACTGGGCAGACAACAAAGACATAGTAAACAACAAATGAGGGCGCTCACCCGAGGAAGATCGTGATAGGCTCAATAATTATAGGAGCAGGAAAATCAACAATAGGTATAGTGGGCCAAGCTAAGTTGCAGTTGGTTTCTCAGGAGAGGACAACCTAAGAGCAATGATCACGGCAACGGATATTGTAGTAACATAGACGATGTCGAAGGAAACCAACCGACACAGTGGTACCAGCCGAGGGCTTGAGAGCCTCCAATGTCTCCAATGCACATGCTCAAGGGACCATGCAATACACACTTCTACATCGACTCTGAAGGAAGAAGGCGCTCAAACTACCTCATGATCGATTGCCGCACGTTACTAAAAATGCTTGAAGTCTATAATGCAAAGGCAACCGAAGCAACAAACTGAGGATACGCCACCGCGCCTAGAACCTTAGCTCTCAACGCACCACCAACGACACAAGTAGAGCCGCCAGTAGGTCAGCCGCAACCCACAACAAACAAAAACTAGGAGGAAGAGTATCTGAGGTCCAAAGGTGCAATGTCGGTGATCCAAAAAGGGCGCCCATCCAACAGGATCTAGAAATTTATCACACGACAAGTCAATATGGAAGTAACAGCACCACTCCTACACCCGAGTATCTCCACTGGTCAGAATAGGAAATCAAATTTAGCAGGGCTAATCACCCTCTTCGAGTCCCACGACTGGGTTATTCGGCTCTGATAGTGGAGGCACAAATCGGCGGTTTTGACATGAGTAAGGTTTCATGGATGCAGGAAGCATCATCAACCTCATCTATGCCAAAACTCTATGAGAACTGAACTGTTCATCAACAAACTTAACACCAATGGACACATCCTTCCACGACATAGTGCCAGGTAAAGCCGAAATTCCTTTATACAAGATCTATCTTGATGTTTTCTTTGGATCGAGGGAAAATGTTAGGCACGAGAAACTCGAATTCGAGGTTATGGATTGGCCATCACAGTACCATGCGATCCTGGGGCATCTAGCTTTCGCACGATTTATGGTAGTACCACATTACATGTATTTGGTAATGAAGATGCTATCACCCAACAGAATCATAATGGTGAGAGGCAGCTTCACCTAATCTAACAATTGTGACAGAGAATTTAACAAAATCTCCAAATCCTTTGGGATGGAAGCAGAATTCAAGCAGCTAAAGATCTCAATGGATGCAGAACCTCTGCCGGCACCGCGGGTCACCGCCTACCAAGCTTTCGACACCACAAAGGACACTAGAGAAATTCAGTTTCACCCTATGGACCTGAAGAAGACAACCTTTGTGGCTTCCAACCTTGGTCCCACATAAGAAAGCACGCTCATCGAGTTCCTCCATGAGCGCTGGGAGATTTTTGCATGGGTACCATCTGACATGCCAGGAATCCCTAGGGAACTCGCTGAGCACGCACTTAACTTATACCCCGATGCTAAGACTATAAAGCAATCACTTCGTTGTTTCGTAGAAACCAAGCGCACGACCATTGGACGAGAACTCCATCGCCTAACAAATGCCAATTTTATCAAGGAAATCAAGAAAATATTATGGGTAGCCAATCCAGTATGAGTTCCAAATAAAAACACAAAATAACTACGCATGTGTATTTACATCACCGCACTAAACAAGTACTGTTCAAAGGATCACTTACGGCTATCGTGAATCTATCAAATCATCGATGCAACTGCCGGATGCGACGTCTTTCCTTTTTGGACGCGTACTCTAGATACCACCGGATTCGGTTGGAGGAGGATTAGGATAAAACAACATGTATCACACCTTGCGGTGTATTCTACTACACTAAAATGCTATTCAGGCTCAAAAACGCGGGTGCCACGTGCTAGTGGATGATGCAAAATTGTCTTGGAAGCCAAATTGGAACAATAGTGCAGGTATATATTGATGAAGTCATAGTCACGACAAGGCAAGAGTCGACCCTTATCAACGATGTTCGTGAAACATTCGACAACCTCGATAGATACCTCATCAAGATTAAGCCGACAAAGTGCTCCTTTGGAGTCCCTGCAGGGCAACTCCTCGACTATATAGTGTCGACAAGGGGAATAGAGGCAAGCCCCGAGAAAATACAAGCAATCCTTACAATGAAGAAGCCAACGAACCTTTGCATTGTACAACAGCTAGCAGAAGGAGTCGCGACACTAAGCCGATTTATTGTTCGGCTGGGCGAAAAAGCACTTCCGTTCTATGCCCTCATGAAGAAATCATAAAAATATGAGTGGATGGATGAATCCCAGAGAGCTTTCAAAGATCTCAAGAAAAACTTTCGACACCTCCTATCGTTGTGTCGCCAAAAGAGAAACAACCTTTGTTGTTGTATATCGTCACCACAAATCAAGTGGTGAGCACGGTTTTGGTCGTAGAACAACCCGAAGAAGGGAAAACTCATGGCGTCTAAAGGCCAGTCTACTTCCTAAGCAACGTGTTTCCCCATCAAAACAAATGTATCTGCACTACTAGAAACTCGCATACGGAGTCTTCATGATAGCAAGGAAGCCACTACTTTTCAAAGCACCCGGTAGTGGTAGTTAATGAGTCACCTCTTTCTAGCATATTCAATAATCTAGAAGCCACAACGCGTGTCTCTCTTTGGGGCATTGAGCTACCCCCTCGAGCGATGTCATGGTGGTGTCACAGCAGATGCCATGGATAGGCTAAAGGTGGGGACTAAATGCACTAGGGGAATCCAGGGAGGGATAATGAGGTGATTCCTCACACAGAAGATTTATATATGATTCACTTCCAAGGTTACAAGTGCTCCTAGAGCTGTATTGGCGAGAGGAGGAAGAAGGAACTCTCTTACTCTCACCCACAGTAGACCCATACAAGACCTACCAGAGATCAACCCTTAGCACCTAAAACCAATCAGAATAGTGGAACCCCTTCTATAGAGGCCCTAGCCCTCCTTATATAGGGGGGCTAGGTCTCTACTTAGGGCATACGTGGAGGCATATTCCAGGGAATATGCCTCCTCCCAAAATAGTAAGCCGACCGGGTTGCTTTTCCCCCGCGTCACCCATGCAGAGGCTACGTGAGCCTCTGTGGTGCCTGCGTCAGCCGACACAAGCGTCGTCACCTCTTGTCGGCCATGCCTTGGTGGTCCTGCCCCTGTTTGCTTCGCTCATGCAGTGCGTACCGGGGTTACTTTTGACCAGCGAGATTCCTTCCTTCTCCTAGAAGCCAGATATGACCCGGATAATAGTTGACCCGGCCACACCCGTTCCTGCATACAAGTTAAATTATCCTATCCGACTTACTGCTTAAGTCGGTCGAGGCTCCGTTAGGTGGACATCCCCTGGTCCGGGTTACTCCGAGACTCGGCCTGCCTTGAGGTGACCCGGCCAGCGTCCGCTTTGGCCTTGCCGAACCTCGGCTAACTCGGCCTTTTATACCCCGGCGTGACCCCACCTGGGGGTATCCCCCCAACATTAGTCCCTGAAGCTGGTGTGGTCTTAGCTGCCTTGGCCGCTAAGGCCACATCAGGTTCAATTTCACTGAGCTTTGGACGTTATCTCCGAGTTACCTCCTTATCTCAGATCGGATGGATTTACGTTCCCTTGGCTCATTCCAAGTTTTCACTTGCTGGCCAGGTTACCACCTTATTCCGGACCTCATGGTATTACTTTCCCTTGGCACATTCCAAGTTTTCACTTGCTGGCCAGGTTACCACGGTCTCATCCGGGTTTTCTTTCCTTCTCTCGTACGCTAACCCACGTGGAGGCTAATCTTTAGGTTGCCTCATTTTAAGGACCAGCCATAGTAACCGCCGCAATAATTGTCAGTTATCACTGCGCGCGGGTCACGTCACGCCTGCCTCCTCGTTTACCGCATCAATGTGTCACGTCATGGGATCAGCTACACCCTGTGGCCTTCTGTGTGGCTCGCTGCTGATTGGTTGACGCGGGACATACACGGCCACACCGTGTGGCGTACCCGCATGACACGATCCCACTTCCCCCTTGAGGGAGTGGTTAAATAGGGGAGGGGCGCACCCCTTAGGTCTTTTCCTCCTTCCGCGCCCCTCTGCCTCTAGCTCTTCTTCTTCATCATCTTCCCCGTGACAGCGCCACCGCCACTGCTTCTAAGTAGCAGCGCCGCCGCCGCACTGCTTCCCCACGCCTCTGCATCGCTGCCACCGCTACGCGCCTCCTCCGCCACGGGTCGTTGTCAATCTAGGCTGTTGCCCCCCACCACCACTAGCGCTAGTGAGGGCATCGAACACATGATGACAGAGGAGGAGCTCACCGTCACGGAGCAAGAGATGGAGGAAGACACCGCCGCGGCGGACCGTGGTGCGTGGGCCAGGTCCAGGGTCTGCCAAGATGACCTGGACTGGCTCTATCGCACCAGACGCATCCCCGCCGGCGTCACCGCGCGCCTCGCCTCCGCTGAACTCGCCCCCTCACCCAATCCGGGTGAGTTCGTCGTGTTCTTGTCCCACTTCCAGCGGGGGTTCGGTTTGCCGGTCAGCGACTTCTTCCATGACTACTTAAGCACTTACGAACTCCAGCCGCACCACCTTCCTGCCAATGCAATTACTTCTCTTTCAGCTTTCGCCTCCATGATCGAAGGCTATGCCGGACTATGGCCCATGAAGGAGCTATGGATCCGGTTTTTCGGCCTTCGTCGTAATGTTATTCCGAACATTCAACTTGATCCGGAGGACAAGCAGATAAGCAATTCGGAGCTGCGTCCATCTCACCCCGGAGGCTATCCGTCTTCCCCCGAGTCACCGGGCTAGACTCCTGCAAAGGATGGGCCCAGACTTTCTTTTATGTCTGAAACGAGGGCACTAAAGACTTGATCCGGCTGCTCCCCTATGCTCCGGGTCCTCCTAACCCGGAGTTGTGGGATGTTGTCCCCAAGAAGCCCACGGCCTTGGATAACTTGGTCAACAAAAGGTTCGCGAGCTGAAGGAGCTCGGGTTGCGCAACGAGGATGCCATGATCACGTTCGTCTGCAACTAGATCTCCCCCTCCTGAAGTGCACTCACAAGGTGTGCCACATGAGCTGGGGCCGCGACCCCAACCGGACCTCGTCCTTCGAGTTGAGCAACACGAAGATCTATCGCCGGGTCAAGGCCCTCTTCACCACCCACAAAGACTCCTCTGAATGGACGTGGGGAATTGAGCACTTTTGCCACGATAGGCTTCCTCCCGTGGTAAGCCTCATGCTGCAAACTTTCTCCAGATTAAATCATATGTTGGTCATTGTTGTATTTTTAGTTCTGTTGTCTGTTATTTTCCTCAGCTATTCCTTAAGCAAACCCTCGAGGATGGCACCGATCTGACCCTTAAGTGGGCGCCTGACCGGGAGACCTCGGACGAGGAAGAGCCAGATCAGGAGATGTTCCTCCTGATGCCCGACGCTACGAAGCAACCCACCAGTAAACTCTCTTCTATTAGAGATTGGCCTGATGATGAAGATGACTCGGATGTCGAGGTGATGGAAGCTGTTACACTGTCCCTCTTTCTTATGCTTTTTCGGCATCAGCTAACCCCGGTGGGAAGATCCACGAGGACCCTCCACTTGCCACGGGTGACCCTGTTCCGGTAGCGCCGAAGAAGAAGCGTGGAGCTGCATCAAGTTCCTCCTCCGGACCTTCTCAGCCCGCCAAAAGGTGAAAGAAATCTGGAGACAAAACTGCCTCCAAGCTAGCAGCCAAGGCCCCAGCACAAAGGGCTCGGAAACCCAAGGAGCCCCTGACCTCGGATTCGTAAGCCTCTTTTCCCTCTACAACTTACTCTTCCTTTTATTATTATAGTTTCTCATCCGACATTGTTTGATCCTGCAGGGCCATGGTGGAGGTCCCCTAGAGTGGGCCTAGCATCGCTTCACCGCTCCGGCTCAGCCCTTCTCCCCCTCGTGGCGATGAGTCATGCCCGCTGAGCCCTATTCCAGAGGGTTCTGCGGCTCCTCCGGGTTCTGCTCCACCTCGTCAAGAGGGGGTAACCTTGGAGCGGGGGAGACTGGCCTAGCCGAGGCAGTGGAATCCACGACTTCGGCTACACTGCAACCCGCAACCACCGAGACTACCTCAGCACCAGCACCAACTCCAGCACCAGCACCAACTCCGGCACCAAGTCCGGCAACAAGAGCACCAACGCCAAGCTCCTCCGCCTCATCCGAGACTTCTCAGTCTCGGCGAGGAAGTACCCAAGCAGCTCCTAAGGGAAAATCTGCTGCAACCACTTCCTCCTCCCAGCAGCCCAAGGGCAAAAAGGCCCCTGACGCCACTAGGACAGCGTTCGTCGAGGCTGGACAACGCACTCTCGCATCCATGCTTCCCAAGAAGCCTCTAGCCCCGAAGGACGTCCCTAGCGAGCCAGCTGATGCGCAGCAACTTGTTCTGCACACCAGCCCGGCCCTTGCCCTGGTTGAGAGGAAAGAGGCGCATGCGAAGGGCTTGGTGGTGCCCCATATGCCCACCGGCGAGTGATACCCTCTGATCCTGATTGAATTCATCATGAATTGGAACAAGGCAGAGGTAGTCCAAGACGCTGATCTCCCGGAGAAGTTCGGTCCCGCCGAATTCTCCGTTCAAATGAACACAACCTTTAAGGTGCTCAACATCGCGGGTCGGATGATAGAGGTACATTACTTGTTTTCCTTAGCCAGTTGTAGGTATTTAGTAATATAACCATTAGTCCCCGAGCCTCCGGGGGAGTAACTTGTTACTCGGCCGGATGCTCCTTAGAAAGCTAACGTAACTCCTTGATAACTTCGAATATGCACACACCTAGATCCGGGTTAAGTTCCACTTGGCCCGGATTTAGTACACTTTGAATATGCACACACCTAGAGCCGGGTAAAGTTCCACTTGGCCCGGATTTAGTACACTTCGAATATGCACACACATAGAGCCGGGTTAAGTTCCACTTGGCCCGGATTTTGTACACTTCGAATATGCACACACATAGAGCCGGGTTAAGTTCCACTTGGCTCAGATTTTGTACACTTCGAATATGCACATACCTAGAGCCGGGTTAAGTTCCACTTGGCCTGGATTTTGTACACTTCGAATATGCACACACCTAGAGCCGGGTTAAGTTCCACTTGGCCTGGATTTTGTACACTTCGAATATGCACACACCTAGAGCCGGGTTAAGTTCCACTTGGCCCGGATTTTGTACACTTCGAATATGCACACACCTAGAGCCGGGTTAAGTTCCACTTGGCCCGGATTTTGTACACTTCGAATATGCACACACCTAGAGCCGGGTTAAGTTCCACTTGGCCCAGATTTTGTACACTTCGAATATGCACAAGGCTAAGTTATATCTTTGTACCCTTTGCAGGTGACCACCAACCGTCGTAGCACTGAGTTTCAGCGTCTCCTTGATACCCATAAGACGCTGCGCGCCAAGCATAATGCACTTCTCGCTGAACACGAGAAAAGGGGTAAGTTTCATCCTTGGCACTTCTCCGTTTTTCTTCATTTTCCTCTGCCGAACTAACCTATCATTCGGTTTGCACAGCTGGGGTGGAGGCTGAGAACAAGCTTATGAGGAAGAACCTGGATCAGATCAAGGGTAAGTTACTTTTGTCCGACCTTGCTATGCTTTCCATCTCCTTTTCTCCTTGGCTCGGCGAACATTCATACCTCGGCTCTGCCGGGTCAATACACTATTTCAACATCTCTTGAAGATAGTGTGCCCATGCCTGATATGATGCTGCATTTTCTCGAACAAGCAGGACAACATCAAGCCGAGCTCAAAAAGAAAAACGATGAGCTCGCCCTCCTCCGGACCAAGGATGATGAGATTGCCAGGCTCAAGGCTGATATGGAGAAAATGAAAGCACAGCACCAGTCCGAGCTCCAAAAGGTTGGCCAGGACTACATTGAAGAGCGGGAGCGCCTCAATCTCCGGATCACCAAGGATCAGGATCTACTCAAGGAGGCCGACACTGAGCTTAAGTCGGCGAATGCTAAGCTTGTGCAGCTTCAAAAAAGACGCGATGAATGCACCAGGGAGTTGACTCGGGTCCTCAATCATATATCACGTAAGCTCCTTTCCCTTATCCGACATATTTCTCCGGGTTACTTCACATGTCTTTTCTCTTACTTGTTTCTCTTATCTCGTTTTCAGGAAAATTTCCTAAGGGCACTGCCATTGCGAGCGCCGCTGTTGCTGATTTCCGCCGAGAGAGGGGTACTCCCGCTGCTCCTGGCGGTGAGGAGATTCCCTATGACATGGAGGACATGTTGGTCAGCCTGTCATCTCGCGTGGAACTCATCAAGAACTATGGCAAGGATATCATCGACGTTGCAGTTTGAATCTTCAACACGTTCTGGCCTGGAGAAGACACTCTGGAGACTACCATATGTCTTGTTGAAAAATTGATGGAGATCGAGACCCAGCTCGACCCCTGGAGGGAGTCCGCTGGACGTGCTGCAGCTGATACCGTTCTTCACCACATACTCACGTGGTATGAGAAGATCGATCTCAACCTCCTGACGCGCCTGCGCACCGGGTCCAAATGGACCAGTGACCCGGAGTGGGTAGCTCGGCGCCAGGCTTGCGCCCATAGCCTCATCGAATATGCTCCCATTCATGAATAGACTGAGGGACCGAGCTTCCTGGAAGCCGCTGGTGATGAAGAGGTTGAGAACGTTGAAGATGGCTCGGACGAGGATGGAGAGGACGATGCCTCGGATATCGAAGACAGTGAAGATGGTGCCGAACTTCCTCCTCCTGCTGCTCCTTGAGTGAAAACACTTGAAAACTTATCAGATCCCGGTATGCCGGGTAGAATTGTATCCAGTACGCATGTGATATTTTGCTACTAAGTTTCTTATGCCAGATTAGCTTGGGTGTAGTCCCCGAGTTTCATTTTCTTGTTCGTCCAATCTTTTGGCTCGGCTCGTGTCTACCTTGATTCGGTTTTACAACTTACGAATCCGAGCTTCAAAAATTGTTTTAACAATACTTGGAAACTTTAGGCTTAGCTCAAAATAATTCAACATAGTAATTTGAATGTAAATACAAGGTTAGTCCGGAAAACAAACGTCGGCTCGATTAAGTTCTTTTCCTTAGTCGTTTTTCATGTGCTAGGCAGTTCCAAACTTGTTCTCTTGCTTGCCACGAAGCCAATTCTTGTTGGACAGCAGCAAGTCGAAGAGTTGGGTTTTTGCTTCCCACACACTACTAAACCGAGTTAAGTAGAACAACTTACTCCAGCTGACGTATAAATAATAAAAGATAACAAATATTATTAAGGCAGTCTCCGAGTTACTGCTCGAGGTGCCAACATTTCATTGATAGGCTCATTGCCGGCATACATACCGACATCTGAGAAGACTCGGATACATACACTTCTTAGTTAAGTGTAGAAATGACGAAGTAGAGCTACATTCCATGGATGCTTCGATTCCTCGCCGGACTTGTCCGCCTTGTTATTTTCCTGTGGCTTTGCATCTATAAGTTAATAAGAATCATTGTGCAATGCTTTGCTCACAATGAATGGCCCTTCCCATGGGGGGAATAATTTATGCATGCCAGCAGTACGTTGTACCAACCGGAGCACCAGATCGCCTTCCCGAAAGACTCGGGGGATTACTTTCTGGCTATGATAGCGTCGGAGGTTTTGCTGATATATGGCGGATCTAGACAATGCCAGTTCTCCCGCTTCTTCTAGCAGATCAATATCATTTTGCCGGGCTTCTTGCACTTCGGCTTCTGTGTATTGGGTGACCCTAGGCGAATCATCCTCTATGTAGGCTGATAATACAGCTTCTACCCCATATACTAGAAAAAACGGCGTATAGCCTGTTGATCGATTCAGAGTTATTCTTAAACTCCACAGTACCGCTGGTAGTTCTTCTATCCAGCACCCCGCTGATCTTTGCAGCGGCTCAATGTGCCGGGGTTTTATCCCAGATAATACTAATCCATTGGATCTTTCCACTTGTCCGTTCGATGCGGGGTGGGCTACGGAGGCTATGTCCAGCCGGATCTTCTTATCCCGGCAAAAACGTGCAAACGCTCCTTTAGCAAAAATTGTGCCATTGTCAGTGATGATACTGTGAGGATAACCATATCTCAAGATGATGTCTTTGAGAAATGTTACGGCCGTAGCTCCATCACACTTTCTTATAGGCTTCACTTCAATCCACTTTGTAAATTTGTCCACCATGACCAAAATGTGAGTCATATTCCCCCTTGCTGCTTTAAATGGGCCAACCATATCCAAGCACCATACGGCAAATGGCCATGTAATTGGTATGGTCTTGAGCTCCGACATTGGCATATGTGTCTTGGTAGCATACCTCTAAAAACCATTGCATTTTCTCACCAGATCTTCAGCTTGTTCTAAGGCACTTGGCCAGTAGAATCCATGTCGGAAAGCTTTTGCCACCAAGGCTCGGGACGAGGCATGATGCCCGCACTCCCCTTGATGTATATCTCGGAGGATGTCAAGCCCTTCTCTCGGGTCAACGCATCGCTGGAGGACATTGGTCACACTCCTTTTGTATAACTCGGAATTGATGATCGTGTATGCCTTAGCTCTCTATGTGTTTGCCTGGATAGTACCTCCTCAGTGGGCAAAGTTCCATCTTTCAGGAATTGAAATATAGGTAGTGCCCAAGCTGGTATTGCTCGCACGGGGAACACATCCTCATCAATTTCCATCTGATCCACCGGCATAGCTTCAACCGGATCACGCTGAGCAGTCCCCGGGTCTTGCGAAGCAGTCCCCGGGTTTGCTGAGGCAGTCCCCAGCTTTGCCGAGGCAGTCCATGGGCACAGCTTCGGATTCTGTATCTTTTGGGACGTAAATTGAGTCGGTTTCTGGGGACGGCCTAATAGGTGGTTTTCTGAGGTGCTCTAATTCTACACCCAGTGGAATTGCTTGTCGGGTTGACCCGAGCTTCGACAACATGTCGGTAGCCTCATTTTCCACCCGGGGTACATGATGAAATTCGCATCCCTCAAAGTAACCAGATATCTTCTGCACATGAAATCTGTACAGAGCCATGTTTGGATCACGGGCGTCCCATAGTCCCGACACTTGCTGTACTACCAAATCCGAGTCGCCAAAGCACAGGATCCGACGTATCCCAATCTCTTTTGCCACTTTGAGCCCATGCACAAGTGCTTCATATTCAGCGACATTGTTTGATGCTGCGAAATGTATCTGCACCACGTATTTTAGCTGGTCCTTCTTTGGCGAGGTAAGTACGACTCCGGCGCCTAGCCCGGTTTTTGTTTTTGACCCGTCAAAGTGCATTCACCAATAGTTCGGATCTGGTAGCGGCGGTTGATATTGGACCTCGGCCCAGTCCACAAAAAAGTCCGCCACAGCCTGAGACTTGATTGCCTCTCTTCTGTCATATTGTGGCGCATAAGGAGCTAGTTCAATTGCCCATTTTGCAATTCTGCTACTCGCATCCTTGTTACTCATTATCTCGGATATAGGAGCCTCACATATTACCCTGATGGGATGCTCCTCAAAGTAATGCTTCAGCTTCTTAGTTGCCATGTACACACCATACACCACCTTCTGATAGTGTGGGTAGTTCTGCTTTGAGGCAGATAATACCTCGCTCAGGTAATACACTGGCCTTTGCACCGACTTACCTTCCTCGTCGCGCTTTACCACTATTACTACACTTACAACTCGGTTGGTTGCGGCTATATAGAGCAACATTGGATCCTTTGATAGTGGAGAGGCTAACACTGGTGCAGTGGCTAACATCTTCTTTAAGTGGGCAAAGGCTTCATTGGCCTTCGGCGTCCAAACGAACTTATCCGACTTTTTCATGAGTTGGTAGAGAGGCAATGCCTTTTCTCCCAACCGACATACAAACCGACTCAACGATGCCAGGCAACCAGTGAACTTCTGGACATCGTTAAGACACTTCGGCAGTTCCATTCGTTCAATGGCTCGGATTTTAGTTGGATTAACTTCGATACCTCGGCTGGAGACAAGAAATCCAAGTAACTTTCCAGCCGGGACACCGAAGGTACATTTTTCCGGGTTAAGCTTCATCCGGAACCTTCTTAGGTTCGCGAATGTCTGCCTGATATCGTCAAGGAGCGTTTTGCTTTCCTTGGTCTTGATAACCACACAATCCACATACACTTGTATATTTTGACCAATTTGGTCATGCAAACATTTTTGCATACATCTTTGGTACGTTGCCCCTGCATTACGTAAACCAAACGGCATGGTGCGATAGCATTAAGGCCCGTACGGGGTGATAAATGCAGTCTTTATTTGATCATCCGGATTCAGAGGTATCTGGTGGAAACCAGAATATGCATCAATGAACGACAACAATTCACATCCAGCAGTTGAGTCTATGACCTGTTCTATCCTTGGTAGTGGAAATGGATCTTTTGGACACGCCTTGTTTAGGTTCGTGTAATCGATACACATACGCCAAACCACTGCCACATTCGGATCGTCTTTCTTCTTCTCGACCAGCACCGGATTGGACAGCCAATCCAGGTAAAGAACTTCCATGATAAATCCTGCAGCCAGTAACCGAGCTATCTCATCTCCAATGACCTTTCTCCTATCCTCGGCGAAGCGGCGGAGAGGTTGCTTCACCGGCTTTGCTCCGGGTTTCATGTTTAAAGAGTGCTCGGTCAACTCCCTCAGAACACCTTGCAAGTCCTGCGTGGACCAAGCAAGAATATCCCGATTCTCACGGAGGAAGTTGATGAGCGCGCTTTCCTATTTATCACCTAACCCGGCACCAATTATTATGGTGCGCTCTGGGAACATATCATCAATAGGAACTTTCTTGGTATCTTTTGTGGCTTGGAATGAGACACTTCCATGCGGGTTACTCAGCGCCAGCATATACTGCTGTGCGGACTGAGCCAATGCTTCCACCTCTTGGATTTTCCTTTTCTCTTGCGCAATCACAAGTGACTCGGCTAGGTTAGACCCGGCCGACACGCACTCCATGGAACGTCGGAAATCCCCAGCAATGGTAATCACTCCATTTGGCCCGGGCAACTTCATCTTCAAGTCACTAATGTGATAGCTTGGCATGAACTTGTTCAGTGCTGGCCTTCCGAGTAACGCGTGATATGCACTTTCCAAGTTCACCACCTCGAACTCCAAATTTTTGGTTCGGCAGTTATCTCTCGTACCGAACAATACGTCAACCCGGACCTTGCCTATGGGCTCACAAGAGATGCCGGGCACAATACCATGGAAAGTTGTCCTTGTAGCCTGGAGCATGTTCTACGAGATACCTAACTTGCGCATTGTATCCGCATACATGATGTTAATGCTACTGCCATTGTCAATCAGTACCTTGGAGAACCTCACATTGATGTTTGGCCCAATGAATGTCGGATCCAGCACCAACGCATACGAACCAGGACTTGGCATAAGCTTGGGATGATCTTTGATATTCGAGGTAATTTCCTGATCCGACCAAGGCATATACCTCGTCACTGCGGGCATTACCGCATTCACCTCCATATGTCGATGGTGCAAGCTTTTTCTATCTGTTTCCTCAGTGGTGAACACACAGTAACTTTGATGATGCTCTTTGTACTCATTCCTCCCTTCATTTCCGGGGTACCTCTGATTCGATTGATGCTGGTTTTCCACTTGATGCACTGCATCCCTTCTCTCATAGTTATCATAACTCGACGGAGGGGGAGGCAACATTAGCTGTTGCGTGTTCACTCCGGAGAGCAATTGCTGCCGGGGTAACTCCTGCCGAGGTTGATCATTCCGGGGTGCCTGAGCATTCCCCAAACCACCTTGCTCTATTTTGCGCATCCACTCACACTGCCTTGTTGTATGACCCGCTGGGTTACTCGGATTTAGCGTGTGAAATTTACACGGCTGATCCAACATTGACCCATAAGTATACCTCGGACGGTCCTTCTTTTCTTGCCACTGTTTCTTTTGCTCTGGCGTCCAAGTTTTCTTGCCATCATTTCTCGGAGTCCATTGCCCTCCAGTTTTCTGACGTTAATTGCCCCCTGCTCCGGGCTGATATTGATTCACAGCTGCAACTTGTTGCAAACTGTACCGGTGATCCGGTCTGTCATCTCTTCTTTTACCTCTGTAATCATTCCTTCGGGATGATCCTGCTCCCTCTCTCTGGTAGTATTCATCATTTGACTCGTTTGACACGAGCCTAGGTTGAGTCGGATCACCCAGAGCATACGAATCAGCGATCCGGATCATCTCCGCCAGTGTAGTTGGCATTTAATTTTGCAACTTTTGCCACAGCTCGCTTGCATATCTGCATCCTTGCACAAACCACGCTATGGCCTGTGATTCTATCACGCCCTCACATGAGTTTCTCACGGTGCACCATCGGGTTAAGAAATCTCGGTCCATCTCATTCGGTATTTGCTTACACATAGCTAGGGTATGTGGCCTATTTGGCCTCTGATATGTACTTGAGAAATTGCTGATGAACATCTCCTCAAAATCTATCCAGCAGTTAATACTTCCGGGTGGCAAATTGTTCAACCACACCCTCGCTGGCCCCTCCAACATCTAGGGTACATATCTCACAGCCCATCTCAAGTTGCCTGTAGCAATTTTCACTGCTGTAGCATAGTTTATCAACCAATCCTCCGGCTTTGTACTACCGTCCTACGTCTTAGTACCTCTGGGTAACTGGAACTTAGGCACCGGAGGCTCCTTCATGATCCGGGGCCCAAAACACGCAGGACCCGGAGGACCTTGACACTCAATCTGTTCCGACCTATACAGTCGATCCAGTTTTAGCCTGGCATCATCCGGCATCAAATCTCTGCTTCCCAATCTCGACCCTATCACATGATAGTCCGGCCTTGGGTATCCCACATTCATCATTTCCGAATCTCCATCATTATACCGGTCCTGCTCTCTTGGAGCGCCTCTCTGTTGCATACCCCGGCAGGCACTTTGCTCTTGCCTTGGTATATTCCGCTGTTGCGGCTGTCCTGCTGAGTTACACTGTCCGGCATTGCCATTTACAGCGTTTCCTTGACCGGCATTGCCTTGGTCGTGATTACCTCGGCAAGCTTCACCTCGGCTCACACTTCGTCGATCATCATTTCTCTGTACTTCTTTTCCTTTCCCTTCCCTCGTTGGGTCATACGGGACAATCTGTTTGTTTCTTCTGGCCGAGGTTACTACCTCTTCACTCCTAGGGCCGCCATGAGGAGACGATGTGGCTCTAGCGGATTTCTCCGGGTTACCCACCGCCGAATGAACGATCTTGGAGGCCCCAGCTCTCCCCGGGTTTGCCCTGAGCAGTTCCTCATTTTGTCTGTTCGCAAACCGCACCAACTCATTGACCCTTTCTTGCTGCCTCTGACGGGCTTCACCCGTAAGACCCTCTAGCTCGGATGCTGCTACATCTGCTGCTCTGAGGTTCTTAGCCGGAGTACTGTACCTCGGCAGCCCCACGGACAAGCAGTTTTCTGACTCCTCAATCCTAGTATCACCCTCTTTGTTCATTTCACTCATGAGATTTCTCCCCTTTACTTTTACAGCATCAACTTTGTTTGCCTTTGCATACTCACGTAGCGTCATGTTCAACGACTGCTGAGCCGCAGCTATCTTTTTTGCACCCTCTAGAATTTTTTGCCTAGTTTCCTCTAGCTCGGCCTGTGCCTGAGCCGGATCTACTACTGCTGCTACAGGGTTTACCAAGCTATCCATCGCTTCCCGCAACACATTCTCCGGCCTCTCTAGCGGAGGACCTCTACCTTTCCTTGGTGCCTTGGGTGTTACCTCCGGATCTTGTGCCGGATCTGGTGCCGGATCCTTGCTTGTGCCAGCACCAGGCGCAGTCATCATCACCTCAGCACAGTCCGGGGAGCGAGTGATACGCGCCTCGTGAGCCATGCTAAGGGGAGGCTCGCCCGCCTCGACGACGTGCCGCGGATGAACGCGGGATACATCCACAGCGACGTAGACCTTGTGCGCGCAGAGCTTGCCGAAGAGGCCGTTGCGCGGAAGAGGACGTGTGCCGAAGCAGCCAGCGTTGTCGCTGACGAAATCCAGTGCTCCAAAGCGCTGGACGAGCCCTTAGACGATGCGTTCCCACGGTGGGCGCCAACTGTCGTGGTGGTGTCACGGCAGATGCCATGGATAGGCTAAAGGTGGGGACTAAATGCACTAGGGGAATCCCGGGAGGGATAATGAGGTGATTCCTCACACAAAAGATTTATATATGATTCACTTCCAAGGTTACAAGTGCTCCTAGAGCTGTATTGGCGAGAGGAGGAAGAAGGAACTCTCTTACTCTCACCCACAGTAGACCCGTACAAGACCTACCAGAGATCAACCCTTAGCACCTAAAACCAATCAGAATAGTGGAACCCCTTCTATAGAGGCCCTAGCCCTCCTTATATAGGGGGGCTAGGTCTCTACTTAGGGCATACGTGGAGGCATATTCCAGGGAATATGCCTCCTCCCAAAATAGTAAGCCGACCGGGTTGCTTTTCCCCCGCGTCACCCATGCAGAGGCTACGTGAGCCTCTGTGGTGCCTGCGTCAGCCGACACAAGCGTCGTCACCTCTTGTCGGCCACGCCTTGGTGGTCCTGCCCCTGTTTGCTTCGCTCATGCAGTGCGTACCGGGGTTACTTTTGACCAGCGAGATTCCTTCCTTCTCCTAGAAGCTAGATATGACCCGGATCATAGTTGACCCGGCCACACCCGTTCCTGCATACAAGTTAAATTCTCCTATCTGACTTACTGCTTAAGTTGGTCGAGGCTCCATTAGGTGGACATCCCCTGGTCCAGGTTACTCCGAGACTCGGCCTGCCTTGAGGTGACCCGGCCAGCGTCCGCTTTGGCCTTGCCGAACCTCGGCTAACTCGGCCTTTTATACCCCGGCGTGACCCTACCCGGGGGTATCCCCCCAACAAGCGATCACATATGAAAAGCGAAAAACAATCAAGTCTTAGATTTTGCCTGACTTCATTACCGAATGGATAGAACTCCAGTGTGCAGGACCGCCAAACCTCTCCAGCGCGTAGACAATGTACTTTGATGGTTCCAAAAGGACAGAAGGGGTGGATGCTGGTGTTATATTAGTATCGCCACAAGGTGATAAAATGCACTATGTACTTCGGATGAGTTTCCCAAACGTGTCGAACAACGAAGCTGAATACGAGGCCATGTTGCATGGCATGTGTATGGCTAAAGCCTTCAGCGCCACTCGTCTGAAAATATTTGGCGATTCAAATCTCGTTGCAAAACAAGCAATGAACAAATTTAATGGCGTCAGCGACAACATGATCGCTTATCGGGACATGTATAATATCATAGAGGCCCACTTCGACAGGTGCGAAGTATCACACATAGGCAGGGCAAGCAACAAGGAAGCTGACAATCTGGCAAACATCGGATCCCTCTGCCTGCCCGTGCCACCTGGGGTTTTTGGGGAAGAAATAACCAAGCGCTCCATCAAAACTAAAATTCCCCTGAGGTAACAATACCTAAGGAATGCAAGAAGGCCAAGAAGAAGAGTGACTCGGGGGCTACAACCGCATCAAAAAATGAAGCAGATATCGTTGATGAGGAACTAGAACCCGAAGAAGTAATGATGGTAGAGCCCACATGGATGCATCCATATATAGAGTACCTAATAAGAGGAGAACTCCCTGAAGATATAGTCGGATCATGATGGATCACAAGATGGTATAAAGCCTTTAGAATCATAAAAGGCAAACTCTACCAAAGAAGTATCTCTAGCGTATTGCAATGATGTGTCACACACGAAGAGGGTAGGATTATTCTCAAGGACGTACATGAAGGAGTATGTGGTCATCACAATAGCAGCGGAGCAATTGCAACCAAGGCCTTTCGACTAGGTTTTTATTGGCTCATAGCAGTTCAGGATACGAAGGATATCATGCGGACATGTGAAGCATGTCAACGCTTTGCAACAAAACCAACGCACTTGTGGTAGAATTAGCTCCTATACCTCGGGCCTGGTCGTTCACTCAGTGGGGACTCGACATGGTGGGCAAAATCCACAAATCTTTGCCTAGAGGACATGTCTTTCTGCTAGTTATAGTTTACTAACTTACAAAATGGATTGAAACAGCACCCGTTACCAGTCAATATGCAACTTTAGCTATGAATTTCATTAAATCGATAGTATTTCTCTTTGGGGTACCACATAGCATCATCATAGATAACGGAACCAACTTCATCTCCAATGAGTTCAAAGACTATTGCAAGGAGATGGGCATAAAAGTGAGATATTCTTCGGTTGCTCACGCAAAAACCAACGGCCAGGTACAAAAAGCTAATTGTCTCATCACCAATGGAATCAAGAAAAGACTGATGGCGCCACTCGATAGAGCTAAAGGTGATTGGGTGACGAGTTACCCTCTGTCTTATGGAGTCTACGAACCACCCCAAATAGCACAATGCAAGAAACACCCTTCTTTCTAGTCCATGATGCAGATGTTGTCCTTCCAGTTGAAGTAGCCCATGATTCTCCTCGAGTTGTCAAATACAATGAAGAAGCTTCCAACGAAGCACTCGAAGATGACATCGATGCACTCAACGAAGCTCAAGATGTTTCCCTACAAAGAGCGATCGTATACCAGCAGAACCTGCAGAAATATCACAGCCGTCAACTGTATCCTAGGTCCTTCGTCACGGGGGACCTGGTTCTTTGCCTTGAGCAAGACAGTCATTGCAAGTTGGAATCACCATGGTAAGGATCGTACATCGTTAGAGAAGTAATCCCTGGTGGAGCATATCGCCTCCAAGACAAGAAGACCAGAGTCAAGTACTCCAACCCGTGAAACATTGCGCAACTATGACATTTTTACGCTTAGGATTTTACCTTCCGTAATTTACATTCAATAACGCCTACAACTAGGCTTCTTAGCCAAAAGATTGCGTACTCTACTTCCAATAAGGCCAAAGGCCAGGCAACTATGCCAAGATATGTACCTCCGTATTTGGTTATAAATAAAGCCGAGTTCCTGAAACTCAGTCTCAGTCTTTTCGTTACTATTATTTCCTCACACCCGATGCACGGGGGCTTCATTCATAGAGTACACTAAAAATATTTGGTTTCGCTGATAAATTTAGGATGCTTTTATCAGATTATGTTGCCTCGACTCCCTGGTGGTAGGGAAGTGATATCCCCATTGATACGTCCATTTTGCATCACTATTCTATATCATAATTCATTGTTATTCATTGATATTTTCATATTAAGAGATGATACTTATGTTATTTCATCTGTTTTTGCATGGTTGATGACTTTTGGAGCATGGACCGCTATAGTCAGGATTCTGATGGAAAAAGTGTTGTTTGGAGGCAAAATTCGTGAAGATCAGAAAATCCGGGAAAATACATGGAAAATCCTATTTTTCCAGAAGACGAAGAAAGCCAGAAGGGGAGGTTGAGATGGGCCACAGGGGGCCCACACCACCCCCTGGTGCGGGCCAGCCTAGGCCACGCCACCAGGTGGTGTGGACGCCTTGGTCCACCCCTGGCTCTCCCCTCTAGCGTATATTATCCTCCCGAAACCTAAGACTCGGAGAGCAACCATAGAAAGATTTCGCCACCTCCGTGGGGCAGAAAACATCGAGAGAGAAAGATCTCTCTGGCAAACATAATTCTGCTAGGGGAATTCCTTCTCTGAGAGGGGATATCGTCGCCATCAGCACCACCATCAAGCTGGACTTCATCGGGATCATCATCATCACCACCACCATCATCATCAGCAGCACCTTCATCACCATCTCCATATCGCTGTAACAATTGGGTTGAATCTTGCATAGTTCTTAGGGGAAACTTTCCCGGTGTTGATTACTCTTTGTAGTTGATGCTATTGAGTGGAACCATTGAATTATTGTTTATGTTCAGATTGTTATACATCATTATTTCATCTCTGATCATGATCCATATGATGTCTTGTGAGTAGTTCACTTTGTTCTTGAGGACATGGGATAAGTCATGTTGTTAGTAGTGGAATTGTGTTGAGAAAGATTCAATAGTTTGATATTTAAGTTGTGGTTTACTTCTTCTAGTGGTGTCATCTGAACGTCGACTACATGACACTTCACCTATATGGGCCTAGGGGAATGCATTGTGTATTTGGCTACTAATCGTAGGGGTTGCCAGAGTGACAGAAACCTGAACCCCCGTTAGGAAACCATTGCATGAGGGACGTTAGGGTCTTAGAGTTTAAAGTTATGGTTAGGTTTCCACCTTAATTACTTTCTTGTACTTACAGATGTTTGCAAGGGGTATAATCACAAGTATGTATTAGTACTAGGAAGGTCAGTACATTAGCACAGGTTCACCCACACAACACTTAGCAAGCTAAAGAAGATTAATCAACTATATGAAGCGAAAGCAATTGACAGAATTCCCATGTGTCCTCGAGAACGTTTGGTCATCTTAAGTAATACAACTGGCTTGTCCTTTGTTGAATAAAGGATTGGGCCACTTGCTGCATTTATTCTTATTGTCTTTTATTTACTCGTACTTTATTTACCGGCATTATCAAAAACCCCTAAAAATCCATTTGCTAAGTATTTGCAGAGAATTCCTGATCCATACCACTAGCCAGCACCTTCTGCTCCTCGTTGGGTTTGACACTCTTACTTATCGAAAATATTCCGATACACCCCCTATACTTGTGGGTCATCAAGACTATTTTCTGGCACCGTTGTCGGGGAGTGAAGCGCTATTGGAGAGTGGAACTGGCAAAGGAAACCTCTACTGTGAGTATTGTTTACTTCTGTTATTTGATTTATTTTCATTATGGATAATTCGCTGAGTTTCTTATTTCGTAATGCTACTACCACTGCTAAGGTAGTAGATGAACCACCACCTGCTGAGAATGATACTTTTAAAATACCTACAAGAATTATTGATCGTGTTATGGATAACTATTATGTTGGAGATGGAACTGTCCATCCCAGTGATCATTTGCTCTTTATACACAAATTATGCGCATTGTTCAAGTGTGCAGGTATTACTGAAGATCAAGTTAATAAGAAGTTATTCTCATTATCACTAAAAGGAAGAGCTAAAGAATGGTATAAGCTGTTGAAGAATGGTCAAGCTCTTGAATGGGAGGAAATAGTACCTCTCTTTTATTCAAAGTTTTATCCTCCTAGTGAGATTCATAAAGATCGGAATCAAATATACAACTTTTGGCCTCTTGATGGAGAGAGTACAACTCAAGCTTGGGGGAGATTGAAGTTACTAATGCTCAAATGTCCCATTCATTAGATCCCCAACAATATTATTATCAATAACTTTTATGCAAGTCTTTCTCTTCACGATAAGGATTTATTGGATGCTTCTTATGTTGGATCATTCACTCGCATGGAAGAAGAAGCTAAATGGGATCTTCTAGACCGTATTCAAGATAATGCCGAAGCATGGGAGAATGACAAAGGAAGAAAGTCAGGTATAAATTATGATTATGAATGCATTGAATCTTTTATGGGAACTGATGACTTTGAAAGTATTAAAAATGCTTATGGTCTAGACTCTCAAGCTATTGCAACTTATTTTAAGGCTTTTGCTTCCTACATTGAAGTGCCTAAAAAGAAGTGTAATAAGTATCATGAAGCTTATAAGATATTGCTAAGAGTGTTCCTGCAAGAAATACTGAAGTTTATACTGCCAATCATGTTTTATCTGAACCTTACATTGAGAAAATGCCTTTCCCGGTTAAGATAAAGGAACATTCTCTAATAGCTAGTATGGTTAATGAAAGTACAAATAAAGTCGTTGAACCTGATAAACAAATGGATGATGAACCTATGATAGCAAATGTGGAAGATTTTGTCGCTAAATATGTAGAAGAGGGACACACTATCCTTTGTAAGGATACCTCTAATATTGTTTCACAAAGTAGTGTTATGAGAGCTAGTATTCCTGCGTTTCCTGTTAGAATAAGTGATAATTGTTACGATGGTCCTTGTGATAGTTATATTGTTAAGTTTATCCATGATACTGAAAGTTACTATGAGAGAGGGAAAAGTGTTCTTATGTATCACAATAATATCAAGTTTCCTCGTTTTATGCTGAAAGTTTTTATGTTGCACTTCTTTTGCCTTCCTATGCTAGTAGCCTATGGTTTCAACAACTTGTTTGTTTACAAAATCCCCTTGCATAGGAAGTGGGTTAGACTTTAACATGTTTATTTTTGCTTCTTAATGCTCTCTTTTACTTCAATTCATATTCCTAAGTGAGCATCATCAAAATTATCATGCCCATCATAATGGCTATAAAGATAGAGCTTTTTGGGAGACAACCCAATTTATTTGTGTTTTCGGTTTGTTTTTGTTTTTCTTTGAGTCTGGCAAGTTATTACTTCGGTAATAACCTCTCCTTATCCTTTTTGTTTGGTTTTTGTGTCAATATCAACCTCTAATGAGAGAGAAGTAATATTTGGGGAAGTTGCTTTCCCGAAACAAATTTTTGTGCTTCACCGTAAAATTTTGTGAGAGATCTCTGTATGTCGGATTGCGCTGTAATTTTTTGTGCTTCTGCCCCAGGTTGCTATTTAACTTTCGTTAGTTTTGCACTTTTTGATTGGAGCAACAGAAGATTTTCGAAAAAATTGATCTTTACCTGCTGGTCTGTTTTGATAGATTTTGCCACTCTTGCATTTACTTCTTTATTCGATTTCCTTTTTGAATTATTTTTGGGTTTTCAGAAGGAGTTTCTACAGTAGCTTATGGTTTGATGGTTTCCAGTTCAAGTTGGACTCAAAAGGTTTTATCACTTCACTTATACTAATGTTGCTAATGAGAACTGTGTGAAGTTTTGTGTCAAAGAAATTTCCAGGTTAGTGGAGATAATGGTGTAGTAAGGAAGTGAAAGGTTTCATCATTCAAGCAATAGGTGTATGAAGATGAAGATATTGATGTTATTCAAGTTGTGACTCTGGAAGAATCTACTAAATACCAAATTCAGAGACCTGCAGAGTCCGTTTTCGAATAGGTAACAGTTCTGGTAAGAAAAGTTCTGCGAAAGATCTGTCCAGTTACATTTTTGCAGTTTTTAGCCAACAAGGAAAGCTACGAACCGAAAGAGGGACGGAAATGGAGCTAGGGTGGCTCACACCACCCTGTGGCACGGGCCGACCCCTGGCCGCGCCACCAGGTGGTATGGCCACCTCGGACTCCGTCTCCGACCCGTTTTCTCCTAGTGCCTTCCTTTTGTTGTAAAACTTCGTAATATATAATCCCCCGGATCCCCCGAGGTTCATATATCGTGTTCTCTTCGTGTTTTTGTTTCGGCCTATTTTGTTCAGATGTCGTTCAGGGGTTCATCTTCAAAGGATTATGAGCTGCAACGCCGTCACGAGCTCCATCACAATCTTGAGTAGAAGACCTTCGTAGGATGGGTGGAAGAAGAAAGGATCGCAATTAGGCGCGAAGACATGGATCGGAAAGGCAGGGATGAAGTAAAGGACATGACAGCAGGCATGAAGGGGCTGATACCTCCAACTCTAGATCTCAGTTCTTGCTTTGCAGCAGTGGAAGCTTTACGAGTCACTGATGAGTTCTGCGACAAGTACCGGGTCTTGAGGAGGAAGGTGGATATGCTTCACATTGGCAGTGTCTGCCCCTTCGAACCCTGCAGGGGGACACCCCCTAGACCCCCCTTAGTCGTAGCCCCTTTTTGTATCACGTTAAGGTTCATAGGTGCTACGATTTCACATGATCCGGTAGAATGCGATTCTATGCACAACTTAATTTTGCAGGATGTATGTGATCAGTATGGCCCAAAAAAAATATGTGATGCATGTATGTATTTTTCATGACCTTCGTGTCGTGAGTAGGGCAACACGGCCGGAGCCATATGTGTTGTCAATTATTGTAACGGCTTGCATGCCAACTTGTGATGATCTCAATACCATGTAATTTTGATTACTAGCTATTAGGAGTAATAGCTTGTATTAGTTCTTAGAGTACTCATCACTTGGAGGATGGCTCGCATAGAGCATGAAGATGGAGATCATCATGGTGGACAGGTTCTATGGTGATGGAGATCACCATGAGAAAATGGGCCATACTGTATCACATCTATGTGAATGCTATTCTTATACGTTTTACTACTATGCATGCTTAGATGATAGAAGTAGAACGATCCCTCACAAAGTTTAAGTTAAACCATGCCCTCCCAACCAAACCTTGCACCATCGTATGCCCTTTACAATCGTTCGTGGGTCTATGAAATTAGGGTGCCGCGGTTTTCTTTGGCTGGATGGGTTTGTATCAGATACCTACACGCATAAGGGTTGGTGAGCTTAACAAAGTCATCTTAACAGTTAAGGACCTTGGGGCATAAACATTGGGCGCCTAGTTTTGACATAGAGATGTCACCCAACAACAAGAGGCATATGTGATATGATTAGCAAAGGTTGCTTACCGATTTACCTTGTCTTCTAGCAGTGATGTTAAAGCTCACTAGTCGACTTGTTAATTGTGGATCTTGAATCACTTAGTATCAATAGAGGGATGTTGATTTAAGTGGGAGTATATTCTATTAAATTGTTTAATATGCTTTACTCTTTCATGGTTACATGGCTTAGTATTTTGCATTTTTCGTTGTAGATCAATGGCACCGAACAATTCATCACCTTTTGCTTTGCGTTCGATTCTTGAAAAGGATAAACTAAATGGAACAAACTATTCGGACTGGGTCCGTAACCTGAGAATTGTTCTCAGGGCTGAGAAAAAGGAAACTGTTCTGGATACCCCAATCCCAGATGAACCTGCTGATAATGCAACTGCTGCCCTTAAGAATTCCTACAAGAAAGCATGTGATGAATCTCTTGAGGTTAGTTGTCTTATGCTTGCATGCATGGAACCTGATCTTCAAAAGCAGTTTGTGGATCAGGAAGCGTACGATATGATAGTTGCGCTTAAGGACATATTCCAGACTCAGGCTAGGACTGAGAGGTACAATGTCGCTAAGTCCTTTGTGGAATGCAAGCTGGCAGAGGGAGCAGCTGTAGGCCCCCATGTGATCAAAATGGTTGGTTACAGTCAGACTTTGGAAAAGCTTGGTTTTCCATTAGGCCAAGAGTTGGCCACTGATTTCATTTTGGCATCTCTTCCATCTTGCTATGGGCATTTCATTTCGAACTACCATATGCATGGGGTGGAGAGAGGCCTTAATGAATTATGTGGGATGCTGAAAACAGCAGAATGTGACATTAAGAAGTGTGCAGGGCACAGCCATGTGATGGATGTGCAGAACAAGCCTA
This sequence comes from Avena eriantha, assembly GCA_910589775.1. Lineage (NCBI taxonomy): Eukaryota > Viridiplantae > Streptophyta > Magnoliopsida > Poales > Poaceae > Avena > Avena eriantha. The sequence continues at coordinate 285,063,039 of OU342743.1, read as the reverse complement.
GCTTCAAGAAAAAGGGCACTTCTTGGCAGAAGAAGAAGGGCAAGGCTAAGGATACGATCCCTAAGCCAAACCCTGCACCCAAGCAAAAGGCTGGACCTGCAGGAGACACTGAGTGTTTCTTTTGTCATGAATATGGCCACTGGAAGAGAAACTGCAGCAAGTACCAGGCTTCTTTGAAGAAGGGTGGAAGTAAGAGTACTTCCCACTCAGGTACGCTTGTTGTAAATGTTGTGGACATTTTTCTCGCAGATTCTTATGTTAACTCTTGGGTATTTGATATCGGATCTGTTGCTCATATTTGCAATTCGATGCAGGGAATAATAAGGACTAGAGAAGTGTAGAAAGGCAAAGCGGATTTTCGTGTCGGGAATAAAGCAAGGGTTGCTGCATTGTTCGTCGGCGTCATGCAACTTCACCTTCCGTCAGGATTTATCATGGAATTGAATAATTGTTATTACATTCCTAGTATGGGTCGAAACATTTTATCACCTTCATGTTTGATGAGGGATGGTTATTCATTCGCGAGTACAAACAATGGTTGTGTAATCTCTAAGAATGCTATGTTTGTGGTTGATGCTCCCATTGTGAATGGGTTATTTATTTTAAATCTTGATAATGCATGTGTTTACAATGTTAGTGCTAAAAGGCTTCGGCCAAATGATTTGAGTCCTACCTATTTATGGCATTGTCGTTTGGGGCATATAAGTGAAAAGCGCATGAAGAAGCTCCATGGTGGTGGTCTTCTAAGTTCGTTTGATTTTGAATCATACGAGACATGTCAAGCTTGTTTACTTGGAAATATGACCAAGATGCCTTTTACGGGGTTTCCCGAGAGAGCGACAGACTTGTTGGAACTCATACATACTGATGTATGTGGACCAATGAGCACAACAGCCAGAGGAGGATATCACTACTTCAATACATTCACTGATGATTTCAGTAGATATGGCTATGTCTACTTGATGAAGCATAAGTCTGAAACTTTTGAAAAGTTCAAAGAGTTTAAGAATGAGGTAGAGAATCGACATGGCAAGAAAATAAAGGCCTTATGATCTGATCGCGGAGGTGAATATTTGAGTCACGAGTTTAGCAATCACCTTAAGAGTTGCGGAATTGTTCCACAGCTCATGCCACCCGGAACACCTCAAAGAAACGGGGTCTCCGAATGGCGTAATCGAACTTTGTTGGACATGGTTCGATCGATGATGAGCCAGTCGGATTTACCATTATCATTTTGGGGTTACGCGCTAGAAACAGCAGCTTTACCCTAAACAGGGTACCGTCTAAATCCGTAGTTAAGACACCATATGAGATGTGGACTGGAAAGAATCCTAGTTTGTCTTTTCTAAAGATTTGGGGTTGTGATGCATTTGTCAAGCGACTTCAGTCGGACAAGCTAACACCCAAATCGGATAAGTGCATTTTTGTGGGATACCCAAGGGAAACCTTAGGGTATTACTTCTACAACCGAGAAGAGGGCAAAGTGTTTGTCGCTCGTAGCGGTGTTTTCCTAGAGAAAGAGTTTCTCACAAAAGGAACGAGTGGAAGGTCGGTGCGACTTGAAGAAGTTCAAGATGAGCCAGTCAGGGATGCTTCTACGAGTGATGCTATTGTAGCAAAACAAGTTGAGGAACCCGTGGCAATAGAAGCACCACAACCACGAAGGTCGGCGAGGCTCCGCGAAGAACGGGAATTATTAGTGTTAGAGAATGATGAGCCAACGACCTATGCAGAAGCGATGGTGGACCCAGACTTTGAGAAATGGCTGATTGCCATGAAATTCGAGATAGAGTCCATGGGAGACAATCAAGTTTGGAACTTGGTTGATCTGCCTGATGGTTTTAAAGCCATTGAGTGCAAATGGATCTATAAGAAGAAGATTGATATGGATGGAAATGTTCACATCCATAAAGCTCAACTTGTTGTAAAAGGTTTTCGACAAGTTCAAGGAGTTGACTACGATAAGACTTTCTCGCCCGTAGCGATGCTTAAATCTATATGGATCATTCTAGCCATTGCTGCATATTTCGACTATGAGATATGGTAGATGGACGTCAAGATGGCTTTCTTAAATGGAATCCTTACTGAGGACGTGTATATGATGCAGCCCGAAGGTTTTATCGATCCAAACAATGCTAGAAAGGTACGCAAACTTCAAAAGTCTATTTATGGGCTGAAGCAAGCATCTCGGAGTTGGAACATTCGATTTGATGAAGTTGTAAAGGAGTTTGGCTTCATCAAAAACGAACAAGAACCTTGTGTGTATAAGAAAGAAAATGGGAAATCGCTTGTATTTCTAATATTATATGTAAATGACATATTACTGATTGGAAATGACATTCCTATGCTCGAGTCTGTTAAGACCTCATTGAAAAATAGTTTTTCTATGAAGGACTTAGGAGAAGCGGCATATATTCTGGGTATCAAGATCCATAGAGATAGATCAAGGAGGCTAATTGGATTAAGCCAGAGTACGTACATTGACAAAGTGTTGAAACGGTTTAGCATGGAAGAGGCTAAGAAGGGGTTCTTGCCCATGTCTCACGGCATTAAACTTAGCAAGACTCAGTGTCCTTCGACCACTGATGAGCGAGAGCGCATGAGTAGGGTTCCATATGCTTCGGCTATTAGATCCATCATGTATGCGATGACATGTACTCGCCCAGATGTTTCCTATTCTCTAAGTGTTACGAGAAGATACCAGGCTGATCCAGGTGAGAGTCACTGGACATCGGTAAAGAATATCCTTAAGTACTTGAGAAGGACTAAGGATATGTTCCTAGTTTATGGAGGTGAGGTTGAACTCAGTGTAAAGGGTTACACAGATGCGAGTTACATTAACGACTCAGATGACTCGAAATCGCAATCAGGTTATGTGTTTGTCATGAATGGTGGTGTTGTGAGGTAGAAAAGTTCCAAGCAAGATATAGTGGCCTCCTCTTCAACAGAAGCTGAATATATTGCTGCCTCAGAGGCTGCAAAGGAAGCTGTTTGGATTAGGAATTTCCTGATCGCTCTTGGTGTGGTTTAGGGCTCGTCCAATCCGTTGGACGTTTATTGTGACAATAATGGTGCTATTGCACAAGCCAAGGAACAAAGACAGCACCAGCAGAACAAACATATTCGCATGTGTTACCATCTGATTCGTGAGTTAATTGACGATGGTAGTGTCATGTTATGCAAAATACATACGGACTCAAATGTTGCTGATCCCTTGACTAAGCCACTCCCGCAGCCTGCGCATGAAGCGCACACAAGAGCAATAGGTATTAGATACTATCTAGATTGACTCTAGTGCAAGTGGGAGACTGAAGGAAATATGCCCTAGAGGCAATCATAGAGATGATTTTATTTCATGTGTATCCATGAGTTATTATAATGTTCCTTGAATATCCATATACCAGGCAACTTGTATTGATTGGCAATTATGTGAATTGTTTGTGAAACTCTTTACTTGTATGGTTATCTAATAATTGTCCCTAGTCGGAGTTCATGTGAGGATACACGTGAATATTAGACTAGCACATCGATTGGTTGATGACTATATTTCGCAAGTCATAGATATGGAGATGTCAAACCAATGATGTGGACACATGTTATGAACATGGGGTTGGACTGACCCAACTTGAGACTAGCAATAATACTTGCAGCTCTCTCTACACATCATGTACGTTTTGTCCTTAGACCTGAGATTGTCACATGTACTTGAGATGTGGATCGACCTACTTTGGGGCTATCAAACACTACTCAGTAGCTGGGCAGTTATAAAGATAGCTTTCGAGTTTGTCCTGATACATGCTGCAAGGCATCGGTCAATCAAGATGGGATTTGCCCCTCTCTACTTGAGAGAGATATCTCTAGGCCCCTTGTAACACCCCGTCCACTCCTGGGCCCGGGGGGTGTCACTCCTGGCAGCTTAATAGGATATCTAGACTGGCCCCACAGACCAACACTAGTCTTTTCTGCGCACTTTGTCCTCACTCGTGCGCACCCGGTTACCCACTTCCCGGTCGGTCACCCATCCTAGAATTGCTCTAGGCCAAGCACACTTAACCTTAGAGTTCTTTTCGAATGAGCTTCCAGAAAAGAAGTTGCAACTTGTTGATATGGGTATCCTATCAATCCTATTAAGCCATGTGCCTGGATCTCACATACACCCACCCTTTAGAAGATCGATGCCCTCATCGATCAAGCACACCCCAGGAACGTTCCCTCTTGGCACGCATCTGTGCGTCTAGTGCCGGCACATGTGCCATGCCGTGTCCGCTCCGGGCCACACGCGCCATGCTCCACATGTTCCGCCACTAACCTGCACACACCCGTGTAATCGCAAGGGTCGGCTCTGATACCACTTGTAACACCCCGTCCACTCCTAGGCCCGGGGGGTGTCACTCCTGGCAGCTTAATAGGATATCTAGACTGGCCCCACAGACCAACACTAGTCTTTTCTGCGCACTTTGTCCTCACTCGTGCTCACCCGGTTACCCACTTCCTGGTCGGTCACCCATCCTAGAATTGCTCTAGGCCAAGCACGCTTAACCTTAGAGTTCTTTTCGAATGAGCTTCTGGAAAATAAGTTGCAACTTGTTGATATGGGTATCCTATCAATCCTATTAAGTCATGTGCCTGGATCCCACACCCCTCGAGTGATCGGATCCAGAAATGCATGGCCGTGCTACATATGGTTAACAGTTAACCTAGTAAAGGGATTCCGAATCATAGTATCGAGAAAGAGAGGTCAGCTTGGAGCTAGACCAAATATCGTGAGGCAAAGGGAAATACATGTACTCAACCTTGTGATGGTTCGTCCGAATAATCTTTATATGCGTTTAGGAGTTGGCACGTCTTGCTAGAGGCTGCTACCAACTATTGACGGAGTAAGTGTACTTGTGTCATGACTATACGTGTATGAACCTATAGGGTCACACACTTTAGGGGCTGGAAGCCTAATGAGGACTGGATCCGAATTAGACCAGGCTTAGGCTGCTAATGGGCTGCTAATGTAGAAGCCCACCAGGGATGCCTATATAAGAGAGAATGGGGCGAGAATAGGGTTGAGAATTCCACCCAGCCGCCACTCCTCTTCCACCTCTGTTGCACGTGCAGACCTAGCAGTCTGGCGTGTGACGGCTTCCACTCCGGACGTGTGGATACCTCGGAGGTACTGCATCTGTAGCACTTGGACGAGCCGCACAAAGGGGAGCTGCTCGTGGGACGAGGGAAAGGAGGAGACGTAGAACATCTACACTGCCGCGACGTGCTTCATCGAGTTCAGCACCTGAGCGTCTAGTGGTAATCCCGTGATCTATGACTATAGTATTCCTGGTTGACGCGGTAGAAATTTTTTGATTTTACGCTAGTGTAGCCTACCCGTTACCCTTCACACTACATCTGGCGCTTCTTGGGCTTCTTATGCGTTCATGTGGAAGAGACGACCATTGCGGTTGTGAGGGTTCCCTAGGGCAAATCTTCTCCCTGGTTGAACACGACGCTGCTATTGAGCTGGGGCATTCACATTGGCACTGGCGGCAGTCTTCTTGGGACACTCATTGGAATAGTGAACCTTCACTCCACACTCGAAACAAGTGATCTGGGACTTGTCCTTGGCTGCGACAAGCACAGCATTGCTTCCAGTTCTGGGTGTAGTGTTGTTGTTGTTGTTCTTGGGAGGTGCACGGTTGAAGTTGTTGGCAGTGCCAGAGTTGTGATTGTTTCCTCCGGACTTCACATTGCCTCCGCTACGGTTGGGGTAGCTTGGGCGAGACATTGGGGGTCGATTGTTCCTTGGTGCATATCCTGGTGAGGGGTTTGGGACGGTACTTCTGGTGACTGCTGGATCCAGATTGCTACATCATACGACGCTTGCGGTTGTCGTTTGCCTGGTTAATCTTCCCTTCCATCTGAATGGCAGAGTCGACTAGCTCTTTGAGATCCTCGAAGCGGATGTTGACGAGGACAGTCTGCATCTCATCATGCAGTCCGTTCAAGAATCTCTCCTTCTTGGCCTCCGTGTTGATCTCCTCAGGTGCATATCTGGAAAGTGATAGGAATCTATCATGGTACTCCACCATAGTCATTCTTCCTTGCTTCAAGTCGCGGAATTCATCCCTCATTCTGTGGACTAGACCCTGCGGCATGTGGGTGCGGCTGAACTTGATTTTGAATGCTTCCCATGTCATCACTTGACCATGGTTCATGTTATGGATACTAGTCCACCAAGTTCTTGCATCTCCCGCCAGATAGTGGGTGGCGAAGAGAACTTTCTCATTTTCATCAACTCCTGCAACTTCTAAGTTGTTTTCCATGGTCTGCAACCAGTCATCAGCATCTAGTGGGTTTTCATCTTGGTTAAAGATTGGGGGATGGGTATTCTGAAAGTTTTTGAGTCTGGATCCATGGCGATCTTGGTTTCCATGTCCTTCGTTATTTTGGGCCATCTGAGCTATCTGCTGCAATGTTGCTAAGTTGGCTTGGCGCTCTTCCCTGCTTGCTTCTCTGTCTGTGTCAGGGGGATGATCCCCGGGTACCCCAACCGAATAAGAAACAAGACAGTCAGATCGCGTCCGGCTGACCAGATGCAGCCGGACAGGGCAAGACAGGTCGGCTATCACCCGGTAGCCGGATCGGCAAGGGACAGCCGGATACGGCGACGTAGCCGGACTCAATCAATAGGACAGGACGAGGTGCGTATCAGTGCACGGTACGCCATGTACGATGACAAGACGGGCAACCACCCGCCCATACCGAAGACTTTGCATGGGTGACGCTGCAACAGTGGCCTGTGCTGACGACGGGCTCGCACGGCATCCACTGTGCCTACGACAGCCATACCGCTCATACTCCGATAAGACAAGCCATACTGGACACTGTAGATGACTAGGCGGCTGGGACCTGCCTGTGGGGCCTGCCAGTCGGACTAGCCAGTGAGACCTTGGCCTCTCTGCCTATATAAGGAGAGGCAAGGCCTCCGTAGAAAGGGTTGGTCATACAACATTGAAGTCAGTAGCTAGTGTATACAGCTCGAGGAGCACTTGTAGTTCGAGTATTCCACATAGTCAGATCCGGCAGGAGTAGGGGCTTTACCTCACCACGAGGGCCCCGAACCTGGGTACTTCTTGCGTCCCGCTACGCTCGCTTGTATCCAATCTCGCCTGCGGACGCCGTCGATAGCTTCCCTGCTAGTCCCCACATCTCTATCTAACCTCCTCAGGTACTGCCGTTCCCAATACAATGGCAGTTGGCGCCCACCGTGGGGCTAGATGGCTTCGACCGGAGTCACGTTCCACACAGGACCCCGCACTTCAGCCAGTGAGCGCGTGGCCTCCGGCCTGGTGCTCACGCTTGGCAAGTTCGACTGCATCATCGACAACGCTTCCTGTTTCGCCGGAACCTCCTTCCCGGCGAACAGCACCGTCCTGCTATTCGGTGATCTTCCCGTCTACATCGCCACCGTCCCGGAGCGTTTCCCTAGGGAAATCGTCTCTGTGGCAGAGCTGCCGTGCTCAGGCAGCAGCGCCTCCACCGCGTCTCGCGGCGTAAAGGTCATGATGGCCGGTTCCAGTTCCCATTCCCGCCAGCCGCGGGAGCAAGGCGCGGACGAGGTCGGAACTTCCGCTCCCCCGCAGCCTTGGAACCCAGTGGAGGATGCCATTGATCGGCTCCTGACGCCGGTTAACCTCGCGGATAACCCGGAGGAAGCGGAGGCCAACTTCAGCATGGAGAGACAGATCCTCCTCGATGAGGCCATAGAGCTAGCGGCAGCCCGCAAGCAGCTCGAGATCACCCGGCGCGAGTACGACCGCGCGCACGGCCTCACTTCGGCTACCACGGAGCCGAGCCGGCGCGGCCAGGTACGGCGTCGGGGTGGCGAGCTGGGCGATAGGATGGAAAAGGACGGGGAACCGGATCCCGCGCCTCCCCACACACGTCCCACCTACAGCACGCCCATCAAGAACTTGCGCGCGGCGCGAGCCGCGGCAGAGGAACTACCCAGCCTGGAGGGCGAGGAGCGAGCCTTCCAGCACGCTCGCATGCAGGAGCTCCTCCGCGTCGCGGACAAGCAGGCCGGTGCCAACCGGCAGATGCAGGAAGACCTTAGCTACTCCAGGGGGAGCAGACTACCTACCAACAGCAGGGGCGCACCGCGCGACACCCAGTAGGCGTCCTCCCCTCAGCCGCCCAGGGCCCGCAGTAGGCGTCGCAGCTCTGGCAACAAGGGCCAGCCGCGCTAGGAGCAGACGGTGAACAGCAACCTGCCACCTCCCCCTCCGCCAGCCGGAGCGCCCAGACCAGCCGGTTCCCGTCTATCGGGCCGGGTGGGACCGCCATACCCGGATTGTCTGGATGCCCGCGACCGCATCGAGCTCCTCGCTCAAGCGCGCGTCACGGAGCAGGAAGATTCGACCGGCCTGGTTTGTTTCGGACCCCGCATCTAGAACGAGCTGTTTCCGGATAAATTCTCCCTGCCCAGGGACACCCCCAAGTACGACAGCAGCATGAAGCCGGAAGACTGGTTGACCGACTACGCTATGGCAGTCGGCATCGCCCACGGGAACAAGCGCACAGCCGTGCGCTATGTCTCCCTCATGCTAACCGGGTCGGCAAGGACATGGCTCAATAGCCTCGCGCCCAACAGCATCAATGTCTAGCCTAACTTCGAGAAGGTGTTCGTCCGCAACTTCAACGGCACGTACAAGCGCCCAGGGCGCCCGCGCGACCTGGCCCTGTGCGTCTAGGGCGACCGCGAGACCGACCACGAGTACCTCGCCAAGTGGACGGAGCTGCGCAACACTTGCGAGGGCATCCTGGAGAGCCAAACCATCAGCTTCTTCATCGAGGGTTGCCGAGAGGGCACCATGCTTCGCCACCGGCTACTGTGTGACGAGCCGAAAACCATGGCGGAGCTCATGACGGTTGCGGACCAATACGCCACGGCGGATGCCGCCATGAAGAAGCCCCTCCGAGTAAATGCGGACGGGCGTCCGACTCCCATGGAGCTGGCTCGCGACCGACCCAGCAATCCGGCTGGAGAAGCCGGATCCTCCAGACTCCATGACAACGACAACCGGTTCCATGGGGACCGCCAGGCCGGACAGCAGAAGCCTCGCTACCACGCGCGGCAGGTCAATGTTGTGGAGGGCGCGCCCGACGTGCCGGCTAATGAGGCAAGGAGGCAGAAGCCACGACTCACCTTCGACCAGATGTTCGACGGCCCATGCAAGTGGGATAGCAGTCCCTTCAAGCCGGCTACGCACACCACCCGGAACTGTAGCTGGACCCGTTAGCTAAAGGACCAAGGCAACTAGCCTCGTCCCCCGCCTCCCCCACCGGGTGGACCTCCACCACCGGCTAGGGGAGCCGGTAATGCTGGTAACGGTGGCAACGGCGGCAACAACAACAACGGCTACCCTCAACCGCACGCCGCCTACCACATCTTCGAGGCGGAGTAGGACGACAAGCACAGCCGCAGGCGACGCTCCAAGGAGGTCAATGCCATCGTCTCTCCGGTCCCCCAGTACCTGAACTGGTCGGAAACCCCCATCACCTGGAGCCGGGCGGATCAGCCTCAGCATCTACCGACTCCCGGGGGCTACGCCATGGTGCTCGACCCTCTCATCGTCTCCAACGTGCGCACCTGCCGATTCTCGCGCGTCCTCATCGACGGAGGCAGCAGCCTCAACCTCCTCTACCAGTCCTCGCTGGAGAAGCTGGGCATTCGCGAAAGCGACATGCACCCGACTACCACGACATTCCACGGCGTACTGCCGGGACCAGCCTACGCCCCGCTGGGGAAAATCCAGCTGGACGTCATCTTCGGGACCGAGGAGAACTTCTGCCGCGAACCAATCTGGTTCGAGGTGGTAAATTTGATGAGCTCCTACCACACTCTCCTCGGGTGCCCCGCCCTCGCCAAGTTCATGGCCATCCCCCACTACGCGTACCTCAAGACAAAGATGCCGGGACCCCACGGCGTGATCACCATCGCCGGCTGCTTCAGGCGGTCGATGGAGTGCGCTTCAGCCGGTTCCAAACTAGTAGAGGCCCTCATCATAGCCGAGGAGAAGCGCATGATCATGCGCAATGTGGCCATGGCCCAGCAGGACATTCCGGCTAGCAGCAAGCCGGCTGGAGAAGGAGTCTTCCAGCCGGCAAAGGAGACGAAGAGGATCCTGCTCGACCCCTCCGATCCGACTAAGTTCGTCACCATTGGCGCCGGCTTGGACAGCAAATAGGAAGGCGGGCTCGTCGACTTCCTCCGTGAGAATCGGGACATCTTCGCGTGGTCCCCCAAGTACATGCCGGGTGTGCCGAGGGAGTTCGCCGAGCACTCGCTTCACATGCGTCCGGATGCCAAGCCGGTCAAGCAACCTCTGCGCCGGTTCGCAGAGGAGAAGAGAAAGATAATCGGTGACGAAATCACCCGGATCCTTGCAGCCGGGTTCATCATGGAAGTGTACCACCCGGACTGGTTGGCGAACCCAGTCCTAGTGCTGAAGAAGAACAAGACCTGGCGCATGTGTATCGACTACACCAGCCTGAACAAGGCGTGCCCGAAAGACACCTTCGCCTTGCCCCGCATCGATCAAGTCATCGATTCCACAGCCGGCTGTGATTTGTTGTCTTTTCTAGATTGTTATTCTGGGTACAATCAGATCCGGCTAAACCCGGCTGATCAAATTAAGACATCATTTATCACCCCCTACGGGGCTTTCTACTACGTAACCATGCCTTTCGGCCTAAAGAACGCAGGCGCCACCTATCAGCGATGTATGCAGAAATGCTTGCACTCGTAGATAGGCCGAAACGTGCACGCTTACATGGATGATGTGGTCATCAAGACCAAGGAGAAGCGCACCCTCCTCGAGGATTTGGGAGAAACATTCGGCAACCTCCGCTAGTACCATATGAAGCTGAACCAAGAGAAGTGCGTCTTCGGAGTATCGTCCGGCCAGCTGCTCGGTTTCCTTGTTTCATAGCGAGGTATCGAGGCGAATCCGGAGAAGATCGTGGCCATCGAGAGGATGCAGCCGCCCAGGAACCTGCTTGGGGTCCAAAAGTTCACCGGATGCCTGGCTTCCCTCAGTCGCTTCGTCAGCCGGCTGGGGGAGAAGGCACTCCCGTTATACCAGCTGATGAAGAAGACGGACAAGTTCTCCTGGACTTTGCAAGCCGACGATGCAATTCACGACCTCAAGCGCATGCTATCCACAACACCGGTTCTGGCCACGCCGGCTAGCAAGGAGCCGATGTTGCTCTATATAGCAACCATCAGCCGGGTCGTCAGCGTCATCCTGGTGGTGGAGCGCCCCGAGGAAGGCAAGGCTTAGCCGGTTCAGAGACCCGTCTACTACCTCAGCGAGGTTCTCTCCCTCTCCAAGCAGACCTACCCCCACTACCATAAGATGTGCTACGGCGTGTACCTGGCATGCAAGAAGCTCAAGCACTACTTCCAGGAGCACCTGATTAAGGTCGTGTGCACTGCACCCCTTTCAGAAATCATCGGCAACAAGGATGCCACCGGCCGAGTCACCAAGTGGGCCATCGAGCTCGCCGCCTACTCCATCCAGTACGAGCCCCAGCTCACGATCAAGTCGCAGGCGTTGGTGGACTTCCTCGTCGACTGGGCCGAGACCCAGTATCTCCCACCGGTTCTGGATTCGGACCACTAGCGGATGCACTTCGACGGGTCGAAGATGCTTGGGGGCTTGGGAGCCGGCATCGTACTCACCTCGCCCAAGGGAGACCGGCTGGAATACGTGCTGCAGATCCACTTCAAGGCCTCCAACAATGTAGCCGAATACGAGGCACTGGCGCACGGGCTCCGGCTGGCCAAGGAGATCGGTGTCAACCGGATCCTGTGCTTCGGTGATTCGGACTTGGTGGTGCAGCAGGTATCCGGAGAATGGGACACCAGAGACGCAAACATGGCTCTCTACCGGTTCCACATCCAGAAGCTCAGCGCCTCCTTCGATGGGTGCAAATTTCACCACATCCCCCACGTCAACAACGAGGCAGCCGATGGGCTCTCCAAGATCGGATCCACCAGGAAGGCCATCCCACCAGGGGTCTCCTTGGAGCACCTGCGCAAGCCATCCATCAACCCGTCACCAGAATCAGACTCCATCGTCTGGGCAGGAAGCGTTCCGGCTGACGGAACGGCGGAAGCGGAGCCGGCAGATCCGCCGAAGAAGAAGACCCGCACCGATTCCGGCCAGGCAGTGCCTTCCGGCTCGCAAGACCAGGGGGCTGCCGGCTCGCCTAGTGGCTCGGGGGCTGCCGTTCTGGGTACGCCACCCGGACAACCCCCCAACACCCGTCAGCCAGAGGACAAGAGCGTCCTCGTCATCTGGGAAGTACCATCCTGGGCACAACCCTTCATGAGCTACATAGCCGATGGAGAACTTCCGAACGATGAGGTGGAGGCCAGGCAAATCCGGTGCCGCGCGCACACGTACACCATCATAAACGGCGAGCTGTACAAGTGCAGTGTATCCGGTATCTTCCAAAGATGTGTCGATGTGGACACAGGCTACCGGCTACTCAAAAATATCCACCAAGGCGAGTGCGGCCACCACGCTTCGTCAAGGGCGATAGTCGCCAAGGCATTGCGCCATGGTTTCTATTGGCCCACCGCCCTCGAGGACGCTGAGCAGCTAGTCCGCGCATGCAATGGGTGCCAGCGCTTCGGGCAGCTCAGGCACATGCCAACTTCGGTACTCAAGACCATACCGATCACCTGGCTCTTCGCGGTTTGGGGCCTCGACATGGTCGGTCCCTTCAAGCGAGCACGCGCGGGCATGACCCACCTGCTAGTGGCGGTGGACAAGTTCACGAAGTGGATCGAGGCCAAGCCTATCCTAAAGCTGGATGGAGCGACGATTGTTACCTTCTTCACCGACACCATCAACCGCTTCGGCTACCCCAACAACATCATCACCGACAATGGCACGAACTTCGCCAAGGGGGCCTTCGCCCGGTTCTGCAGCAACAAGGGCATCCGACTGGACCTTGCCTCCGTCGCGCACCCACAATCCATCGGGCAAGTCGAAAGAGCAAACGGCTTGGAGCTAGCCGGCATCAAGCCACGTCTCATCGAGCCATTGGAGCGTTCACCCGGATGTTGGATCGAAGAACTTCCGGTTGTGCTGTGGAGCCTCCACACCACGCCGAATAGGTCAACCGGCTACACGCCATTCTTCCTGGTCTACGGATCGGAAGCCGTCCTCTCTGCCGACATTGAGTTCGACTCCCCTCGCAAGCTCCTCTACAAAGAAAAAGCCAACCAGGAGGCACGGGAGGACGGAGTGGACCTCCTGGAGGAGGCCCGCGAGCTGGCCTTGTCCAGATTAGCCCTGTACCAGCAGCGACTACGTCACTACCATTCAAGCTGGATCCGCCCAGTCGCATTCTGCGAGGGCGACCTGGTTCTCCGGCTGGTGCAAGACACGAAGGGCATGCACAAGCTATCGCCACCCTGGGAGGGCCCCTTCATCATCAGTCGGGCGCTGCCGAACGACTCCTACTACCTCATCGATGCGCAGCAGCCGCGCAGGAACAAGATGGACAAGTCAGACGAGGAGACCAGCGTCCCTAGAACGCGGCCCTGCTACACCCATTTTACACCTAGTCGCCAGGCAGTGTATGTATCCCGAAAACCCTATGAATGAAAATGCAGACCCCCACGAGAAACTTGGGGGCTCCTTGCTAGAAATGTATATGCATCTGTTTTCCGGTTCTGATTTGCCGGCTCTGGCAACCCCTACCCGGGGGCTCGCCGGCTGACCCGGCCTGCTAAGTCAACAAACCGGTTGAGTAGTGTGTGACGATGTCAGAGGCCCACTCTTCGTCTCAGCTACAGACCGCAACCCGGCTGTCCGGCTAGCAAGAGCAAAAGCCCGAGGCATCCCACACGAAAAACGGGGAGGAGACGCGACAGATCGGGCATCCTGGCCCTGCAACTAGCTCGAACCAATCCAGCCGCTAAGCCATTAGTACCGTGTGCAATGTACTGTCAGCTCCCTTCGATTCTGGCTGCAGACCGCAACCCGGCTACCCGACAAGGACGCAGCGAAAACAGCAGAGCGCACGGGAAAGCGACTAAGTGTCTAGAAAGGGACAAGCCAGTTTTCGAAAAAAACAAGCCGTTTTCCGGCGACAATTTGGCAGACTAACCTACTAACCTATGTGGACATGTGTGTATGCGTATGTACATTTTGTCCAACTACCGAGAGACGGAATTCAGGAGAAGGAAAGAAGATTCGAAGTCCTTGACTTCATCAAGCGCTCCGAATCTCGGGGGCTACACCCACTGGGTGCGCTCGCGTGCCCCTAGTGGAATCTTGTGGTTCCCGACCGGCTAAAGGCGTTTAGTCGGCCGATCGGAGCCCAGGTGAGGGCAAGGGCTGGAGCAAGAGAAGACAAGGAAGATTCAAAGCACCTGGCTATGCCAGCTACTCCGAATCTCGGGGGCTACACCCAGTGGGTGCGCTCGCACGCCCCCACTGGAATGTTAGTTCCCCCGGCTGAAGGTGTTCAGCCAGCGAAAGCAACCGACTGAGATGAGTCTAGTCGGATAAAGATAGAAGAATTGGGAAAGAAGGAAGATTCGAAATACCTGGCTACGCTAGCTACTGCAAATCTCGGGGGCTACACCCAGTGGGTGCGCTCGCGCGCCCCCACTGGAGGTGCAATTCCCCCGGCTAAAAGTGTGTAGCCGGGCGAAGTAAGTCGGATAAAGTTAACCGGCGAAGTATTGAATGAAAATTCGAAGCACACAAGTTGAAGGAAATCCAAGCAAGGTCAATATTAACAAACAAAAGAGAGAAGAAGCTCCCATAAGTTACCCAGCGTCAAAGACGGCCGGCACAAACAAACAAGGTTCATCAGTATGTAACACAAGACAAATACACCCGGCATCCCGGGGCAATAACTAAACGGCAGGACCCTTGCCGTGGGGGAGTTCTTGGCCGGCAGAAGCTTCGGGCGGCGGAGGAGGCGCGGAGCTTGATCCGGTTCCGGCGCTGGCAGGCGGCGGCATCGGGACCTCCACATCAGGAGTACCGACGGACTCCGAGTCGGTGAGCACCTCGTCAGGATCCACGTAATCGGTGATCTTGATGGCGGATCCACGGAGCTCCGGATGGGCCTGGCGGATGGGGCCAAGATCGGCTCCGGCACGGAAGCCACCGTCGATCTTCTCGACGCGGGCGTCCTTATACCAGGAGAGCATGAGGGCCAGAGCCATCTCCGCTCCGGCCCGTGCCGCTAAGTCTCGCAGCCGGTCCACCACAGCCGGCACCTCCCCCACCTTCGCAGCAAGCTGCGTCGTCGTCTCCGGAACCAGAGCCTCCGGCCACACGAAGGAGAAGACGTCCCGCACTGCCTGACGAAGCTTGGAAGCTTCCTCGCCAAGGAGAACGACGAGTTCCTAGGCCGTCGGCTGCGCTCCCGGCCAGTTCTCCTGCAGCCGGTTGTAGGCCAGCAGGTCTATGCCAGGGTAAAAGGCTGTCAGAAAAGAGGAGTCAGATCCGGCTACCGGATCCGGAAAGAAAGGAAGACGGGAAAAGGACTCACCCTTGGCAGTGTGGCTGACCTGCATCAGCTCCTCCACCAGCGCCTTCTCCTTGGTCGCTAGCCGTTTGATCTCCTTCTCTTGGTCCTTGTTCTGGGCCTCGAGAAGGGAGAAGGCTTCGGCCCGGCTAGCGAGCGAGGCATCGCGCTCCTTGATTGTGGCCTCCAGAGCATCCACCCTCGCGTGCCAATCCTTATTCTGCAGCCGCAGAGTAGAATTGGACTTGCTCAGCCGGTCGTTCGCTTTCTTCAAGCGATCGATCTCGTGCTGAGCGCACACGAGGATGGCTGCAACAAAACCGGCTATCAGTACCCAAAAAAAGGCAAGCCGGATGAAGCGAACTTACTCTGGGAAGTCCTATTGGCGGCAGCAAGCTTCTGCTCCAATGTTCGGTTCCCGCCGGCTGCGGCCTCCAGCAGCCGGATCTCCTTCACCGCCAGCTCAAGCGTGGCGGCAAGGTCCAACAGCGAGGCGGCGGAGGTAGCATCGTTGTCCACGGCGTTGACGGCCAAGGACTCCTTCGCCGCGACCACCGACGTCCGCCATTCCTCCCCAGGCTCCTCGTCGGAGTTGTCATCGCCAACGATGACGAGCTCCTTGCCGGCAGCCCCCCGCGCGCCCGCGGAGGAGCCTTCCGGCTGGGAGGACTCCGCTTCCAGCTAGGGGACTTCCGGCTGGGCGGAGGCGGTCGGCTCATCCCGAGGGGGAGGCGAAGGCTGCGCCTCAGAAGAAGGAGGGGCGTTGGTCGGCGCAGTCGGGGCACGGGGTAGCGACCCGGCCGGCGCGCGTGCCGGGCTCGCGGCTCCAAAGGAAACCAGCATGCTAAAAATAAAGAGGAGAAGACAAGAGCAAAACAAAACAAAGTCAGAAAAAGAAGAAAAAGGGCAAATAGGCAGAAAGCACCGAAAGAAAAAGTGGAGGGGGGAAGCAGCATACGCTGGCACAACTGGGGGCGGCCCTTTCTTCCGGCCGAGACGGCTTGGCGGCAAGGCGCCGGACCGGCTCCTCTTGGGAGCCGGGTCCTCCGTCGCAGGGCGGCGGGAGCCAGAACGGCTGGAGCCACTCCCACCTGCCTCCCCGTCCGTCGTGGAGCGCGTCGCCGGCTCCGTGGTCGGTGTGGCCTCCTCCTCGTGCACCTCTGCGTGCGGGTCGGCTGTGGGCTCGTCATTCCGACTGGGGAAGGCATCATTGTCCCCGTCTGATACCTTGCCGGACCACCGAGTGCGCGGCTCGGGCAAGTCGGCCGCGAACTCCTCGAGGGGAGCCTCGCCCTCCTCGCGGATGATGCAAGGGAACATCTACCGAATACAAGAGATCAGCCAAACAAAAACAAGGAACAAGTACAAGAAACACCAAAAGAGCATCCGGTTAGAAGAGCTTACCCGGGGCGCGCGGTTCTCCCGAGTATAAGGCACCAGACTGAACTTCCAGTTCTCCGGCAGTCGCTCCTTGGTGATTGTCCACACCCACTACTTCAAGTTGTGGTAGCGGGGATCGCGGCGCGACAGTCGGGTCGGGTCCAGCCGGCCGAAGTAGTAACACATCTTGTGTGCTCGCTGCTGCAACGGCATCATCAGTCGGGACATCCAGCTGAGAGTGACGTCCAGGCCGGTCAGCTGGCAGTGGACGAGCGAGTGCATGCGCTTCAGCAACTCATCCGTCTCCGCCTTGTCGCCATGGAACTTCAAGCCCCAGTTCTGCCGACTGGACTCGACGTCCTGGAAGGCCGGAAGATTGATCCGGTCGACGTTGGTGAGGTTCTTCACGTAGAAGTACGACTGCTGCCACAGTCGCACCGTATCGTGAAGAAGGAATTTGGGGTAGCCGGTCTGCGAGCGGGAGTAGATAGAGGCGCCGCCGCAAACGACTAGTGGCCCCTGAGTGAATTGCACCTGCGGCCGGACTCGGAAGAGCCGGCAGAAGAGCCCGAGATCCGGCTGGATTCCGAGGTAGCTCTCGCAGAAAGCCACGAAGTGCGCCAACGTCCCGATTGTGTTAGCGCCGAGGTGGTGGAGGCGAAGATCGAAGAAAGCAAGAAATGTCAAGAGGAATGGGTTCACCGGAAGGGCGAACCCGCGTGCCAAGTGGGAGAGGAAGATGACGCGCTCCCCCTCCGCTGGATGCGGTGACACCTCTCCCGCCGGCGCCAACTGCACTGCCACCTCCTCCTCCGACGGGAGAACGCGGGTGGCGCGATACTTCTAGATTTGGTCTTCGGTGATGGAGGAGCCGCACCAAGCCCCGCGGTTGGCGGCCATTTCTGACTGACGGAGGGGAGCGGCGATGGAAGAGTGGCGGTGGCCCGTAACGTTGATGGCGGCGAGCGGGCGGCGCAGATGGCAAGAGCGCAGAAGCAGGGGCACGCGAGGGAGAAGGAAACTGCAGCGGGGGAGCGAAGGAAATAAACTGCCTCCCCCGCGGCGTCCCTTTAAAGGACCAGAAGGGCAACCGTCGACGGGGCACGTGGCGCGCATCCGGGTAACCCACACCCCAACCGCCGCCTAGATCCCGTGTGCCAGGGCAGGATGCGCAGAAGATCCTGGAGCGAGAACCGAAGCGTCGTACTGCAGTTTCCCGAGGCGACGTGCGACGGGACGTTACGCTGCCCGCCGCAGAGCAATGATGGCGCGTGCACGCGTGGCCGGCGTCAGCACTGACGTCACGGGTAGCGCAACCGCTAGGATCAGCCGGATGAAAATTCAAAAAGCAAGAAGGAGCGCGCGCACATTTCGCCTAAGGGCGGAATCCACACGCGCTCGGGGGCTAGTGTCAGGGGGATGATCCCCGGGTACCCCAACCGAATAAGAAACAAGACAGTCGGATCGCGTCCGGCTGACCAGATGCAGCCGGACAGGGCAAGACAGGCCGGCTATCACCCGGTAGCCGGATCGGCAAGGGACAGCCGGATATGGCGACGTAGCCAGACTCAATCAATGGGACAGGACGACATGCGTATCAGTGCACGGTACGCCCTGTACGATGACAAGACGGGCAACCACCCGCCCATACCGAAGACTTTGTGTGGGTGACGCTGGAACAGTGGCCTGTGCTGACGACGGGCTCGCACGGCGTCCACTATGCCTACGACAGCCATACCGCTCATACTCCGATAAGACAAGCCATACTGGACACTGTAGATGACTAGTCGGCTGGGACCCGCCTGTGGGGCCCGCCAGTCGGACTAGCCAGTGAGACCTTGGCCTCTCTGCCTATATAAGGAGAGGCAAGGCCTCAGTAGAAAGGGTTGGTCATACAGCATTTAAGGCAGTAGCTAGCGTATACAGCTCGAGGAGCACTTGTAGTTCGAGTATGCCACATAGTCAGATCCGGCAGGAGCAGGGGTTTTACCTCACCAAGAGGGCCCCGAACCTGAGTACTTCTTGCGTCCCACTATTCCAAAATATGGGATCATGTGGACACATGTAATCACCACATATTCCAACATGTGGGAATGTAATTTAAGGGTTGGATCACACTTACTTTGGTTTAAGTTCATTATTTAATGATTTAAAGTGACTAGAAATGCCTATATAGCATTATTTTGGTACTAGTCCAAAGTCACTGTATGTAAACCTTAACATTATTACATATTCAGATAGGTATGGTGAAATTTGATTTTTGAGAGTTGGAATCAACTCAAAAGCTAACTTGGTTGATTTTATAAAAATGTTGCAAGGTGCCAATGCTTTTGTCTTATTATTTTTACTAGGAGAGATCTCTAACTCTAATTGAATTAAAACCAACGGGCTTGGGTAGATCTTTTCAGTAGCTTTCTAATAAAATTGGAATCACTCCATTTGGATTTGTAAATCTCTCTGAATTGAATTTCAAACTAGGGGACATAACTAAGTTCAAACTAAAAAGAAAAATCCTAATTCAAACTAACTGGGTCGCGCGGGAACACTAACGGGCCGGCCCAGTGACACTACACGGCACGGGGCTCAGCTGACAGGGGGGTCCACCGGTTAGAGGCTCATAACGCGCGAAGCAGTACGGGGCGATGTGGGACGTTAGATTAGAACAGGGATCAACGGCTAGGGCTCGTCATCGATGACGGACCTATCGTCGGCAAACTCTAACCCTAGTGGCTCGATGGGGGTGCTTAGGAGGCATACCAGGGCTCTAGCAATGACGGCGATGGGGGCAAACAAACTGGTAGACGACGGCGAGCTCAGGGACGGTCGAGGCAGCTCCGGGGTAGTCGCAATTAGCGGCGCCCTTCTCCTCCAGAGGCGGCCAGCTCTTGTGTAATTCCGGCGAACGACTGCTCGCCTTGCTCCGGGAAGAAGTGGGGAAGGTCCAGTGAGGTGAGGGAAGGTGAGTGGTGTGCTGAATGGGGCTGGGGGTGGTCTCTATTTATAGGACGATGACGCGGCCGAGAGGCATGGGCGGGCGGCTCCGGCGAGGGCTGCACAGCGTGCTAGCGGCGTGGCGCGAGGTAGGGGGCGGTCGCTGGTCTCCTGGCGGTGCTCTACGGAGTAAATGCGGGCGTAGGGACGGTGGCATTTGGTCGGGTGGTGCGCGCGCTCTGAGCGGCAGAGGCGGCGGTCTCAACGGTGAGCGGTGGCTGTGGTGCGTTGGGCGGCGAACGGGCATGTCTGGCGTGTTCCTGAGGTCGTGGCGGAGCGGTGGACACGGGCTGTGGTCGAGGGGCGGCGTGCACACGCATGTCGGGCGCGACGCTCTGGCGCATGCTCGGCATGGTGCAGACGCACTGGGCACGGTGGTTCCTTAGTGGTCCACGGCTTTGCCTAGCTCGGGGAGGTGACAGAGGGTGGCGGTGAGGTACTGGCTAGCTCGTAGACATGGCGAGAGAGAGAGGGACAGTCTGCTGCAGCGGTTGCAATTTTGATCGGCGAGTTGGTGCTCGGCATGGCATGGCATTGCCACTAGGGGTAGGGGATGGGTTAGTTAGGCCTTGGTTTGATCAAAGGGGGACAAGGGGATTAAATGGGGATCATTTGGGGGCAAAACCCTGTTGTAAACAGTGAGCTAGCTATTAGTGTTTGATTCTGCCTGCCATGTGTTTGATGAAATGGCCACAAGAAAGTTATTTTTGAATTTTGCAAAGATTTTTGGTGGGTGTGCTAGTACTAAGCTTGGGACTCTGTGGGTGCTTGGGTTTTGAAATTTGAGTTCATTTGAGTGGTTTTTGAAATAGTGGGATCTTCCCATATGATATAGATTCAATTTTCCAATGCCATTTAAATATAGTGTTTGAATGTTTTTGGCATATCACAAAGTGGGCCTTGGTACATCATTATGTGTACTAGCAAGGGGTGCAAAGATCCACATTTGTTTCTTTTAGGTTTTGAGTACTAGGAATAGCCAAAGTAGGCATGGTAGTTAATTTGGCACAAATGACCATTATCTTCTTTTATTCACTTTGCTTTGTTTTTCTTTGGGATTTGTTTGGGAATGATCTAGATGATGTTTATTTCACCTAAGAATCATTTTACAAGCAATGGATCACTTAATCATGGCAATTCAAAACAACTCCTATTTAAAATGCACACACTTATGAATGCTTTGATAATTTTAATTGGAAAAGTTTTTGTTAACCCTAATTTTGATGATTTGGATCTTAATAACCTTGGATTAAAATTTTGGGATGTTACATGGGTCATCACCCATCATGAGAAGACATTACTTTGAGCCTATATCCTGATGCAAGCACCCGAACATGGCCTCGAGGATACCCCCATCCGGAGCGCTGACCGTGCACCCGATGAATGTTTTGAAATAGGATTGGAATAAACAAGGACTGAGTTGAGTACACTCTCAACTGAAGACATTACTCTGAGCCTATGTCCCGATGCAAGCATCCAAACATAGACTTGTGGGCTACTCCCATCAGAAGCACTGACTGCGCACCTGATAGAAAAATATTCTCCAATAGAACAAAACAAACAAGACCCGAAGTATAGAAACTCTATGGATGAATATTATCCTCGTGCATTGAAAATGCACCCGATAATAGAGCAACATAAAAACTCCAACGGAGTCGACACAAAACCTATGAGCATTACATGATTGTATCCTCAAACGGCTACTCCCATCGTGAGCACATATATCTCACCCGATAAAGTAAATATGACAACTTCAGCAATTCCAACAGCCAAACAAGGCAGTCGATAAAATCACAAAAATCCTAGGACCGCACCTGCCACGATAATATGTCTAAATGCCATGTCTACAACATGAAGGTAAGACCCCATGATCCATCTTGTGCGGCCTGGTAACTACACACGAATGCGCTCTGCCAATAAATTATCCGTATCCATGATATGATGAAAAATCCCGAAGGATGCATTGGGTACCCTAAATAAAAGAATTGGAATTTAGTATTTGGATAAGATCTCAGTGGCCCGAACTGAATTACGCCAGTAAATACTGAGTTCAAGCCTAGGGACTTGAATTTGATGTAGGTTCACAGTGTTTTTGCCCAAGAGAAATTAACTAATTCTCGATCTATCGGATGCATCAGACCTGTTATACCAAATCCCTATGACAATCAATACATAAAGTGTTAAAATATTTACTTATGAGAATCTTCGACTTGCAGCTAAAAATGTATTTGAGACTCAACCCGAATCTACGATTAGGATGGAGTCTCGGGGGATACTGACATGGGCATGACCAATCGGGTCCCTGTGATTTACTACCCTAAGCATACAAATGCCCGTGACCCACGAAGCCCGTAAAGAGTAAAGTAAAGTCCAAAGAGCATCCGACTGATGGAAGCTATCTTAGCAGTCAAGAAAGAAGTAGAAACTGACATTATACTAATGTTGTAATTGTAACTTGTAACCTATTTGTATATGGATTTGGGACATATCCTATTATATAAAGGCTGGGAGGAGCCAATAGAGAGATACCGAAGCCTTGAGCAATATGTAATCATAGTTTCCACAGTAATCAGACTATTTTGAATCCCTTGTTTGTCTAATCAGCCGACGAAATCCCCAGCGTTCTCATTTCCACGAAACCCTAAGACCATAACCGTGGGAATTACCAAGGTTATCCCTCGTTAGTTGGCATCAAGGTTGAAAGATGAATAAAATAACAAGAATAAATAAAAGAAGATCAAGAGTTTCTTGAAGAAGAAGATGGAGTTCCTCATTTGTATCTTCAATACATCATCTTAATGGAGTTAAAAGAAATGGAGTGCAAGCTCAAGATGTGCCATCTCTAGAAGATCACATGCTTGAAGCTTGCCATCCTCGGTAATCATGTATTAATGAAGACAAGTTCAAGGAATAGGTCTCCCTATGGGGTATGGGGGAGCAATTCGCAAGTCTTCATCAAGAAATAGTGAGCAAGAGCAATCAAGAAATGTGATCCATCTTGAGGAGGAAAAGACGGTCTAGATCAAGCTCAAGTGAAATGATCAAGGTTGATAGGTTTTCTATTTTATGGTCTTATGTTGTTAGCTAGGATACCAGATTTTGGACATATGGTTGTACTATCAAGAGGGGCTCTCGAGTGAGGAACTCGATCGCATCTTTCGGAGAGAGCTCAAACATTTGCATTCTTGCATAATCTTTCTTGGTTGTTGTTTCGATCTTATCCATGTGAGGATCTAGATCTTGTGGCAATCTTCATAATAATCGCTAGTTGATCAAAAATGGATTTCCCTTGAATATCTTATTGCAGTTTTGATCTTGCGGGTTTTTCGATTCCACACCTTGGGAGGTATCTCACATATTTATCCTTGGTATTTTATTCCTTTGTGACACTCAATAGTTACACCTCTTTGTTGGATTCTACTTGTTTTTGTCTTTTCCAAGAAAATTGGTTTCATCTCAATCGGAGTTTCCAAGCTCAACTTCTTATGTTTTGGGTTTTGGAGGTTTTACTGGTTCATCGCTCCTAGAGAGGTCATAAATTTCTCCATTTTGGTTTTATCCTCACATGTTGTACTATGATTATATTTGCATAATCTTGTATAGCTTGTTTTTCTCTTCAAAACAAGCCTAAGATCATCAAAAACAGAGTCCGGAATCAAAAGTTATTGAAGTTTTCCTGGAATGTTGTCCTGCGTTTTTGCTTGAGTAGAAGTTCCGGCCTAACTTTTGACCTACTTCCGACGGGGATGGTTTTCAGTAAGTTACTCATGTTTCCACTTCACATAAGTTCCAATGGTTCACCAAAAGTTCTGGTAAAACATGAAACTGACCCAAACAAGCATATATCTCTTTCCCTATTTAAGGGGCCCTTCTCTACCATGTTTCCCCGACTTTGGAGGCTCTTTTTGCTAGCCCTTCCACTCTCTCTCCTCCATTACTGACCTTCAAAAGCTTGTTATGTTCCCTTCTCCCTCCCATGTTTCTTGCATCTTTTGTAGGGATTTGGAAGAGGAGATCTAGATCTACAATCCTAGCAACTCAAATCCCCCTTTGTGAAGAAATCCTTGGGATCTAGATCTTGGAGAGTTTTGTGTTCTCCTATTGTGTTCTTCCTCTCTTACTATCCAATAGATTTTATAGTTTTGGTGGAATTTGGGAGTGAAGGACTTTCCCTTGCATTTGGTGTATAGGTTTGAGTTCTCCTTGGAGATTCGGCGAGTTCAAGCTTGTGGACTTGTTTCTCTTGGATTCTTGGTGTTGAGAATATGCCCTAAAAACAAATAATAATATGGATTATTATCATATTTAATAAAGTTTATGATTAAGTTTTGTATCATGCTATAACTATATTGAAAATAAATGCCAATACACTTGTGATATATAAACAACCAGGAGTTCCCGGTGAAGCTCTAGTCACTGGTTCATTGGTCAACAAATGATCAAGGTTTCCTGATCATGTGGCATCTATGCCAGTTGACAATGGGATAACCTCATTGTGAGAATGAGATTATGAGCTATACCCAACCTAAGAATCATGACCCGATCATGTCACGAAGTTCAAGTTATGATGATTAGGAAATACCTAGTGTCCTATTTCTTAGACCGTGAGACCATATCAATCATTATTACCCGAGGATACTTAGATAGCATCAAACGTCATCTGGTGACACGGTGATTATAAAGGTGTGTTTAGGTATTCGTAGGAACAGTTGAGGCATTATGCTTCAAGAGCAGGATTTGTCCATCCACGTGACGGAAAAGATACTCGAGGGCCCACTCGGAGAAGTAATATCCAATAGTTGTGCAGCGTGTGATTTGATCACAGGGATATCACTTGTCAGAATGAGTCAAATATCATTTGTTGATAACGATATTGAACATGACATGGTGATGTCATTGATCAGA
Source organism: Avena eriantha (assembly GCA_910589775.1). Classification (NCBI taxonomy): domain Eukaryota; kingdom Viridiplantae; phylum Streptophyta; class Magnoliopsida; order Poales; family Poaceae; genus Avena; species Avena eriantha. The sequence goes on along the minus strand of OU342743.1, from coordinate 285,038,214 downwards.
TCTCAGGCAATGCAAGTATCAAGAGACAAAAGGAATACGACACGACTTCATGGTTCAGCGACGAAAGATTCGTGGAATGCACAGGGGTCAACATGGCCATCCAGGTCCCTCTGATGATCATTGCTACGGGAAGGTCCTGACCATGTATAGAGTCTTCCCGAACAGTGGGGTATCACGCTTAAGGGCTTGATGATGATCAGAGAGTGTTTTGGTATCGGCAGAATCACAGAAGAAAAGAGAGAGAGAAAACCAGAAGGGTTTCGGTAAGTCCAGAAAATGTCCGGAGTGGGGTGGAAGGAGTTCCATAGCCACGGGGGTTGAATAATATTTAAGTGAATGTTGAATATTGATTTAATCATTCATTTATATTTATTCAATAAAATAAAAAGAATTAGAATGGTCGAAATACCTAATTAGGCCAATCCCTAGGGAAAAGGGCCCATGAGGGAAAGCCCAAAGGGAGGAAGGGGAGGGGTGGCCGGCTGGGCCAAGGCACCCTGTGTGGGGCCCACCTGGGCCCTAGCCAGCAGCAACCCCTCTCCCCTATCCTTTGTTTAGTCCCACATGGCTAAAGCAATTTCCAATATGGGGGGCTTTCCCCAATATAAAGACATGTATTTTGACAAATTAAATACACAATAATCAATAAAAGGTTTCCTATCTTTTGGGGAGACCTGTAGTTGATTCTCTCTCGCACGTGCGAGCAGGAGTCTTCTTCACCGCGGAGCGCCATCGCGCTGCGGGATTCGGATCCAGAAGCTCTACTTCCGAAACTGCTGCTGGATCGGAGTAGGAGTCATCACCAGGCACTGGACGTGTGTAACTCCCTCAGAGGTGCAACACTTGGGGCACTGGAAGTTATTGGAGCCGCTAGGACTTCAACACAACCCCAAGGTTGTCTTCGTTTCGTCTACATCAACCACGCTCTCCCGAGCATTGATAACGCTTTTCGGTCTTCAAGGGTAAGTTTACAAAAACCCCTCCCATTACTGCATTACTAATAGATAGGTCCTGGCATTAGGGTTCTTGGCATAGGGAAAATTTATTGTTTTCATGCGCGAACGCCTACACTTGGAACCCTAGACGGTTGTGTGGGTATGGTGTGATACCTTTGGGGCATCCAATTGAGTTGCAGAGATTTCGAAATCTGGAGGCCTTTGTGGTGATTCTTGGGAGCCTCCAATTGAGTTGTGAAGATTATCCCAAGCCTTGTACGGGTCCGTTGACCGCCCTCAAGTGTCCCATAGTGGATCAAGTGCCTGGCTTTTTTAGTGCACACTCGTAAGAATAAGGTAAGCCATTTGTGGCGTCAGTGAGTAGCACGCCTTCGCATCTTGAGGTGACACATTGTGTGGCATTGGTGAGCATCAGGACATCACACCTGAACGTGATCCATTTGTGGCGTTCGAAGATCACTGCGCCATCACACCTCTCCAATAGAGACGTAGCTTATTTGGAAGTAAACTTCGGGATAAAATCTTCATATCCGCATCCATCAGTTATTCCTATATCCGAGCCCTTTTCTTATGCACTTCACATTGTGATAGTCATCGTGCTTGAAGTAATCTCTTGATGTCACACCTTGTTACTTGTCTTGCTTAGCATAGGTTGTTTGTGAACTTAGTTGAACCTAGTTGTTTTAGGTTTGATGCTCAATAAATTAAATGTTAGTTTTATTCCGCATTTATTTGAGCCTAAACTGTAATTATTTTAAAATCCTATTCACCCCCCTCTAGGTGTTATATGTCCTTTCATACGGCGGTTTATTTGATTAATCGTCTTCCTAGAAAAGTTATTTCTTCCCAATCTCCACTTGAGCGTCCTTTTAAAACCAAGCCTGATTATTAGTTTTTACGTATTTTTGGGTGTGCGGTTTGGCCCAACCTCCGTCCTTAAAATACTCGCAAGCTCGAGTTTCGCTCTAAGCGATGTGCCTTCCTTGGTTATAGTAGTCTTCATAAAGGCTACAAATGCCTTGATATATCCACTGGTGGCATGTATATTTCACATAATGTCGTTTTTGATGAGTTAGTTTTTCTGTTTGTTGATCTTCATCCCAATGCCGATGCACAATTGTGTGCTGAAATTTCCCTTCTATCACCATATCTACATTTACCTATGATTGGGGGTCATGATTTAGGAGCTAATGCTGATGCTAATCCTACTAATAATATTCTTGATGAGTTTGTTGAACAGGAATCTAGTGATTTTATTACAGATACTATTTCTGGAGAGAATTCCTGTGTATTTTCCTCAGCAACAACAAGATCGCCTTCGGGATCTGTGCCCATATTCGTGTTGGATCATGTGCAGCATGCAAATAACGCGTCCGATGCGGTTTCCTCGCTACCCGGCCATGTGGAGCCCTCCGGTTTGCTCCCTGTGTTTATGCCAGATTCATTGGGGCCCGCGACAACGATAGGCGTTGTGCATGCGCGGGATGTGTTTTCTCGCCTCAGGTTCTCCACCACCGCATCACCTACGCCCTCAACGACTGGTTCTGATTTGTCAGTTGGTCCGGTGAGTCCAGGATTTCCTGTGGATATATCTTCTATTATTCCTCTTGCTGCACCAGTTCTTCCTGCTATAGTTGATCGGCCCGTTACTCGATCCCAAGGAGACATTTTCAGCCAAAAATTGTTATCGATGATCAGATTTGATATGACAAGGGCCGGTTTGCCAATTTTTCTATTCGTGAACCAACTAATTTGCAGGAAGCTTTGAGTGTGCCTCACTGGAAAATTGCTATGGATGAAAAAATTTCTGCTCTTATGCATAATGAGACTTGGCATCTCGTTCCTCCTGCCCCTAGACGCAATATTATTTATTGCAAGTGAGTCTATAAAGTGAAGAAGAAGGCTGATGGCACTGTTGATCGGTATAAAGTATGTCTTGTTGCTAAGGGATTTAAGGAATGATATTGAATTGACTGTGAAGATACATTTAGTCTTGTGGTCAAGGCAACTACTATTCGTTTGGTTCTTTCGCTAGCGGTCTCTCGTAATTTTTAACTATGACAACTAGATGTGAAGAACATGTTCTTACATGGTGTTCTCGAATAAGAGGTCTATATGCAGCAACCACCTAGTTATGTGGATCGTGAACGTATGGGATATATTTGCAAGCTGTATAAAGCACTATATGGATTGAAATAGGCTCCTCGTTCCTGGTATGCACTACTAAGCTCTAAGCTTCATGATCTTGGTTTTTCTTCATCCAAGGATGACACCTCACTCTTTTTCTACAACAAAGGGGAGTGTCTATCTACATGCTCCTACTACCTTACATGTTACAGTAGTGAAAAGGGTTCTGAGATATTTGAGAGGAACTATATCCGTTGGTTTGCGCTTTAGTAAGTCTGACTGCATTCTTATGAGTGCATTCTCAGATGATGATTGGGCATGTTGTCCAAATGCCAGAAGGTCTACGAGTTGTTTTGTTGTATTTTTGGGGTCAAATTTGATCTTATAGTGTGCTAGAAAGAAAGCTACAGTCTCTCGCTCTAGTATAGAGGCAGAATACAGGGCATTGGCCAATGCCACAGCAGAAGTTATATGGGTACAAACTTTGCTGATGGAATTGGGAGTACCATAGCCTAGAGTTGCGTGTTTGGTGTGAAAATATTGGAGCTACTCATCTCTTTGCAAATCTAGTGTTTCATGCGAGGACGGAGCACGTAGAAGTGGACTATCACTTTGTTCATGAGAGGGTAACCTAGAAGCTTTTGGATATAAGATTAATACCTTTAGGAGATAAACTAGCTGATGGTTTTACACAATCTCTTTCTACTAAACAGTTAGAAATGTTTAGACGTAATCTTAACTTAGATAAGTTATGATTGAGGGGGTGTTAAACAAGTTGTATATGATTGGTATGATTATGTAGTCGACACGATAAGGACATTGTGTTTGTATCCTACTCATGTAACCAACATTGCTTGTACTAATATATATGTCACAAGTCGAGGCCCAAGAGGCACATCCACAAACCCAAAATGTTCTTTTGATAGTATCGAAAGAGGAGGATCTTCTCCACGACTTTGAACAAATCCTCCTTGACGACCTCCACATGTAAGGATCTGATCCTACTTACTTGCTTGCCTTCTCTTTTCAGTCAAATTCCTACCCCTCCACTCCACCCCCGCTCTCACCATCTCCAATTCATTCAAGGCCATCACAGAAAGGAGGTTGGGTTCCTCCACCCCACGTAGCTCCACTCGCTACTTGTCGATAGTTCCCTCGGTTCCGCATCATCATCGCCATCTGCCGATGCATTAATCACGATGCACAGCAAGGCACTGCTCCTCCTCTACCCTGACTTGTTCACTGCATGGAACTCAAGGTAACTCTTACAATTGTTTGTATAGAATGCCTTCCAATTACACATTTTTCTTACTGCCTTGTTTATAAGTGTTATCATATTACTTATAAGTTACTTTTTTAAAGCTTGGTTTTCTTCCACATAAAAAATGAAAAAGAGTAAGATAATCATTTGTGTTCGAGCAGTCAAGAAATGGCAGGATACGTACCGAGGGGCTACAACTCTATAGGTACATGAGAATGATGGGTCATTCTTCTTGCACACCTCACACAAACCAGCAATACTATGATGGAATAGACACACAGCTGTTGCTCTAGGGGTATCACCGTGAGAATCAATGTAAGTCAGCGAGTCAATGAAGCCAACGAAGAGGTCATATCGCAACGATACCAGTTGTGGCTGACTACTTGTATACCTAGGAATACTACAAAATTGATAGTACAAAATCCAACCACAAACAATAGAAATAAATGCAAGAATTGAGAGGCATGCTTGCAAAGGAGTTTGTCATACCTAGTATGGATTAAATAAGAATAACGTACATGCAGGACCATCTACCTTGTGTTCCTGTTGGATGCATCAGGATTTAAGGTCAATACACACGTCCAAGGAAATAGTGTAACACCCCAGATATCAATCCTATTTGGGAATGCTACACAAACCTTAAAGACTTTTCAAAACCAGTACAAAACTATAGATTTCAGCACAGTATTATTTGTTTATAGGGACGTCCATGATAACATAATAAGCATACATCTCAAATATTGTACGTACGCAAAACTACCAGCTTCGACACGACAAAGTTAAATCTCAACCAAGTTATCTCAAATCAACCATCTAGGCAGGTGCACCAAGTAAGCCAAATCTCGTAGTAGAGAATAAGTCCAAACCAATTGAGCATGTTAAACTAATCTATGTATAAAATGTTGTATTGTGTGAACATAGTGTGACCAAACATGAAGATGTGCTACTCCTAGTCCCATGCAACTCGCCCTTAACGATACCTAAAAACATAGAAGCCACAAGGGTGAGTACAAAATACTCAACAAGCACATAAAGAAATAATAAGCATTGCATAAATCATGACACCAACAATTATCCTTCTAACACTTGTCATAGCGCAATGATGATCCTGTATGCCTACATGCTCTTTGTTTTCACTTTTCTTTTGTGTAAACCGGTATCGCTTGAGTCGACACACGTCAGCATCCCACTCACTCCAACTTGTGGAGGTTGCCAGCAATGTAGGACTCATCCTAACATCGATGGTCTCAAGATGCCTACCTCAGTAGGTCACAACACTGTGCATTGTTTTTAACATGGTATGCAAAATTCACGCGCAACTGTATCCTTTGCTATAATCACTTTGTATCCTCACATATAAACAATAACTAAGCACTTGAATAAAAAATAGGTGCTAGAAAATAAAAGTTGAGTGAGAGAAATCATGCAAGTATTATACTGCTATGGACTTGCCTCAACCATGGGGTACAACCGTGACTGTATGGTTCCGAAGCGGAGGTAACGATACCACTGAAAGATGATGGTGACGACAAGGATGGATGGAGCCGCATCCAGCATGTGTTGTTGTGGAACCTAGACGATGGCGGAGTGGCTGCAAACTACATCTTGCGGGAGACAATCCGGACAACCGCCCCACAACGGTGACGCAGCAGATCAGGAGGGCGCATCAAAGCGGTAGCCTAAGAGCAATAGCCATGGAAACTCTTTAGGGCAAAAGAGGCGGCGGCGGCCTCTTTCCTCGACTAGTATAGGTCACCGCAACAGAAAAATACAGTCGGGCTTAGGTAGAGGGAGCCCAACCCAGCCCATTGTTTCTTTCATCTCGTGCTTGTCTTGCTCACAAAAAACTGGTCCAATACTATGCTAACAACACTAAGGAGAGCAACTGGTACTTGCCATTTTTCTCTAACATTAGGTCAAAGGTTCAAGGCCTAGTTGTTACACTATTTTATTTTATTTTTCTTTATTTTGTCAGTTGTATCTCTAAATTACTATGTCCCGGATAGATATATTTAAGTGTGAACATCCTCTTGTATATTTACTTTAAACATGTGAACACAAATAGTCAGCATCAAAATTTGGGGTATTACAAATAGTCAGCTTACAAGCAAGTTTCTATATTATTTGCACAATCATACATTTGGTTGCCCACAATTGGTTGATACTGGCATCACAATATTAATTCATTCTGGTCATAGAGTATTATCTAAACATTAAATTAGTCAGAACGAAAATATTACTGCACATCACCGTTTTCACTCATTGCACAACTCTATTTACTAAACAGCCGCACCATAGTATCAATTAGAGAGCGAAACCTATTGACCCGTAAAGAGGCAAAGAGAAGAATTATTTCTCATTTAGATATTTTTTCATCAAAGTTCTTAACATGCAGGCAATGAATAAATATTTTAATTTCTTATGGAAAATTTATTGAACATTCATAGATATGAAAGGAACATGAACCTCTAAATATATATAATATTTTAATTTATTTAACTAACTCATGAAAAAACACCCAAGATAGAATAAAAGATGACTGAACAACAACTGAAGAAACTGATTTTCATGTCAATGACATCTCTGGCCTGAGTACGACGACCTCTAGTTACTCGACTGCCCAGACCACAGCGTATATCTAGCGAGTCGAGCGGGTTGAGTTGTATAAGATGTTTGCTTGTCATGAGCGTGTAAGTATTGTACAAGACTCCTTTTCTATCAATGAATCAAAACTCAAGCTTTGCATTTTCACGAAAAATGCGCTAGTAACATTAACCGTGGAGAAAGCTTGACAACGTAGCAAGACGCGGTTCCACCCAACCTTCCCCAAGTTCGTCGGGGCCCATAGCTAACATCCTAAAGACTTAACCCTTTTCAACTGTAAGGGAAATTCCAGAGAGGGACGAAGAAGGATAGGGGAGAGAGGAGCTAGTGTAAATGCGAGGATGCACCTTGAGAGGAGAAGCCATGACCACTCTAGACCGAGAGTGTCATCAGATTTTTTGTCTCGCCCACTCCATAGAGGATCTGGCCACCATACCGATGCAACCTAGTCGATGTTGGTGGAATGGACGATGCCATGGATAGAACATCAGGGTGTTGGGTGGTTCCCTGATCTAGACGGGTTCACCATCGACTGAGTGGAGTTGGGGATGTCTCCACGTGCTACGGTGGCATGTCGGTCCGACGGCATCGACGATGGCGAGATTCAAGGAAAAGGAGGACGAAAGGCAGAGGTGGGGAAGGAAGAAAGAGAATGATTATTTTTAGGCTGGTTTTTTCACCGAAGGAACTGTCTACCCATTAATGATGCCACAACCCAATGTCAAGCAGGCCTAAGATATCAGCTGGGACAAGGATCTAACATGGGCAGCAATAACTTGTTTCTACCAATCCAAATGGACGATATATGATGGCTCATTACCAAAATCTTATGTCTAAAAACGTGCGCACGAGAGAGCCTGCGACCATGCTTAAGCTATAGACTCTAATTGGCCACCCAGGATGAATCCTCCTTGGTGTGAATGATGATACCTTCGAGGTAGATGATATGGACCATGGGAATTCTTCGTGAGTATGGCACTCACCCATAGACAATACCACCTCAAATGGGAGGTGATTATTGTCTATGGCCCCGCGGACCATAGGAGGTCTGCTGAATTTTTTCTTGATCTCAAATCGAAGGTGGAATGGACTAACATCCCGGTTATCGTGGTTGGGGATTTCAATCTTTTATTTGCTCTGCTCATAAAAAGAGCTCAATAAACATGGACCTCCATAGGATGCGTATGTTCAATGGTTGCACCGCCGATCACTCCCTTAGAGAGATCGTGCGGGTGGGCGCTAGATATATGTGGACCAATAAGCAGCTCGATCCTGTGCATAGTGTATTAGACTGTATCTTTGTGTTTTTTGACTGGGAATTGGCTTTTCCACTGTGCTCCCTACGGGCAGTAACCAGGATTGGCTCATACCGTACCCCCTCCTTCTCTGCTCGAGAGGAGGCGAGCCACCGAGACTGAATCACTTCCACTTTGAGACCTTTTGGCTTCAGAAGCCTGGGTTCATGGAGACGGTTCGATCAAAGTGGTTGGAGGCCGCTGCCTCCCTCCCTCGTGTGTACCGTGCGGTTGATGTTAGTAACCATTGTGCCAAGCTCTCTCGACAATTCATGCGAAGCTAGGGGCAAACCTTTGGGCTATCCTACAAGGATAGAGGGAGGCGTTGATTCAGGAGATCCAGGCACTAGACCAGGTGGCTGATCAGTTTGGCCTATCGGTTGTTTCTTCATCCCATAGGAGCTCCCTTAATACCTCCATCATGGATATCTATAAGGGGTAAGAGGCGTTCTGGAAGTAGAGGAGTCGCTAGAAATGGACACTCCAAGGGGAGTCAAACACGCCTACTTCTATGCTATTGCTAATTGTAGGAGGAGGAAGTGTTCGATCCCCTACCTTTGGGAGGGGGACTCCCTTCTAGAGGACCCGAAGGATATCTCCTCCCAAACTTATACCTTCTATAAGTCTTTGTTCTCTACCTTTTCGCACTCTCGGCTCTCGCTGGCCAAGGACTTCTGGACTGAGGGGACAATGGTTACCCTCGCTGAGATTGTAGAGCTCACACTCCCATTCTATATTGAAGAGGTAGCCGTTGTGCTTAAGTTCATGAAGACCAACTCGGCCCTATGGCCGGATGGTCTTTCGGTCATCTTCTTCTAGACCTTCTGGAGCAGTTGCAGTCGGTCGTCATGAAGATATTTCAGGAGTTCTACACTTGGACCCTTCTAATGTCTCGACTGAATTTTGGTGTGATTATCCTAATCCCCAAAGTAGTTGGGGACACGGAGATCCTCCAATTTATGTCGATTATAGTGATCAACGTCATCTAGCATATCTTTGATAAGGTCTATGCATCCAGGCTCACTCCAGTTATGGGACGACTCACCCATCCTCTCCAGTTCGCCTTTGTGAAGGGACTATTGATTCATGATGATGTTCTTGATCTTCATGAAATTATTCATGAAGTCAAAGTTCGCCATCAGAAGGGAGTGTTCCTTAAGTTAGACTTCTAGAAGGCCTATGACCATCTGGACTGGGCCTTCCTTCAGTTAGTCCTGGAGAGGAGGGACCTCAATGACAGAATGATTTGCTAGATCATGCAATTTGTCATAGGTGGCAATACCACGATCAATGTTAATGGGAAGATCGGTCCCTACTTTAGACCATCCCATGGAGTGAGATAGGGGGATCCCATCTCGCCCCTCCTGTTTAAATTTGCGATGGGTGCTCTTGCAGAGATTTTGGATAGAGCCAAAATCGTTGGCCCTATCTCTGGAGTGGTTGGGCATCTTATCCCCAGAGGTGGCATCTCACACCTCCAATATGCAGACGATACCATGATTATGGTGAAGGGCTCTAATATAGACATCTTCAACCTCAAATTCCTGCTCCTCTGCTTTGAATCCATGCCAGGCCTCAAGATCAAGTTTGATAAGAGCGAGGTTATGATCTTGGGGTACTCAGATGAGGATAGAAAACACATAGCTGACAACCTCAACTATAGATTTGTCGATTTCCCTATCACTTACCTAGGGATGCCCATTCGGGAGACAGGCATGTTGATCAAGGACCTTGGCCCTGGTCACGAGGGTTCGGTCGAAAGTTGAACCCTGGCAAGCTAGACTTACGACTAAGGGAAGCAAGACGATATTAACCAACTCATGCATGTCTAGCCTTCCCATGTACCGGATGGGATTATACTTGCTACTAGAGGGGACCCATGTGGACTTTGCAAAGAAGTTGTCCCGGTTCTTCTGGGTAGCTAAGGATGGTCGCCAGAAGTACCATATGGTTAAATGGGATGATATGTGCTCCCCCAAGATTCTTGGGGGCATAGGTATTCTTTCTCACGTCGCTTCAGTGTGGTCCTATTGTTGAAATGGGTATGGCGTGTCCTTAGGGACAACGGATGTCTATGTCTGAAACTTATCAAAGACAAATACCTCTGGGGCCACCCCTTGATAGCATGCGAGCGTTGAGAGTGCTCCCAATTTTGGCAAGCCATTCAGGACATCAAGCAGTTCATTGGGAGGGGCACCACCTTTACTATTGGTATGGGCGGGAGGTACGTCTATGGCTAGACCCGTGGCTAATGGATTCCCCTCTTTGCGAGGAATTCCCTGCCCTGTTCTCTATTAGTGCCTACCCTCGATGCTGGTGGCCGAGGCCTTCTGAGAGGGCAGCTAGAACATCTCGTTCTGCAGGACCTTTAGCCTGCTGAGGCCCTGGATTACCAGAGATTGAGGACCTCTCTCTAGAGTCCCTCTTTCCCAAGACGGACTCTATCTCTTGGAGGTTGACCCTGATGGGAGAGTTCTCGGTTAGCTCGGCATATGGAGCCCTCTTCTAGGGCCCTGAGCAAGGTCGAACCAACCCCTCTAGAAGGCCCCCTCCCCCTTAGTATTCGCATATTTGTTTGGCAACTTCTCCGCGATGGCGTTCCCTCAGGAGTCGAAGTGGCTAACACAATGGCCCTGGAATTGGCAAGTGTCCACTATTGCGGTGACCCAGCATACCACTACATGATGTAGTACAGTATAGTCATTGACACAACACCAATGAAACACCGTTCACTAGTATTACATCCCTCAGAGTGGTACAACAGAAACACAGCAGGTCCAAGACATGACTATAGATTACAACTCGACTCTTTACAAAAGATCCAGAGAACACTCTAGGTTAAAGAGAGAAAAAGAAACTTCTTACAAAGAAGAACCAGAAATAATAACTCCGAATTGTCTAATGACTAAGACTAGCATCTAAACTACCTGGCTTGTAATTTCTACTAATGCAATGCTCTGTAGAAGTAGGTTTTATGGCTAGAGTATCTACTCCTATCAAATCAGGAACTTCGTCTTCACTTCAGTTGATGTATATGTTGACTTCATTGACTTTATTGGAGAACTTGAGCTGTCGATGATGGTTTCTTGAGCATAAGTTGGTGTTGACGTCGTCTTCAATGGCTTAGAACCTAGCAAGGGTTAAGAAGGTACGGTTGAGAACGAGCATACTCAGCAAGTTCACTAAAAAGGAGTGTATGATGCACTATCTCTACAGCCACAGACCAAAGGTCATAGGCAATGCAGGTTTTTGTAAACATTTCTTCAAAGATTGCTTTTATTCTGAAAACTATGTCCGACAGCCTTCACAGGTTAACCAGAACCTTCGTGGGGTTCCTTTCCTGCCATTTTTGTAGCTCCTTCCCGGAACAGGGAGTAACATGTCACAGTTCTTACACTCTGCAGAGGTGTGTTACTTTACCCATAAGAGACCTTAGCCTTGTTGCACATCCAACTCGCGAGCTTGTCCATACTTCCTTGGTATGGGGCCCAGTCTAAGATCCAAGCTAATCACTGCCCCTTTTGCGACCCCGCATGTCCCCTTGGTGTACGCCATGCCCACATCTTGAATTACAGCAATGGTTAGTACAGACCATCAGATGCTAGAACTATCATGGGACATTGAGGGCTCCCACCCATATGCTGCATATCCTCTATGAATTACCAATTAATGCATGCTATGAGGATAACAGCCATGACCTGGCCATCCGGATGCATGCGAGAGGAAGAAGATACATCTGACTTTCCCGTCCCATTCCAAGTCTTATGGTTAACGCGTAATATACGGTGCTAGAATCATTAACGACATTGGTTGTTAAGTCCTAGATATTATGTTCCTTTACCACTGGAACTGTATCAGTAGATTATTACCATTTGGTAAATAATCCATAGTCATATTATTATGAAAATAGTGTTTTTTGACCTTTTTGAAATGCAGGTGATGACAACATTTGAGTTACAAGCATTTGATAGAAAATAATCAAAGGACATGAGCAAGTTGTGAACTTGCCTTTTGTGATTGCAAGATTATGCACTAACGGTCTTCGAGGTACTAGAAGATCCATAATCTGGAAATAGCATCATTGGTCCGGTAAGGACTAATGTTTAAAGAAGCAAGATGCAATTATGCATAAGTAATGTAATGCAGTTTGATAAACATGAACCCTCGGACTAATCATATTTGATCTAGGGTTCGGAAACTAGGAATAGTTCTTTAGAATGTGTTTCACTTTTATATCAGCTTCACACTTGTGCTTCTTATTAAGGCGTGTGAGAGTGTGTGAAACAATATGTAAAGACAACAAGTAGCATACAATATTAAAGCACTCAAATAGGTCATGATATCTAAAAGATTTCTTAAGCGAGATTATTAATCACTTAGAGCTTTCAAGAAGTGTTTAAGAATAGTTAAGAGATAAATAGCATTCATTTTTACGATGTTCAAAATTTACTTAAAATTGTTGGTTTAGTTTGGATTTATCATTTTAAAAGAGTGTTATAAGGTTAATAAGTTACACTTAAGTTTTATTATAGATCCAAGTTATAGCTTTGGACTTAGTATTTAGTTATTAGGGATTTAAGGTGTTTTATATAGAATTGTGATTATATGTTTTTTTAATTTAAGAAATGTTTTTATAAAATTTACAAACTAAGTCTTTTATAAAATAGGTAAGGATTTATTTCCTTAAAATCTTTAGGAAAATAATGTTAGTATTTTTCTAGTAAAATATATTTACTCAATATATTAAAAATGATTTTTATTTATTTTAAGTATTAATTTTATTTTTACAAAATTCTACAAAGGATTAAATGTCCTTGACTATTTGTTCCAAGTTTTATTTGTAAAAAATTAAGTTAGTATTTTTGTAAAATAGTTAATTTATTTTCATATGCAAAAATGATTTTTATTCATTTTTAGGACTTTTCCTTAATTTATGAGATTTTATTAAGGATTTAAGGGTGTTAATATTTATTCACATTTTACTTAGCTTAAATAAGTAAAGTTATATTTTTCCTAGGCATATATCATTCTTGCGATCATTTTGATATATGATATATATTTTTAGGATTTTTTTTCTATGTTTTTTTCTAGAGTGTAAGTTAGGCTCTGGTGTATTTTGATCATTTACTAATTGGGATAATAATTTATTTTTGGAATTTCTTTTCGAGCTGGGCCAGGCTCACAGACTGGCCCAACTTAGGCCCAACTAGGCTCGGGGTCAAACCCATCGCCGCCCACTTCTCCTTATCCCTCTCACTCTTTTCTCTCTCACTCCCTCGGACACACAGCGCCCTGACCTCAATCCCCTCTCACGTCATAGCCTGCGTCCCCAGCACCACTCCGGCCATCGCCGGCCGACATCCGTCGTCGTGGCATGCTGACAAGGCCCTGGCTCAAGTTCCTTCATCGATTCCTTTCGTCTTGATGCTGCTCTGCTTCCCCGTGTGCACCCCCGTGAAACCCTAGTCGTGCAGTTCGGCTAGGTCGCCGGCGTAGCTCCTCTAGCCCCCATGCCCCCAGCTGCTGCTTGAGGGAGACCAGGACATCCCCTTCCTCGACCCCAATCTGCTGCTCCTGCACTTTTCACAACCGTGTGGTACTGTAGCAGCGGTTGCAGCCTACTCCAATCCCTGATGCCGGAGGGATGGCATCCTGGGATGCAACCCCGGCGCCCTTCGATGCACCACCATGCTCCTCGGAACCTTGATGTGGTGGTGGGGGAGGTATTGTGGTATCGCTTCTTCTCCGACACCGCCGGGACGGCAAGCATCTGCAACCCCGGCGTTGTCCTTCTTGTCTACTACATCAACTATGTCTCCGGTCAGGTAATGCTCATGTGACCGGCCTTCGAGCCGATGAACTAGTTTAGGTGTAGAACACAGGTTTCGGTTCTGGAAATCTTGGAATTGATCTGTGCTACTGATTAGATTAGGGTCTGGAAGTATATTTACTGGTTCTAAGGATCATTTGTAATCAGGTAGTGTTATGGACATGTGCTACTCCTATGATTGAGATAATTAATCTATCTCAAATAGTCAGAGACTCCTAAATCCTAAACTATTGTTGTGGTGATTTCGGGTTAATAATCATCTCTAGTAAATAGTGTTGTATTGGACATGTTTATAAACATGCTATAATCGTGCTGGTAGTAATTAACTTTTAGTGACTAAATACTGAGGCTCAACAAATGACCACTTCATTGATTGAATTAAATTACACTACATTGGAACTAGTAGGTTATTAATAATTATATCCTCTAGGTATTTAAGTCTGTCTCTGATAGTTTTGGTTCTCTTAAAGTACATTCTTATCTTGCTGCAATTTAAAGGTTTAAAACCAAATCTTGAATTTTTGGGACTTGGATAAATAGTTATTTGGCAGGTTACTGGTTAGATATCTAATTGATTTTTTGCATCTTTTGTTCTTGTTATTTTGTTGCACATTGATTATGTATAATGCTAGGGAACTTCTGGTTGAGCTAGCTATGATAAATGGTTACATGCTTATCATGGGCTTCTATGGTAGTGATTATCAAGTACTAAGCCATGGTGATGTTCTGCTAGTATATTCTAGGTTGTGAGGTTGAAGATGAAATACTGGCCAAATAGGTGTTTTGTGCTACTTTATAATCAAAGTTGTATTTTACTCCTAAACATGTGTTAAACTGGTTCTTGTGATACTCTAATAGCAGTGTAGAGGTTTTAGGTAGATAATCATTGTGCTGTATTGCACACAGCTTGCTCCTAGAACATTAACAAGAGCATAATCGTGTTTGATTAAATACCTAAGCACCACTAAATATATGTGTGCTACTTCCTAGCACCTTTACTTTTGAAATAGAGAATACATGTTGTATACGTGTTGTACATCAGTGCTACTCTCCATACTTCATATTACTATCCTCTCTTTATGTGGTTAGGGTGTGAGCTCTTGTTTATACCAGGGATCACCAGCTCAACTGGTTGATCCGGTTCCCCTCTCTAATTGTCTCTGTCTCTCTATTTATAAACTGTTAAGAACAGGTTTTGGACTTGACTTCTTAGCCTTGCCTGTGATGCAAGAGCCTAAGGCCACTATTTAAATAAGAACAGATTTGGTACTTGATGTTTTGTGTTAAACAACTTAGTGGCTTCTGCTGCATTAGATGTACTATTGTGGTGCCTCCCATATGGAGTGTGCACAATAGTAGATCAAAACAGCATGACTTGCTGTTATCTATCCCTGCCAAGGATGCATAGACTAAGGCTATTTTATGGATAAAAGACATATACTATGTTTGCTATAGTTGTTGGCTGATTTGCTGGGAATGGTCTTGTGGTGAACTATAATAATAAGCAGTGTTCTTGATGGTGATAATAAAAATGGATCTAGTAAGACCGCATGTTGTGATGATAGATAATCACCTAATACTATGAAGGTTTCTAGGAACTTGTTGGGGATCTTAAGAAAGGATTTTTCTTCCTATAACTTTGTACAATGAAGCAACCTATATACTTGATTCCTAGAACACTTGCTAGGAAAATAATATGTTTTGATTAGATTGTCATGGTTGCATAAAGAAATGGCTTCTCTAATATGGCTATACTACTGTGGAGGCTCCTTGAGAGTGACCATAGCAGCATAGATCATTTACATGATCTACTGTACTTTCATTTAACAAGATATAGTTCCATGTCTTAGCAAATGATGCCAAGTCTGAGGTCCAACTAATAATATAAGTGTAAACAACTGGGCGTTTACCTTGATGATGATTTTATACTCCACTTGAGCATAAATCTGAGGGGGAAATTATTTTTACACTAAAGCATGTTTGGAATCTGGTAGGAACAAACACTATTGTTACCTCTTTTTACTCAAGGATGACCTAGTCATGCCACTTGCATGCTAGTCTGAGAGTAAAACTACCACTACTCAATTCTTGCTATTAGA
This sequence comes from Avena eriantha, assembly GCA_910589775.1. Taxonomy (NCBI): domain Eukaryota; kingdom Viridiplantae; phylum Streptophyta; class Magnoliopsida; order Poales; family Poaceae; genus Avena; species Avena eriantha. Next base: position 285,022,042 of record OU342743.1, on the reverse strand, counting down.
TGCTAAGAACAAGTACTAATTAAGATCTTAAGGATTAACCTATTATTGCCGTTGCTAGCTCCTCTTGGTTCAGATCTTGTGATAGATTGGAGGTTGCCTTCAAAAGTTGATGTGACTTGAACTTGTGGCTTCCTCTAATTTCTGATTCAGAATCAGTTTATGGAATCATGGTGGTTCTTGCTATTACTTGTGGTTTGAACTGTGAAATGGCTTCTAGGCTGTGTGAGGAGTATGTGTGTTCTGCCTTGCAGTTTATCTCCTACGGCAGCTCTCTCTCTTATCCTGTTTTGGTGAATTGCTCCTATGTTGATAGCACATCATGTGCATGTTGTGGGTGTGCTGCTTGCAAGTGGGACCCTTCACTTGTGTATCAGCTCAACTGTGAAGATCTTTTCTGGCTGTTGTTAAAGTTTTACTTTTACATGCTTACTATTTTGGTGAAACTTGCCCTTAAGGCCTATGATGTTGAACTGAGGCAAAAGCTTGATAAGAATATACGAAATGGCCCCCTTTGATTATACTCGGTGATGAGTTAACACTGCATTACAGTGTGAATCTGAGAGTATTCCTAACAAATAATATTCTTTTATTTAGTCCTCATTTTCATTTGTTTTGTAGGAATCAAAGTGAGGAATGAAGACACAGGACAAAGGAATAGTTTAGGACGCTTTTTAATTATTGATCCTTATTGTAATCTTTATTCTAGATTCTTTTGTAATTCATTTATTCTTTTTTTTATCTGTAAAGACAATGTATTATTATTTGTTTGAGATAATAAAGTTTGATTTCCTCCTCTTTTTGGAGTTTAAGGCTTGTTATTATTTGTACTTATATTTTCGTGTATTCTCATTATTAATGTAATCTTCCATTTGTCTTGAAATACCTTTATTATAAAGGGTAATATAAGGTGTACTTGAAATACCTTATATTCATATAAGGTGTACTTTATTCTATTATTGCAATTTATTTTCTATATTCATCTCAAATTCCATTTGAATTCAAACATAACTTTTGAATGTTCAAATTTGAATGGATACCCCATCAGAAGCAAAAATACAGTGGAGGTCATGTCGAAATCTATCGCACTTGCCCGGATGCTACCATTAGAGCAAGAGAGATCCCGATCCCTCACTGGCTTCTTTAGTTTTGCACGAAAATTCCCCAGATTTTTTATGCATGAATGCAATGCACACACCTTATCTCATCTTATTTCTAAGCTCTAATGTTGGGATGTTACAGACTCTCCCCCTTAAAATAAACTTCATCCCCGAAGTTTGTACTCTCTTACGTTTCGGAATGAGGTGTTGACTTGTATTGATCATGACATTTCTTATCTCCATTGTGATCAAAATTGGGGATACTTGTGGTATCCTGTCTCCATACCTTTTTCCTTGAACCTCTTCCTTCTCGACAACATCCACTATCGCTTCTAATTTATCCTATGGTTTCTTTTACTATAATCTCTTGGATTATGTCCTTACAGTCCTATTTAGAATTGGTTGTGGACATATTTTGTCCATTCCAATCCGATTTTCCTACTACACTACACCGGTCTATTCTAGAATACTTTCTTCCCTCTTAAGGATAACTTAAGAGTGGTTAATCCTTTATATCAAGTCCACTAGAGTTAGTCCATTATATCTCCTTCGATCATTCATCCAAACATACTCTTGAAGGTACATTTATACAGATGACTTCTTATAACCTTATGAGAATAAGGCTTAATCTCATCATAACTAGTATTTTCTCTCCAACCTTTAGTTGGCAAATCAGATAACAACACTTTAGTGTTTATTGCTTACTCTCCCCCTTGGGGTTTTCTAATGAACTTTAATCTGGATGTATAACCATCCTTGACTTCATAGTTAGGATCTTGATCTCTGTCTAGCTTATACCTTACCTATATAAGGTCTCACGAAAGAATCTATGGTATACCCACATAGTTCTGGATCTTCGAAACGAATCTTCCAACATTACTCGCCTTACTTTTATCTTCTTAGACATTATTCATCACTAATGAACCCGACTTCGTGGAATGTCTCGAAAGTCATTCGCTTTAGTTCTATACTTCTTTATGTCTTTCTTAACTTAGGCCAAGTTTTATGCTCTTTAATTATACAAATATGACCTCGTTAGCTAAACTGATAGGGTACCAGCTGCGGATCCTCTTAGGTGTATGAATTACCCTACAGTTTTCTACTTCTTATGGCATTCTCTCTGAGTTGCGAGAGCTTGAATAACACTTTTGTTCTAAGGCTTATTCTTTGCATTGATTCATGATACTTCCATGAACTTGGTACACTACTGCATTATCTTCTTAGCAACATCACCTATCTTGAGTGGACAAAAGTTCATTGCTTAATGTTACTCCACACCTTTTCTGCATTAATAATCCTTCTTATTGCCAGCTCATAATGAGTTGGAATTGATCCATCCTTCAAAATGGTGCTAATACACCTTATATTTAGTTTCCTTCTCCGTGCAAGTCTTCATCTTGATCTTCGGAAGTCGTCACTCCCTTACACTAATTCGCTTATGTATCTAGGTCTATAACATGAAGTAATAACTTGATGATGCAACATGCATTTGCACATCAATCAAACTTCATGCACAGATCTAGTCAATCAAGAAGATCCAAGAAAAAACCAAGAAATCCAAATGTGGTACATATAACACACATCATTCTAAGCCCGCAATATAGTAGTTGAGTATAATACCTCTAGAATTCAGGCTTAGCTGTGTAGTATATGACACCTCCTAGTATAGGTCTAATTTGTGATACTTAGCACTTAGGGGTTAAACTATTCTTTGTTTCAATATTTACCCAAATTGCTCAATTGCAATTGGATATTTTTGCGCAAAGTGGTCTCACTTTGATTTTTACTAACCTCTTATCTTTCTTTTAGGACTACTAAAAACTACCAACTTGCTAGTATATCATAAATTATCCTCACATGATTTCTCGAAACTCCTAACAACATTGTAGTTACTACCTAAATCCAACAATTATTGTAATGTTATGTCACCTATGCATTCTATCATAGGACTACACTACTCTTTTCATACTGTTATTACAAGATTATTTACTTTGTACTAGTCCTAATTAAAAACTTAGCATGGTCTCGGCGCTATTCGCCATGAACTTGGTAATATTTACCTAGTCATCATGATTGAAGAGCTAACCTCACCATGACGACTCTTCTTCTTAGCTTACTATTGTTGATTCAGAACAAAATTCAACTCCATCACATGGAATTCTCAAGTGGATGCCACAAGATTTATTTCCCATTACATCTACACATGTTCTAATGGTCTTCATCATGTAGCCTATCATTACCATCAAATGATAAGATTTTTGCTACCTTACATGGATCCTATGGATAGACTACACCATTTAAACTACTCCACCTAATAACCAAATCTTAGTCGTAATTATCTTTGATATTTTAACTTACTTAGGATATCTTAGTGTTGTTATACTTATTTAGAGCTACTCTAAAATGGCATTCCTCTAAAGAAGATAGACAACTACTCCTTAAGAAAGATGGAAAGAACATCCAACTTAAGTGTCACAAGGATATCCTCAAGTGGATACCCATCACAATGCTTGGTTTAGATAAGATGGCTTCCTATAGTCACTATCCAACCTATAGATCTTCCTAAAAGGGTTTTAATCCTAAGGTTAAAGCATATGCTCTGATAGCAGCTGTGGTGACCCAGCATACCACTGCATGATGTAGTACACTATAGTCGTTGACGTGACACCAATGGAACACTGTTCACTAGTATTACATCCCTCAGAGTGGTACAACAGAAACACAGTAGGTCCAAGACATGACTATAGATTATAACTCGACTCTTTACAAAGATCCAGAGAACACTCTAGGTTAAAGAGAGAAAAAGAAACTTCTTACAAAGAAGAACCAGAAATAATAACTCTGAATTGTCTAATGACTAAGACTAGCATCTAAACAACCTGGCTTGTAATTTCTACTAATGCAATGCTCTGTAGAAGTAGGTTTTATGGCTAGAGTATCTACTCCTATCTAATCAGGAACTTCGTCTTCACTTTAGTTGATGTATATGTTGAATTCATTGACTTTATTGGAGAACTTGAGCTGTCGATGATGGTTTCTTGAGCATAAGTTGGTGCTGACGTCGTCTTCAACGGCTTAGAACCTAGCAAGGGTTAAGAAGGTACGGTTGAGAACGAGCGTACTCAGCAAGTTAACTAAAAAGGAGTGTATGATGCACTATCTCTACAGCCACAGACCAAAGGTCATAGGCAATGCAGGTTTTTGTAAACATTTCTTCAAAGATTTCTTTTATTCTGAAAACTATGTCCGACAGCCTTCACAGGTTGACCAGAACCTTCGTGGGGTTCCTTTCCTGCCGTGTTCGTAGCTCCTTCCCGGAACAAGGAGTAACATGTCATAGTTCTTACACTCTGCAGAGGTGTGTTACTTTACCCATAAGAGACCTTAGCCTTGTTGCACATCCAACTCACGAGCTTGTCCATACTTCCTTGGTATGGGGCCCAGTCTAAGATCCAAGTCAATCACTGCCCCCTTCGCGACCTCGCATGTCCCCTTGGTGTACGCCATGCCCACATCTTGAATTACGGCAATGGTTACTACAGACCGTCAGATGCCAGAACTATCGTGGGACGTTGAGGGCTCCCACTACAACACCCCAAAAATACTAATCAAGATTATCAAGTTCTAATCACCCAAGTTTAGGGTTAACAAATACTTTTACTACTAAATTGAATATGAATGCATGTGTGTTTTGCATTAGTATATGATTGAGTGAAATTGCCATGTTTGATTGCTACAAATGATAAGAAATGGTTTAAAGATGAATACTACTTCATCTAGGACAATTATAAACAAAATCAAAAGAAAAAGAAATCAAATAAGCAAATGGTCATTTTGACCAAAATTAACCACTAGGCCACTTTGTGAGTTCCTAGTAAAGAATTTCTAACAGAAACATTTCCATTTCTTTTCACCCCTTGCTAGACGAACTAAAAGTTAACCAAGGCCCACTTTACAAATTCACAAAATCTATTTTCAAATCTATTTATAGGACAGTTCAAAAGTGAATCAAGTGCATATGGTAAGATCGTCATTTTGCAAAAACCATCCAAATCAATTCACCTTAGCAAACCCAAGCAACCAGAGACTACCAAGCATAAGATTAGATCACTCACCAAATTTCATTCAAAATTTTCAAATTTAATTTCTTGCGGCCATTTAGTCGAACACCTGACAGACACAGATCAATTACTGCCTAACTTCACTGTTTAGAGCATTGATCACTCACCCCACTGTCCCCTCTTCACTCCCCTGGTCTCCCCCAACACATAGCAGTGCCAGCCACGCACCCCCTCTTTGTCGTTGCGCCAGTGAAGCGCCGCCCGAAGCTAGCCACGGTGGCCGACCATGGACCACTCGCCAGAGACCACGCCGCCCCTGTCCATGATGTCTAGAAGGCAGGCCACCGTCCATCGCCACCCCCTGTCCAACCCTTCACCGCAGCCAAGCCATGGACCACGCCAGCATCGCCGCACCCACTTTCTCTGCGCCATGCCGAGAGCGCGCCAGAGCACCGCAGCCGAACAGCTCGCACGCGCCATGCCTCGCCCTCTCCACATGTGCACACCCTCGCCATAACACCAGCTAGCTCCCAGACATCCCCGTTCGCCACCGCGCGACCTGTAGCCCCCGTGCACCGTCTCGAACACCGCCAGTTCCGCGCAGAGCACCGCATGCGCCCGACCATCCTTGACCGCCTCGTGTCGCGCCATTAAGCCCGTGATGACCGCTAGGGAGCACTGCGTCGCCCCTACCCTTAGCCATGCTGATAGCTCGTTGTACCACCATCGCCGGAGAAGACAGCCCATCCCGCTCTGCTCCCCTCGTCGGTGTATAAATAGAGGCCCTCTCTGCCTCATTTCTCCACACCACCTCACTCCCCACTCCTCACAACACCTCCCACACCCTTTCCCGGAGCAAGGCGAGCACCGCATCGCCGGAATTTGGCCGGAGCCCGCCGCTACAGAAGAAGAAAGGAGTTGTCGATTGGAGCCGCCCCAGGAGCCATCGCGACCACCATTCGAACTGTCGTCGTCTACAACATCGTTCGCCCCATCGCCGACCCTAGCTGGAGCCCTGGTGAGCCTCACACGACCCCCACCGCCGTGTTAGGGTTCAGACCTCGACGGAGCTGTTCGTCGTCAACGATGAACCTCAGTCATTAGATCAGGTTCTAATCGTAGGGCCTAGATTGAAAGATACTGTTTCGGTTAGATACAATCGGTAATTAGTGGGACCCCCATGTTAGCAGCTTGCTATGCCGCTCTGTGCATATTGGGTCGGCCCAGTTACTTTCTCGCATAGGCCTATGAATTCAAATAGGATTTTTCCAATTTAATTAAAACCAGATTCTGACAGTAGATTCAAAAATCAATTCAGAGAGATTCACTAGACCAAATTGCATGATTCCAATTTTGTTAGAAAGATATTTAAATTATCTATCCAAGCCCGTTGGATTCAAACCATTTGAAATTATAGATCATCTATAGTAAAAATAACAACACAGAGACTTTTCCACATTCAAACATTTTTCAGAAATCAACCATAAATGCTTTTGAGTTTATTCCAACTCTCAAAAATCACATTTGACAAGATCTATCTGAATATGTAAAAAAAATTAGGTTTTCATGCAGTGACATTGGACTAGTACCAAAAGAATTCTATTTAGGCATTTCTAGTCACTTTAATTCTATTAAAGGATAATCTTAAACTATATAAAATATGACCACCACTTTAAAACACATTCCCATGTATTAGAATATGTGGTAATGACATGTGTCAACATGATCCCATATTTTAATTGGAGAATATTAAATCTTAAGTATTTTCAGTGAGTAGAAATTACTTTTCTAAAATAAGATAAACAAGATTAAGTCTTTATTTCATGTGATGATTGTGATGATGCTAGATCATCAAGTGTGAGCCTTAGTGTGCTAAATAGAAATAATTAATTATTGTTTGGTGATTGTGTACCCCGTGTTCATTTATAGACGATAGTACCGACTCGGGATACAAGGAGGAGGAGTACTACCAAGAAGAAGAAGAAGAAGAAGAAGAAGAAGAAGAAAACTTTAATCATTGCACTACTCAAGGCAAGCTAACAGTTGCAAGTCTCATACCTATGCAAGCCATCCTTGCAAGATAACCTATGCAAGATGCCTTAGGCATGCTTGGTTATGCAACTTTGATTATACCAATCCCAAGTTTTACGTGCAAGCTTTATTCTTTTACTTTACCAAAGTTCTTTACTTTTAGTTAGTGCTTTGTGAGTATTGGAAAAATAGGATAGATACCATAAAGTGTATAAAACTAGGCCTGACTAGTTATACTTAGATGTCATTCCAAGGCATGATACTACAGTTGAAGAGTTACACTTGATTAGCACCCCTCATTAGTGAATACCCTCAACTTTAGTGGCTAGTGCTAAGCATAAAAGTTGATCACTTTAGATGGGAATACTTGGTGAAAATGATTATGAAAACCTTGGAATGATGATTCATTCTATTGAAATGTTTTGACATGTGTTGAGAAACACTAAAGGATTTGATGATGAAAATGTTGAGGCATGAGCCTGAGCCCTTTATAAAACCTGATGGTTAGGTTCGGATGCGATACCATTCCAATTTTATCGTACAAACACAATACCCGAATTGGGTAGGGCTTAACTAGAAGTTTATATGCCTTAGTATGGGTTCCCTCGTGGAAAAAGGTTGAGCTGAGGCTACCTCATGAGTCTGAATGTCCACCTATGAAGTGCCTAGGATGGCAGATGGCCATGGTTGGGAGGCCAAGCTCATAGGGGAGGTGCTTATACTAGAGTGTGTAATTGAAAGGTTATGATTGATTATCTGCATACTAAGTATGATGATTCAGGGTTATCCCTGATGGATGTATCGAATTTTGTGGTGAAAGTGTACCACCTCCGCAGAGTGTCAAACTATTCGAATAGCCACATCTGCGGTCATGGATAGTTGGAGTGGCCATACTGTTCCGTCATCAGATGTTTTCAAAATGACTTGTGAATTGAACTATGACTTTGACTTGACCACAACTGGGTTCCCACTTTAGGGATTTAGAACATTAACTTAGTTTTCTTCACTTCTAAACTCAGTTGGAGATAAACCTGGCTTTTTGCAAATAAACCTAGAGCTTAAGATTCCTACTAGAACTACCTTACTTGTTAGTGATAGTTTGCGAGTACTTAAAGAGTACTCATGGCTTTGTCCCTAGCTATTCCCATGGCCAGACTATGCGGAGGACTACCAGGATGATGGACAGCAGGAGGTCTACGACAACTAGGATCATCTCCCATCGTCAGCATTGCCCGTGACCCTAAAGATGGATCCCCTACTACGTTTATTTCCCGCTACTTGATTTGTATTAAGACTAGATCATGAGATCCTTTATTTGTAAGACCTTATTATGGTTTGTAATGGATGATGTACTTTGGTACCAATTCTGTTATGTCTCGCAAAAATGGTAATCCTGGGATTGCGAGGTATGGCATAATAGGCATCTTGGATTAAAAACCCGGGTGTTGACACCCACATATATGTTGCATATCCTCTATGAATTACCAATTAATGCATGCTACGAGGATAACAGCCACGACCTGGCTATCCGGATGCATGCGAGAGGAAGAAGATACAGCTGACTTTCTCGTCCCATTCCAAGTCTTATTGTTAACGCGTAATATACAGTGCTAGAATCACTGACGACATTGGTTGTTAAGTCCTAGATATTATGTTCCTTTACCACTGGAACTATATCAGTAGATTATTACCATTTGGTAAATAATCCATAATCATATTACTATGATAATAGTGTTTTCTGGCCTTTTTGAAATGCAGGTGATGACAACATTTGAGTTACAAGCATTTGATAGAAAATAATCAAAGGACATGAGCAAGTTGTGAACTTGCCTTTTGTGATTCCAAGATTATGCACTCACGGTCTTCGAGGTACTAGAAGATCCAAAATCTAGAAATAACATCATTAGTCCGGTAAGGACTAATGTTTAAAGAAGCAAGATGCAATTATGCATAAGTAATGTAATGCAGTTTGATAAACGTGAACCCCCGAACTAATCGTATTTGATCTAGGGTTCGGAAACTAGGAATGGTTCTTTAGAATGTGTTTCACTTTTATATCAGCTTCAGACGTGTGCTTCTTATTAAGGCGTGTGAGAGTGTGTGAAACAATATGTAAAGACAACAAGTAGCATACAATATTAAAGCACTCAAATAGGTCATGATATCTAAAAGATTTCTTAAGCAAAATTATTAATGACTTAGAGCTTTCAAGAAGTGTTTAAGAATAGTTAAGAGATAAATAGCATTCATTTTTATGATGTTCAAAATTTACTTGAAATTGTTGGTTTAGTTTGGCTTTATGATTTTAAAAGATTTTATAAGGTTAATAAGTTACACTTAAGTTTTATTATAGATCCGAGTTATAGCTTTGGACTTAGTATTTTGTTATTAGGGATTTAAGGTGTTTTATATAGAATTGTGATTATATTTTTTTTATTTAAGAGATGTTTTTATAGACTTTAAAAACTAAGTATTTTATAAAATAGGTAAGGATTTATTTCCTTAAAATCTTAAAAATCTTTACGAAAATTTTCTTAATATTTTTCTAGTAAAATATATTTACTCAAGATATTAAAAGTGATTTTTATTTATTTTTAAGTATTATTTTTATTTTTACAAAATTCTACAAAGGATTAAATGTCCTTGACTATTTGTTCCAAGTTTTCTTTGTAAAAAATTAAGTTAGTATTTTTGTAAAATAGTTAATTTATTTTCATATGCAAAAATGAGTTTTATTCATTTTTAGGACTTTCCCTTAATTTATGAGATTTTATTAAGGATTTAATGGTGTTAATATTTATTCACATTTTACTTAGCTTAAATAAGTAAAGTTATATTTTTCCTAGGCATATATCATTCTTGTGATCATTTTGATATATGATATATATTTTTAGGATTTTTTTCTATGTTATTTTTCTAGAGTGTAAGTTAGGCTCAGGGGTATTTTGATCATTTACTAATTGGGATATAATTTATTTTTGGAATTTCTTTTGGAACTGGGCCAGGCTCACAGACTGGCCCATCTTAGGCCCAACCAGGCCTAGGGTCAAACCCACCCTAGCCCAGTTCTCCTTATCCCTCTCACTCCTTTCTCTCTCACTCCCTCAGGCACGCACCGCCCTGACATCAATCCCCTCTCGCATCACAACTCGCCTCCGCCGTCCCCAGCGCCACTCCGGCCATCACCGGCCGACATCCGCCGTCGTTTCCTACTGATGAGGCCCCGGCTTAAGCTCCTCCATCGATTCCTTTCGTCTCGACACTGCTCTGCTTCCCCGTGCGCGCCCCCATGAAACCCTACCTGTGCGGTTCGGCTTGGTCGCCGGGGCGACTCCTCTGGTCCCCATGCCCCCGGCTGCTGCTCGAGGGAGACCAGGACATCCCCTTCCTCGACCCCAATATGCTGCTCCTGCACTTTTCACAATGGTATGGTACTGCAGCAGCGGTTGCGGCCTACTCCAATCCCTGATGCCGGAGGGATGGCATCCTGGGATGCATCCTGGCACCCTTCAATGCGTCGACAAGCTGCTCTGAACCTTATTGTGGTGGTGGGGAAGGTGTTGTGGTATCGCTTCTTCTCCAACACCGGCGGGACGACAAGCATTTGCAACCCCGACATCGGCCTTCTTGTCAGTAGTTTAGGTGTAGAACACATGTTTAGGTTCTGGAAATCATGGAATGATATGTGGTAATGAATAGATTAGGGTCTGGCAGTATATTTACTGGTTCTAAGGATCATTTGTAATCAGGTAGTGTTATGGACATGTGCTACTCCTATGATTGAGATAATTAATCTATCTCAAATAGTCAGAGGCTCCTAAATCCTAAACTATTATTGTGGTGATTTATGGTTAACAATCATCTCTAGTAAATAGTTTTCTATTGGACATATTTATAAACATGCTATAATTGTGCTGGTAGTAATTAACTTTTAGTGACTAAATACCAAGGCTCAACAAATGACCACTTCATTGATTGAATTAAATTACACTACATTGGAACTAGTAGGTTATTAATAATTATATCCTCTAGGTATTTAAGTCTGTCTCTGATAGTTTTGGTTCTCTTAAAGTACATTCTGTTGCACATTGATTATGTATAATGCTAGGGAACTTCTGGTTGAGCTAGCTGTGATAGATGGTTATAGGCTTGTCATGGGCTTCTACGGTAGTGATTATCAAGTACTAATCCATGGTGATGTTCTGCTAGTATATTCTAGGTTGTGAGGTTGAAGATGAAATATTGGCCAAATAGGTGTTTTGTGCTACTTTATAATCAGAGTTTTATTTTACTCCTAAACATGTGTTAAACTAGTTCTTGTGATACTCTAATAGCAGTGTAGAGGTTTTAGTTAGATAATATTTGTGCTGTATTGCACACAGCTTGCTCCTAGAACATTAACAAGAGCATGATCGTGTTTGATTAAATACTTAGGCATCTATAATGATATGTGTGCTACTTCCTAGCACCTTAACTTTGGAGACAGAGAATACATGGTGTATACGTGTTGTGCATTAGTGCTACTCTCCATACTTCATATTACTATCCTCTCTTTATTTGGTTAGGGTGTGAGCTCTTGTTTGTTCCAGGGATCACTAGCTCAACTAGTTGATCTGGTTCCCCTCTCTAATTGTCTTTGTCTCTCTATTTATAAACTGTTAAGAATAGGTTTTGGGCTTGACTTCTTAGCATGGCCTATGATGCAAGAGCCTGAGGCCACTATTTAAATAAGAACAGATTTGGTACTTGATGTTTTGTGTTAAACAACTTAGTGGCTTCTGCTACCATTAGATCTGCTGTTGTGGTGCCTCCCATATGGAGGTCGCACAATAGATCAAAACAGCACGACGTGTTGTTATCTATCCCTGCCAAGGATGCATAGACTGAGGCCATTTTATGTATAAAAGACATATACTATGTTGGCTATAGTTGCTAGCTGATTTATTGGGAATGGTCTGGTGGTGAACTGTAATAATAAGCAGTGTTCTTGATGGTGATAATCAAAATGAATCTAGTAAGAACATATGTTGTGATGATAGATAATCACCTAATACTATGAAGGTTTCTTGGAACTTGTTGGGGATCTTAAGAAAGGATTTGTCTTCCTGTAACCTTGTACAGTGAAGCAACCTATATACTTGATTCCTAGAACACTTCTTGGAAAATGATATGTTTTGATTAGATTGCCATGGTTGCATAAAGAAATGGCTTCTGTAATACGGCTATATTGCTGTGGAGCCTCCTTGAGAGTGAGCACAGCAGCATAGATCATTTACATGATCTGTTGTACTTTCATTTAACAAGATATAGTTCCATGTCTTATCTAATGATGCCAAGTTTGAGGTCCAACTGATAATGTAAGTGTAAACAGCGGGGCTTTTACCTTGATGATGATTTTATACTCGACTTGAGCATAAATCTGAGGGGGAAATTATTTTACACTAAAGCATGTTTGGAATCTGGTAGGAACAAACACTATTGTTACCTCTTTTTACTCAAGGATGATCTAGTTATGCCACTTGCATGCTAGTCCGAGAGTAAAACTACCACCACTCAGTTCTTGCTATTAGATGCTAAGAACAGGCACTCATTAAGATCTTAAGGATTAACCTATAATTGTTATTTCTAGCTCCTCTTGGTTCAGATCTTGTGATAGATTAGATGTTACCTTCAAAAGTTGTTGTCACTTGAACTTGTGGCTTCCTCTAATGTCTGATTGAGAATCAGTTTATGGAATCATGGTGGTTCTTACTACTCCTTGTGGTTTGAACTATGAAACGGCTTCTAGGCTCTGTGAGGGGTATGTGTGTTCTGCCTTGCAGTTTAGCTCCTGCGGCAGCTCTCTCTCTTATCCTATTTTGGTGAATTGCTCATGTGTTGACAGCACATCATGTGCATGCTGTGTGTGTGCTGCTTGCAAGTGGGACCCTTCACTTGTGGATCAGCTCAACTATGAAGATCTTTTCTGGCTGTTGTTACAGTTTTACTTTGACTTGTTTACTATGTTGGTGAAACTTGCCCCTTGAGGCCTATGATGTTGAAATGAGGCAAAAGCCTGATAAGAATAGATACGAAATGGCCATCTTTGATTATACCCGGTGATGAGTTAACACTGCATTACAATGTTGTTAACACCTGAAATTTTAATCCTAGATGCCTGTTATGCCATACCTCGCAATCCCAGGATTACCAATTTTGCGAGACATAACAGAATTGGTACCATAGTACATCATCCATTGGTCTTACAAATAAAGGATCTCATGATCTAGTCTTAATACAATCAAAGCAGCGGAAAGTAAACGTAGTAGGGGCTCCATCTTCAGGGTCACAAGCAATGCTGACGATGGGAGATGTTCCTACTTGTCATAGACCTCCTATTGTCCATCTTCCTGGTAGTCCTCCTCATAGTCTGGCCACGGGAATAGCTAGGGACAAAGCCATGAGTACTCTTTAAGTACTCGCAAACTATCACTAATAAGTAAGGTAGTTCTAGTAGGAATCTTAAGCTCTAGGTTTATTTGCAAAAGCCAGTTTTATTTCATAAGTGTTCAAAAGTAAAGAACCTAATTTAATTTTCTACATCACCTAAGTGGGAACCTAGTTTTCATGTCCACAACCCTGTTGTGGTCAAGTCAAGGTCATAGTTCAATTCACAAGTCATTTTTTAGAACATCTGACAACGGAATAGTATGGCCACTCTAACTGTCCATGACCGCGGACGCGGCTATTCGAATAGTTTGATACTCTATAGAGGTGGTACACTTTCACCACAATATTCGATACATCCATCAGGGATAACCCTGAATCGTCATACTTGGTATGCGGATAATCAATCATAACCTTTCAATTACACACTATAGTATAGGCACCTCCCCTATGAGCTTGGCCTCCCAGCCATCGCCATCTGCCATCCTAGGCACTACATAGGTGGACATTCATGAGGTAGCCTCACCTCAACCTCTTTCCGCGAGGAAACCCATACTAAGGCATATAAACTTTCAGTTAAGCCCTACCCAATTCAGGTATTATGGTTGTACGGTAAAATTGGAATGGTATCGCATCCGAACCCAACCTTCAGTTTTATCAAAATCAAGGCTCATGCCTCAAGAAGTTTCATCAGCAAATCATTTTGTGTTCAGAACACATGTCAAAACATTTCAATAGAATGAATCCTCATTCCAAGGTTTTCATAATCATTTTCTCCAAGTATTCTCATCTAAATGATTAGTAGTAGTTTAGCACTAGCAACTAGCAATGAGGGTGTCACTAATGAGGGTGCTAATCAAGTGTAACTATCCAAATCTAGCTAAATAGAAATAATTAATTATTGTTTGGTGATTGTGTACCCCGTGTTCATTTATAGACGATAGTACCGACCCGGGATACAAGGAGGAGGAGTACTACCAAGAAGAAGAAGAAGAAGAAGAAGAAGAAGAAGAAGAAAACTTTAATCATTGCACTACTCAAGGCAAGCTAATAGTTGCAAGTCTCATACCTATGCAAGCCATCCTTGCAAGATAACCTATGCAAGATGCCTTAGGCATGCTTGGTTATGCAACTTTGATTATACCAATCCCAAGTTTTACGTGCAAGCTTTATTCTTTTACTTTACCAAAGTTCTTTACTTTTAGTTAGTGCTTTGTGAGTATTGGAAAAATAGGATAGATACCATAAAGTGTATAAAACTAGGCCTGACTAGTTATACTTAGATGTCATTCTAAGGCATGATACTACAGTTGAAGAGTTACACTTGATTAGCACCCCTCATTAGTGAATACCCTCAACTTTAGTGGCTAGTGCTAAGCATAAAAGTTGATCACTTTAGATGGGAATACTTGGTGAAAATGATTATAAAAACCTTGGAATGATGATTCATTCTATTGAAATGTTTTGACATGTGTTGAGAAACACTAAAGGATTTGATGATGAAAATATTGAGGCATGAGCCTTAGCCCTTTATAAAAATTGATGGTTGGGTTCGGATGCGATACCATTCCAATTTTACCGTACAACCACAATACCCGAATTGGGTAGGGCTTAATTGGAAGTTTATATACCTTAGTATGGGTTCCCTCGCAGAAAGAGGTTGAGCTGAGGCAACCTCGTGAGTGTGAATGTCCACCTATGCAGTGCCCAGGATGGCAGATGGCCATGGCTGGGAGGCCAAGCTCACAGGGGAGGTGCCTATACTAGAGTGTGTAATGGAAAGGTTATGATTGATTATCTGCATACTGATACATTGCAAATGTATCTATAATTTTTGATGTTCCATGCTTGGTTTTACCCACTTTCTTGTGTTTTGTTCCAACTTTGGAGTACTTTTCTTATGATTACTTGGACTAACCAATTAACAAGAGCCACAGTGCCAGCTGCCTATTTTCTGTTGTTTTTGGTTCTAGGAAAGTCAGAAAATGAATATTCTCGGAATTGGACGGGGCAAAAGCCAAAGTGCCTATTTTTCGGAAGGGATCAAGTGCCAGAATACGAGACGGAGAAGGGCCAGGGAGCCACCACATCACCTGGCCACGTGGCCAGGCCTGGCCCGTGCCAGGGGTGGTGTGGCCACTCTCGGCACCCCCTCGGCCTCTCCTTCCGCCTATATATTGCCCTCGGGACGAAAACCCTAAGGGCCCGATCAAAAATCCACGAAAGAGTCTATAGCCGCCGTCATCTCCATACCTAGATCGGGAGGGATCTGAAGCTCTTCCCGGCACCCTGCCGGAGAGGGGAATTCACCCTGGAGGCCTTCTTCATCACCATGCAAGCCTCCGGTGTGATGCGTGAGTAGTTCATCCTTGGACTACGGATCCATGTAGTAGCTAGATGGCTGGTTCTCCTCCTTTGTGCTTTCATGTTTAGATCTTGTGAGCTCTGTTCATGATCAAGATCATCTATTTGTAATTCATACATGTTGTGTTTGCGGGGATCCGATGGATATTGAGATGCTATTTCAGATTGATTATTGATTCTATCATGTCTTTGTTATTTGAGATCTTGCATGCTTTCCGTTGTTAGTAGCTATCTTCGCCAAGTAGATGCTAGCAACTCCAAGAGTTAGTAGTTATGCTCGATAGTGGGTTCATGCCTCTGTTAATCTGGGGAAGTGACAGAAATCTCTAAGGTACTAGATGTGCTGTTTCTACTAGGGAGAAAACAACAACCCTTTGTTCATAGAACAATCGTATTGTTTACTTTACACGCAGTTCGTAAAGCAATAATCTGTTGCTTGCAACTTAATACTGGAGGGGGTTCGGATGATAACCTGAAGGTGGATTATTAGTCATAGATGCAGTTGGATGGCGGTCTATTTATTATGTTGTAATGCCCAATCAAGTCTCAAAGGAGTCAAGATGATTAGTATATGCATGTATTGCTTTCTCGGTGTTTGTCAATTGCCCCACTGTAATTTGTTCACCCAGCATGTTATCTATCTAAGGAGAGCTATGGATCCCGGTCCTTATCTTTACATACAATCTACAATCTTTTATTACTTTGTGTTTACTTTCTGCAAACTTTTACTTCTTTCCATTCGATACGTTTAATCCTTTGTTTTCCTCAAAACATGGTGAGATTGACAACCTCATCGCAAGTTGGGGACAAAGTTATGTGGTTGTGTTGTGCAGGTCTCCACGTTGCTACTAGCAACGGTAGTGCGCCCTGCCAAAGCTCAGCTAGTAACACCTTTGGGGTGTTTCCTTGCTCCTAGTAGTTCGATTAAACCTTTGTTTCATAACTGAGGGAAACTTGCTGCTGTGCTCATCATACCTTCCTCTTGGGGTTCCCAACGAGCTCTACGTCGACGACGAGCATATCAAGATTTTTCTAGCGCCGTTGCCAGGGAGTCAAGGACATCTTCACAAGGGGAGTCCCTCATAACCAATCTCTTTACTTTGTTGTTTTTGTTTTGCTTAGTTTTATTTTTGCTTTGTTTGCTTGTTTTGTTTTTCAAAAAAAACACAAAAAAATTAGTTTTACTTGTTTGCTTTCTGATTCAAAAACCCAAAAAAATGACTACTCTTGAAAACACTAAGTTGTGTGAATTCACTAGCACCAACAACAATGATTTTATGAGCACACCTATTGCTCCACCTGTGGCTGAAAATACTTTCTTTGAGATAAAACCTGCTTTGCTCAATCTTGTTATGAGAGAACATTTTTCTGGTATTGGTGATGCTGCTTCCCATCTAAATAACTTTGTTGAACTTTGTGATATGCAAAAGCATAGGGATATAGATGGTGATATTATTAAACTGAAATTGTTTCCTTTCTCTTTGAGAGGAAAAGCTAAAGAATGGTTGAATTCCTTAACTAGGAATAGTATTGATTCTTGGACTAAATGCAAAGATGCTTTCATTGGAAAATACTATCCTCCTGCTAAGATTATATCCATGAGAAGTGAAAGAATGAAGTTTAAACAACTTGATAATGAGCATGTTGCTCAAGCTTGGGAAAGAATGAAATCTTTGGTAAAGAATTGTCCCACTCATGGACTGACTGCTTGGATGATCATCCAAACTTTTTATGCAGGATTGAACTATTCTTCAAGGAACCTATTGGATTCTGCTGCTGGAGGTACCTTTATGACCATCACTTTGGGTGCTGCAACAAAACTTCTGGACAATATGATGGTTAATTATTCCGAATGGCATACTGAGAGAGCACCACAAGGTAAGAAGGTAAATTCTGTTGAGGAAACCTCCTCCTTGAGTGATAAGATTGATATAACTATGTCTATGCTTGTTAACGGGAAAGCCCATATTGATCCAAATAATGTCCCTTTGGCCTCTTTGGTTGCTCAAGAAGAGCAAGTTGATTTGAACTTCATAAGAAATAACAATTTGGGCAACAATGCTTTTGGTAATAACAATTATAGGCCCTACCCTCCTAGTAATACTTATGGCTATAATGGTAAACCTGGATTACCTAGTGAAGGAAGAATTTTGGAAGTTGAAAAAGGCACTAAAAACTTCCTGCAAATGCAATATGAGCAAAATAAACTATTCACTAAAACTATGGAGGAACAATCTATCATTTTGAAGAACATTAGCCATCACCTTGAGAGTCTAAATAGGGAAATTCCTAGTTTACAATTGAAACTCTCTAATGCTGAAAGAAATATATCATCTTTGTCTGGAGCTCAATCTTCATTGATTAACAAAATGGCTGCTAAACCTGAAACTAATGATAATCCCTTTGCAGCTACCAATGCTATACAAGTAAGAATTGATGAAAATGTTAGACTATTAGCTGAATTACATGCTAAGTGGGAAAGAGAAGATGAAATTGCTAGAAACATTAGTGTTTCTACTATTACCACCACTAGTGTTGAGGCTAGTAATAGTTCTACTACTTTAGATGATAAATTTGATTTTGATCTTGATGGTTGCAATATCTCTGAAGTTATTAAGTTCCTACAAAAGCTTGCTAAAAGTCCTAATGCTAGTGCTATGAACATGGCCTTTACAAAACACATTACCGATGCTCTCATAAAGATTAAAGAAGAAAAGATGAAACATAAAGCTTCTATTCCTATAAAACAAGAAGATGGGTCGGAACCCATCATCAATATGAAAGTGAATGACTTTGATTTCAAAGCTTTTTGTGATCTTGATAGTAGTGTTTCTATTATGCCTAGAAGGATTTATGATATGCTTGATTTGCCTCCTCTTGAAGATTGCTATTTGAATGTCCCACCAGATGATAATGTTAAAAAGAAACTCATGGAGAGTCTTAATGATGTTCTTATTATGGTTAACGATTCCTATGTCCCCGTTGATTTCTATGTTTTGGATGTTGAATACAATGCTTCTTGTCCTATTACTTTGGGAAGACCTTTTCTTAGAACTATTGGTACCATCATTGATATGAAAGAAGGCACCATTAAATATCAACTCCCACTCAAGAAAGGTATAGAACACTTCCCTAAAAAGAGAGAAAATATTTCTTTTGCTTCTCCTATGAAAACAAAATTTGGTCTTAATACTTCTCCATTTGAGAATACTTGATTCTTTCTTTGCTTCTTATGCCTAACTTAAAGGCGTTAAAGAAAAGTACTTATTGGGAGATAACCCAAAAGTTTTAGATGAGTTGGAAGTTATTACCTCTGTAATAACCTCTCCTTATCCTTTTTATTTTCTTTTTGTGCCAAGAGTAACCTCTAACGAGAGTGAAGTAATGATTGGGAAAGTTGCTGTCCCGAAACTGATTTTTGTGTTTCACCGTAAAAATTCGTGAGAGACCTCTGTATGTCGGATTGAGCTGTAAGTTTTTTTACTTCTTCTCCAGGTTGTTATCTAACTTTCATTAGTTCAACACGTTTTTATTTGAGCAACAGAAGCTCTTCAAAAAAATTCGTCTTTACCTGCTGGTCTGTTTTGACAGATTTCTGCCATTTTCTGCATTTGCTTCTTGTTGGTTCCTTCTTGAGTTCTCTTGGGGAATTGAGCTTTTTGAGGGAAGTTCTATAGTAGCTAGTATTCTAATGGAAGTTTATTTGGTGTTATAACTGAATCTTAAGACTTATTTATCTTAAGTGCACTAATGTTGCTAATAAAGATTGTGCGAAGTTTTGTATGAAGGAAAATTTTCAGGTGTATGGAAGGAATGAGTAATGAGATGAAGGATGGACTAAAGCTCAAGCTTGGGGATGCCGCGCGTGTCACCCCAAGAAATATCCAAGAAGTACAAGCTCCAAAGCTTGGGCATGCCCAAGGCATCCCCTTCTTCATCAATAAAAATCCCAGGTTTCTTCCAAACGCTTCATTTTTATTGTTTCATGCACAGTTGTGTTGTTCTTGGAGTGTCTTCTTTTTCGTTTTCATTTTGGTTTTTCGTTTGCTTGGTTTTCTTAGTTTTCTGAATAAATTGGTTGGACCCCCTCTTTCATACATTGGTTTGCAAATATTTTGGTTTGGTTTGGAAAAGAGTAGGAAAGTTCATACTTATGTGGTAAAAAGAGCTTGTTTTTGACTGTGGCATATGCTTTGTCATGCCATGCTTGATATTGTTTTGGATTTATGCTTTGTATTCTTTTCTATAGCATGACTTGTTATAAACAATTGAGATTGCTTAATGTGCCTTGGATGAATCATGCGTTGTTTTAGCATATTAAAGCATAGTATAGTGGTATTCTCCTTTGATGCTTCATTTGAGTTGACTTGGCGCATGCTCACACCATGTTATGACTATCCCAAGTCACCATAGCCTTTATGATCCTTTAGTTTTCAAATTGTAGTATCACTTTATGCTTTGATCAATGATGTTTTGTCGATCTGCATGATTATGGCCATTATTGCTCTCTTAGTTTTTCGCTCCCAGTCTTTTGCTAGCCTCCACCACCAAGTATGAGTTCCACTCATGCATCCAACTCCCTAAAACCAAGTTATTCCAAAGAGTCCACCATACCTACCTACTAGCTTATGCTACTCCAAGTATATTCATGCTTTTGTTTACCTTCCAAATTAAACTTGTTATGAGAAAACTAGTCATTAAAGCTCTCACGAACTTGATGGCACACTTTACTTTCTGCCTCTAATAAACTTGAACCATTGGGTCCTTCTTTGTTGCATATATGCTTGCGCTTTATAAGTTGAAATTAGCAGAACCATGTTTCATGGGGAACGCTTTCAACATTGCACTTGTACTTTGTACCCCGTTGATATCATGTTCTTTTGCTTACGGATCTCGGTGGTGTGAAATAAAAGTGGAACTTCTAAGATCATGGAGTTTGTATGTGTGTTAGAGAAACGCCTGGGCCGCTAGCCTAAGCCATGCCTAATCATGGTGGAAACTTGCAGCATCACCATAATGAGCACTCAATGAAGCATCCTCAATAAAAACCTATGCAAATAGCAAATAAAAATATCGCTGAGATGCTCATTGTCTGCTTGCCTTGTCATTTTGATTATGGGAAAGCTCCCATATCATGTGCAAGGGGTACCCTATTGGCGGTTCTTAATGATACACATATACTTACAATGACAAGAGCTTACTCGTGACTGAAGTTGAGTAGCATGAGGATCGGTCTTCGTAAGTAAGGGGCATGAGATTTCGGTTTATAACTTGTCAAGCATATCCTCTTAGTTGTGTCACTTTAACTGTACCATCCCAAAACTTCAATCCAAGCTGATCAAGATCTAAATCATCAAATTTGGGGTTAACAAAAACTATTCCAAATTAAAAATGAAAGCATTCATGTCTAGGAGCATTTAAAATAGGAATTGATTTAAATTGCCTTGGTTCTGTGATTATTTGGTTGTAAAATGTTTCTTAGGTGATTTAAATATCATCTACATCATTCCTAAACTTTTCCTAAAGAAAATCAAATCAAAAACAATTAAAAAGGAGGAATGGTCATTTTGGCCATTTTAATCCACTACACTACTTTGAGTGTTCCTAGCACTCATTTCTTAACAGAAACAATTCATGATCTTTGCACCCCTTGCTAGTACACATAATGAGGTACCAAGGCCCACCTTTTGATATGCTAAAAACATTATTTTGCTTATTTTAAATGGCATGTGAAAATTGAATTCAATGCATATGCATAGATCACCCCTATTTCAAAAACCATCTATTTGAGCTCCACTTTCAAAACCCTTGCAACCAGAGACTACCTAGCACTAGTGGAGAACACCCAAAAATTTTGAAACCAAAATTCAAAAGTTTTTCTCTTTCGGCCATTCTATCAAACACCTTGTGGGCAAGATCAAAGTGGCCTAACTATTACTGTTTTAGGGTTGATCTTGTCTAGCAAATTGGAGTGATTTGATCACCCTTGTCTCCTCCAAGTCTAACCAGACCAACACCAATACCTCCCCTACCTCCTAGCTGCACTGCCATGCCATGCCGAGAGCACCTTGCCGGCCAACT
This sequence comes from Avena eriantha, assembly GCA_910589775.1. Classification (NCBI taxonomy): domain Eukaryota; kingdom Viridiplantae; phylum Streptophyta; class Magnoliopsida; order Poales; family Poaceae; genus Avena; species Avena eriantha. The sequence goes on along the minus strand of OU342743.1, from coordinate 284,999,982 downwards.
TGGCCCTCACAGCAGCAGACCGCTTCCGCCTCTCTCGCCATGTCTACACGCTCGCCAGTGGTCCACCGCCACCATCCAACCAGCCCCAGCCCAGAGACAGAGAGCAGAACAGCCAGGAACCGCCGCGCCCGGAGCTGGTCGACCATGCCGACGCCGCCTGCAGAGCACACACTGTCCCCGCATGCACATACCACCCATTGGCCGCAGCCCGCGCCTATCGCTCCGCCATGACCTAGGGAACACCCTAGACACCCCCGCTAGCCGCCCAACGCACCCCAGCCACCGCTCGCCGTCGATCCTGCCGCCTCTGCCGCCCAGAGCGTGTGACGCTCCCGACCAGCAAAGAGCTCGCCTTGCCACGCCTTTAAGCCTCAGCGCACCGCCAGGAGACAGGCCACCGCCCCCTACCTTGAGCCACGCCGCTAGCCCCCTGTGCCGCCCTCGCCGGAGTCGCCTGCCCACACCGCTCGGTCTCACCGTCGGCCAATATAAGCCGGCCTCCCCAGCCTCTTTTCTCCACACCCACTCACTCCCCACCTCCAACTGAACCTCACCCACCTCTAGCCGACACCGCTCGAGCTCTGCCTCACCGGAATTGGAGCCGGAGCCACCGCAGCAGGAGGAGAAGGGCGCCTGCGATTTAGGGCACCCCAAGCTCCGCCGCAACAGCGCCTCACCTCACCGTCGTCTTCTAGTTCGTTCGCCCGCCTCACCGTCGTCGCTGGAGCCCTGGTACGTCCCTGGTAGACCCCCACCGAGCCGCTAGGGTTCGAACTCGCCATCGACCTGTTCGTCGTCGACGACGAACCTCAGCCGTAGATCCCACTTCTAATCCTACGGCCCACAGCGCGTGTACCGTTTCGCATGTTAAGAGCCACTGACCAGCGGGACCCCCTGTCAGTTGAGCCCCGCGCCGCGGAGCACCACTGGGCCGGCCCATGTTCGTTCCCGCGCTAGCCCAGCCATTCAAAATTGGATTTTTCTTTTTAAGTTAAATATAGTTTCTGTCCACTAGTTTAAAATTCAATTCTGGGAGTTTTAAAAATCCAAATTGCAAGAAACCAATTTTGCCTGAAAGGTATTGAAATGGTCTATCCAAGCCCGTTGGATTTAATTCAATTAGATTTATAGATCTCTCCTAGTAAAAATAATGAAACAGAAGCATTTGCACCTTGCAACATTTTTATAAAATCAACCAAGATAGGTTTTTAGTTGTTTCCAACTCTCAAAATTCACATTTCATCATACCTACCTAAATATGTAATAATATCAAAGTTTACATGCAGTGACTTTGGACAAGTACCAAAATAATGCTATATAGGCATTTCTAGTCACTTTAAATCATTAAATAATGAACTTAAACCAAAGTAATTATGATCCAACCTTTAAATCTCATTCCCACATGCTAGAATATGTGGTGATGACATATGTCAACATGATCCTATATTTTAAGTGGTGAATATTAAATTTTAGTTAATTTTTCAATGAGTAGAAATTACTTTTCTAAATTAAAAAGGATGAAACTATTGAATTAAACTTGTGATGCTTGTGATGATAATAGAGCATCAAATGTGTGCCTTAGAATGCTATTTAGCCTAGTTAAGTATTGTTTGGTGATTTTGTACTCCGTATGTCCTTATAGACGATAGTACCGACCAAGCTTTCGAGGAGGAGTTCTACCAAGAAGAAGAAGAAGAAAACTTCAACCACTGCACCGACCAAGGCAAGCCACCATTAGCAATGAAAGCTAACACTCGCAAGTTTAGTGCTTAGCAAGCTAGGATCCAACTAGATGGTTTAGCAAAGATGCCTTAGGCATGCTTTGATCACACTCCTTTGACTATTAGCTACCCCAAGTCTTATTTACAAGTTCTACCTCCCTTAGTTTACACAGAGTTCTTTACTTGTTTTGAAGGTAGCATAGAAAGTATAAAACTTGACCTATTTAGAACCCTTTATGATGTCATTCTATGGCATGAGATTGAACCCATCTTTTCCACCTTGGTGAACACTCTTAACTTAGTAGTTTAGAGTAGATCAAAACTTGAGATGGGAACACCTGGTGAAAATGAATTATGAAAACCTTGGAATGATGAGTCATTCTATTGAGATGTTTTGACATGTATTGAGAAACACAAATGGTTTATGATGGTGAAAATGTTGAGGCCTAAGTCTTAACCCTTTTATAAAACTGATGGTTGGATTCGGATGCGATACCATTCCAAATTTACCGTACAACCACACTACCATTCCAAACTTGAAATGAATGATGAATCTTGACCTGACCACAACAGGGTTGTGTTTATGACACTAGCTTCCCAACTTAAGTGATTCTAGAACTTTACTTTATCTTTCTTTGCTTCAGAACTCAGCTTAGGTTTCAAACTTGACTTTATAGTTAATCATAGAGTTAGCACTTTAACTTAGAACTATAATACTTTTTAGTGGTAGTTTGCGAGTACTTAAAGAGTACTCATGGCTTTTGTCCCTGGCTATTCTCATGGCCAGACTATGAAGGAGACTATCAAGATGATGGCCAGCAGGACGGTTATGATAACTAGGACTATCTGCCTTCGTCAGCATTGCCTGTGCCCCTGAAGATGGACCCCACCGCTATGCTTATCTTTTATTTCCGCTGCTTGTTGCATTAAGACTGGATCATGAGATCCTTATTTGTGTAAGACCTTATGTATGGTTTGTAATGGATGATGTACTGTGATATCCAATCCGTTATGTCTCGCAAAAATGGTAATCCTGGGATTGCGAGGTATGGCATAACACGCATCTGGGATTAAAAATCTGGGTGTTGACAAGTTGGTATCAGAACCATCCTGACCATAGGAGACCCTATTTAGAATGGACGTCTGAACAAAAACTTAGTTTCAAAACCAAAGGAAGTGTTTATGAAAAACTATCTCTTCTCTTATCCTTGTGGGTTCACTCTTTCTCAAAAATTCATGTTCCTCAAATTTCTTACATTACTACTTAAAATTTGACACACTTGATCACTTCATTAACTTCCTCATCCTTAATTCTTATAGATGGAGACTCAGTTCAGCAAGTTTTACCAGTTGGGAAACGGAGGTCAGCTGATCTTCGAAAGGGATCTGGATTCACTATCAGAGTTACTGGGATGCCCGCACCTGGAGTTTCTTGGAGCTCAACTTCCAGGACCCCCAGGAGGAGACCTACAGTGGCTAGTCACCGCAGATCTTAGAGGAAGCATTGAAGCACCAACTTCTAGGAGAATTCAGTTCTCCGTGAGAGAGAACAACTGGCTAGATGGATTAGCCAGGGCAATGCATGAAGCTCTCGCACGTCTATGTGCCCTCAGCGTCAACAAGATCCAAGGAACTCGTTTTGCCCATATGCAAGACGTGACTTCATGGGAATGCCAATGGAGATGCAAAGTCACCCAGAGTTGAGGCGTCAAGTGGAGAACCTTGACTTATTGCTGCATGACAGACAGTAGGAACTGGACAATGCCAGAGAGTTAGCCAACCAGAACCATCCCATTGCCGACCAAAAGGCCCAGACTTTCGCACTCCATGTCCAGGATCGCCAGTCTCTTTGCCGCCAGCGTGCCAAGAAGGATCGCACCATCGCCCGTCCTCGCAAGAAGATGGCCGACCTCGAGAAGACCATTAAGGAGCAGGAAGCTCAGCTTGCAGGCAAGGAAGAAGACGATGAGGGTGAAGACATCCAAGGAGACATGGATTCTTACCTCAGCAACAATGATGACTTTTTGGAGGAGGATGCTGTGGACTTCTACACTGATGATGAGGACTCCGACTTCATAGACGATGAGTAGAGACACTAGAGCACTGTCTTAGCATGAGATGTATTGGTCTCACTGTATCGTAGCTTACAGAATGGTTCTTCAAACCATCTGGTTTCCCTTTGTTTGTTATGGTGTGTGTTGTATCGTGTGCTTGCTTGCATGAATGAAAATGAAGTTAGTTGAAAAACCTGAGTCTAACTCAAAGTTTTAGCTTTGAAAACCCAAAACCATGAACTTAGAATTTCCCTCTTACCCCTATATCTATCTCAATCTTCAGATGACTCATGGAAACCAAGGAGGGAGCAGCTCGTCGCAAAACCCAATGTTGCAGATCTTGCAGAATCTCATCGCCGACCATGCAGCAAGCAGGGCCGAATGCCAAGCTAACTTAGCATCACTTCAACAGATCGCCTAGATGGCTCTCAATAACCAAGGGCATGGAAATCAGGATCACTAGGGATCCAAACTCAAAAAAAAATCAGAACACCAATCCCCCAATCTTCAACCAATTTGAGAACCCATTAGATGCTGATGACTGGTTATAGACCATGGAAAACAACTTAGAAGTTGCAAGAGTTGATGAAAATGAGAAAGTTCTCTTCACCACCCACTATCTGGTAGGAGATGCAAGAGCTTGGTGGAATAGCATCCACAATATGAACCATGGTCAAGTGATGACATGGGAAGAATTCAAAGTCAAGTTCAGCCGCACCCACGTGCCGCAGGGACTAGTCAACAGAATGAGAGATGAGTTCCGCGAATTGAAGCAAGGAAGAATGACTGTGGTGGAGTACCATGACAGATTCCTGTCACTTGCCAGATATGCACCTGATGAGATCAACACGGAGGCCAAGAAGAAGGAGAGATTCTGTAACAGATTGCATGATGAGATGCAGACTGTCCTCGTCAATATCTGTTTTCAGGATCTCGAAGAGCTAGTCGACTCTGCCATTCAGATGGAAGGGAAGATTAACCAAGCAAACGACAACCGTAAGCGTCGTATGATGCAGCAGTCTGGATCCAGTAGTCACCAGAAGTACCGTCCCAACCCTTCACCAGGATATGCACCAAGGAACAACTGACCCCCAAATTCTCGCCCAAGCTACCCCAACCATAGCGGAGGCAATGTGAAGTCCAGAGGAAACAATCACAACTCCGGTAATGCCAACAATTTCAACCGTGCACCTCCCAAGAACCACAACAAGAACAACAACAACACTGCACCTAGAACTGGCAGCAACGTTGTGCCTGTCGCAGTCAAGGACAAGTCCCAGATCACTTGTTTCGAGTGTGGAGTGAAGGGTCACTACTCCAATGAGTGTCCCAAGAAGAGTGCAGCCAATGCCAATGTGAATGCCCCAGCTCAGCAGCAGCGTCGTGTTCAACCAGGAAGGATATTTGCCCCAGGGAACCCTCACAACCGCAATGGCCGTCTCTTCCACATGAACGCTGAAGAAGCCCAGGAAGCGCCAGATGTAGTGCTAGGTATGTTTTCTGTCAACTCGGTTTTAGCAAGAGTATTGTTTGATTCTGGAGCATCGCATTCATTTGTCATCGAAGAATTTCCATGCACTAGTAAGATTCGCCCAACCAACCTGAAGCATGTCATGATAGTTCAAATCCCTGGTTCAACAACCAAAGCTAGAAAAATTTGCAAAGTTGTACCTATCAGAATACATGGAATAGATTTTTATGCCAACCTAATTGTACTTGGAACCAAAGGATTGGAAGTAGTACTAGGTATGGACTAGATGTCAAGGCATAAAGGACTGATAGACTGTGCTAAGAAAGCCATCACCATGACCAGTAGTTCTGGAGTAACAGTAGAGCATATCTCTGAAACCTTACCCCGTCAATTCAAGTGCAACAAGAGTTAGCCTTGCCTACCACTGACCAAGTCCGAGTAGTCTGTGAATACCCCGACGTATTCCCAGATGAATTGCCAAGTATGCCCCCAGATAGGGATATTGAGTTCATTATCGAACTAATCCCCGGAACCGGACCTATAGCCCAGAGACCCTATAGCATGAACCCCTCAGAGTTAGTGGAACTGAAGAAGCAGTTGGATGCCATGTTAGAGAAAGGCTTGATTCAACCAAGCGCTTCGCCCTGGAGATCACCAGTGTTATTCGTCGACAAGAAAGATGGAGGCAACCGTCTGTGCACAGATTACAGAAAGTTGAATGATGTCACTATCAAGAACAAGTACCCCTTGCCAAAAATAAAGGATCTATTTGATCAGTTGACCGGAGCTTAGGTATTCTCAAAGATTGATCTTAGGACTGGTTATCACCAACTTAAGATTCGTGCAACGGATATTCCGGAGACCGCCTTTACTACTCGCTATGGTTTATACGAGTATACGGTTATGTCTTTTGGATTAACCAATGCCCCTGCTTATTTCATAAATCTCATGAATAAGATCTTTATGAATTTCCTAGATAAGTTTGTAGTTGTGTTTATCGACGACATTCTTATCTACTCCAAGTCAGAAGAAGAGCATGAGCAACATCTGAGAGTTATCCTAGAAACCCTAAGAGAACATCAATTATATGCCAAGTTCAGCAAGTGTGAGTTTTGGCTAAAAGAAGTAGGATTCCTAGGACATATTGTGTCTGCCGGAGGAGTTTCTGTTGATCCCGCCAAGATCAAAGATGTCGAAGAATGGGAAGCCCCAACCACTCAAACCCAAGTCCGTGCATTTCTCGGATTAGCGGGATACTACCACAAGTTTGTAGAAGGATTCTCGAGCATAGCCCGACCAATTACCCAATTATTGAAGAAGGACAAGAAGTTTGAATGGACAGACAAATGTGAAGCCAGTTTTCAGGAGCTGAAGAAGAGATTGATATCAGCCCCAATATTGGTCATGCCAGACATCAAGAAGCCGTTTGATGTGTATTGTGACGCATCCAAGATTGGTCTAGGATGTGTATTGATGCAAGAAGGCAAAGTCATCGCATACCTCTCTCGACAACTAAAGCAGCATGAGCAGAACTATCCGACCCATGACTTGAGCTAGCAGCGGTGGTTCTAGCATTGAAGACATGGCGTCATTATCTGATGGGTAATCGCTGTGAGATTTACTCAGATCACAAGAGCTTAAAATATATCTTCACTCAGAAGGAGCTGAATATGAGGCAAAGGAGATGTATAGAGTTAATCAAGGATTATGACCTTGACATTCACTATCACCCCGGCAAAGCCAATGTGGTAGCAGATGCTCTTAGCAGATTACCGTGTAGGCTAAATACCATGATCAAGGAGAAGCAACCAAGTTTCTATGAGGAGTTGGAGTAGTTCAAGACTGAATTAGTTAGCAAAGGATTCTTAGCTAGCATTGAACTTCAACCCACTTTGATTAGCCAAATCAAGGAAGCCCAGAAGGGGAATGAAAGTATCGACAGAATCAAACGTCGTATTGGTACAAGAAAGGTACCTGGATTCACCGAAGACGAAGATGTACTATGGTACAAAGGACGTATCTGTATGCCAGCAGATTTGGAGCTGAAGGAAGTTATCATGAAGGAACCTCATGATACTCTTTATTCTATCCACCCCGGAGGAACAAAGATGTATGAGGATTTGAAAGAGCAATTTTGGTGGCACAAGATGAAGAGAGAAATCGGAAGCTACATCGCCAAATGTGACATCTGTCAAAGAGTCAAGGCAGAGCATCAGAGACCTACAGGACTGTTGCAACCATTGCGGATTCCGGAATGGAAATGGGATTCCGTTGGAATGGACTTTATCACCGGTTTACCTACTTCTAGTAGGGGAAACGACTCAATCTAGGTCATAGTTGATAGACTGTCCAAGGTAGCCCACTTTATACCTGTCAAGACAACTTACCAGAGTGCAAAGTTAGCAGAGCTATACATTGCTAGGATTGTTAGTCCGCATGGAACCCCCAAGACCATCGTATCAGATCGAGGAACCTAGTTTACCTCAAGCTTTTGGCAGAAAGTCCAAGAAGGATTAGGAACCAAGTTGAACTTCAGCACAGCGTATCATCCGCAAACTGATGGACAGACTGAGAGAGTCAACCAGATCCTAGAGGATATGCTTAGATCTTGTGTGTTGGACTACGGATCAAAATGGGAAGACTGCCTTCCTTTCACAAAATTCTCATATGACAACAGTTATCAAGCTAGTTTGCAGATGGCACCATTTGAATTCCTATATGGAAGAAAGTGTCGTACCCCTTTGAATTGGTCGCAAGTAGGAGAGAGTCAGATCTTTGGACCCGACATTCTCCGAGAAGCAGAAGAGAAAGTTCACAAAGTCCGTGAGCACCTCAAGACTGCCCAATCTAGACAGAAGAGTTATGCTGACAAAAGAAGGAGAGACCTGACTTTCAATGTCGGAGATTTTGTGTATCTCAAGGTTTCAACATTGAAGGGGACTCAACGCTTTAGTCTGAAAGGAAAGTTAGCCCCTAGATATATCAGGCCCTTCAAGATTCTGAACCGTCGAGGAGAAGTATCGTATCAACTGGAACTGCCTGAAGAGATGTCAGCCATCCACAATGTGTTCCATATCTCGTTACTTCGCAAATGTTTGGAAGTACCCGAGAAGACCGAAGTTTTCAAGAACATCGATCACAGAGCTGTGGAAATCAACAATGACTTGACCTATAAAGGAGTACCCATCCGTATCTTAGAAGAAGCCTATAGAACCACCAGGACCAGGAGTATCAAGTTTCTCAAGATTCAGTGGAGCACCCATACCGAGGAGGAAGCCACTTGGGAGCGAGAAGATTACATCAGGACAGAGTTCCCAGATCCCTTTTAGTTCCTAGTTTTCTTTGTAAATCTCAGGACGAGATTTTTTAAGGGGGGAAGGTTTGTAACATCCCAAAACTTCAATCCAAGCTTATCAAGATCTAAATCATCAAATTTGGGGTTAACAAAAAAACTTTTCCAAATTAAAAATGAAAGCATTCATGTGTATGAGCATTTAAAATAGGAATTGATTTAAATTGCCTTGGTTCTGTGATTTTTTGGTTGTAAAATGTTTCTTAGGTGATTTAAATATCATCTACATCATTCCTAAACTTTTCCTAAAGAAAATCAAATCAAAAATAATTAAAAAGGAGGAATGGTCATTTTGGCCATTTTAATCCACTACACTACTTTGAGTGTTCCTAGCACTCATTTCTTAACAGAAACAATTCATGATCTGTGCACCCCTTGCTAGTACACATCATGAGGTACCAAGGCCCACCTTTTTATCTGCTAAAAACATTATTTTGCTTATTTTAAATGGCATGTGAAAATTGAATTCAATGCATATGCATAGATCACCCCTATTTAAAAAACCATCTATTTGAGCTCCAGTTTCAAAACCCTTGCAACCAGAGACTACCTAGCACTAGTGGAGAACACCCAAAAATTTTGAAACCAAAATTCAAAAGTTTTTTCTTTCGGCCATTCTATCAAACACCTTGTGGGCAAGATCAAAGTGGCCTAACTATTACTGTTTTAGGGTTGATCTTGTCTAGAAAATTGGAGTGCTTTGATCACCCTTGTCTCCTCCAAGTCTAACCAGACCAACACCAACACCTCCCCTACCTCCTAGCTGCACTGCCATGCCATGCCGAGAGCACCTTGCCGGCCAACTTGGCCCTCGCAGTAGCAGACCGCTTCCACCTCTCTCGCCATGTCTACACGCTCGCCAGTGGTCCACCGCCACCGTCCAACCAGCCGCAGCCTAGAGACAGAGAGCAGAACGGCCAGGAACCGCCACGCCCAGAGCTGGTCGACCATGCCGACGCCGCCCGCAGAGCACGCACTATCCCCGCGTCCACAGACCGCCACTTGGCCGCAGCCCGCGCCTATCGCTCCGCCATGACCTAGGGAACACCCCAGACACCCCCGCTGGCCGGCCAACGCACCCCAGCCACCGCTCGCCATTGAACCTGCCGCCTCTGCCGCCTAGAGCGCGTGACGCTCCCGACCAGCACAGAGCTCGCCTTGCCGCACCTTTAAGCCTCAGCGCACCGCCAGGAGACAGGCCACCGCCCCCTACCTCGAGCCACGCCGCTAGCCCCCTGTGCCGCCCTCGCCGGAGTCGCCTGCCCACACCGCTCGGTCTCACCGTCGGGCCTATATAAGTCGGCCTCCCCATCCTCTTTCCTCCACACCCACTCACTCCCCACCTCCCACTGAACCTCACCCACCTCTAGCCGACGCCGCTCGAGCTCCGCCTCACCGGAATTGGAGCCGGAGCCGCCGCAGCAGGAGGAGAAGGGCGCCTGCGATTTAGGGCACCCCAAGCTCCGCCGCAACCACGCCTCGCCTCGCCATCGTCTTCTAGTTTGTTTCCCCGCCTCGCCGTCGTCGTTGGAGCCCTGGTACGTCCCTGGTAGACCCCCACCGAGCCTCTAGGGTTCGAGCTCGCTGGCGACCTGTTCGTCGTCGACGACGAACCTCAGCCGTAGATCCCACTTCTAATTCTACGGCCCACAGCGCACGTACAGTTTCGCGTGTTAAGAGCCACTGACCAACGGGACCCCCTGTCAGCTGAGCCCCGTGCCGCGGAGCGCCACTGGGCCGGCCCATGTTCGTTCCAGTGCTAGCCCAGCCATTCAAAATTGGATTTTTCTTTTTAAGTTAAATCTAGTTTCTGTCCACTAGTTTAAAATTCAATTCTGGGAGTTTTACAAATCCAAATTGCATGAAACCAATTTTTCCTGAAAGGTATTGAAATTATCTATCCAAGCCCGTTGGATTTAATTCAATTAGAATTATAGATATCTCCTAGTAAAAATAATAAAACAGAAGCATTTGCACCTTGCAACATTTTTAGAAAATCAACCAAGATAGGTTTTTAGTTGTTTCCAACTCTCAAAATTCACATTTCATCATACCTACCTAAATATGTAATAATATCAAAGTTTACATGTAGTGACTTTGGACTAGTACCAAAATAATGCTATATAGGCATTTCTAGTCACTTTAAATCATTAAATAATGAACTTAAACCAAAGTAATTATGATCCAACCTTTAAATCTCATTCCCACATGCTAGAATATGTGGTGATGACATATTTCAACATGATCTGATATTTTAAGTGGTGAATATTAAATTTTAGTTGATTTTTCAATGAGTAGAAATTACTTTTCTAAAATAAAAAGGATGAAACTATTGAATTATACTTGTGATGCTTGTGATGATAATAGAGCATCAAATGTGTGCCTTAGAATGATATTTAGCCTAGTTAAGTATTGTTTGGTGATTGTGTACTCTGTATGTCTTTATAGATGATAGTACCGACCAAGCTTTCGAGGAGGAGGAGTTCTACCAAGAAGAAGAAGAAGAAGAAAACTTCAACCACTGCACCGACCAAGGCAAGCCACCATTAACAATGCAAGCTAACACTTGCAAGTTTAGTGCTTAGCAAGCTAGGATCCAACTAGATGGTTTTGCAAAGATGCCTTAGGCATGCTTTGATCACACTCCTTTGACTATTAGCTACCCCAAGTCTTATTTATAAGTTTTCCCTCCCTTAGTTTACACAAAGTTCTTTACTTGTTTTGAAGGTAGCATAAAAAGTATAAAACTTGACCTATTTAGAACCCTTTTTGATGTCATTCTATGGCATGAGATTGAACCCATCTTTTCCACCTTAGTGAACACCCTTAACTTAGTAGTTTTGAGTAGATCGAAACTTTAGATGGGAACACCTGGTGAAAATGAATTATGAAAACCTTGGAATGATGAGTCATTCTATTGAGATGTTTTGACATGTGTTGAGAAACACAAATGGTTTATGATGGTGAAAATGTTGAGGCCTGAGTCTTAACCCTTTTATAAAACTGATGGTTGGATTTGGATGCGATACCATTCCAAATTTACCGTACAACCACACTACCTGAATTTGGGTAAGGCTTAGCTGGAAATTTACATGCATTAGTATTAGTTCCCTCGCGGGAGAGGTTTGAGCTGAGGCTACCTCTCCTGATGTCCACCTATGCAGTGCCCAAGATGACTGATGGTCATGGTTGGGAGGCCATGCTCATAGGAGAGGTGCTTATACTTGGGTGTGTAAAGGGAAGGTTATGTTTGATTATCTGCATACTAAGTATGATGTTTCAGGGTTGTCCCTGACAGATGTATCGAACCTTTTGGTGAAAGTGTACCACCTCTGCAGAGTTTCAAACTATTCGAATAGTTGCGTCCGCGGTTATGGATAGTTGGAATGGCCATACTGTTTCGTTGTCAGATGTTTTCTAACAAACTTGAAATGAATGATGAATCTTGACCTGACCACAACAGGGTTGTGTTTATGACACTAGCTTCCCAACTTAAGTGATTCTAGAACTTTACTTTATCTTTCTTTCCTTCAGAACTCAGCTTAGGTTCAAACTTGACTTTATAGTTAATCATAGAGTTAGCACTTTAACTTAGAACTATAATAATTTTTAGTGGTAGTTTGCGAGTACTTAAAGAGTACTCATGGCTTTTGTCCCTTGCTATTCTCATGGCTAGACTATGACGGAGACTATCAAGATGATGGCCAGCAGGACGGTTATGATAACTAGGACTATCTACCTTCGTCAGCATTGCCTGTGCCCCTAAAGATGGACCCCACCGCTATGCTTATCTTTTATTTCTGCTGCTTGTTGTATTAAGACTGGATCATGAGATCCTTATTTGTGTAAGACCTTATGTATGGTTTGTAATGGATGATGTACTATGATATCCAATCCGTTATGTCTCGCAAAAATGGTAATCCTGGGATTGCGAGGTATGGCATAACGGGCATCTGGGATTAAAAATCCGGGTGTTGACATTAACCTTAACCACTTCAAGATGCTTATGATAGGGGAAATGAGAGCTGAAAGCTATAAGTACCATAATTTTTGGAAGCTCTTTATGAGACTTGAATGCCTACTTCCTTTTACAAAGGCCTTTCTTCCACCATTATATTGAGTCTCCACCTTCTATCTTTATGCACCTACTTTGAGAGCATAGTGGCCATTCTTAGTTCTATGTGCATTGTCCCAAGACTAGTTGATTGATGCATTTATATTTGCTACTCTATTGAGGGACAAGCTATTGTATCTAGTCACTCTTATGAACTTTGAAGGTGTCTTATGTACTTATATTTGCTACTCTATTGAGGGACAAGCTGAATACTATTATGCTATGTTTTCTTTATGTGAAACAAACAAACGTCTTGCAAAGCATTGTTATTCATGAATCTTTTGTTTGTGCCTTTTCATGTTGCATCATAGTTTCTTTGCTTATTGCTAGAACTTTGTCTTTCATGTTATGATTGAAGTACTATGATCCCAGCTTTGAATGTTTTGCAAATACTTTGATCAAGTCTTTGATGGTGCATGTCACCTCAAAAATTATTCTTTCTTTTTACCACTTACCTACTCGAGGACGAGCAGGAGTTAAGCTTGGGGATGTTGATACATTGCAAATGTATGTATAATTTTTGATGTACCATGCTTGGTTTTACCCACTTTCTTGTGTTTTGTTCCAACTTGGAGTACTTTTCTTATGATTTATTGGACTAACCTATTAACAAGAGCCACAGTGCCAGCTGCCTGTTTTCTGCTGTTTTTGGTTCTAGGAAAGTCAGAAAATGAATATTATCGGAATTGGACGGGAGAAAAGCCAAAGTGCCTATTTTCCCGGAAGGGATCAAGTGCCAGAATACGAGACGGAGAAGGGCTAGGGAGCCTCCACACCACCTGGCCGCGTGGCCAGGCCTGGCCCGTGCCAGGGGGTGGTGTGGCCGCTCCCGGCACCCCCTCGGCCTCTCCTTCCGCCTATATATTGCCCTCGGGACGAAAACCCTAAGGGCCCGATCAAAAATCCACGAAAGAGTCTGTAGTCGCCATCATCTCCATCCCTAGATCGGGAGGGATCTAAAGCTCTTCCCAGCACCCTGCTGGAGAGGGGAATTCACCCTGGAGGCCTTCTTCATCACCATGCAAGCCTCCGGTGTGATGCGTGAGTAGTTCATCCTTGGACTACGGATCCATGTAGTAGCTAGATAGCTGGTTCTACTCCTTTGTGCTTTCATGTTTAGATCTTGTGAGCTCCATTCATGATCAAGATCATCTATTTGTAATCCATACATGTTGTGTTTGCGGGGATCCGATGGATATTGAGATGCTATTTCAGACTGATTATTGATTCTACCATGTCTTTGTTATTTGAGATCTTGCATGCTTTCCGTTGTTAGTAGCTATCTTGGCCAAGTAGATGCTACCAACTCCAAGAGTTAGTATTTATGCTCGATAGTGGGTTCATGCCTCTGGTAATCTGGGGAAGTGACAGAAATCTCTAAGGTACTAGATGTGCTGTTGCTACTAGGGAGAAAACAACAATCCTTTGTTCATAGAACAATCGTATTGTTTACTTTACACGTAGTTCGTAAAGCAATAATCTGTTGCTTGTAACTTAATACTGGAGGGGGTTCGGATGATAACCTGAAGGTGGATTATTAGTCATAGATGCAGTTGGATGGCGGTCTATGTGTTATGTTGTAATGCCCAATCAAGTCTCAAAGGAGTCAAGATGATTGGTATATGCATGTATTGCTTTATCGGTGTTTGTCAATTGCCCCGCTGTAATTTGTTCACCCAGCATGTTATCTATCTAAGGAGAGCCACCTCTAGTGAACTATGGATCCCGGTCCTTGTCTTTACATACAATCTACAATCTTTTATTGCTTTGTGTTTACTTTCTGCAAACTTTTACTTCTTTCCATTCGATACGTTTAATCCTTTGTTTTCCGCAAAACACGGTGAGATTGACAACCTCATCGCAAGTTGGGGACAAAGTTATGTGGTTGTGTTGTGCAGGTCTCCACGGTGCTACTAGCACCGGTAGTGCGCCCTGCCAAAGCTCAGCTAGTAACACCTTTGGGGTGTTTCCTTACTCCTACTGGTTCGATTAAACCTTGGTTTCATAACTGAGGGAAACTTGCTTTTGTGCTCATCATACCTTCCTCTTGGGGTTCCCAACGAGCTCTACGTCGACGACGAGCACATCAAGATTTTTTTGGCGCCGTTGCCGGGGAGTCAAGGACATCTTCACAAGGGGAGTCCCTCATAACCACTCTTTACTTTGTTGTTTTTGTTTTGCTTTGTTTGCTTGTTTTGTTTTTTGAAAAAACACAAAAAAATTAGTTTTACTTGTTTGCTTTCTTATTCAAAAACCCAAAAAAATGACTACTCTTGAAAACACTAAGTTGTGTGACTTCACTAGCACCAACAACAATGATTTTATGAGCACACCTATTGCTCCACCTGTGGCTGAAAATACTTTCTTTGAGATAAAACCTGCTTTGCTCAATCTTGTTATGAGAGAACAATTTTCTGGTATTGGTAATGAAGATGCTGCTTCCCATCTAAATAACTTTGTTGAACTTTGTGAGACGCAAAAGCATAGGGATATAGATGGTGATATTATTAAACTAAAATTGTTTCCTTTCTCTTTGAGAGGAAAAGCTAAAGAATGGTTGAATTCCTTAACTAGGAATAGTATTGATTCTTGGACTAAATGCAAAGATGCTTTCATTGGAAAATACTATCCTCCTACTAAGATTATATCCATGAGAAGTGAAATAATGAAGTTTAAACAACTTGATAATGAGCATGTTGCTCAAGCTTGGGAAAGAATGAAATCTTTGGTAAAGAATTTTCCCACTCATGGACTGACTACTTGGATGATCATCCAAACTTTTTATGCAGGATTGAACTATTCTTCAAGGAACCTATTGGATTCTGCTGCTGGAGGTACCTTTATGACCATCACTTTGGGTGCTGCAACAAAACTTCTGGACAATATGATGGTTAATTATTCTGAATGGCATACTGAGAGAGCACCACAAGGTAAGAAGGTAAATTCTGTTATGTCTCGCAAAAATGGTAATCTTGGGATTGCGAAGTATGGCATAACAGACATCTAGGATTGAAAACCTGGGTGTTGACAAGTTGGTATCAGAGCCATCCTGACCATAGGAGACCCTAGTTAGAATGGACGTCCGAACAAAAACTTAGTTTCAAAACAAAAGAAGTGAGTATTTATGAAAACCTATTCCCACTCTTATCCTTTATTCTTTCAAAAAAATCATGTTCCTCAAAAATTCTTGCATTCCTACATCAAATTTGACACACTTGATCACCTCACTAACTTACTCACCCTAAATGCTTATAGATGGAAGTCTAGTATTGCAAGTTCTACCAGCTGGGGAACGGAGGCCAACTGATCTTTGAGAGGGATATAGATGCACTATCAGAGTATCTTGAGCGCCCGCATCCGGAATTCTTCGGGGCCCAACTCAACGATCACATAGGAGGAGATCTACAATGGCTGATAGTTGCAGATCTCAGAGGCAAGATGGAAGCACCCACTTCGGAGAAGATACAATTTACCTTGCGGGAGAACAACTGGCTAGATGGATTAGCCAGGGCTATGCATGAAGCTCTTGCCCGTCTTTGTGGGCAAAACATCAACCTGGTCCAGGGAACTCGCTTTGCTCACTTTGCAAGGCGTGATTCTATGGGAATGCCCTTGGAGATGCCAGGACACCCAGAGCTGAAGCACCAGGTGGACAATCTTGACTTCATGTTGTATGATAGGCAGAAGGAGTTGGGCAACGCCCGTGCCTACACCAACCACAACCATGCCATTGCAGTCAAGAAGGGCCAGACCCTCTCCATTCTTGCCAAGGAGCTCCAATCACTTCGTCATCAGTGTGACAAGAAGGATCGCACCATCGATCGTCTTCACAAGAATGTGGCCGCTCTCGAGAAGACCATCCATGAACAGGAAATCCAGCTTGAAGCGAAGGAGGAGGAAGGTGAAGATATCCAGGGAGATCTTTACTCTTACCTCAGTGATGACAACGACTACCTAGAGGATGATGCCATGGGGTTCCACACTGATGATGATGATTCCGACTTCATTGATGATGATTATATGCAATTGAGCACTACCGTAGGAGTGAATTGTACCTGTCCCACTGTATCGTAGTTTCACAGAATGGTTCCTAAAACCATCTGTTTTCTATTTGTGTTGTGGTGTGTGTTTATATGGTGTGCTTTGAATGCATGAATGAGAGGAAGTTGTTAGTTTGTAAAACCTGAGTCAAACTCAAAGTTTAAAGCTTTTGAAACAAAACCATGAACCCTAGAAATTTCCCTCTTATCTCATTATCTATCTCAGTCTTCAAATGACTCGTGGAAATCGCGGAGGAAGCAGTTCATCTCAGGACCCAATGTTGTAGATTCTATAAATGCTAGTTTCTAACTGTGAAGATAGTAGAGCCAAACGCCAAGCCAACCTAGCCACTCTTCAATAGATAGCTCAGATGGCCCACAATAACGAAGGTCACGGAAACCAGGATCACCATGGATCCAAGCTCAAGAACTTTCAGAATAGCAATCCACCTATCTTTAATAAGTCTGAGGATCCCTTATATGCTGATGACTAGCTGCAAACCATGGAGAACAACCTGGAGGTCGCAGGAGTTGAAGCCAATGAAAAAGTATTGTTTGCCATCCATTACCTGGTCGGAGATGCCAGAGCCTGGTGGAATAGCACCCGTACCATGAATGAAGGTCAGATGATGACTTGGGAAGCATTCAAGATCAAGTTCAGCCGGACTCATGTGCCCTAAGGTTTGGTCACTAGGATGAGGGATGAGTTCAGGGAACTGAAGCAAGGAAGGATAACGGTAGTTGAGTACCATGACAAAATTCTATCCCTAGCTAGATATGCCCCTGATGAGATTAATACCAAAGCAAAGAAGAAGGAAAGGTTCCTAAATGGATTGCATGATGAGATGTAGAATGTGTTAGTCAACATCCGTTTTAGAGATCTAGAAGTGCTAGTAGACTCTGCCATTCATATGGAAGGGAAGGTCAACCAAGCCAATGACAATAACAAGCGCGGGATGATGCACCAGCCTGGATCCCACCATACCCAGAAGTATTGCCCCAACCCGTCTGCAGGATATGCCCCAAGAAACAACAGACCCCCTATGTCCCATCCAAACTATCCCAATCGTAGCAAAGGAAACCTGAAGTCTGGAGGAAACCACAACAACAACCCCAGAAACTCCAATAACTTCAAGTGTGCACCGCCCAAGACCAACAAAAAATACTGCCCCAAGGACTGGAAGCAATTTTGTGCCTGTTGCAAGAAAAGACAAGTCTCAGATTACTAGCTTTGAATGTGGAGTCAAGGGTCACTACTCCAATGAGTGCCCCAAGAATCTTGCAGTAGCCACCAATGTGAATGCGCCCGCTCAGCAGCAACACCGTGTTTAGCCTAAAAGGAGATTTTCCCCAGGGAATTCGCTCAACCGCAACGGCCGTCTGTTCGACATGAATGATGAAGAAGCTCAAGAAGCACCAGATGTTGTGCTGGGTATGTTTTCTGTTAACTCAGTACTTGCAAGAGTGTTGTTTGATTGTGGAGCATCGCACTCGTTTGTTACAGAAGAATTTGCATGCACTAGTAAGATTCAACCAACAAAATTGAAGCATGTTATGATAGTTCAAATACCTGGTTCAACCACCAAAGCTAGAAAAATTTGTGAGGTTGTACGTATCAGAATCCATGGAATAGATTTTTATGCTAATCTAATAGTACTTGGAACCAAAGGTTTGGAAGTAGTACTAGGAATGGACTGGATGTCGAAACATAAAGGATTAATCAATTGTGCCAAGAAAGCCATAACCATGACCAGTAGCTCTGGAGTATTAGTATAGCATGTATCTGAGACCTTGCCCCGTCAATTCAAATGCAACAAGAGTCTAGCCCAACCAACCCTAGACCAAGTTAGAGTAGTCTGTGAATACCCCGACGTATTCCTAGATGAATTGCCCAGTATGCCCCCAGATCGGGATATCGAGTTAATCATTGAACTAATTCCTAGAACTGGACCCATAGCTCAGAGACCTTATAGTATGAACCCATCTGAATTAGTGGAGCTGAAGAAGCAACTTGATGCTATGTTGGAGAAAGGTCTGATTCAACCAAGCGCATCGTCATGGAGATCGTCTGTTTTGTTTGTGGATAAGAAAGATGGAGGTAACCATTTGTGTACAAATTAACGGAATCTGAATGATGTCACCGTCAAGAACAAGTACCCACTACCAAAGATAGAGGATCTGTTTGACCAGTTGACTGGTGCTAGAGTGTTTTCTAAGATTGATCTTAGAACTGGTTATCATCAACTCGAGATTCGTGCAACGGATATTCCAAAGACCGCCTTTACCACCAAATATGGATTGCATGAGTATAAGGCCATGTCTTTTGGATTAACCAATGCCCCCGCTTATTTCATGAATAATATTTTTATGAACTTCTCGGATAAGTTTGTCATTGTTTTTATCGACGATATTCTGATCTATTCCAAGTCAGAAGAAGACCATGAGCTACACCTCAGAACAATCCTAGAAACCCTTAGAGAGCATCAGTTGTATGCCAAGTTTAGCAAATGTGAGTTCTGGTTGAAGGAAGTAGGATTCCTAGGACATATTGTGTCGGTAGGAGCAGTCGTTGTTGATCCCGCCAAGATCAAAGATGTTGAAGAATGGAAAGCCCCAACCACTCAAACCCAAGTTCGTGCATTTCTCGGATTAGTAGGATATTACCGCAAGTTTGTTGAAGGATTTTTGAGCATCGCAAGACTGATGACCCAATTGTTGAAGAAAGATAAGAAGATTGAATGGACGGATAAATGTGAAGCAAGTTTTCAAGACCTCAAGAAGAGGTTGATTTCAGCCCCAATCCTGATTATGCCGGATATTAAGAATCCTTTTGATGTGTATTGTGATGCATCCAAGATTGGTCTCGAATGTGTGTTGATGCAAGAAGGCAAAGTCATAGCATATATATCTCGACAATTGAAGCAACATGAGCAAAACTACCCTACACATGACCTTGAACTAGCAGCCATAGTTTTAACCTTGAAGACATGGCGTCATTACCTTATGGGTAATCGCTGTGAGATTTATTCGGATCACAAGAGTGTGAAGTATATTTTCACCCAGAAGGAGTTGAATATGAGGCAAAGGAGATGGATAGAGTTAATCATGGATTATGACCTTGACATTCACTATCACCCCGGCAAAGCCAATGTGGTAGCGGATGCTCTTAGCAGATGCCGTGTAGATTAAACACCATGATTGAAGAAACCCAGCCAAGTTTGCATGAAGAGTTGGAATAGTTTAGAATGGAGCTAGTTAGCCAAGGATTTTTAGCTAGCATTAAACTTCAACCCACATTGATCAGTTAGATCAAGGAGGCGCAGAAAGGAAATGCAAGTATCTATGGAATCAACCGTCGTATCGGAACAGGGAAGGTACCCGGATTCACCGAAGATGAAGAAGGAGTTTTGTGGTACAAAGGACGTACCTGTGTGCCAGTAGATTCTGAGCTAAAGCAAGTTATCATGCAGGAAGCTCATCATACTCTTTATTCTATCCACCCCGGAGGAACAAAGATGTATCAGGATTTGAAAGAGCAATTCATGTGGCACAAGATGAAGAGAGAAATCGGAAGCTACATAGCCAAGTGTGATATCTGTCAGAGAGTCAAGGCAGAACATCAACGACCCGCAGGACTTTTGCAACCATTCAGATTCCAGAATGGAAATGGGATTCTATCGGAATGGATTTTATCACCGGTTTGCCTACATCTAGTAGGGGAAATGACTCTATTTGGGTCATAGTTGATAGACTGTCCAAGGTAACCCATTTCATACATGTCAATACTACCTACCAGAGTTCAAAGCTAGCAGAGGTGTACATAGCTAGAATCGTCCGTTTGCATGGAACCCCTAAGACCATAGTGTCGGATCGAGGAACCCAGTTTACCTCAAGATTTTGGCAGAAAGTCCAAGAAGGATTAGGAACCAAACTGAATTTGAGCACAGCTTATCACCCGCAGACCAACGGACAGACTGAAAGAGTCAACCAAATCTTAGAAGATATGTTGAGAGCTCGTGTGTTATATGGATCAAAATGGGAAGATTGTCTGCCTTTCACAGAATTCTCATACAACAACAGTTATCAAGCTAGTTTGCAAATAGCCCCATTTGAATTTCTGTATGGAATAAAGTGTCGTACCCCCTTGAATTGGTTGCAAGTATGAGAGAGTCAGATTTTCGGACCCGACATCCTACGAGAAGCCGAAGAGAAGGTTCACAAAGTCCGTGAATGCCTCAAGACTGCCCAATCCAGGCAGAAGAGTTATGCTGACAAGAGACGTCGAGACCTGACCTTCAATGTCGGAGATTTTGTGTATCTCAAAGTATCGCCCTTGAAGGGAATGCAACATTTTCAACTGAAAGGGAAGTTATCCCCCAGATATATTGGACCCTTCAAGATTTTGAATCGCCGAGGAGAAGTATCATATCAACTGGAACTGCCGGAGGAGATGTCAGCCATACATAATGTGTTCTATATCTCGTTACTTCGCAAATGCCTAGAAGTTCCGGAGAAGACCGAAGTGTTCAAGAACATCGATCACCGAGCCATAAATATCAACAAGGAGCTGACGTATCGGGAAGTGCCCATTCGTATTTTGGAAGAAGCCTTCAGAACCACCAGGACCCGGAGTATCAAGTTTCTCAAGATCTAGTGGAGCAACCATACCAAAGAAGAAGCTACTTGGGAGCGAGAAGATTACATTAGGACTGAGTTTCCAAATCTCATTAGTTCCTAGTTTTTCTTAAATCTTGGGACAAGATTTTGTTTAAGGAGGGAAATTTTGTAACACCCCAAAAATACTAATCAAGATTATCAAGTTCTAATCATCCAAGTTTAGGGTTAACAAAAACTTTATTACTAAATTAAATATGAATGCATGTGTGTTTTGCATTAGTATATGATTGAGTGAAATTGCCATGTTTGATTGCTACAAATGATAAGAAATGGTTTAAAGATGAATACTACATCATCTAGGCCAATTACAAACAAAATCAAAAGAAATCAAATAAGCAAATGGTCATTTTAACCAAAATTAACCACTAGGCCACTTTGTGAGTTCCTAGTAAAGAATTTCTAACAGAAACATTTCCATTTCTTTTCACCCCTTGCTAGACGAAGTAAAAGTTAACCAAGGCCCACTTTACAAACTCACAAAAACTATTTTCAAATCTATTTAAAGGACAGTTCAAAAGTGAATCAAGTGCATATGGTAAGATCATCATTTTGCAAAAACCATCCAAATCAATTCACCTTAGCAAACCCAAGCAACCAGAGACTACCAAGCATAAGATTAGATCACTCACCAAATTTCATTCAAAATTTTCAAATTTAATTTCTTGCGGCCATTTAGTCGAACACCTAGCATACACAGATCAATTACTACCTAACTTCACTGTTTGGAGCATTGATCACTCACCCCACTGTCCCCTCTTCACTCCCCTGGTCTCTCTCAACACACAGCAGTGCCAGACACGCACCCCCTCTTTGTCGTTACGCCATTGAAGCGCTGCCCGAAGTTAGCCACATCGGCCGACCATGGACCGCTCGCGAAAGACCACGCAGCCCCCGTCCATGATGTCCAACAGGCTGGCCACCATCCACCGCCACACATGTCCAGCCATTGACCGTAGTCAGGCCATGGACCACCCCAGCATCGCCGCGCCCACTTTCTCTACGCCATGCCGAGAGCGCGCCAGAGCACTGCAGCCAACCAGCTCGCACGCGTTGCGCCTTGCCCTCTCCACGCGTGCACACCCTCACCATAACACCAGCTAGGTCCCAGACATCCCCGTTCGCCGCCGCGCGACCCGTAGCCCCCATGCGCCGTCTCGAACACCGCCAATTCCACGCAGAGCACCGCACGTGCCCGACCATCCTCGACCACCCAGTGCCATGCCATTAAGCCCGTGATGACCACCAAGGAGCACTTCGTTGCCCCCTTCCCTCAGACGCGCTGATATCTCGTTGTCCCACTGTCGCCGGAGAATCTAGCCCATCCCTCTCTGCTCCCCTCGTCGGTGTATAAATAGAGGCCCTCTCCGCCTCATTTCTCCACACCACCTCACTCCCCACTCCTCACAACACCTCCCACACCCTTTCTGGAGCAAGGTGAGCGCCGCATCGCCGGAATTTGGCCAGGGCCCTCCGCTGTAGAAGAAGAAAGGAGCCATCGATTGGAGCCGCCACGACCACCATTCGAACCGCCGTCGTCTACAACATCGTTCGCCCCATCGCCGACCCTAGCTGGAGCCCTGGTGAGCCTCACACGACCCCCACCGCCGTGTTAGGGTTCAGACCTCGACGGAGCTGTTCGTCGTCAACGATGAACCTCAGTCGTTAGATCAGGTTCTAATCGTAGGGCCTAGATTGAAAGATACTGTTTCGGTTAGATACAATCGGTAATTAGTGGGACCCCCATGTTAGCAGCCTGCTATGCCGCTCTGTGCATATTGGGTCGGCCCAGTTACTTTCTCACATAGGCCTATGAATTCAAATAGGATTTTTCCAATTTAATTAAAACCAGATTCTGCTAGTAGATTCAAAAATCAATTCAGAGAGATTCACTAGACCAAATTGCATGATTCCAATTTTGTTAGAAAGATATTTAAATTATCTATCCAAGCACGTTGGATTCAAACCATTTGAAATTATAGATCATCTATAGTAAAAATAACAACACAGAGACTTTTCCACATTCAAACATTTTTCAGAAATCAACCATAAATGCTTTTGAGTTTATTCCAACTCTCAAAAATCACATTTGACAAGATCTATCTGAATATGTAAAAAAAATTAGGTTTTCATGCAGTGACATTGGACTAGTACCAAAAGAATTCTATTTAGGCATTTCTAGTCACTTTAATTCTATTAAAGGGTAATCTTAAACTATATAAAATATGACCACCACTTTAAAACACATTCCCATGTATTAGAATATGTGGTAATGACATGTGTCAACATGGTCCCATATTTTAATTGGAGAATATTAAATCTTAAGTATTTTCAATGAGTAGAAATTACTTTTCTAAAATAAGATAAACAAGATTAAGTCTTTATTTCATGTGATGATTGTGATGATGCTAGATCATCAAGTGTGAGCCTTAGTGTGCTAAATAGAAATAATTAATTATTGTTTGGTGATTGTGTACCCCGTGTTCATTTATAGACGATAGTACCGACCCGGGATACAAGGAGGAGGAGTACTACCAAGAAGAAGAAGAAGAAGAAGAAGAAAACTTTAATCATTGCACTACTCAAGGCAAGCTAACAGTTGCAAGTCTCATACCTATGCAAGCCATCCTTGCAAGATAACCTATGCAAGATGCCTTAGGCATGCTTGGTTATGCAACTTTGATTATACCAATCCCAAGTTTTACGTGCAAGCTTTATTCTTTTACTTTACCAAAGTTCTTTACTTTTAGTTAGTGCTTTGTGAGTATTGGAAAAATAGGATAGATACCATAAAGTGTATAAAACTAGGCCTGACTAGTTATACTTAGATGTCATTCCAAGGCATGATACTACAGTTGAAGAGTTACACTTGATTAGCACCCCTCATTAGTGAATACCCTCAACTTTAGTGGCTAGTGCTAAGCATAAAAGTTGATCACTTTAGATGGGAATACTTGGTGAAAATGATTATGAAAACCTTGGAATGATGATTCAT
This sequence comes from Avena eriantha, assembly GCA_910589775.1. Classification (NCBI taxonomy): domain Eukaryota; kingdom Viridiplantae; phylum Streptophyta; class Magnoliopsida; order Poales; family Poaceae; genus Avena; species Avena eriantha. Next base: position 284,975,561 of record OU342743.1, on the reverse strand, counting down.
TCTATTGAAATGTTTTGACATGTGTTGAGAAACACTAAAGGATTTGATGATGAAAATGTTGAGGCATGAGCCTGAGCCCTTTATAAAACCTGATGGTTAGGTTCGGATGCGATACCATTCCAATTTTATCGTACAAACACAATACCCGAATTGGGTAGGGCTTAACTAGAAGTTTATATGCCTTAGTATGGGTTCCCTCGTGGAAAAAGGTTGAGCTGAGGCTACCTCATGAGTCTGAATGTCCACCTATGAAGTGCCTAGGATGGCAGATGGCCATGGTTGGGAGGCCAAGCTCATAGGGGAGGTGCTTATACTAGAGTGTGTAATTGAAAGGTTATGATTGATTATCTGCATACTAAGTATGATGATTCAGGGTTATCCCTGATGGATGTATCGAATTTTGTGGTGAAAGTGTACCACCTCCGCAGAGTGTCAAACTATTCGAATAGCCACATCTGCGGTAATGGATAGTTGGAGTGGCCATACTGTTCCGTCATCAGATGTTTTCAAAATGACTTGTGAATTGAACTATGACTTTGACTTGACCACAATTGGGTTCCCACTTTAGGGATTTAGAACATTAACTTAGTTTTCTTCACTTCTAAACTCAGTTGGAGATAAACCTGGCTTTTTGCAAATAAACCTAGAGCTTAAGATTCCTACTAGAACTACCTTACTTGTTAGTGATAGTTTGCGAGTACTTAAAGAGTACTCATGGCTTTGTCCCTGGCTATTCCCATGGCCAGACTATGAGGAGGACTACCAGGATGATGGACAGCAGGAGGTCTACGACAACTAGGATCATCTCCCATCGTCAGCATTGCCCGTGACCCTGAAGATGGAGCCCCTACTACGTTTATTTCCCGCTACTTGATTTGTATTAAGACTAGATCATGAGATCCTTTATTTGTAAGACCTTATTATGGTTTGTAATGGATGATGTACTGTGGTACCAATTCTGTTATGTCTCGCAAAAATGGTAATCCTGGGATTGCGAGGTATGGCATAATAGGCATCTTGGATTAAAAACCCGGGTGTTGACACCCACATATATGTTGCATATCCTCTATGAATTACCAATTAATGCATGCTACGAGGATAACAGCCACGACCTGGCCATCCGGATGCATGCGAGAGGAAGAAGATACCGCTGACTTTCTCGTCCCATTCCAAGTCTTATTGTTAATGCGTAATATACAGTGCTAGAATCACAGACGACATTGGTTGTTAAGTCCAAGATATTATGTTCCTTTACCACTTGAACTATATCAGTAGATTATTACCATTTGGTAAATAATCCATAATCATATTACTATGAAAATAGTGTTTTCTGGCCTTTTTGAAATGCAGGTGATGACAACATTTGAGTTACAAGCATTTGATAGAAAATAATCAAAGGACATGAGCAAGTTGTGAACTTGCCTTTTGTGATTCCAAGATTATGCACTCACGGTCTTCGAGGTACTAGAAGATCCAAAATCTAGAAATAACATCATTAGTCCGGTAAGGACTAATGTTTAAAGAAGCAAGATGCAATTATGCATAAGTAATGTAATGCAGTTTGATAAACGTGAACCCCCGAACTAATCGTATTTGATCTAGGGTTCGGAAACTAGGAATGGTTCTTTAGAATGTGTTTCACTTTTATATCAGCTTCAGACGTGTGCTTCTTATTAAGGCTTGTGAGAGTGTGTGAAACAATATGTAAAGACAACAAGTAGCATACAATATTAAAGCACTCATATAGGTCATGATATCTAAAAGATTTCTTAAGCAAAATTATTAATGACTTAGAGCTTTCAAGAAGTGTTTAAGAATAGTTAAGAGATAAATAGCATTCATTTTTATGATGTTCAAAATTTACTTGAAATTGTTGGTTTAGTTTGGCTTTATGATTTTAAAAGAGTTTTATAAGGTTAATAAGTTACACTTAAGTTTTATTATAGATCCGAGTTATAGCTTTGGACTTAGTATTTAGTTATTAGGGATTTAAGGTGTTTTATATAGAATTGTGATTATATTTTTTTTATTTAAGAGATGTTTTTATAGACTTTAAAAACTAAGTATTTTATAAAATAGGTAAGGATTTATTTCCTTAAAATCTTAAAAATCTTTACGAAAATTTTCTTAATATTTTTCTAGTAAAATATATTTACTCAAGATATTAAAAGTGATTTTTATTTATTTTTAAGTATTATTTTTATTTTTACAAAATTCTACAAAGGATTAAATGTCCTTGACTATTTGTTCCAAGTTTTCTTTGTAAAAAATTAAGTTAGTATTTTTGTAAAATAGTTAATTTATTTTCATATGCAAAAATGAGTTTTATTCATTTTTAGGACTTTCCCTTAATTTATGAGATTTTATTAAGGATTTAATGGTGTTAATATTTATTCACATTTTACTTAGCTTAAATAAGTAAAGTTATATTTTTCCTAGGCATATATCATTCTTGTGATCATTTTGATATATGATATATATTTTTAGGATTTTTTTCTATGTTATTTTTCTAGAGTGTAAGTTAGGCTCAGGGGTATTTTGATCATTTACTAATTGGGATATAATTTATTTTTGGAATTTCTTTTGGAACTGGGCCAGGCTCACAGACTGGCCCATCTTAGGCCCAACCAGGCCCAGGGTCAAACCCACCCTAGCCCAGTTCTCCTTATCCCTCTCACTCCTTTCTCTCTCACTCCCTCAGGCACGCACCGCCCTGACATCAATCCCCTCTCGCATCACAACTCGCCTCCGCCGTCCCCAGCGCCACTCCGGCCATCACCGGCCGACATCCGCCGTCGTTTCCTACTGATGAGGCCCCGGCTTAAGCTCCTCCATCGATTCCTTTCGTCTCGACACTGCTCTGCTTCCCCGTGCGCGCCCCCATGAAACCCTACCTGTGCGGTTCGGCTTGGTCGCCGGGGCGACTCCTCTGGTCCCCATGCCCCCGGCTGCTGCTCGAGGGAGACCAGGACATCCCCTTCCTCGACCCCAATATGCTGCTCCTGCACTTTTCACAATGGTATGGTACTGCAGCAGCGGTTGCGGCCTACTCCAATCCCTGATGCCGGAGGGATGGCATCCTGGGATGCATCCTGGCACCCTTCAATGCGTCGACAAGCTGCTCTGAACCTTATTGTGGTGGTGGGGAAGGTGTTGTGGTATCGCTTCTTCTCCAACACCGGCGGGACGACAAGCATTTGCAACCCCGACATCGGCCTTCTTGTCACTAGTTTAGGTGTAGAACACATGTTTAGGTTCTGGAAATCTTAGAATGATATGTGGTAATGAATAGATTAGGGTCTGGCAGTATATTTACTGGTTCTAAGGATCATTTGTAATCAGGTAGTGTTATGGACATGTGCTACTCCTATGATTGAGATAATTAATCTATCTCAAATAGTCAGAGGCTCCTAAATCCTAAACTATTATTGTGGTGATTTATGGTTAACAATCATCTCTAGTAAATAGTTTTCTATTGGACATATTTATAAACATGCTATAATTGTGCTGGTAGTAATTAACTTTTAGTGACTAAATACCAAGGCTCAACAAATGACCACTTCATTGATTGAATTAAATTACACTACATTGGAACTAGTAGGTTATTAATAATTATATCCTCTAGGTATTTAAGTCTGTCTCTGATAGTTTTGGTTCTCTTAAAGTACATTCTGTTGCACATTGATTATGTATAATGCTAGGGAACTTCTGGTTGAGCTAGCTGTGATAGATGGTTATAGGCTTGTCATGGGCTTCTACGGTAGTGATTATCAAGTACTAATCCATGGTGATGTTCTGCTAGTATATTCTAGGTTGTGAGGTTGAAGATGAAATATTGGCCAAATAGGTGTTTTGTGCTACTTTATAATCAGAGTTTTATTTTACTCCTAAACATGTGTTAAACTAGTTCTTGTGATACTCTAATAGCAGTGTAGAGGTTTTAGTTAGATAATATTTGTGCTGTATTGCACACAGCTTGCTCCTAGAACATTAACAAGAGCATGATCGTGTTTGATTAAATACTTAAGCATCTATAATGATATGTGTGCTACTTCCTAGCACCTTAACTTTGGAGACAGAGAATACATGGTGTATACGTGTTGTGCATTAGTGCTACTCTCCATACTTCATATTACTATCCTCTCTTTATTTGGTTAGGGTGTGAGCTCTTGTTTGTTCCAGGGATCACTAGCTCAACTAGTTGATCTGGTTCCCCTCTCTAATTGTCTTTGTCTCTCTATTTATAAACTGTTAAGAATAGGTTTTGGGCTTGACTTCTTAGCATGGCCTATGATGCAAGAGCCTGAGGCCACTATTTAAATAAGAACAGATTTGGTACTTGATGTTTTGTGTTAAATAACTTAGTGGCTTCTGCTACCATTAGATCTGCTGTTGTGGTGCCTCCCATATGGAGGTCGCACAATAGATCAAAACAGCACGACGTGTTGTTATCTATCCCTGCCAAGGATGCATAGACTGAGGCCATTTTATGTATAAAAGACATATACTATGTTGGCTATAGTTGCTAGCTGATTTATTGGGAATGGTCTAGTGGTGAACTGTAATAATAAGCAGTGTTCTTGATGGTGATAATCAAAATGAATCTAGTAAGAACATATGTTGTGATGATAGATAATCACCTAATACTATGAAGGTTTCTTGGAACTTGTTGGGGATCTTAAGAAAGGATTTGTCTTCCTGTAACCTTGTACAGTGAAGCAACCTATATACTTGATTCCTAGAACACTTCTTGGAAAATGATATGTTTTGATTAGATTGCCATGGTTGCATAAAGAAATGGCTTCTGTAATACGGCTATATTGCTGTGGAGCCTCCTTGAGAGTGAGCACAGCAGCATAGATCATTTACATGATCTGTTGTACTTTCATTTAACAAGATATAGTTCCATGTCTTATCTAATGATGCCAAGTTTGAGGTCCAACTGATAATGTAAGTGTAAACAGCGGGGCTTTTACCTTGATGATGATTTTATACTCGACTTGAGCATAAATCTGAGGGGGAAATTATTTTACACTAAAGCATGTTTGGAATCTGGTAGGAACAAACACTATTGTTACCTCTTTTTACTCAAGGATGATCTAGTTATGCCACTTGCATGCTAGTCCGAGAGTAAAACTACCACCACTCAGTTCTTGCTATTAGATGCTAAGAACAGGCACTCATTAAGATCTTAAGGATTAACCTATAATTGTTATTTCTAGCTCCTCTTGGTTCAGATCTTGTGATAGATTAGATGTTACCTTCAAAAGTTGTTGTCACTTGAACTTGTGGCTTCCTCTAATGTCTGATTGAGAATCAGTTTATGGAATCATGGTGGTTCTTACTACTCCTTGTGGTTTGAACTATGAAACGGCTTCTAGGCTCTGTGAGGGGTATGTGTGTTCTGCCTTGCAGTTTAGCTCCTGCGGCAGCTCTCTCTCTTATCCTATTTTGGTGAATTGCTCATGTGTTGACAGCACATCATGTGCATGCTGTGTGTGTGCTGCTTGCAAGTGGGACCCTTCACTTGTGGATCAGCTCAACTATGAAGATCTTTTCTGGCTGTTGTTACAGTTTTACTTTGACTTGTTTACTATGTTGGTGAAACTTGCCCCTTAAGGCCTATGATGTTGAACTGAGGCAAAAGCCTGATAAGAATAGATACGAAATGGCCATCTTTGATTATACCCGGTGATGAGTTAACACTGCATTACAATGTTGTTAACACCCGAAATTTTAATCCTAGATGCCTGTTATGCCATACCTCGCAATCCCAGGATTACCAATTTTGCGAGACATAACAGAATTGGTACCACAGTACATCATCCATTGGTCTTACAAATAAAGGATCTCATGATCTAGTCTTAATACAATCAAAGCAGCGGAAAGTAAACGTAGTAGGGGCTCCATCTTCAGGGTCACAAGCAATGCTGACGATGGGAGATGTTCCTACTTGTCATAGACCTCCTATTGTCCATCTTCCTGGTAGTCCTCCTCATAGTCTGGCCACGGGAATAGCTAGGGACAAAGCCATGAGTACTCTTTAAGTACTCGCAAACTATCACTAATAAGTAAGATAGTTCTAGTAGGAATCTTAAGCTCTAGGTTTATTTGCAAAAGCCAGTTTTATTTCATAAGTGTTCAAAAGTAAAGAACCTAATTTAATTTTCTACATCACCTAAGTGGGAACCTAGTTTTCATGTCCACAACCCTGTTGTGGTCAAGTCAAGGTCATAGTTCAATTCACAAGTCATTTTTTAAAACATCTGACAACGGAATAGTATGGCCACTCTAACTGTCCATGACCGCGGACGCGGCTATTCGAATAGTTTGATACTCTATAGAGGTGGTACACTTTCACCACAATATTCGATACATCCATCAGGGATAACCCTGAATCATCATACTTGGTATGCGGATAATCAATCATAACCTTTCAATTACACACTATAGTATAGGCACCTCCCCTATGAGCTTGGCCTCCCAGCCATCGCCATCTGCCATCCTAGGCACTACATAGGTGGACATTCATGAGGTAGCCTCACCTCAACCTCTTTCCGCAAGGAAACCCATACTAAGGCATATAAACTTTCAGTTAAGCCCTACCCAATTCAGGTATTATGGTTGTACGGTAAAATTGGAATGGTATCGCATCCGAACCCAACCTTCAGTTTTATCAAAATCAAGGCTCATGCCTCAAGAAGTTTCATCAGCAAATCATTTTGTGTTCAGAACACATGTCAAAACATTTCAATAGAATGAATCCTCATTCCAAGGTTTTCATAATCATTTTCTCCAAGTATTCTCATCTAAATGATTAGTAGTAGTTTAGCACTAGCAACTAGCAATGAGGGTGTCACTAATGAGGGTGCTAATCAAGTGTAACTATCCAAATCTAGCTTTATGTTTTTATGTCATCTAAGTATAACTACCTAGGCCTAGTTTTATGCTCTTTATGGCATCTATCCTATTTTTCCAATACTCACAAATCACTAACTAAAGGTAAAGAACTTTGGTAAACGTAAAATAATAAAGCTTGCAGGTAAAACTTGGGATTGGTATAATAAAGGTTGCATAACCAAAGCATGCCTAATGCATCTTGCATAGATTATATTGCAAGGATGCTTGCATAGTTAACTATAGTGTTAGGATTGCCTTGATTAGTGCAGTGGTTGAAGTTCTCTTGTTCTTCGTAGTACTCCTCCTCCTCCTCGTAGCCTGGGTCGGTACTATCGTCTATAAATGTATACGAGGTACACAATCACCAAACAATACTTAACTACTTCTATGTAGCACACAGAGGCTCACACTAGATGATCTAGCATCATCACAATCATCACATGAAATAAAGACCTAGTTTTATTTATCTTATTTTGGAAAAGTATTTCTACTCATTGAAAATACTTAAGATTTAATATTCTCCAACTAAAATATGGGATCATGTTGAAACATGTCATCACAACATATTCTAATACTTGGAAATGTGATTTAAAGTGGTGGTCATATTTTATAAAGTTTAAAATAACTATTTAATACAATTAAAGTGACTAGAAATGCCTATATAGCATTCTTTTGGTACTATCCAAGATCACTACATGTAAACCTAAATATTTTTACATATTCAGATAGATCTTGTCAAATGTGATTTCTGAGAGTTGGAATCAACTCAAAAGCATTTATGGTCGATTTTTGAAAAATGTTTGACGTGGCCAAAGTCTCTGGCTTGTTATTTTTACTATAGGTAATCTATAATTTCAAATGGTTTGAATCCAACGGGCTTATAGATAATTTAAATACCTTTCCAAAAAAATGGAATCATGCAATTTGGTTCAGTAGATCTTTTTGAATTGAATTTCAAAGTCAATGACAGATTCTAGTTTTAACTAAAATGGAAAAAGTCTATTTGAATCAACGGGCTCTGCACGGGAAACTAATTGGGCCGGCCCAGCTATGCGGCATGCGTGTAGTGGGCTGCTGACAGGCGGGGTCCTACTCGTCAGCGACTCAACTAAGCTGAAACGGTAAGTTTCAATCTCAGCGCTACGACTAGAATAGGATCTAACGGCTGTGGTTCATCGTCTCCGTCGCACAGTGCCGGTGAGAATTGAACCCTAACACGATGGTGGGGGTACGTGGGGGCTCACATGGGCTCCAGCTAAGGTCGGCGATGGGGCGAATGAGGTTTTCATCGACGGTGGTTCGAGGCGCGGTCACGGGGGCTCTTGGGGTGGCTCCTAGCTCCAGTTCCTCTTCTCCTCTGTAGCGGCGGGCTCCTATGAAATTCCGACAGGATGGTGCTCGCCTTGCTCCGAGGAGAGGTGTGGGAGGTTTCTGTGAGAGAGGGGAGTGAGCTGGTGTGGAGAATTGGGGCTGGGGTGGCCTCTATTTATACACAGGCGAGAGGGACAGCATGGCATGGTTGGGCTCCTCTAGCGACGGCTTTACAGAGGGCTATCGGCATGGCTGAGGGTAGGGGTCGACGCGGTGCTTCAGGGCGGTTGTCATGCGAGTGATGGCGCGGCAAGGAGCGGTAGAGAACGGCCGGGAGGGGTCCATGCTCTGTGTGGAAACGGTGGCGTTCGAGACGGCGCACAGTGGCCACGGTTCGCGCGGTGGCGAACGGGCGTGTCTGCGGGGTAGCTACGGTCACAGTGACTGCGGGCACACGCAGAGAGGGCGAGGCGCGACATGTGTGTGTGTCGGCTGCCGCGCTCTGGTGAGGTCTCGGCATGGTGGATAGAGAAGTGGGCACAGCGATTACGGCTGGTCCACGGCTTGTCTTCGGTCGAGGGGTGGACAGAGGGTGGCGATGAAGTGTCTCCTGTCTCCTGGACAACGTGGGAGAGGGTGGCGCGATCTGTGGTGAGTGGGGCCTGGTCGACCGGCACGGCGAGCTCGGGCGGCGCTGCACTGGCGCGAACGACAAAGGGGGGCTTGTCCAGTATGTTGCTGGACACTAGGCGACCAGGGGAGAGAATTGAGGCACTAGTGGCGATCAATTATAGCTCCAAATAGTGATTGTTACGCAGGGTTTACTGGTGTCTGCCAGGTGCTCGACCAAATAGCATGAATTCAAACTTTGAATTTTTGGATGAATTTTCGTGAGTGTGTTTGTCACATGCTTGGGTGTCTATGGTTGCTGGGAAAAGTCAAGTGGAATTGATTTGGTTGGTTTTTGAAAAAGGGTGATCTATGCATATGAACTTGATTCAATTTTGCAATGTCCTTTAAAATGATTTGGAATTTCTTTCTGTTAGTTTGTAAAGTGGGATTGGGTTCACTTTTACTTGGTCTACCAAGGGGTGAAAATAATTGGGAAAGTTTGTGTTAGAAATCTTTTACTACAAACACTCGAAGTGGTCTAGTGGATAAATTTGGTCAAAATGACCATTTGCTTATATGATTCATATTTGATTTTATTTTCTTTTGATTTTGTTTGTAAATGTCCTAGATGATGTAGTATTCATCTTTAAACCATTCTTTATCATTTGTAGCAATCAAACATGGCAATTGCACTCATTCATACACTAATGCAATTTACACATACACTCATATTAGATTTAATAATAAAAGTTTTTGTTAACCCTATACTTGGGTGATTAGAACTTGATAATCTTGATTAATATTTTTGAGGTGTTACAAGTGTGAATCTGAGAGTATTCCTAACAAATAATATTCTTTTATTTAGTCCTTATTTTCATTTGTTTTGTAGGAATCAAAGTGAGGAATGAAGACATAGGATGAACGAATAGTTTAGGACCCTTTTTTATTATTGATCCTTATTGTAATCTTTATTCTAGATTCTTTTGTAATTCATTTATTCTTTTTTGTATCTGTAAAGACAATGTATTATTATTTGTTTGAGATAATAAAGTTTGATTTTCTCCCCTTTTTGGAGTTTAAGGCTTGTTATTATTTGTACTTATATTTTCGTGTATTCTCATTTATTAATGTAATCTTTCATTTGTCTTGAAATACCTTTATTATAAAGGGTAATGTATTATATATTCATATAAGGTGTACTTCATTCTTGCAATTTATTTTCTATATTCATCTCAAATTCCATTTGAATTCAAACATAACTTTTGAATGTTCAAATTTGAATGGCTACCCCCTCAAAAGAAAAAATACAGTGGAGGTCATGTCGAAATCTATTGCACTTGCCCGGATGCTACCATCAGAGCAAGAGAGATCTCGATCCCTCACTGGCTTCTTTAGTTTTGCGCGAAAATTCCCCAGATTTTCTATGCATGAATGTAATGCACACACCTTATCTCAACTTATTTCTAAGCTCTAATGCTGGGATGTTACTACTATGTGGGACACCGGAGACACGCGCCCACATTATATTCACCTGTCCTATGGCTCAGTTTCTATAGAGCTTTGTCCGAGAAGTCCCAGGACCTCGGGGAGTTCCTGGAAATTGAGGCAAATCATACTGGAAGGAGGTGTCGCCTCTTCTGACTTGTGTTTGCGGCCTTAGCCTGGACATTATGGAATGTGCGAAACAAGATGATGAATGAGGAGATCTTCCCTAGCCGCGCTTCTGACTCTATTTTTCTTTCCTCGAGTACTTGTTGTAGTGGTACCCGATAGCTAGACAGCAGGATCCGGAGCACTTGGACGGCACCATCCAGTCTCTAAGAGGAACAACCAGCCCCTTCTTGGCCCCTTCTCTCTTTTGGAAATATGCCCTAGAGACAAATAGTTATAAGGACTATTATCAAATTTTATATAGTTTATGATTAATTTTTATATCATGCTATAATTGTATTGAGTGGAAACATCAATACACATGCGATATATAAATAACCAGGGGTTCCTAGCGAAACTCTAGTCACTGGTTCATTGGTCAACAGATGATCATGTTTCTTGATCATGTGGCATTTATGCCAATTGGAAATGGAGTCAACTCATTCAGAGAATGAGATGATGAACCAATACCCAACCTAAACATCGTGACCCGATCATGTCACGAAGTTCAAGTTACAATGTTTAGAAATGGATCCTCGTAGACTATTCCTTAGACCGTGAGGCTATATCAATCACTATCTCCCGAGAGTGCTTAGATAGCATCAAGCACCACTTAGTAATACAGTGGTTATAAAGGTGTGTTCAAATACTCGGAGGAAACCGTAGATGCAATATATGTCAAGAGCGGGATTTGTCCATCCATGTGACGGAAAGATACTCAAGGGCCCACTCGGAGAAGTTATATCCAATAACTGCCCAGCGTGTGATTTGATCACAGGGATATCACTTGTCGGAACGAGTCAAGTAGCATTGTTCGGTAACGAGATTGAACACGACATGGTGATGTCATTGATTAGATCTCAAGCAATCCAAGTAGAGAGAGCCAAAGGGAATAAGACACGATTGTCCCAGTTCAAACGACGAAAGATCTTTGTGGAATGCACAGGGGTCACATGGCCATCTAGGTCCCTCTGTCGATCATTGGTGCAGGAGTGTCCCGACCATATCTGGAGTGTTCCGAAACCATGGGGTATCACGCTTAAGGTCTTGATGATGCTTAGAGAGTGTTTATAGGATCGGAAGAATCGCCGAAGAATAGTAGAGAGAAAACCGGAAGGGTTTCGGTAAGTCCGGAGGATGTTCGGAGTGGAGGTGGAAGGTGTTCCATAACCACGAAGGTTGAATAATATATGAATGAATGTTAAATATTGATTTAATCATTTATTCATAATTATTTAATAAAATAGAAAATTAATTTAAATGGTTAAAGGTTAATGGGCCAATTCCGGAGGGAAGAGAGCCCATTAGGGAAAAGGCAAGAGGGAGAAGGGCCAAGAGGGGAGGCCGGAGCCCTAGTGGGCTAGCCCCCCCCCCCCCCCCCCCCCCGCGCAGGGCCCATGGGGTGGCCGGTGGAGCCACCCCGTCCCCCTCTCCTCTCCTTTAGTCCCACCCCGGGACTTTGAGGGAGGTAGTACCTCCCCTCCCCCTATATATAGTGGGGGTATTTGGCCAGATAAAGACACACAATATTCAATAAAGGTCTTCTCACTTTTGGGAAGACCTCCAATTGATATTCTCTCTCGTGACCATGGTCCCAAGTTCGGACTGCGCGAACGAGAGATATCTTCACCGCAGGGCACCGTCGTGCTACAGGATTCGGATCCAGGAGCTCTACTTCCGCAACTGCTAGTGGATCGGGGAAGCGGGAGTCATCATCAGCCACAGGATGTGTGTAACTCCCCGTGAGGTGTCACACTTGAGGCACTCAAGTCGTTGGAGCCAAGGAAGCGCGAGGACTTCATCACGACCTTGAGGTCGGCTTCGGCTCATCTACATTAACCACGCTCTCTTGAGCATTGACAATGCTTTTCGGTCTTCAAGGGTAAGTTCGCGAAAAGCCCCTCCCTTTACTGTATTACTAATAGATAGGTCCTGGTAGCATCAGGGGTTCAGGGGCGTAGGGTAAAAATTTATTGTTTTCATGCGCGGAACCCCTACAGTGGTATCAGAGCTAGATCTATGCGTAGCAATACTAGTAGGGGTAGAACACACAAGATGTAGCGTGTGGGCGTTGATTTTTTAGTTGTTACCCTCCCACGTGTACTTGTGTATACCGCAGTAATGCTTGATGAAGCGTCCCCAACCGACTTTACGCGTTCATTCGCGAGACTGGTCCACGCTTGACATACGGCTTGTACCGTATAAAGTGGCTTAGGGGGTGTCTGTCTCTCTCACATTAGTTAGTATGCCATTTGCAACGGAGGGCCCCGAAAGGGGTGTAGTAGAGACAACTACTTGATCAGTGTTGTGCTGAAAGTTCGTAGGTAAGAAGGTTCTTGTGTGAAAGCCCATTCAGCCACGTAAAACATGCAAACATAAAGTAGAGGCGTCTAACTTTGTTTTGCGGGGGGGTGTTTCTTTGTGATATGGTTGTGGCAAAGGTAAAGTGATTACCTTATGTTATGTAGTAGTATATAGTCACGAAGGTGACGGACTACCATGCCAGAATGACACCGGTACCCTTGTGTCTACGGCGCCAGAACCCTGGCGCCGGAATGTAGTGACGATGGATGGAGATCACGACGTGAAGGACCATATCACATCGCATTTACATTCAATGTTATTGTTTGTATATCTTATTGTGTGCTAGTATTATATACTCGACGGTAGCCTAATAAGATGATCCCTCTTAAAATTACTAATGATTGTGTTCCCCCTTAGTGTGCACCACCAAGAAAGTTCTTCGGTATGAGGCCACCCAGGGTGACTGGGTGTCAGACATATCTACGTTCGCATATAGTGGGTGTAAGCCATGTTGCACACTAAATACACTAAGGTTGAGTTGGCGAGCCTAGCACGTCATAGAAGCGTGGCCTCGGAACACAGATGGTTGAAAGATCGAGCACGAGTCGCATGAATGATGTGACCGACGTTTAGCATCCACCCTTGAACCCACATTGATGGCCATGATGATCGGGGGAGATGTGGCTGATAGGGGTCGTGTTATCACTAGGAACCCTTATGGGGATAGGTGTTTCTGAGTGGAGTTATTATTAACTCAATTAATTATAAACTTAGTCTAATTCCTCTTTGCAATTATAAATGTAGAAAATGGTTCTCCCCGGGATTACCTTTCCTGTGGACGATTGATTGGTTAGAAGGAGAGAAGCTCAGATTAGATGGATCAAACTTCTCTATATGGGTTGCGCGTCTCCACGTTCTCCTTAGCGAGAATTACGTGGTCGACTACATACTCGACGGGATGGATTTGGATTAGCACATTTACCTAGAGACCCTAGAGCAGCGGGAAGACCACTATCTTCGTCGGGAGATGGCATCCTTCATTTCAGTTACAATGTGTTTCGGAATGGTGGACGAGCTGTGGCCTTTCGTGGGTGATGTCAACCCTCGTACAGTAATGCTACAGCTTAGAACACATTTCGTGGAACAAGCACGCATGTGGGAGCATGAGCTAATGGGATACTTCCTCTCCATTAAGATGGAGGAGAACTCATCACTTGACGGCCACTTGGAGCGCATGCATGATGTGTACATGAGGCCTGCATACTTCCTGGATAGTTGGATGACAGGCTCTTTTGCAAATGGTGTTGTGATGCGGTCGCTGCCACCAAGCTACCAAGCACAAGTCAGGACTTGCATTATGAGAGGCGACGCGGAATCAATGGAATTCCACTGGTTCATATCACATCTCAGGAATGTGTTGGTTGAACCAGATGTTGCTCAGGTCATCAATGACAAAGGTATATATTTGATATACAATTTTATAAATGTTATAATCTTGTAAACACATTTGTAGTGTTAAGTATATTTGATACTTGTTCCATTTTACTGAAAACAGGTCCTTTTGCATGAGAGATGCTTGCTGGAGAGGAGGTGACGTTGCGTGTTGATGGAGAGCATGATGATGATGGCCAACGACGCTCTCCCTCAACATTTATCATTTAGTTTATGTTTAGGATGATTATTGTAATCAAAATATTATGAACTTCTTTAGTGTGTCTCACACTTTGTGAGACGGTTAGTTATAGTAGTTTGTAACAAACAGTTGTTCTACTTTTATGAATGATTTCTATTTGTGTTCATATCTTGTTTGATTACATGTGAATTATCCTTGTTGTTTGAAACTAATTGATAATACATGAACATTTGTAAAATATTGAAATGCCTTAAAATACCCAACTTACTGATATGTTCATTAATGAATGAAACCATTGTTTGAATTCAAAGTTATAATGATAATATGTGAAAGTCATTCGATTTCTTATCACATATAAATCATGCCTAAGTTCGGAAAAATAACTTGAACACCATGTATTACTTGAATACAAAGTGTTTAATGAATTGTTAAAAGTAAATACATATTCGATGTATTGTGTTTTAACGAAAATGGTAATTATCATTATATGTTTGTTTAAATGCGTAAATAAGTTTACCAAAGAAAACATAAGTATGAAACTATTTGATTTGATCAAAGTGTTTCATCAACAAAGGGTATAAATATAAAAAATAATCTAATTACTATGATTTGATCAAAAGTAATTAAATTCAACTTTATGAGATTGGCATAAAAGAAATTGTGGAATGCAAAGCGTTTTGAAACGTCAAAATGCAAAGCATCACAATGTGATATTAGATAACAAAATGGGTGTATAGATGGCACCAAATAAATCGTTGTAGTGTAGATGTAGAGACCACTAATTAGAATGTAGTGAACCATTTGAATTCATGAGAACGGCTCCATATCTAGTATGGATCATCGTAAAAGTTTTGGGGTTATTCGATATAACCAAAACAATAATGAATAAGTCCTTGTAGAGTATTCATTGGAAAATTTGAATACAAAATCCATAGCTGAAACCAAAAGGGAAGCAAAACTTGTATTGCTTGGATTTTGGTACATTTTCGAGAAAGTTCACATTCAGTGATATTTCTTGATTATGGAGCAATTGGAAGATAGGGAAACACATGATGAGGATTCAAAACCCCGCATCAGAGTGTTGAGAAGCACAAAGGACAATGTTCCTGCATGATTCTCTTCACAAAGGAAAGAATCAATGATAATGTTCATTGTGTTTTCCCCACTAGTGTTTTCACTACATGAAGTAGAATTCAAAATGTATCCCATATCTTGTATGGAGACATTTGTGAATCATTTGTCATGATTACCGAATATGACATACTTACGAACTACTAACGAAATAATGGTAACCTAAAGTTATGAGAAATCCCATAGCAAAAATCCCTTGAGATTAGAAAACAATTCGTTGCTGAATCTCACAAGTAAAAGGGGTTACTTGAATTTTCCCAAATGACTACAAAGCCATAGTGGAAAAGGGGGTAAATGAAAAAATCACAATTTTTCAAGTATTGGACGAATTCAAATGAATTTGATTCAAGTGTGCTAAATGTCTAGTGGATTTAAAACTAGTAAAAGTACTAGTATCTCATAGTAAAATCTCCAAGTTTGATATCTGATCAAAGGATTTTGAAGTTGTTCAAAATAATGAGTAGATATGCAATTTGCATGAAATTGAGTGGGAGCAATATAAGTCTCAGATTCAAATATGTAGGAACATAGTTTGAGTAAGAGTAGTGACTCATACCCAAATATGTTGGGAACATATTTTGAGTGGGAGCTTATAGAGTGATTCTTAAGTGTGTTAAGAATAAAAGCGCAAGTACCAATAAATAATGATTTATGAGGTGTAGAAGTTGATAATAAGTGTATTATGATATTATGTAGTATTCCTTAAGGGATTCTGAAAAGGGTTTCAGAATAGAAGTTAATTGAGGAACTGGTCCTTAATAACTCAAATTAGGAATAGTATTGAGTTTAACATCAATGGTTGAAATAAAGAAAAGGATGATAATCATCCACTATGTTGAGACATAGGTTCTATCTTAGAAAACCATGATGATAAGCTTAACATAATATATGATCCAATAAGGAACATTTAAAAGTGATTAAGTTCGAATCACATAACGTTGAGCTAAATTTGTCCGCAGTGTCTAATAGAGAACTGTAGACATATTTTCCAAATCCATAAAGTATGACATATCTTAAAACATAAAGGGTTATGTTATAAAGGAATATGTTGGAAACTCATGTAAATACCGATTAAAGTCAAGTAGGAAGCGAGGTGAACAAAACATTGAAAGTTGCACATAGTGCACTAGTGTTTCGATGAATACATTTATAATAATAGATAAGGGTACCATCTAAAGTGTTGTATAATGTTATGGTGGGCCTAGTTCACTTTTAACGTAGAATGATGTGTCCTAGGGCACAGTGCCCATGAGAAAGCCCTCGAGGTTGATCTAAAGTCACTATAGGCTCCTGGAATTAGGCCTTTTCTGCTGCCATAGCGACGATGCATACACACAGATGTTATCATGTGATGATAAAGTATTAATGTCAATCAAGGTGACATTAGTAAGTTACAAAGGATTTGGGACTGTAAAGTACAAGCCCAAGACTCAACCTCTTCCATGAGCAAGCATGTTCAGGGTACTGGATATATGGTGCCAATGATTAAGAACAAATGCAGCTAGTGTATTTGTACTCTAGTGCAAGTGGGAGACTGTTGGAAATATGCCCTGGAGACAAATAGTTATAAGGACTATTATCATATTTCATATAGTTTATGATTAAGTTTTATATCATGCTATAACTATATTGAGTGGAAACATCAATACACGTGAGATATATAAACAACCAGGGGTTCCCAGTGAAACTCTAGTCACTTGTTCATTGGTCAACAGATGATCATGTTTCCTGGTCATGTGGCATTTATGCCAGTTGGAAATGGAGCCAACTCATTCTGAGAATGAGATGACGAACCAATACCCAACCTAAACATCGTGACCCGATCATGTCACGAAGTTCAAGTTACAATGATTAGAAATGGATCCTCGTAGACTATTCCTTAGACTGTGAGGCTATATCAATCACTGTCTCCCGAGAGTGCTTAGATAGCATCAAGCGCCACTTGGTAATACAATGGTTATAAAGGTGTGTTCAGGTATTCAGAAGAAACCGTAGAGGCAATATATGTCAAGAGCAGGATTTGTCCGTCCACCTTATGGAAAGATACTCAAGGGCCCACTTGGAGAAGTTATATCCAATAGCTGCGCAGCGTGTTATTTGATCACAGGGATATCACTTGTCAGAACGAGTCAAGTAGCATTGTTCGGTAACAAGATTGAACACAACATGGTGATGTCATTGATCAGATCTCGGGCAATGCAAGTATCGAGAGACAAACAATGAAAGATCTTCGTGGAATGCACACGGGTCACATGGCCATCCAGGTCCCTCTATCGATCATTGGTGCGGGAGTGTCCCGACCATGTCTAGAGTGTTCCCGAACCGTGGGGTATCACGCTTAAGGGCTTTATGATGCTTAGAGAGTGTTTATAGGATCGGAAGAATCGCTAAAGAATAGTAGAGAGAAAACCGAATGGGTTTCGCTAAGTCCAGAGGATGTCCGGAGTGGAGGTGTGTTGGGCCACGCAGAGAGAAACAAAACTTTTTTCCTACGCGATGATCCCAAGATCCAGCTCAGGTAGAAGGCCACGAGGATTACCACTAGATGTGTAGTTGCGGAATCTATGAAGCATGTCGCTTGATGCAGTGCAGTTCTCATGATCCGTTCCGGTTCCACGATCGTCGAAGTGCTGAATGTACAACACCTCCACCAGTATCCACACGTATGAGGAGGAGCGCCGACGTTGGACTGTTAGGTCCGGTATGGCGGAGATAGGACGGACTGGAGCTAGGGTTTCCAACACATGGAGTGACCTAACCTTATGCTCTAAGCATCTATGCCCCAGCTTATATAGGGAGTGAAAGTGGGCTCCACTCACTTGTGGCCCATTCAGTAAAAGGCCTATAGTAGTCACTTCAAGTCCAACTTGCTGACTAAGTCCATGTCTCTATTTGGGTCCAACCCAAATAGATTTCCTTTTTGGGTCTAACCCAAACTTGCTCCCGCTCTTAAGTGTGTGACCCGACAGGCTCATGGTAACCCGGACATGATTCAAGTCTCACTCGTGATCGATCAGTCGGTAGTGGTTCCTAGCAGAACGTGCCGACTCCCAAGTACCAATAAGTCATGACAACATACCTTCCAATGCGACTTTCGTCTGAGTCCCTTTTGCCTCACGATATACCTTGTCGAACTATAGGCAAATTATTGTCATCCCTTAAATAGTCCGACTCTCTTTATCGATCCGAGATAAATGATTCATCCGACTAACTCTTAGTCGATTGCCTCGGTTAACACTTAATCGAGTCATGCATGGCCATGCTTTCCGAATCATATGTTCCGAGAGGGCCTAGAGAATATCTCTCCAGATGGAGGGGCAAAATCCCGTCTCGGTTATTCACATCACGCAGCTTGATTCTCAATCGACCCGAACTTCGCCTTTATAACTGCCCAGTGATGGAACAACGTTTGACAGAACCTAAGTCGGTGATCCCCAACTCGGATTGTGCAATAACCTCAGGTCTAAGGATTACATTGATTGAGACATGCAAATGACAACTTATTCGTTGCATCTCAATATGGGTCAGTCCGACTCGCTAAACTCTTTAGCCAAATCCGTGTAAGTCGGAATAGCATCTCCATGCCCATGACAAGTGGAACCGAGTCATCTGCTGACATTCATATTGGTCTAAGTTGTGTGTCCAGCACAACCTCAATGACCAAGGACAATTAGTATGAACAACATGAATATGCAGTTCCACAATCGAATCACATATTCAATGATACATATCAGTAGTTCATACAAGGACAATAACTTTATGAATACATTGGAATAACATCATATATGATTGCCTCTAGGGCATATTCCCAACAGTCTCCCACTTGCACTAGAGTCGATCATCCGACATCACATGTCTAGGCATCTGATGCCCATAGCTCTTAGGTGCGCCTCATGCTTTGGCTGTGGAAGTGGCTTTGTCAACGGATCCGCAATATTTGCATCCGTGTGGACCTTGCATAACTTGATATCACCTTGATCCACGAACTGGTGAATCAGGTGGTACCGCATGATTATATGTTTGTTCTTCTGGTGTTGTCTAGGTTCCTTGGCTTGTGCGATAGCACCATTGTTGTCACAATACACGTCTAACAGATTGGACGAGCCCTGAACCACACCAAGATCCATGAGGAAATTCCTCATCCAAATGGCTTCTTTTGTCGCCTCCGAGGCAGCAATATACTCAGCTTCTGTTGTAGACACAGACACCGTCTCTTGCTTGGAACTCTTCCAGCTCACAGCCCCTCCGTTTATCACAAATACATATCCGGATTGCGAACGAGAATCATTCGAGTCAGTGAGATAAATCGCATCCGTGTAACCCCTTACACTTAGTTCATCCTCACCCCATAAACCAGGAACATATCCTTAGTCCTTCTCAAGTACTTAAGGATATTTTTAGCCGCTGCCCAGTGGATCTCTCTAGGGTCAGCCTGGTATCTGCTCACAACACTGAGAGCATAGGAAACATCGGCCTAGTACAAATCATAGCATACATGATGCATCCGACTGCAGAAGCATACAGAATCGCACTCATCCAACTTCACTCATCAGTTGTCAAAGGACACTGAATCTTGCTAAGTTTTACGCCATGGGACATCGGTAAGAACCCCTTCTTAGACGATTCCATGTTGAACTTCTTCAACACTTTGTCCAAATATGTACCCTGACTCAATCCAATGAGCTGCTTTGATCTATCTCTATAGATCCGGATTCCTAGTATGTAAGTCGCTTCACCCAAGTCCTTCATCGAAAAACTCCTTTCCAATGATTCCTTGGTTTCTTGCAACATCTTGACATCATTTCCAATCAGTAATATGTCATCCACATATAAGATCATAAAGTTTACTTTGCTCCCACTAAAATTCTTGTATAAACAAGAATCATGATCACTCTTGATGAAGCCAAATGATTTGACTACCTCATCAAAGCGAATGTTCCAACTCCGAGATGCTTGCTTCAACCCATAAATGGATTTCCGAAGTTTGCATACCTTGTCAGCATTAGCCGGATCGACAAAACCCTCGGGCTGTATCATCTACACGTCCTCGATTAAATTTCCATTAAGGAAAGCCGTCTTGACATCCATCTGCCATATCTCATAGTCGAAATAGGCTGGTATAGCTAAGATGATCCGAACTGATTTAAGCATCGCTATGGGAGAGAAAGTCTCATCGTAGTCAACTCCTTGAACTTGTCGGAACCCTTTCACGACAAGTCATGCTTTATAGATAGAAACGTTTCCATCCATATCAGTTTTCTTCTTAAAGACCCATTTGCACTCGACGGGTCTTGCACTGTCTGGCAGATCAACCAAGTTCCAAAATTGATTTTCATCCATGGACTTTAACTCGGATCTCATGGCTCCAAGCCATGACTCAGAATCAGAACCCACCATCGCTTCCGAATAAGTTACCGGCTCATCACTGTCCAACAGTAACACATCACAAACACTTCGCAATCTGGCCGATCTTCGCAATGTCGGTGTAGTTGCTGGCTCAGGTACCACGACCGGCTCAACCTCCAAGGTTTTTGCCGATTCGCTACTGGCCGGCACCTCTTGAATTTCTTCGAGTTGCACCGTGCTCCAACTGACTCCCCGACAGAGAAACTCTTTCTCTAGGAAGACACCGTTCTGAGCGACAAACACTTCGCCCTCTTCTCGGTTGTAGAAGTAGTAGGCCAAGGTTTCCCTCAGATACCCCCACAAAAATACACTTATCCAACTTGGCCGTAAGCTTGTCCGACTAAAGTCACTTGACAAATGCTTCACAACCCCAAATCTTAAGAAAAGACAAACTCGGCTTCTTGCCAGTCCACATCTCATGCGGTGTCTTCTCTACCGACTTTGATGGTACTCTGTTTAGTGTGAATGCTGCAGTTTCTAGACAATAACCCCAAAATGATAAAGGCAGATCTGTCCGACTCATCATTGATCGTACCATGTCTAACAAGGTCCGATTCCGCCTTTCCGACACACCGTTTCTCTGCGGCGTTCCCGGCGGAGTGAGCTGGGGAACTATTCCACAACTCTTCAGATGGTCATCAAACTCATGGCTCATGTACTCGCCTCCTCGGTCCGACCGAAGAAACTTTATTTTCTTGCTGAGTTGATTCTGTACCTCATTCTGGAATTCCTTGAACTTTTCAAAGGCTTCCGACTTATGTTTCATCAAGTAGATATATCCATACCTACTCAAATCATTAGTGAAGGTAATGAAGTACTCATAACCACCTCTGGCTGTCGTGCTCATCGGGCCACATACATCACTATGTACTAGTCCCAATAAGTCGGACGCCCTTTCACAACTCTTTGCAAAAGGTGTCTTGGTCATCTTGCTGAGTAGGCATGATTCACATGTCTCGAATGACTCTAAGTCGAACGAGTTTAGGAGTCTATCATCATGGAGCTTCTTCATGTGTTTCCAACTTATATGACCAAGTCGAGAATGCCAAAAGTAAGTCATATTCAGATCATTTGGTTTCAACCTTTTCACATTTATGTTATAGACAGATTCACTATCAAGATTCAAAATAAATAACCCGTCCCGGACGGGTGCAAAGCCGTGAAACATATCATTCAAATATAAAGGACAACCATTATTCTTAATATTCGAATCATAGCCTTGTCTCATCAAACATGAGGCAGAAATGATGTTTCGACTAAGCACTGGAACATAATAACAATTATTTAGCTCCATTAAGAATCCAGAAGGTAAATGAAGTTGCATCGTGCCGACTTCCAACGCAGCGACTCTTGCTTTGTTGTCGACTCGAATGTCAACCTCGCCTCTTGCCATGCTCCTAGTTCTTACTAGTCCCTACAACGAGTTGCATATGTGAATGACTGATCCGGTATCATATACCCAAGAACTACCAGGTGCATCAGCAAGATAAATGTCTATAACATTGCAAACAAGTGTAACTGAGCAGGAAGTCACACCTCCACTCTTGGCTTTGTCAGCCAGATACTTGCTGCAATTCCTCTTTCAGTGGCCATCTGCCTTGTAGTAGAAGCAAGTGGATCCAGCTCTAGGAGATGGCTTAGTCCCTGAGGAAGCGCTTTGGACCGGGTCCTCGGCCTTACCTCCTGACTTTTCCTTCTTCTTCTTAGTCCAAGAACTCTTCTTGAACTTAGCCTTATTCTGCACCATCAACACTTGACTGGCACCTTTCTTGAGATCCGCCTCAGCCTGCTTGGGCATCCCATGTAATTCAGTGAGCTTCTTATCCATACCATGCATGTGGTAGTTCGATATGAACAGACCATACGCACTAGGAAGAGAGTTCAGAATTATGTCCGTTGCAAACTCTTCGCTAATGGGGTAGCCAAGCCTTTCCAGAGACTACACGTAACCAACCATTTTGATCACATGCGGACTCGGTGGATCGCCATCCTTAAGCTTGCAACTCAACAAAGCCTGAGGGACTTGATACCTCTCAGTCTTTGCCTGAGCCTGGAACATACTTTTGAGGCTTTTGATCATATCGTAGGCCTCAACATTCTCGAACTGCTGCTGCAAGTCCGGTTCCATGGAACAAGCATAAGACAGCTTATCTCCGTGGATTCATCACAAATCCGACAGTAGGCATTGGTGGCTGCGATAGTCGCATTCTCATCCGGCTCATCTGGAAGTGCGCTGTCTAGGACATGGTCCCTTTTTTCTTGTTTGAGAACAATTCTCAGATTACGATACCAGTTGGTGAAATTAGTTCCATTTAGCTTATCTTTCTCTAAGATGGTTTCCAAAGCAAAACCGGAAATCTGAGGGAGACTGCTAGGTGCCATTGATCTAGAACAGAAATATGCAAAACACTTAAGACATGTATCCATAAAAGAGCAAGCATATTAAACACTTCAATATATATGCTCCCACTAGAACCAACACCCCTCTAATGGTTACTTAGTGATTCAGGACCCTAAATAAGCAAGTCGACTAGCGAGCTTTAGCATCACCGCTAGCCATCAAGTGATCTAGGTAGACAACTCCTTGTCAATCGCATCTCATACGACTCCTGTTGGATGGGTGGCATCACATGCCCCAGCTCCCATCCGACTTTTCCCCGAGTACCAAGTGCTTCCGCTGTAAGAGTCCGACTCGAACCCACCTAGTCAGAAAGAATTGATATCACCTCGATTTTATAAGCCCACTATCAAAAATGTCCAACTTGTGATGGTGTAGCACTGGTGGGGAAACCGACTAGACCTTCTTTGAGGGATTACTTTCTACCAACTATCTAATAGAGGTAAAATAGAGACATAAACATAACACAAAATAAAGCAATTATAATGTGAAATGGCATGGCTCTCTTCATGGCGATCTCCATCTCCACAAAGTCTGTAATCCGACTCGTGTCAACTCTTGTCACGTGCCGCCTTACACCATGTAGCCGACTTGTACATCGACTTGCATGCCTTCCGGATTCTCCAAACAGCGACACTAGCTGGTAATGTCAATTACATAGAGAATCCGACACACATGTCATTATACAATAAGATGACAGCACCTAGGCTCCAGCCGGCTGACAAAAACCGTGATACGCAGATCACGTATGGATTACACACATCACATGCACATTAGCCATACCAGTCACAACATCATCCTGCAAAAACAAGTTATGTATAGATACGATATCTACCGGCGTTGTGAAACTCACAACGACATCTAAGGCGCTACGACAGGGCGAAGTCGGCAGTACGATTTTTCCGAAAACACAGATCTAAGGCGCTACGATTTTTTAGAAAACGCAGATCTCATCTGCATTTCGGACATGGATTTCTTCATCGGATAAAACAATTTTATCCAAATCTGATCCGGACTTCGATTCGACCAAACTCTTTAATCTTTGATCACCGCATCCGGATTTACGTGTCACAGTCTACCCCGATGGTAGAAGCCGACTGGTAGGGGTATGTCGTTTCATGACCTTAGCAGTTAGATCACGGAAACCAAATCATCCATTCTCCCGAGTACAGTTGATCCAATCAACTTCGTACAAAACCGATCTATCTCATAGATCGACCACCAAAACAACAATTAGATCCAATCTAACGCTAACCGCATATCACATATGCAAGATCTCGAGCCTAAAACCTGAAGCTAACGCTCTGATACCACTATTAGGCCACGCAGAGAGAAACAAAATATTTTCCCTACGTGATGATCCCAAGATCCAGCTCAGGTAGAAGGCCACGAGGATTACCACTAGACGCGCAGTTGCGGAATCGATGAAGCACGTTGCTTGATGCAGTGTTGTCCTCACGATCCGTTCCGGTTCCACGATCATCGAAGTGCTGAACATATATCACCTCCGCCAGTATCCACATGTACAAGGAGGAGCGCTGGCGTTGGACTGCTAGGTCCGGTACGACGGCGACAGGACGGACTAGAGCTAGGGTTTCCAACACATGGAGTGACCTAACCTTATGATCTAAGCACCTGCGCCCAGCTTATACAGGGAGTGAAAGTGGGCTCCACTCACTTGTGGCCCATTCACTAAAAGGCCTATATTAGTCACTGCAAGTCCAACTTGTTGACTAAGTCCATGTCTCTATTTGGGTCCAACCCAAATAGATTTCCTATTTGGGTCTAACCCAAACTTGCTCCCGCTCTTAAGTGTGTGACCCGACAGGCTCATGGTAACCCGGACACGATCCGAGTCTCACTCGTGACTGATCAGTTGGTAGCGGCTCCTAGCAGAACGTGCCGACTCCCAAGTACCAATAAGTCATGACGACATACCTTCCAATGCGACTTTCGTCTGAGTCCCTTTGCCTCACGATATACCTTGTCGAACTATAGGTGAATTATTGTCATCCCTTAAATAGTCCGACTCTCTTTCTTGATCCGAGATAAATGATTCATCCGACTAACTCTTAGTCGATTGCCTCGGCTAACACTTAACCGAGTCATGCATGGCCATGCTTTCCGAATCATATCTTCCGAGAGGACCCAGAGAATATCTCTCCAGATGGAGGGGCAAAATCCCATCTTGGTTATTCACATCACGCAGCTTGATTCTTAGTCGACCCAAACTCCGCCTTTATAACCGCCCGGTGATGGAACAACATTTGACAGAACCTAAGTCGGTGATCCCCAACTCGAATTGTGCAATAACCTCAGGTCTAAGGATTACAATGATTGAGACATGCAAATGACGAATTGTTCATTGCATCTTAATATGGGTCAGTCCGACTAGCTAAACTCTTTAGCCGAATCCGTGTAAGTCGGAATAGCATCTCCATGCCCATGACAAGTGGAACCGAGTCATCTGCCGACTTTCGTATTGGTCTAAGTTGTGTGTCTAGCACAACCTTAATGACCAAGGAAAATTAGTATGAACAACATGAATATGCAGTTCCATAATCGAATCACATATTCAATGATACATATCAGTAGTTCATACAAGGACAATAACTTTATGAATACATTGGAATAACATCATATGTGATTGCCTCTAGGGCATATTCCCAACAAGGTGGAAGGTGTTCCATAGCCACGGAGGTTGAATAATATGTTAATGAATGTTAAATATTGATTTAATCTTTTATTCATAATTCTTTAATAAAAGAGAAAATCAATTTAAATGGTCAAAGGCTTAATGGATCAATTCCGGAGGGAAGAGGGCCCATTAGGGAAAAGGCAAGAGGGAGAAGGGCCGAGAGGGGAGGCCGACACCCTAGTGGGCCACCCCCCCCCCCCCCCCCCCCCCCGCGAGGCCCATGGGTTGGCCGGCGGTGCCACCCCCTCCCCCTCTCCTCTCCTTTAGTCCCACCCCGGGACTTTGAGGGAGGTAGTACCTCCCCTCCCCCTATATATAGTGGGGGTATTTGGCCAGATAAAGACACACAATATTCAATAAAGGTCTTCTCACTTTTGGGAAGACCTCCAATTGATATTCTCTCTCTCTCTCTCTCGTGACTGTGGTCCCAAGTTCGGACTACGCGAACGAGAGATATCTTCACCGCGGAGCACCATCGCGTTGCAGGATTCAAATCCAGGAGCTCTACTTCCACAACTATTGCTGGATCGGGGAAGCGGGAGCCATCTTCAGGCACTGGATGTGTGTAACTCCCCGCGAGGTGTCACACTTGAGGCACTCAAGTCGTTGGAGCCAAGGGAGCGTGAGGACTTCATCACGACCTTGAGGTCGACTTCGACTCGTCTACATCAATCACGCTCTCCTGAGCATTGGCAATGCTTTTTGGTCTTCAAGGGTAAGTTCACAAAAATCCCCTCCCGATACTATATTACTAATAGATAGGTCCTGGCAGCATCAGGGGTTCAGGGGCGTAGGGTAAAAATTTATTGTTTTCATGTGCGGAACCCCTACACTCTCGTGGAGTCCACCGTGCTTCCGGCCTAGCTCCGTTATCGTTTTTTGTTTTTTCCTTTGGGCTGTCTTGTGTTGAGGCCCCAACATACTATCGTGTTTTTTTGCTTTATTTATAAAGCGGGATGCAAGACTGTTTTGAGATATAGAATTTTGTGGCGATTTTTTAATAATGCACTTTTTTAATCATTTCGAGAAGTATTGCACGAATTTAACAAATTCGATTTGTAGCATATTATCGGCTTAGGCCAAGCCGAACGACCGCGCCGAGTAGGCAGTCGGCCAGCCACCAGCATGCATTCGGTCATGGAAAATTGGGAGTCGAAAGTGGGCCATTTGGTTTCCTGCACGAGGCGTTGGGCTGCGCCAACATGAACTGGAAAGCAGCCTAGAGCCAGGCCCAGGTGCTACATTCAAATCGACTGTTTCCAACGAGCTACCCTTGTCTTGCGCCCGCTGGATGCAAAACCGGCACTCCCTTACACGAGCTCGGCTGACGATGGCGCAGACGGGAGATTCCCGCTGGCCTAGAAAAGGGGTGGGATCCTTTCCCTCATCTCCCGCCGAGACACACCTTATCCGCTCACTGCCGAAACTAGGTCCACCTTTTCCCCTTCTCCTTTCCCCGGTCAAATCCGGCCACCAGCGGCGACAACGACGATGCCCCGGCAAGAAAAAACCGGCAGGGCGACGGCCATGCCAAGCTGGAATGACGGCAACAGCTCCTAACAATCGCATCTAGGGGTAAGTCCACTTTCCCCCAACTCTTTCATAGGGTTAGGGTTCGGTAGCGAGTTAGGATCCTCGATTTACAATCATGTGAACTTGATTTGGTGTTCTAGGACATCACAGACATGGACTATGCTCCTGACTCCTACGAATGCCCTAGCTTTTGCGGCATAGCAAAAGATTGTCCCGAGCTCTGTCGCGTCCACAAACTTGAGCCTGTCAGGCGTGTTGCGTTTGAAGGAACCAACACATGCCGTAGATTCTACCTATGCCAATTTCAAAACGTAAGTGCTTAGCTCCTTGTACCGCCATTCACTTTCCTGGCAAGCAGTAGGTCTGTTCCAACAAATTTCTGACCCGCAGGAGGTCGAAAGCTGTGGGTTTATGGTTTAGGTAGACAATGAATGGCCAGATGCTACAAAGAATAAACTTGCAAACCTATGGGCGATGTATGATGATACAAGTAGTGCAAGAATCGACGATAAGGTTGAGAATGTGCAGCTGGTGAAGCAACTGTCTGATGAGAAGAACAAGCTTGACAAAAAGTACTCTAGTCTACTGGTTGACGTGAAGAAGTTCATTGAAGAAACAGAGAAGAAGGCATTGGAGGAGAACTTGTCTCGGATGAATGACAACAATGAAGCGTTGAGGAATGAGGTTGATATGCTGAAGACCATGTAAAAATCATAGGCTGATGTATCAATGAGAAGCAGGAGCAATGGGATGAGGACTAGATGATCTTCAAGGAGGAAAAGAAGAACTAGAGTACGCACCCTATGAATTGTTTAAAGACAATGACGCTAACAAGGATAAGTTGAAGAAGATCAAGGAAATCTGTGATGATTGACTCTTTTGTTGCACCTTGTTGTATTGCCGACGATGAACTGACACCCACTTTTGATGTGGTGGTATGTTAAACTGTGGTCCCCTTTTGGCAACGATCATGCTTGTTGAGACTAATTCGTACTTGTGTTGTTTTTGCTAAGGGTGTTCATTTATTCATGGTCATTTGTGATCCCCTTTTACTTGCATTGTGCATGCTTGTGTTGTTCATGTTCTGTGTTGTTCATTCTTGCAGGGATCATGCTTGCAAGGATCGTGCTTTGTGGGGATCATAGTTGTGGGGATCATGCTTTGTGGAGATCATGCTTGTGGGGATCATACTTTGTGGGGATCATGCTTATGGGGGTTATGCTTGTGATTTTGTTGTTTCGGATTATGTGATTCTAGATTGTGTGTTCTTCTCATGTGTATGGTATTCCTCTCTATATGGAAGTAACCTCAGCATATGGAAGTGCAAGGTGACCACAACCAATGTTGTATGTGAACCAAACAAGGGAAGAATGCATGACATGGGTCAAAAGCGCAATGTGCAAGCAACCAAATAACATGGTCCTAGTTGTCCAACCGGTGCACCAAATCTGATGCAGGCTACCAAACAACTTGCACAATTTTACTTTTATGTTATACGAGTGTGGTACCACTGACCACATGACCGAGCAAGGATGCAGGCTACCGAACACCCCCTAAACATTGCTGACAAGCAAACAGTTTTGTTTGTCTATTTTATACAGTAAGCTGGCACGGACTCATACACACATCAGTTTCATCCTTGTTTGCTTATTACTACTAGTGTTTTCTTCATATACTACTACACCGAATCACCATCAGATAAGCGCTAGCGGCATACACGCAGGCAGAATCACATTTTGCTCATGTGAGCAGTGGCTGGCTTGGGTGGTGATTTCTTCATGTTGCCGAAGAGCGAGTGCCTGCCCTCGGCGACGACATTGCCTGTGTCGGCGTTGGTGAACAGGACGTGCGTGCCGGAGTAGGCGCCCTTGTGTCCTAGCGCCCTCGCCGTTATGCTTAGCTCGTCCCCAGGGCGTGCCTCGGAGAGGCCGGCGAAGGCGACGGACATGTCTACGGAGACCTTGAGGTTTTGGGCGTCGGAGATGGAGGCTGCGGAGCCGATCTCGTCGACCAGGGCCACCACGGCGCCGGCGGCGAGGTAGCCTGTGGTAGCGTCCTGCGCGCAGCGTGTATCAAATTGCGTAAATGAAGAAAGGAAAGGGAGCTGAGTGACGTACGGTGAGGTCTGGAGGGACGGTGTAGGAGCAGTGGATGAAGCCCGGGTGGATGCGGAGGACGCGGATCCCGCGCAGCGCGAACCCCTCGAAGAAGCTCGGCGACAGATGGTCCGACGACGACGACATGAACGCGGATGCGGCGGCGGAGAGCGCGTCCACCTGCGCGTGGTGGTTGGGGTTCACGGCCAGGACGTCCCGAGCACGAGCGGATTCGGGGGAATCAGCCATGGCCACCTGCTGCTGCTGCTGCTTCTGCTTAAGATTTGATGATTTTGTTGGTGGATACGGGAGGCCTGCTTTGTCTGGATTTGGGAATTTGTGACTTTGTAGCGACTAGGTTGTTGCCAGCCACGCCAACGGCAGTGGCACCGGCACCAAAGCGGGCCAGTCAGCGGCATCGATTCGACTCGGCTGGCCCAGACCACCAAGTCAGTCCACTTCTTCGATTCTCTCCTTCCTCCTCTGCCCTACGCCGGCCCGCCGCCCACCCACGCCGCGGCGAATCCCCGCCCGACAGCCTCCGGCCCTTCCACTCCCCAGCCAGCCCCCGCGGCCCTCCCGTACTCACCCGCCGCGGTACTCTCCCGCTCGTCCGTGGCGCCGCTCACCTTGCTCGGCCGCAGTCTGCTGCTCGGCTTCCCTAGTGGCACTGGGGCAATTTCTCTGAACCCAAAAACGGAGAGGAGATTTTGAATGGAGGAGAGGAGAGATCAACTGGACAAAGAGGGACGGGAAATGGAATCGGAAGCAGCAGCATCGAAAGGGGAGGATCTTCTCCACGACTTTGAGCGAATCCTCCACGACGATCCCCTCATGTAAAGATCCAATCCTACTTAATACTTGATTGCCTTATCCTTTCGGTCAGATTCTCACAATCTCCAATTCATGCATGGCCATCGCAGAGACGAGGTTGGGTTCCTGCATCCCACGCAGTTCCACTCACTACTCGTAGACAGCACCAACAAGTCCCAACACTTCTGGTGCAGTGACCACAAGCTCGCCATCTCCACCGACATCCTGCCCGATCTCTACCGCGCCGCTCGCCACGCACACTCTGACACCACACTCAGTACCCCCTCACCATCACCGTCTGCTGCTTCCTTGATCATGACGCACAGCAAGGCGCTGCTCATACTCTGCCCTGACTTGCTCACTGCATGGAACTCCAGGTTACTCTAATCAATTGTCTGTATAAAATGCCTGCCAATTACACAATGCCATTTTTCTTATCTGTAAGAGCCTATCATCTCGTGCAGGAAGAGGGTGCTATCAACGAGTTGTGATCTCAAACACCTCAAGGATGAGCTGCAGTTGTGTGCCTTGATCCTATCCTACTCGCCAAAGAATGAGAGCACCTGGAGCCACAGGTATACCTACAGTTTCCTTCCTTTAAACCACTTCAACCCAGCCTTCTGCTGCTGGAAATCCATGTTGATTTCTCTTTGCTTATACTAGCATAACATAAACCATAAACTACTTCTCTACAACAGGAGATGGGTCATCACAAAGCTTGCACAACACCTTCAGGATATGTCGGAGCTTATAGACAACGAGTCTCTACTAGTAAAACAGATAGCAGAGGTTTTGCTTATTCAGAATTTTCACATCCACTCTTCCCATATTTGTTTACTGAATCACATAGTCAGAAATAGCTACAGAACAGTGCGTAACAAGATTCTTTTACTTTACATCATTTGCAGAAATCAAAGATGAACTACCGTGCCTGGAGGCATCGATGCTGGCTTATTCCTTTCATGAAAGCAAAACAGGTAAGATAACTTACTTCAATTATTTGTCTTTCATTTGTAATCTTGTATCGGGACTTCCAGTCCTCTACCATGAATAGCATAGCCTTAACCTTCGACATGACTGTAGCAATGTTGCTAGACTTTCTGCTTCCACCACCACTTAGCAACTGATTCCTGTTTCTTGAAGGTGCTCGATGAGTTGAACAAGTCAATAAAATGGACTGAGTTGCATGTGGCTGACAACTGCTGCTTTCACTACCGCAGGGTTAGACCCTTCCGTATTCTGTAGCTTGCACTGTTGTTATTACTGCTTTAAAGCAAATTTATATCTTGCTGGATGATTTGTCATATCAAATGCATGCTTGTGTATCAGTAATTTTCACCACTATTTGCAAAACTGTGTGCTTTAATTTTTTTTACTGGATTTTGGATTCGTTCCTCGCATTTAATACCATGGTTTGCTAACTATTCTGGAGGAAATCGTTTGTATACTCAATTGCATCAATGCGAACTTGACGTGCTGTTAATTCTTTACAGTCCCTGCTGCTTGCATTACTAGACAGCCACAGGGTAGAGAATGAAAAAGATTCCCTTAATTGGCTATCTGAAGCTCATCTAATGTGGAAGGTATGGTGAATTTCATCAGAAGCTAATCAACTTCATTCTGTGTGCATTCAGTTATATATATACACCTGTTACGAAGCAGAAAACAAGCCTATGTGCATTTCGCTTCTTGTTAAGAACATTGGTTGCCTAGGCCATGTTGCCAAAGACTTGATTTCTATATGACCTGACAGGAGGAACTGAGGTGGAATGAGATGCTCATCAGACACTACCAAGGAAGAGAGGTTTGTGCCTTGGGGTGAATCAAACCTGGTAATGCTATTATTGCCACACTAGTGTGATTGATTGGTCGATATTATCTGTGGCGGTGCAGTCATTGTGGATCCATCGCCGGTTCCTCTCACAGTGGTGGTTGCAACAGCTGCTCGGCTGTGAGGAAATCTGCTCATCAAAGGAGGAGACCCTGGCAGACCTCTTCCTAGCCCAGGAGATAAACCTCCTGTCAGACTGTCTGGGTGCTCCTGGCGATGAGTTTGGCGAGACAAGCGTCCAGGCAGGGCTCGCAGCGCTCTACATCCTGTGGATATCAAAGGCAGCCTCTTCTATCAGAGACCCAATCTAAATTGTGATACATAGGTTAATTATGGCTAACTAGTGGCTGATATGTTTTTGATGCATGCAGCAAGATGCGGTGGTGAAAGGGAAGGTTGAAGAGAGGTTGCAGTCGGCGGGGAGCCTGGAGGAGGTGTTGGCAAGGGCCTCCCCGGAGAAGAGCAGGCTGTGGACACAGCTGCTTCACTGCTGATCCTGAGACACATCTGTATTAACTGTGTTTTAGTGATAGATTATCGAGGTTTGCGGCTATGGTTACTTGTGCCGTATACAGTGGAGATAAACAAGCATTAATTAATTATACGTACTAGTAATAGAAACCACATTTCATCTGCATAGCGATTCATGGTGGCCTACTGGCCTAGGTAGGGGTACTCAATTTGTTGCTGTGGTATTCTTGCCGCTGTCTCATTAGGGCCTGGAGAGCTTTATGGATGTTGTTGGGCGCAATCCTGGCAGCGCATCATGCTTACACATGGTGTGCGCCCAGGTTGCTGTATGAGACATACGTTTTTGGTTGCTCTATTATTTCGTTTGCTATGGCCTGGAATCAATTTAAGGTTTGAGTAGTTATGGCTGCTTCTGGTCCTTTGATCTAATAGCTGCAGCATTTTTTTTTTTTTGACATGGCTTCAGCATTGTTAGGAATGAATGTTAAATAGTACTTGTAACTTCCGCTCAGCTGATAATGGACATCTAATCTAGTCTCCAATTGGTATTAATGGACATTCAGCTGAGAATGGACAATCTCCTTATGGAAATATCACTTTATCACTTAATAACAAATAGTAATACACACTCACAAAGATAGATGTGAGCCTTGATGGTAGTCGGATTACAAGTCTACAAGTTGGAAGGGGAAAAAGATCCAGACTTAGGCTGTGTTTGGCATTGAGGCGGATTACCACAATCCTGTTTGCCTCACCGTTTTTTCCTATTTTAGCGTTTGTTTGACCCACTTGTGCCTACTTTTGTGGCTTGTTTTCAACAACTGCAGATTACGGCATTCGATTCCATAGCCCATACATCATCATGTTGTAAAACATACAATTGCCAGAATGATAACCTGAATTCAACTGACAAGAGCAAACATACATATGGCATATCTTATACAAGGGTGTAAAGTTAAATGCTAGTATACTCCACTCCCAAGCCCAGTAGGAAATAAGACCCTAAATAAGGTATAATCCAACACCATCACCAGTTCCCTTTTCTTTTCAGCCTAACAGAAGTATGATCCTGATGACGCTACCATAGCTATGCACATTGTAGCCAAGGCACATAATAAGAAGGCGAAAAAGAAGAACATGAACCTGTCTTTATCACTTCTACTAGATCAGTACATTCCAAGCGCGCTCCGGGGCAACGCATTCGACGAACGAGCGGGCCTTCCCTTCCCAGACATGCCATTCTGATTCCGCCGGCTGAACTGGCTACCTCCTCCCATTGGACTCGGAACTGCGCCGTTATCAAACGTGCAAGGCGCATACCTTGCGCTGAAATTCCTCTCGAGTAAAACCTCGTCTTTCCTCATCCTCCCTAAGCCATTTACATGCATTTCCACATTGCTCCTCCTCCCACC
Organism: Avena eriantha; assembly: GCA_910589775.1. Taxonomy (NCBI): domain Eukaryota; kingdom Viridiplantae; phylum Streptophyta; class Magnoliopsida; order Poales; family Poaceae; genus Avena; species Avena eriantha. Next base: position 284,941,362 of record OU342743.1, on the reverse strand, counting down.
GCTCACCACGCCCATCGCTGCCCCGCCATTGCCGAAAGAGTTTCTCGCGCTTACGCTACTGTTGCACCTGAGCATCTGCCCATTGTACCCCCTTGCGCGGAGCTCTGGCCAATTCTCCGAGAATGATCTGTTGGCTATACTGGCAGCCTCAGATTCCTTGCTGCTGCTCTTCTTATTATGTATGAGACCCCAGATGCTCCACCCCTTGATCCCCTTCTTGGACTTCTTCGGCGGCAGAGGGACGCCGGCCCGAAATGCCGCTGAATCCAAGCTCCCGGACATATCATCACCCCGGTCCCGGAGAGAATGAGAATTGTACAGTCCCTGCTCCCAGTGCTGGTTATGATCAAGAACACTCTGATTCTGGGCCTGATGGTATTGGTAGAACTCGGCGCCGAAGGCTGGGGAAACCCGGGCATTGGCATTGCAATTTGCAGCAGCCATCATCCTGGGCAGGTCACTGTTGTCAGAGAATGACTTGCGGCTGGAGAAGGAAGAGCGGTCCACGCTCCGGCGCCTCCTGCTGGAGCTGGAGGAGTCGAGGTAGTAGTCCCTCGTCTGGGCGCAGCCGCCGGGCTCAGCGTCGTCTTCCTCCACAGGGATTTGGCCGTCGGAGCGCGGGATGGGCGCGTCCTCGACCAGGGACAGCATTGGGGGCAGGCGTGGCCGTACGCCGTGGTAGCCGTCCCAGGAAGGGCGGGGCTGTTCGTCCACCGAGATGCGGCCGGCGTCCATCGAGAGAAGGGTGGCATCCACATCGACGGAACGCCGGCCGAGCGCGTCGACGGCGACCTCGGAGCGCGTGTCGCGGAAGCTGCGGTGCCGGGGATCCTCGCGCGGCACGGGCATGGCGGCCCTGCTGGTGGTGGTGGTGGCGGTGGTGGGCCCCTGCTCCTGCTTCTTGACCTTGTTCTTGCGGCGCCATTCCTGCCACTTCTTGCCCAATCCCCCGAATGTGCCGGCGGTCTTCTTGGAGGAGGACTCTTGGTTGATGTGGTCTTTCATCGCCCTCGCCGATATTGGTGGAAGATCTTCCTCCTCTCCCGGGAGGCAGGGCGGTTCCTGATGGAAGAGGGCGGCGGCGCCGCGGGCGTCGCATGAGCGGCGCTGCGGCTCGAAGTAGGCGGCGGCGGAGCGGGCGTAGGAGAAGGACTTGCAGCGGCGGAGCTCCGCCGGGTCGGCGGGGTCGCTCGGGTGGAGGCCGGCGAGGCGCTCGCGGAGGCAGGCGGAGCAGAAGCCGGTGACGGCGATGCCCGGGTGGAGGCCGCAGATGGACTGATCCATCCCCACTGACGCACGCACGCACGCGCTCACTCACTCACTCAATCTATCTTGGGAGGAGTATCTATCTATCAAGGGCAAGACAGCACCATTGCTGAACTGAATTCTTGCTACTACTTAAGAAAGAGGACTGATCTTACGATCCTCCTTTTGCCCTAAAAAGAAAATCTTGTGATGTGGGAGAAAGACAAGATGAGATGGAATGGAAGATTCTTGTGTTGTTGTATCCTATCTATCTGAGTTGAGAACCCTACTCCTCCTGTTTGAGCTGAGAGAGGGCTGAGACTGATGAGCTGAGCAGGCAAAAGAGACAGGCCTCATCAGGCAGAGGCAGTGATGGTGACCTCTTTCCTTTCCTTTTCTTTTTTCACTTTTCCTTTCTTGCCCCTGTCCCTCTTCTCTTTTGCTTTACCCTTTCCCCCATCTTGGACTCTTGTTGTACATTCCTATAGGAACTTCAATTTGTTTCCATTCATTGCTTTTAACTTTTGATTTCATACTACACATTTTTCGACCAGGCAAACAAATCTCAACTGAAGGAGGCACACTACTTGTCAATTTATATAACTGAAGGAGTACTACTATTACAAAACATGCACCTTAATTAGCCTCTAATCAGATGTGACCAGTGAAATCATAAAACACAGCTAAGAGTAGTAGTAGGTGAAATCGATGCATCGCCATAGCAAATTATTAGCTGGATGGACCAGGATATATAATGATAATATTCCCAAGAAGAATGCAGTGTGTGTGCATCATGAATGATAATTTCCATCCATGCATGCATGCACGCTAACACTTTCTCTTATGATCGATCGATCGGCCGGTCTGGCCTGCTCTGCTTTGGATTGTAGTACTACCTACCAGCTTCTGCTAGCTAAGCTAATGCTGCTGTCCACCTCGCTATTCAGCACCATCATTGTGTATAACCTAGCACAGGATGCATTGGTCTCCATGGGGTCTTCAATTAGTCTCCGTCTGAAAGCAACAACACAAGAACTGAATTAACCACCTCGCAAACTAGTAGAAGAACAACACAAGAATTGACAAGAGAATGTTGTAGACTTGTATTGTATGTTCATGCACATATATGAAACATTTTTTGTTTGCAAAACGACCATCACTGGATTAGCAAACAGGCGGTCGAACAGAATCGAAAGTGCATGATTTGGAGCACAAAAAAGGAACACGCGCGAGATCGACTAGAGTTTGGACTCATCAAACGACCACAACTTTAATTATACTATTAGTAAAAAATCCAACACGTAGCATGTGATGGATATCCGCTGGTTATTATTCTAATCTTCCAACGGTCATGCGCGCCTGGAGTTAACTAAGATTATAGTAGGCGCTAACTAGCTGGTGTCCCCTCATCTGAACGTTAAAAGATTATCAGTTGCCAAATTAGGTGAATTATGGATAACCATATGTAGTTCTAAGCTGAGAGCATATTCGCTAAACTCAATTACTTACAAGTGCACGTCCCTTACCTGTTGTGTGCATCATGATTTATGCGTGCGTGCGCACATGTGCCGAGTGGTCATTGTATGTTTCTCCGGAGTACTACTTCGCAAACAAAATGTTTCTCCTGAGTAAAAGTAGCTCAACCGAGGATTGTGGAGAAAAGACAGATTCGTGTTCATGACTAATGGTCTCACCACTTGTCAATTTATATCTTCCATATGTAACTAAGCTTAATCTTAACATTTTAAGCAAACCAGAGGATCGTTTCTCGGATTCATGGAAAAAATTCAGAACATATGAGTGCAGATTTACAGGAGCCATGGATACATAGGTTAGGGAGCAGAGACATCACACAATAAATACTGTGATGGTCCGGGAGTTTGAATAGAAATAACCCAAATAAATAACAAATTCACGAAATAAACTCAGGCCACCAAAATTTCACGGAACCAACCCTTTTTGCAACGCCGTAGACGCTGGCGCCGCACCCTGAAGCGCAGCGCCATGCACCGTGGCGCCGCACGTCTGCCAGCGTGGCGTCGTGGGGCCCGGCTTCATAAGTGCGGCGCCACACACAACAGCGCCGCACTGTGATATGCAACGCCACTGTGGCTGGCGCCGCACTTTAGGTCTAGTAGCAGCTCAAGCGACCGCCCCAGCCCGACCCTCACTCAGTTCCTTACCCAACCAAGAACAGAGAAGGCAGATGGCGGCGGCGGCTATCACCCATACTTGATCCCCTCCCCACATCTGCTGATTTTATCCAAGATTTGTGCTCTCAATCCCCTCTCCTAGGTATTCTCACGAAGTCCCCTCAATTTCATCCACAAATTTCTTACTTTTTGCCTTTATTTGCATTTTTTGGTGAAACCCTAAGTTGGATGTGATAGTGAAATTAATATGAAGCATTGCCATGTATAGTTGATCTTTAGTCTTAGTAGTATTTGTATAGCAATAGCTTAGTATTCAATGGTAGAACTTTAGTTGGTTATTTTAGCATACAAATCCAATATATATATGTTAGCATGTGTGGTTCATAGTAGCAATTTCTCTTTAATTATGTTAGATGATAGATGATATTTTGCAATCCTCATAAATGCTATAATAATTGTTAAATGTACAGCTGTAGATAGATTATGGTGGGACATTTGTAATGTTGCAAGCATAGTTTTGCTAAAGTGGAATGTATGTAATGTGAGAATAATTGCTCTTATGGTATCTATTTGAAATATGTAGGATAACTCTTCTTAATCCTCACTACGATGTTCAACACCGTTCCTACAAGTTGTCGGAAAAGAGACAGGTACTAAAAAACCCACATGGTAGTTCCTATTGCTCCGGTTTGTTGAGATGTAAATCTAACCTAGGCCATTGTATGTTTGCAGGAGCTTGTACCTCTTCGACTTAGATATCACGAGGTCTCATCGGCCAAGAACCTGACTTATGATGAGCGGTACACTCCGTACATCGAGCAACTAGGACTTCTCCCCTTTATCCACATGGTCACTCGGTCGACACCGAAGTTCAACCCCGCTGCGATCACCGCGATTGTCGACCGGTGGAGGCCGGAGACACACACTTTTCACCTTAGGACCGGTGAGACTACGATCACTTTGCAGGACATGAGCATGATCTTGGCACTCCCAATAGAGGGAAACCCTGTGTGCATAAGCACAGATTCAGACGGGTGGCGGGAGCAGATGGTTAGCCTTATAGGAAAGGATCCACCCGAGGTTGTAAATGAGAAGGGAGTAACATTAAGGGTAGCTGTCGGGGCTACTTTCAGTTGGATTAGACAGAATTTCAAGACCTGCCCCGAGGATGCTGACGAGGACACGGTCATGACATACGCTCGTGTGTATGTGTGGTACATCATCACGAGGACTCTCTTTCCTGACAGCAGTGGGGATCGTGCTCAGTGGCATTGGCTTAAGGTGCTCACACTTTTTGACTCAGATTTCAGCTGGGGTTCGGCGGCGTTGGCTTGGTTGTACCGTCAGGTAATCGCTTGTTTACAAAGTTATCTATGTTTGCATGACCTCAAAAAATATTGTTTTACTAAACGGTGTATCACTTCATGTGTAGCTGGATGATGCCTGTCTTAGGAGCGCAACCGATGGATGCATCGGTGGTTGTTTGCTCCTTCTTTCGGTGTGGAGCTGGGAACGCTTCCCAGTTGGACGGCCGAGATTGTTGAGCTACAACCCTTATGTTGATGACGGCAATAACCTCCTGCTCCCTACATGGGCTTACAAGTGGGATGTGGTCTCCGATCTCCCAACCGACCCTTTGGCGGCGTACAGGAGGTACACCAATGAGTTTGACACGATAACCATGGATCAGGTAATTTCCTAGCGTGCAGTCAATTCTATGTTATTAATGTGTAATATTTGAACTTGATATGAGTGTGATATGTTGCAGGTCACCTGGGAGCCATACGGTCCAAGGGCGAACTTTGGTGTCCCGGACGACTATGTGCTTAACCCGAAGTGCACGGAAGAAGCCCGTCTGTGGCTAATGCGTTGCCCCATGGTATGCATGTGGGCGGTTGAGCATCACCAGCCACAACGTGTCATGACCCAGTTTGGGTTATTTCAGGTGAACCCTCCCGAGTGGAAGGACACGGACATAGGGCTCCATGGGTAACATATGAACCGCCTTCGCCTGTGATGTAATATCTTTCGAGAAATTTCGCTTTATGACTTCTTGTTGTGCAGCTTGGATAGGAAGAAGCAGAGGAAGGAGAAGGATTGGGACAAGCTTCATAGGAAGTATGTTGACAAATTCAAAAGGTGTGTAATTGAGGCTAAGAAAGCAAAAGGAACACAGGAAGGTGCGTTCAATCAGGATGCTTTCAACAACTACATCAACTGGTTTCTTGAGAACATGCGGGTGGAGATGTACCCACGAGCATTCCACCCAGAATTCTTGGAGGAGCCATTGCTATTTGATGAGCTTGCAACTGAAGAATACAACAGGATAGTCAGAGAAGGGCGACAAGCCGGGTATGCTCCATTGGTCAACTTCGTGGTAATTTTTCCCGAATGTTTGTTTTCCTTGTTTACTCTTGTCGGCCCGCGGGATGCTTTACTTGTTTACTCTTTTCTATGACAGCGGGCGGAGGTAAGAAAGTCGGCTGATGCATGCGAGGATGCTTTCGAGACATACCCACGCGGAGAGAAGGGAGAGAGTCTATTTAGAGGGTTTGTTAAGAAGCAGGCCCTACGGTTAAGGCGGCTTTTAAACTTGCTAGGTTACCGTGACCCCGAGGTGGCAACACCGTCCGCGTCACGGTCCAACACGCCCCCTGACCCTTCTGGCGATCATCACTCCCCATCTGAGGATGAGGCGGACATACCTGAGGTAGCAAAGCATTGTATTATGACGAACCCTTGCATTATATTATGTCCTTACCATTGTTCTTGTGTTGATAGCCCCAGGATGAAGAAAGCGTCGACGATGAGATGACGTTGGGCACATACACTCGATACAAGATCCACGAGCGGTCCGACTACATGCTCAAGCCAAGGCAACCCAAGAAGCCTTACACACCCAACCCTTCCACGGGCAAGGAAAAGAAGGCAAAGAAGGCCAAGAAGACGACCTACAGGTTGGAAGATGATGACGAGGAACAGGTCACGAGGAAGCTTCCTACACGAAGGGGCCAAGGGAAGAGGGCGACCCGTGGGAAGTAGTTGGGGAGAAGTAGTTGTGAATTTGCCGTAAATTTGTCGTGAACTTGTCGTTAGCCTCTAGTCGTAAATTTGTTGTGAACTTAGTCGTGAACTTGTCATAAATTTGTCGTGAACTTGTCATAAATTTGTTTCAACTCCTACTTTGTTTCAACCCATTCAGTTTAAGCCTTTGTTCGGCTTGGGATCGATTCATCAATCATGGGGGAAGCTACCGAGAGATTTTTAAAGGCAACACAACAAAGGCCACAGGAAGGTGTCTCTGTGGCAGGAAGTTCTGGGAAGAGCAGAAAGGTTGGATAGTAACAACAGGAATGTGCGGCGCTAGACATGGTGGCGCCGCACATGTGCAACGCCGTGGCTCCAGGAACGTGCGGCGCCACCCAGCTTGGCGCCACAATGTGCAACACCACGCTCTATGGCGCCGCACATCCATAGAAAAGTAGACAGAAGCTTATGTCTACTTTTCTCTGGATGTGCGGCGCCACTGCCCATGGCGCCACACATGCAGCGCCACTGCCCATGGCGCCACACATGCAACGCCACCAATCCGTGGCGCCACACAGTGCAACGCCACGAGCTTCTGTCTACTTTTCTCTGAATGTGCGGCGCCACTGCCCATGGCGTTGCACAGTGCGGCGCCACGCTGTGTGGCTTTGCACGTGTGGCGCCAGCAGCTGTGGCGCCGCACATCCATAGAAAAGCAGACAGAAGCTTTCTGTCTGCTTTTCTATGGATGTGCGGCGCCACAGCTGCTGGCGCCACACATGCAACGCCACCACCCTGTGGCGCCACACAGTGCAACGCCATGCGCTGTGGCGCCGGACATTCGCAGAAAAGTAGACAACACCTTCTATCTACTTTTCTCTAGATGTGCGGCGCCACAGCAGCTGGCGCTGCACATGCAACGCCATGGGCTTTGGCGCCGCACATTCCTGTGTCACTAAAAACATACATTGAGTATGTCTTTTCGCGGGGTATTTATCGGCAAATAAGGACAACACATCCGCATACTAAATCTCACACAACATCATAGTTCACAACATACTAAATCTCATACAACGTCATAGTTCACAACATACACAATCTTACACATAGTCATAGTTCAAGACATACTCAATCTAATACATAGTCATAGTTCAAACATAGAAACCTCGTTCCTCCTTCTCACAACCATGATAGACCTTCTCCTATTGTGTCGAACAAGGTCCTTTTCCCTTTGCCTTCCTCTTCCTCTCTTCTTCCTTTGCTTCCTCCTTTTCCCTTAGGTCACGGGCCAATTGAACCACCGACTCAAAGTATTCTCTACTCTCCAATGTCTTCTTCTCTTCTTCTTGCGCTCTCTCTTCCCTTATGAGACGAGCCTCATTTTCCAACCACTCAAAACGAAGCTTATTTTCTCTCTCTTGCTTTATGCTAGACAATTCAAGGTTCTTCATCATTTTGGCCTTGAATATCCTTAGCCGTTCCTCTTCAACCTCTTTAAGCTTCTTCTTCTCGCGTCTTTGCATCGCCCTCCACTCAAGATCCATATGCCTCTTGTCCTCCCTCTTCGCCTCTTCCGCCTATCTCTCCTTCTTCTCACGTTCGGCTCTCTCTTTTTCCTTCAACCTCCTAATAGCCTCCTCCCACACTCCACGCGTCTCATCATCATTGGGTTGCGTAGCCATACCTATAAGAAAATAAGCAAGTAAGCAATAGTAACAACAAATAAGCAATATTAATAACAAGCAAGCATATAATGGAGAAACATATGAGTCTCATCATCATTGGCCTCCCCCCACACCCCCTTCCCCTTGTTGGGTTGCGTAGCCATATCTATAAGAAAAAGTTAGCAAGTAAGCAATAGTAGCATGTAATGGAGAAACATATAAAATTCCAAGTAACCTATCATACTAGCCATACCTATGAGCATACGAATTTGGTCCTGCAAAGTAACCTATCATACTAGCCGGATTTGGTCCACGCCCTCTTCCTCTTCTAAGTCCAAGTGATCGACCTCTTTGTTGCCTAGGAGCTTCTTGCCTAGGAACATGTTGGCTACCCCTCGGTTGGCTAGGGACATGTTGGCTACCACTTGGTTGGCTAGGGACTTGTTGGCTATTTTTCCTTTGGCTTGGCGCTTGTTGCCTATTTCTCCTTTGGCTTGGAGCTTGTTGCCTATTTCTCCTTGGGTTTGGCGCTTGTTGGCTACCACTCGGTTGGCTACCACTTGGTTGGCTTGTGCTTGCTTCATTTACTTTTGCTCTCTTTCTTTGGGTACACTTTCATGCATTATGCCCTTCAGCATTGCACGTTCCACACCGCCCTCTCTCACATGGCTCTTGGAATTGGTTGTTGTCCGTTTCTCGGCCACCACCACTTCCCCATCCATCCATGTCACTCCTAAAGCGCTTTGTCTTGCGTCTTCCACGTTTAACGACCTTCCATTCTGGATCAGGCCATACTTGAATTCCATGGTACTCCGGGCATTGAGATTGGTCCAGGTATGGGTGAAATCTAGGAGCCCATGTCTTCTTAGTAGTCTCAATTGAGAATTCGGACTCTCTCACCGTAAGAGGATTATTCCAATCAAGATGTCGCCTTCGATCTGCCGTTAGCAAGTGCGAGCAAGCAAGATGAAGCAACAATGGCCTACCACAAGTGCACTCACAAGTTTTGAGCGAGACCTTGAAAGCTCGACCTCCGTGTTGGACACCATCAGCCGTGGTTCCTCCTGGCTCCGTAACTTGGTAAATTAGCTCGTCATTATCAAATTCCATGACAACTTGGGAGTCCGCTTTCTTTGACTGAAATTGCATCCAATCGTCAACCTTCGGTGGGAACTTGTATTTATGCTTGTCCTTGTAGTCTCCCGCAATCTGCCTATCCGTTTCAGCTGAGTACTTTAGAAAATACTCATTCATCTTGTCGAATGTGTATTGGACTATTGCCGTGACGGGCAATGCGCGGACACCTTTTAACAACTTGTTGAAGCATTCTGCCATATTGCTTGTCATTTGACCGTACCTCCGGCCACCCTCATCGTAAGCTCGTGCCCACTTTCCCATGTCTTCAGTGTTCCTAAGGAGGAACTCTTTGCCCCCCGCATTGAGTTCTTTGTTATGGAACAATTTGTTGTACAAGTTTGAGAAACGGCGCTCTGTGAAAGCGAGACAACAATCTTGTAGATCATCAGACAAGTCCTTGCTCTTGCATGCCCTATAGAAGTTTGAAACAAAATGTTTCATGCACCATCGATGGTGCAATGGGACATGTCCGGGAATGTCAAGCATCACCGCATTGAGAATTCCTTGATGACGATCCGAGATGACACATAATTCCCTTTGAGCGGGTAAGACCTTGGTTCTCAAAATATGGAAGAACCACTCCCAATTGTCATTGTTTTCCACCTCAACCAAAGCAAACACCAAAGGAACCAACCGGTTGTTGGCATCGCTAGCTGTTGCAATCAAGATAGTGCCCTTGTATTGTCCGGTCAAGAAGGTGCCATCAACGGATATAACAGGCCTGCAATGTTCAAAAGCCCGAACACATTGCTCGAAACCCCAAAATGCACGTCCAAATACTCGAACGGTTTTTTCGTTCATTATCCTTGTCTTGTTCCCAAAAGGTTCAATGATATGAATCATGCCCGGGTTAGCATTGGCCATCGCTAACAACAACCTAGGGATCCGGTTATAAGATTCCTCCCAATCACCATACAACATCTTGAATGCGGCTTGCTTCGCCTTCCATGCCTTCCCATATTTCACCTCGTAGTGAAAGAGGGCTTTCACAAGCTCTTGGACCATTTTGATGGTCATTATTGGAAATGACTTGATGTTATTGGAAAGCCTATAAGTAATAAACTCGGAGGTGAGTTGTCGATGCTCGTGCTTCACATCCTTGCCTTCCACCGTCGGGCCTCGGCACATGTGAGTTGATACACAACTAGATATGTGCCAACTTGGACCTCCCTTAAATGGTCTTGCACGCACAATCCAAGGACATCCATCCTTCTCGCATTTAACCGTGTTACGCTTCTTCACGTCCGAGTGCACCACCGTGTAAGGGCGATGATGCTTAACCGAGAAGTCCTTTATCCATTGCTTAAATTCCAACAAGGTCTTGAACCTCGATCCACGAGAAAAGCCATTATTCTCTTGATTACCATCACGGTAAGAACTTGACCTTGGTCCAAGCACTATGCCCTCCCCGTCATCAACCGTGGCTTCATCCGCGAGACTAACATCACGAAACAAAGATACCATGTGGTCCCGCCCCAATACGTTCTCATGGATTTCGGCCTCTCTAGCCGTGAACCCCTCCTCGTCAAGTTCTTCTTCAGGACCATCATCATCCGAGTCCGATGCATAGCATTGAGTATACGGATGTCACGGTCCATGTTCTCTTGCGTAATATATTTATCCAAATCTCCAACATTATTGTCATGGAGCTCAACCTCATTCTCATCGTGCCAATAATCATCATTTTGCTCTTCCAACATTTCATCTTGGTTCTTCGAAATCGGGCTCAATGTTTGGGTAAATGGAGGTTCAATCAATACCTCTTGGTTTATTGGTGGAGGACTCCTAGAACCCAATGGGGAGGCAGTACGGTTCAAATCCAAGTGCAAGTTATTCTCAAACTTCTTGGTGGCAAATAGTTCAAGAGCTTTGTCTAGCGACTCTGCCACTACCTCCTTGTATGCAACCCAACGGGGCTCGGAGAAGATACGCATGGTCTTCCAACGGGTGTGCATTCCAAAAGCCATATTATGCCTTCCCTCTAACTCAACAACATCATTTGGGTCCATCCATTTCAATTCAAACCTAACTTGCTCCAAGACCTCGGCGTAGGTGGGACTACGATCAAACACCAAGTCAAGCTCATCCGGGTCCGGTTCTATATTACCTCTTAAAAAGACATCCTTGTCTACATGATGAACATGAACAATTCTTGACATTCCTAAAATAATCACAACAATAATACCATGGTCAACATACTCAATACATACTCATTGGTGACATTAACACAATACCCATCCCTATGCCAATTCAACAATACCTATGCCAAAATCTACCATACATCTTGCATATTAATCTAGGGTTTCATAGATATGAGTCAAACCAAGAATTTAATGAGTGAAAACAAAGAGAAAGGGGAAGAATACCTCTAAGCACTTGGGGGATCGAAATCCACGGGGAGAAGGGTCCAATTTGGCCTTTTGGAGGGAGGGATTTGAGGGAGGAGTCTCATCACAGCCGCCACCGCCGCCTCTCTGTTCGTGGGTGGGGGAGAAATGGAGTGAGCCTGGGTCGGGCTGGGGCGGCCGCGCGGCTGGTACAAGACCTAAAGTGCGGCGCCGTAGTGTGTGGCGCCGCACTTACGAAACTGGGACCCGCGAGACCACGTCGACGCCACGCTGGCAGACGTGCGGCGCCATCATGCTTGGCGCTACGCTTCAGGGTGCGGCGCCATGGTCTACGGCGTTGCAAAAAGGGTTAGATCCGTGAAATTTCGGTGGCCGGAGTTTATTTCGTGAATTTGTTATTTAATTGGGTTATTTTTGTTCTGATGGTCCAGTAACAAAAACGAAGTAAATCCTAATCCGATCTCCGGAAAGAAAAAGAAAGACCTGCACGCTGCTGCTGTATCCTGCGCCTGCACGGAAGGAAGCAGAGAAGACAAAACTGTATGTGCGTACTTAGAGGCGTATCTATCTTCGGTCTATTCTATTTGTTGCAGCAGACAGAGCAGAGGTGTGTGCCGTGACAAATCACCCGAGTAGAGCAGAGTAGGAGTAGTATCTATCTACTCCACGGGTGAAATCTGCTTCTTTTGCTTTCTCCATCGACCTTTGCTTTTTGCACCGTTTCCCATGGTTTCTTTTCTTTTCTTTTTTTGGTTTCACTCACTCGCTCGCTAGCTTGCGGTTTCAAGACAAATCAAATTCAAACTCGTGGGTGCTTCGGAAGAATACCGCTCACAGATTCAAATTTGGATCTGATCTACCAAACTCTGACACAGCCATAGAAACCTCCTTTTTCTTTTCAGAACCGCCCATCTTGTTTCTCTCGATTTTACTTATAAGAAAAATAATATTGTAGTACAATGTTATTCTAGATATACCAATGCCAAGGTTGCCAATATTATGTACTAGAAATGTTTCAAAATGTTATTGTCAGCTGTCTGTTATCTAACTGTTCAGGAATGCGTATTTGACAGTTACATGTTGTCTTCTCTTTGGTTGCACTAGTAAAATGTTTTTATTTGAACGGATGATCAACACAAACTAACATTTAGGAGTATCAGGGTATCGCCGACCCTCGACCCCCGACTCCATCCACCCCCGAGGCGGCGCCGCTGCCGCCCCTGGGCTGCCCCTCCTCATCCGCTCCAGGACCTTCCCGTGCCCCTCCTCTCCCTGGCGCCGCCAGGCAAAGGCCCGCGGGCGCGGCGGCGGCGGCGGTTTCCCTCCGGCTCGAGATCCAGACTTCGGTGGCGGCGCTCTAGCGGATCTCCAGCAATGATGGCGGGTGGGCGGCGGCAGTGCTCTAACGGCAGCGGTCCTTGGACGATGGGGCGACGGATGGTGTCGAGATCTAGGTTTCCTAGATCGATGACTTCTTCGTCTCCTCGACGTCGGTCGGTGTCGTCCGGAGGTATTCTGCGGCCTTCTTCGCATCATGAGGGCACCTGGGGTGGAGGCCTGGGTTTGGTGGAGGTGGACATCTTCTCCGTCGGAGGTGGCCGGCCTGCGGTTGGATTGGCAGATCTCGCGATCCGTCTTTCAGTCCCAGCAGCGAGGCGGGAAGACCTAGGTGCCGGTGAAAACCGAGCCATTGGCAGGCGATGGCGGCGTTACCACGTCGTTACCTTGATCAAGGCATCGTTGTGCACCTTGTGTCGACCTCAATCGTGTTGCTCCGGGGGAAAACCTAAGATCTTCGGGTCGGGCGATGGCGGTGCCGCGGTGTCGGTATCGTTTTCTCTCCTGGGAGCATCGCCTGTGGAGCAGCGTTGGATGGAAGTGGCATGAGAGGTGGAGCGGCTAGCGCGCGCGGGGGAGGGGTGCTGCTGCTTGGCACCATGGTGGTGTCGGTGGCTGCTGTGGCATGAATCGGCACATCGATCTACACGCTGAAGATGGTTGGCGGAAGATAGTGAAGGCGGCGACATCCGGAGCGTGTGCGTGGGCGCCGCTCTGTAGATATGCTGTGCGGTTCTAGGACTCCTTCTGCTTGAGTTCGAGCCGCCGCGCCAAGACGCTCCAGCTTTACTTGGCGAGTGGCAATAGTGTGAGTGACCATTGGACAGGGTCGAAACAGGTAGATAGGTGTTTGATAGATCTCGTTGAGGAGCTGACGATATGGTTATTGTTTTTACTCGATGTTTTATTTTGATAGTTCCGGTTGTATGATCTGGCTTTTGCCAGACATTTGTGGTTCTAATAATAAATAAAGGTCGTGTGCATTGCTCTGCATTTTGGAAAAAAAAGTATCAGGGTATGTCAGGTTAAACTACATGGAGAACCAGTTGGAAAACGACAAGGATCTCAGGCAGATACGGACAGGCGGAGATGGTGATCGATGATCGGTATTCGAGGTTGTTCGGTAACAGTGGCGGCAAGGGGACTGATGTGTTGGTTACATCGAAAGTGTAGTATCATATCCTCTCCTGATCTCCTCGGTGGTCGGGAAAGATGAAGAACAATATTGTTGGTTTGTTTTCTTGTCAGGTCGGGAAGGATTAAGATTCAGTGTATCACAGGGCTTGACTGTCACGCCGTACGCGCAAGATCGATACATCCCTTGCCGACCACCTAGCCAGAGGCCAGAGCCAGGTGGAGTTGGAGATGGCCTAGCTAGCTCTAGCTTGACTTCGAATCAATCAAAAGAAAACAGATGCCACTCAGACAAATGTCGTAGTAGTACATGACGGCAAAAACAAATGCACTAGCGATCTAGAGACAGGAACCTCCCAACTACATAAACGAAATCTGCAATCCAATATCCATGGTTCAGTTAAGCTCAAGCATAAATAAAAAGTCAAAAAAAAAAACTCAAGCAGAAAAGAAATGAGAAGGAAAACGCACACGCGCCACTTACTAGATATCCATGATACATCGCCAAAAGTGACTTGCCATCTCCATCCCCTAGCTAAAATTCCCATCTCTCTCCCTTCTACACCTGACAACTGCACATACAGGATACATCCTTCAATCAGTCAATCCACTACTCAATCTGTTTCTGCACAAACTGCAACCGGCCACTAGCTAGTTTATCAATCTAATCGCACACCAAGCCTATCTAGCCAGTGATCTGATGGTCTGATGCAGATACAGTGACATGAGATTCTGCGCGCCACTAACCTCATCAGTTAGCTCACTTGTCACGTTCGGCTAGTGTAATTTTCCATCACCGCAAAGTTAACTGAGGATCTGTGTTTGTTTTGCCTGATCTATGCTAGGCTACAAGGTTCAGTGCAAGTGTCTGTGGGATGTCTTATACATACATATACGTAGTCTTAAAGATTGATGCCTATCAAGTGACACTCCTACTAGCTAGCAAGCTAGTCAACAGCACAAGTGCTCTTAGTTAGTGAGCACAGGACAGGTACATGCAACCAAACTCCATATCTGGAAAAAGGTAGATACATTGGCTGGCGACACCTACATCGACGGCATCCATATTACCTGATTTCTATGTGACAAAGTTGGCCAAGTGCAACTGGGAGCTACCTTTGCATACTTGTGCGGTAAAAGAACAGAAGAAGAAATTACCTGGAATCTGCATGATTTCTAGCACCGGCTAGTTAGCCTTGTCAAGCAAGGATTTCTCACCTAAAATGAAAAACGACATGGCAGCTACAAACCCAATAGCCGCCCAACATTGAACCCTTTCCTGGGCCATTAAAACCATACGTTTCTCTGTCATTCCATGCAACCAGGCCTACGCATACTATCTCGGCTCACAGGCATCTTCATCCTCATCTTTGATCAGCTAGCTAGAAGCATGGCCATGCTTCGTGGTCTTAGTCAGCTCCTCCTCCTCGTGGTCAGCTGCTTCCTTCTTCAGGCTCTCAGCGTCCATGCCATCACCCGGCACTACAAGTTCAATGTGAGAATCTTAACACAAGCGTATGCGTTCATTAAAAAGACAAATATACATACTGGAGGAGCAATGAATTGCTAATGACCATGCACATTTCACTCTTTCATGCATGTAGCCAGGGTTGAATATCATTTCCCTTTTTTATGCAATATAGCAATAATAACAAACATGCATGCTATGCTGGGGCTCACTTCATGCCTCCCATTGCCCTCAAATATTTTTTTGATTGCCCTCAAAAAAAAAACTTCATGCCTCCGAGGTTGCATCAATCAGCCATGGCAACAAAAGTGACAAAATGGCCACCCTTGCACCCTGATGCGGCTACAGAATTCAAGCTGCTAGGATAAATTACAATTGCTTTGACTTGTGCAGGTGGTTATGAGGAACATGACACGGCTTTGCTCAACCAAGCCCATCCTCACTGTTAATGGCAAATTCCCAGGCCCGGCCCTCTATGTAAGAGAAGGCGATAATGTTATTGTCAAGGTCGTCAACCATGTACCTCACAACGTTACCATCCACTGGTAAGTGCTCCACTGCCACTCCATGCTTCAACTGCAATATATAGCAGAAAACTACCACCTGAGAGTGGTAAATGCATGCGCTCGCACATAAGACAACCTCAATCTGTCATGTTGTTGACTTATACAGACTTATGATAACTTTTGTACTCCGTTTGTTGTGAAAGAAGAGTTATGTCCATGAAACATTAAAACATGATTTTACACTTGCATTCGGTATAAGAAAAATCATGCATCATTTCCTTAAAAAAACACATTTTTTCTTTTGACAGGCAAACACAAACAAAATATAGATCATATTTATGCAACATACATACATATAGGTTTCTAACTATGTCATAATCAGGCATGGGGTAAGGCAGATCAGGACCGGGTGGTATGATGGACCAGCCTACATTACACAGTGTCCAATCCAGCCAGGGAGCAGCTTTCTGTACAATTTCACCGTTACCGGCCAACGTGGTACACTCTTCTGGCATGCCCATATCAACTGGCTGAGGGCTACTGTCCATGGTGCTATTGTCATCCTCCCCAAGCTTGGAATGCCCTACCCCTTTCCTACTCCGCACAAGGAGGCAGTTGTTGTCCTAGGTATATGCATAACTTATCCTCATAATTATTATTAATTGAGAATAACCCATTTAGCACTTACATTACTTGATGAGGTGCTACAGGGGAATGGTGGAAAGCAGACACGGAAAATGTAATCAACCAGGCCATGCAGCTAGGTGTGGGACCCAATATTTCTGATTCGCACACCATCAACGGCCACCCTGGTCCGATGTCTGATTGTGCCTCCTCACAAGGTATATGAATGAAGGTGCTACTACATACTGTTGTTGCAGAATTCCGATTATAGAGTAACAATAGCTTTCCTGATGTATGTTCTGGGCAGATGGATTCAAGCTCTATGTCGAAAATGGCAAGACATACATGCTCCGGATCATCAACGCTGCGCTTAATGACGACCTATTCTTCAAGATTGCTGGGCACAAACTAACTGTGGTCGAGGTTGATGCAGTCTATACCAAGCCATATAAAACTGACATCCTGCTGATCACTCCAGGCCAGACCACCAACGTCCTCATTACTACTGACCAAAGTGCTGGCCGTTACCTTATCTCAGTCTCTCCCTTCATGGATGCCCCCATACAGGTTGACAACAAAACAGGCACTGCTACCTTGCACTATGCCAACACCGTCTCCACCACAGCACGCCTCACTCTCTTCCAGCCACCGCCGCAAAATGCCACTCCTATTGCATCAAAATTCGTTGAGTCACTCCGAAGCCTTAACTCCAAGGAGTACCCAGCCAATGTGCCACAGACAGTAGACCACTCACTTTTCTTAACCATTGGTGTCGGTGTCAATCCATGCCTAAACTGCATTAATGGAACAAGATTGGTGGGTACAATCAACAATTTGACATTCGTTATGCCATCCACCCCAATTCTCCAAGCCAATTATTACAACATCCCAGGAGTGTTCACAGAAGACTTCCCAGTGACACCACTGCACAAGTTCAACTACACAGGAAGCGGCCCCAAAAACCTTCAAACCATGAATGGAACCAGGGTTTATAGGTTGCCATATAATGCTTCAGTGCAGGTCCTGCTCCAGGATACAGGGATCCTATCTACAGAAAGTCATCCGATTCATCTGCATGGCTTTAACTTTTTTGTGGTTGGGAGGGGTGTTGGGAATTACAATCCCAAGACCTCCCCTTCCACATTTAACCTCATCGACCCCGTTGAGAGAAACACCATTGGAGTTCCTAACGGAGGCTGGACAGCAATCAGATTTAGGGCAGATAACCCAGGTATAGATGTTAATGCTACACTTCTTCAGATAATAATACCCTTATGTTTCTTAACAGAAGCTGCTTGGTTTGTTGTTATATTCCAGGTGTTTGGTTTATGCATTGCCATTTCGAGGTGCATACGTCGTGGGGACTCAAGATGGTCTTTGTGGTGGATAATGGGAAAGGACCTAGTGAGACTCTAATTCCACCACCCAAAGATCTTCCCCAATGCTGATTACAAGAAGACTAATCTACTAATTGGCTTTAGTCCAACTATGCAAACAAATGCTGGAACTTCAAACCGTGGCCGATTTACTCGGTGTGCTTTTGCTTGGCTCCTTTGACCAAACATTCTCCTCTGCTATTTTTGGGCTTGATTCACAAGATATTGTATACAGGAATTACCTGTTGCTGTCAAATATATTTTTTTTAGGGTAAATGGAATTGTATATGTTGCCATGTCACAATATTTTGAGAATCAGAGAAAGCTCTGTCCTCCTAATTTTTATCTTAGCAAAGAAAAATAGTGGTGTTCTAGAAAGCGGCTAACATATATCTGATTTTTCTGAAAGGCTGACATTAAGAACACATTCCTAACTTTTGTTAAACAAGAGGCTACCACAAAAAATGTGATCATGTCCGTTTGACTGGGAGTCTCTAATATTATGTGTATTAAGTAATATACTGAAGAACAGAAGCATCATACTAGCTGTAACATGGAAGTGATCCCTGCACAATGTTCAGTGCTGGGAATGATGCTCCTTGGGAGGAATTAAGACCCTTATACAGTACATTTGCCAGCTAATTGTGGAACATCGCAGTCACTGATCTTGAGGAAAACCGATGGCCTGCAGTTCCTGACAAGCAGTTACAGGTGCTGTCAAATCTGTTGTGTAAATGATCAATGTTGCTCTTTCCCGGAATGAAGAAGAGTGTCCTAAACACCCGACAACGAAATTAAGGAGCTTAATTATCTAAGCTAAGATCAAGGATTGCCCGAATGATAATCTCTCCTGCTCAAATCAATCTAATATAAGACGACCCGCTAGTTAGTTTCTTATTTTGCAGGGAAAAAGAGGCCAGAGGGGATAATCTCCAGTTCTCCACCATAGGAGGATTGTGAGTAAAAGAGAGGCATACCTTCGGGAGCGTAAAGAGAGGTGGATCGAGTGGGTGGGGAAGCCAGAAATGGAGCACTCGTCGAGGAGGAGGAAGAGCACGAGGGCGTTGTCGTCGAGGACCACGTGTCTGAGCCTCTAAGGTGGGCGAGGAGCCAAATCGTCGGGGACGAGGTTGAACATGGCGGCGCAGGGCTAAAGGTCCCCTCGAGGACGAGCGCCACGACGCATACCAAAAGGAGGCGGGGGAATAGCGCGGACGCGCGGTTGCGGGGTTCACCGACGGGGATGAGCCCACCACGCACTGCAACGCACCGGTGTAAGGGTGACGAGGGCCGGTAAGAGCGGCGCGGCCGTGTTTTCTCAGGTACGAGGCCCCGGCGGCGCCTTCGGCTCCCAAACGTGTCCCATAACAAAAGTTATTTTTTATTTTTTATTTTTTATTTTTTATTTTTTATTAATACATAGTTCGAATAACATGCAAAATACATTAAAATAACTAGTTATATTACTGTTCAGACCTGTACTAGGTGTATTCGAAGTCGTCCTTGCTGTCTTCGTCGTCGCTCGGCGCACGCCGGAGCAGGAGCCTACCTGGTACTCCAGGAGAGACGCGCTCCGTCGATCGCTGACGACAACAGACTACCTTATTTGTTTCTCCTCTCTCCATTCTTGAACACTTCTTTATTAAGAACAAAACGAAATAAAAACGAAACAAACAAACTAAACTAAACTAACATAAGAGTAAAAACTTTTATTTCACATGGGTTGTCTCCCACGAAACGCTTCTAGTTAAGGTCAATTAGCTTGATCCAGATAGTGATCATTTATGTTTTGTGGATCACCACTCCAAAGTAATTGACTTTTAGTTAATTATACCGTCATCATCATTATTAGGTTTGGCGTTCTTCTTCCTAGGGGAGTGGACTATAAAAGGGTCAGTAGACGACAATCATATTCTCACATTCCCTTCATATAGATTGATTAAAGTTATAATAGTTTTTAGGAATGGCCTACCTAGAATTATAGGTGCTATGCGATCTTCAGGCATGTCCACTATAATAAGATCAATAAGAACAGGACTTTGTTTAATTTCAACAACTATGTTTTCTTTTATCCCAACAACTTGTTTATAAGTTGAATCGGCAAGATAGAGTCTCGATTCAGTGGTTGCAAAAAGCCCCAAGTTTAAATTGTCAAATAGACTCTTAAAAATTATTGAGACACTTGCACCAAGATCACAAAGTGCTATCTCATTAACACCAATTTTAATTTTAATAGTGGGCACAAATATATCATCTAGCTTAGCAGGAAGCTTATCAGCTAGTCCTTTATACTCCATTTCTATATCTCGAATTTTAGATGCTACTTATTGAATAAATTGTTGATACATAGCATCATTACCTTGTTCTAGACCGAGATTTTTACGGTGATCATCTTTAATAGATCTTTTATGGTGTATTCAGGTGTTAGCGTGTTGCTATAGTCCAGCTCTTCAGGCTTCTTTTTGTTCATTTCCACCCTCATCATCTTGAGGTCTTCTACCGGATTTGGCTCGGGCTTTCCAACAAACTTTGCTAGTATGAGAGCTTGGCTCTCAGCTACCTTGCCCAATTGAGCCTCCACGGTCTTTGTCCTTTCTTGTAGATCCTACACATAATTTCTAATTGCAACAACTTGATTAGATAATTTATCAATACTACACTCGTGGTTCTCCGTGATTTTAATAAGTATATTATTTTGCTCGATTTGAGCTTGCATAAAGGTTTTAACAGTATGTTCAAATGATAGCTTGCCATGATTTGCCCCATTATGATTATCATAATTATTGTAAGGACCTCCTATAGGATTAGAATAATGTTTTTGAACATTAGAAGAAATATGTTGGTCTTCCAAGGAGAATTATAAGGGGTGGGAGCTATAAAATTAACATCATTAATATCGGAAGCGATATCATTGATTTGGGTATCTTCCTTACCCTTTACTATGTTGAAAGTAACCCGTCTACCTTAGAAGTAAGCTCTTCATTATTTAGCTCTGTGATTGAATTCATCCTTTTTGATGTTCTATCCACATGTCATTGGGCATGGTTGTTTTGCATATCATCGAGTAATTTTTAGCAACAATCACTTGCTTTTCCATGATTGTTCCTCCTACTACAGTATCTAGCATAGAGTTAAATATTGGGTTAAGGCCATTATAAAATAAATAAAATATAAGCCATTCTTCCATACCATCACTAGGACAGTTCATTACGACTTCTTTCATTCTTTCTCATGCAAGCTCTAGTGGCTCACGTGATCTTCTTGTCTAAAACTTGTAATTTTGGATCTTAGTTGCATAGTGTTAGTTGGGGGGAAATTAGTCATAAAAATATTACTGCATTCTTATCAAGATTTAATAGTTCCCTTAGATAGAGCTAGCAACTAGTCCTTATATTTCCTCTTAGAGAGAAAGGAAACAAACGTAATTTAAAAGCATTTGGATCTACATCCTTAATACGCATCATGTCACTAATTTCAGTAAAAATATTTAAGTGCAAACATGAATTCTCAGAAGATGAGCCTCCAAATTGGTTTTACTGAACCAAACTTAAAAGGTTAGGCTTAATTTCATATGCTTCTGCATCAACAGTGGGCTGAGTAATAGGTGCATGAATAAAATCATCAGTGGGAGTAGCATACTTCCCAAGTATATTTTGAGCCATGACTCTTATATTTTTGGTATTTTAAAGTAAAGGAAACAAATAACAAGTAACTATTTTTTTTGGTTTTCAAGTAAATAAAAAGAAAGTAAACTAATAACAAGAAATAAACTACAAATAAATAATAAAACTAAAAACAAGGTCTCTAGTGACCTCACCAGGATAGCGAAATGGCTTCCCCGGCAACGGCGCTAGAAAAAAGGTTGATACCTTCGATCCGGATTCACAGATTGAAAGAACAGTTCATGATCTCGAGAGTTTTGTGTGTTAGATAACAATACCATGGATCATCTCATGTGTGCTAAGTGCTGCAGATGATTGTTCATATGAAAAGCAGCCAAACTCAGTTGTTGGGGGCGGATTATCCGCCCCTGCCAAGGGCTGGATAATCCGGCCTAGCCCAATCGACAAACGTGGGCAAGGCGCGTCATGTTGTATGGGGGCGGATTATTATGCGGATTGTCTGGCCAGGGTTGGAGTTTTTGCCCAGGCCGGATAATCCGCCCCCAAAGGGGGCCGAATAATCCGCCCCAAGGAAAGTTTGCAAAGGGAGCCTAGGCGCGTTGTGCGGGTATGGGGGTGGATTTCCCCCCGAAAAATCCAACTCTGGGGCGGAGGATTTCCCTAGCCGGATAATCTGGCCTCCACTTGGGCCGGATAATCCGGCCCCCAACTTCTCCAACAGCCAAGTTTGGACAGGGGTATAAATGCCCTAATCACTCCTCCTGTCAGATCTCTTGATTCATTCAAAAAAGTACTGGCATGTTTCTCAAGCTCTAAATCAAGATCTCTCACTTCCACCCCCCGAAGTCTCCGATCTTTGGGGAATCGAAGGATGAGACCTCAATCATCGACATCACGAATTAAGCGCATCACTTCCCCTCCATTCACTTGGAGAATTCTTGATCTAGTATTACTTGCTAATATCTAGATCTTGTGTTTCGGTTTTGATAATATTTGTTCTTGTGGCATCTTGTTATCATTACTGGAGCCTCCAATTCAGTTGTGGATGTGTGGCCCGCTAGTTGTGTAAAGGCACCGATTCCCGCCTTGAAAGGGTACCAATAGTGGAAAGGTGGATCGGGTCTTTGGTGACGAGATCCATCGGAGAACAGGGTGAGGCCTATTGTGGCGTGGTGGTCTTAGTACCGCCCACCCCTCCAACATAGACGTACTTCCCTTAACAAGGAAGGAACTGCGGTAAATCAAATCCTGTGTCTCCGCGTGCTCCACTACGGTTTCCTCGCTCCTCACTCTTACTTTCCTTTACTCGCTAGTAGTTAGGTTTACATATAGGGAAATTTTTCGTAGTTGCATATCTAGAGAATTTACCTTTGTGTTGAGCCTAAAATTGAAAAAATATTAAAATTTGGAGTAGCACCTATTCACCCCCTCCCCCCTCTAGGTGCCCATATGATCCATTTCAATTGGTATCAGAGCCTCGACTCTATATTCGGGCTTAATGGCCTAAGAGAAGTATGGGTACTAAGGGAGATGAGAGTGATGCTGTGGATAAGGTTACAATGGATGATCTCAAGACGTTGGAAACAACCTTGTTGAAATCCTTTGAGTCCAAAATGGAAGAGATGCAGCAAATGATTGCTCGTCTCACTTCATCCACAGCCCCACCTCCATCTACCTCTGAGGCCTCCACTCCGCTATCTAAGGAGAAAGCTAATTCTAACTCCAAGGAAGACGAGTTAGTGGGTGAGAAAAATAATGGCTCCTCCTCCAAGAAGGGAAGTGGCAAGGAGAACTATAGTGAGGTCTCTCACCTATATTATCCTGACCCACCAATCCCTCACCCTCATATAAACAATATGGGTGATCCACCCAAGATTACTGCATCCTCATTTAATCAATGGCAATTCTTAATGAAATCTCATGTGTGCAGTTCGTCCATTGAGCTTTGGAGGATCATTGAAGATGGCCTCCACATTGGAGACTCCACCAACTTTACAAGAAGACAAGTAGTGGACAGTCAACTCAATGCAATGGCTCTTCACATGATTCAGCTTGGTGTGGGTCCCAAGGACATGCCACATATTGAACACCTCAACACCGCCAAGGAAGCTTGGGATGCTCTCACCGACTTGTTCATCGGCAATGAAAGTATGATGCTCTAAGCAATGAAGCGGAAGGATTATACATGTTGGATCGTGAGGACCACAAAGACATGTATAGAAGGCTCAAGAGCATTGCAACAACATTTAGAAAGCATGGCGCCACTCATATTGGTGATGCTTGGATCAAAAGAAAGTATGTGAGTGCTCTCATGCCATTTGAGCCCACAGACTTGAAGAGTTTACAAGGTAGACACAACTACCACTAAATGAGTTCCAATGAAGTCATGCAAGAAATTGCGGACTTCAAAGTGGCAGCTAAGAACACCGAAGATGCTCGTGCTCGGGCAATTGGGATGCAAAAAGGCGTAAATGTAGCATTAAAAGCCAATGTTGTTGAACACGATGAAGATGATAGAGGGTTTGACATTGTCTCCATGAGCTATCCCAAGGAGGTAAAGCATGCTCATGATGAGTACATGGCCTTCTATGCAATAAACTTTTGGAAGGACCCAGCTAAGGCTAAATCTAAACTTGAGCGCAAGAATGGGTCAAGTGGGCAAAAGGAAAATGACCCAAAACTGAGAACTTGCTACAATTGTGGAGACCGCTTGCACTTTGTGGTTGAGTGTCCCTATCAAAGTAGAGAAGATAATGGGGGTAGGCTTATCCTCAAGCAAAAGTCCAAGGCACCTCGAAAGAAGCCGTTCGTAAAGAAAAATGCTCCCTACAAGAAGCAACCTAAGATTGTTTTGGTGGCACAAGAGGAGTATTTATCCGCAAGCGAAGATGAAGAGGATGAAGATAGCATTTGAGAGGTGGCTGCAATAGCCACCACATCTACCCCCACACCGCTCTTCAACTCTCCCAATGAAAACGTCATCAACAAGAACGCCACTTCCCTTATGGCAAGAGGTTCCAAGGAATCATCTTCTATCTCTTCTTTTCCTAAGACTACTATGAATGTTGGTATGGATAATCATACAAGTCTTAGAGTAAAGGAAGAAGTTATTGCTTTGGACCATTTTATCACTAACTTTCAAGGTGATCACAAACTACATTTTGAGGCTCTCATGAGCCAACTTGCTCACTCCGAAGAGCTCCTCGAAGAAAAGGGCGGAATTGAAAGAGAGGATGCCATGGAGATTACATCTTTGAAGAATGCTCTAGAAGAGGAAGAAGAGACTCGAGTCTCTCTAGAGGAGAGGCTTGAGTCAATTGAGGAGTCACATGACGAGGTTGTAGCCCATCTCATAAAGGAACATGATAATGCTCTTGCCAAGGTAAAAAATTAAAGAAGGAGAAGATTGAATTTGGGGCTGCTCATGCTAGACTCTTTGAGAAATTAGAGAAACTTGACATTGCCTACAAGGCATTGGAGAGTGAACACTTGTAACACCCTCGAATCGGCCCTATGCAAGTTTTAGTGATTCCCTCCAAAACCCGCGTAGAAACGATTCAAAGATGCCCACCAGGCACTTGTGTGCAGGTGGAAAATGAAGTAATACCATTACACAATAGTCCATGATGGAACCCACAAAACATATATATACAACAACGACTCCATGAGTCAAAAATACAGATATACAATACAAAGATCCAAATCACCTTGAAACGATACAACATCCGAGTATGGATAAGATGCAAATGGGGCTAAGAGCCCTAAAGAATAACTAATGGCGTCCATAACCCTACCCAGGCCAAGCCGGAAGGGTAACCCTGCTAACGACGTCAAAATTATACCTGCTAAAACAAAAGGGGTGTCGACAAAGGGCAAAGGAAAAAGAGAGCGGTCAGTACTGAGGCCAGTACACGGCGAGGCTAGAATTCGGCGGCTCTTGCCTACATAGGTATGGTGGACTGAAGCGGCAGCGCAACATGCACTAAACAACCTATAGAGACTCGATTCAACTGTCGGCTATTAGAGAGGGATAAGAAAGACCTATTCGGGACCAACCTGATACTAACACCAATCATACCCATCCTAGTATTCCCCCTCGAGACCAAACGAGGAAGTCAAACCGAGGAACTCACATAGTTGGCAGTTTTATTCATTCCGTTATAGTTGCAACATTTACTAGTCAGATATAGATAGCATGAGTCATCCTGATAGCATAAGTAGTGGGCAGTTTTAGTTAACCGTTCCGTTGTAGTTGCAGTACTTACTAGTCAGATATAATTAGCATGTGACATCCCAAACCCAGCAGTTGTTGGCACTTTTATTTCATTCCATTGGAGTTGCGATACTTACTAGGCAGGTATAGCATGACACGATACACCCCAGTTCCACTAGTTGTTGGCACTTTTATTATCCATTCCATTGTAGTGAAGCTTATTACTAGTCACATATTAAGTCAAATTTATAGCACTACTTTAGTTATGCTTGTCTATGATCGAGATACCGTGCTCCAAGTCATCCATAACCGCGGACACGGCTTTCAGAAAGATTTACCCTGCAGGGGTGCACAAATAGCAACACACACACGATCAACCTTGAAAAAAACCAAATCAAAACCCAACGAGGCTTTCACGACAAAGCAATCACAGGATTCATAAATCATTTCAGGGAGCCACCCCACTAAGCTACCCGCAGCGAAGTTGGCCGGCTCTGAGACGGACCCAGGGTTTGTGTCAATGGCTGTAAACGACTGGGAACCCGAAAGTGTGACTGGGCTTGTCGATACCGCGAAAACATTCCACGTTCCAAAACAGTACAGGTGCTCCATGCACAATCATAAATAAAGCAGTAAAGCATGGCATAAGTACATGATAGTAATAAAAGCCCCAAACTACTTTGTGGCCCCAAAAAATAAGAAATGAATCAAGGTGTGGCTAAGGGGATTCATGGCCCCACATGCGGATAGTGCGATAGTCTAGGAACATGTATCAAGTACTCGGGGTCCTGGGAAACATTGCCGAAGGTTCATCCGAATATCAGGTCGACAGTCGCATAACCTCATCGGCCTAATCCGGAAAGAAGCAGAGCCCTAGAAGAAACACCGGATACACTATTTAATACTACGACAGAAGATCAGGCATGATGCAGGTATGGTGCATGACATGGCAAAGATGCGATACGACTAGGCAACATTAAGCGGAACCGGGGTCCCAACAATTAATTAGGTGGTTCATGTTGTTTAGCTACCCCGCAATTTAAATGTTGAAAATAACAAGGCGAAACATGGCATCGGTTCACTACAGAAATTTAAATGAAACCCATATAAGCCTATAATAGCCGCATATGGTCTCCATATTTAATTATGAGGTGAATCGATCAAGTACCCCCAACCAAATGAATATGTATGCGAATATGGTAGTTTATATGCAACAATTATATATAGCAATTTATAAAATAGGGTCAGGTTAGGTAGGGGTCACACATAGGGTTCCGACGATCTTGGGATTCTGGGGGTTCGGTTCGGTCTTCAGATCCTCCGGTTCGGGGGTACAGGGCTTGTTCTTCGGGTCTTTACGTTCCAAGAAGGAGGTCATGATGCTCCAATCTGGTGTCGACCTCTGGTCACCACGGGTTCCCGGCATGGTTCACTCAGATTAGGTGTAGGAGACCGGTTCGGTGGTTCCTCGAGTGTCTTGGAGGTCCGGCATCAACGGCCTTCCAGTTTGCACACACCACTCACATCATCTGTACTCTACCTCCTCACCACAAAACATCAACAACACGGATCAGAAAAGCATTTTACTCCACGGAACCCACATAGGAACCGTAGGGGGATACACGACCGGAGATGACCACCAACGCGATTAACCTGTGAAGAAAAGAGCGCAGCAGCCTCGCGTGGCGAGCATGTGCAGGGGTGCGGGCGGTGGTGCAGAGGGGCCAGCAGGGTGCGGTAGAGCGCGAGGCGGCGGTCTCTAGTGAGCGGGGACGGGTCAGTGAGGCCGGGCCGACGGGGATGGGCGATAGAGGCGGCACGCTGGGGCTGGCGCGGAGAGGAACCGAGTGGCAGCAGCACACGACTCAACGAGGAGCTCGTAGAGGACGACGATGTAGCGGGATCCGGGGCGGAGAAAGGCAGCAGCGGCCAGGCGGGGATCGTGACGGGGGAAACGGCGAGGAGGTCCAGTGCTCCGGCGGGGTCGCAGGGACGTGCGAGCGCGGCAGCGGACAATGACCAGTCGAGGCCGGGGCGGGGTAGCGGTTCATGGAGGCCCTCTCCCGCAGAACTGGCGGTGCCGGTGAGGTCCAGGCGGTGCGCGACTGCGGCTAGAGCAGGGGCAGCGTGTGGCGGCGAAGCGAGGCAAGGAGATCGCGTCGCAGGGTCCTCGAGGCGGCGTGGATCGAAGAGGAGTTAAGGGCGTAGGTGGCGGCGGATGTGGTAGGTGAGAGACGAGGGAGGCCGAGCGGGGTTCGGGCGTTCTCTGTAGGGTAGGTGAGCAACTAGGGCAGCGGTCTCGGGGAGGTGGGGCCGGGTCAGGACCGTTCCACGTGAGTGCGTGCGCTGTGGAGTGTGGGGCAACATCGCGTGTGGTGCACCGTGCGGGTGTGTTGCACACTACGCACTGTAGCGTGCGTGTAGGTCGGGTCGGTGTGGTGGATCCGGGTGTGTGCGCCGTGTGGTGGGTCTAGGGTTAGGACAGACTAGGGTTTAGCTAGGTCAGGTTTTAGACAACCCGGGTAGCAGGTAGTCTAGCCCGGTTAGATCTCTAGCCTGATCGGCTGGACTGCCTCCCCGGGATTTTATAAAATATGTTTTTATTTATTTATTTTGTTTTAAATATTCTTTTGGTAAATAGTTTTAGACAAATAAAAGATTCGGAAGTGACTGGGTTTCGATTTGAAATAAAGACGAGAATATTTAGAAAGCCAAGATATGCTTTTGGGAAAATTGTTTTAGGCAGACTTATGCATGATGATATGACGATGCTCAAATGCAATGTGGCATGATGACATGAGCATGTAGTCATGATGATGCACAAAAATAAAAATAACACGCGATTTTCTAGTAGTGGTTTTACCGGAGTGCTACAATTCGATACCACTACTAATGGATCTTGCCCTCGAGATCCACCTCATGGTACGGGGAAGAAGGTCGGCGGCCTGAATATGCTTGCGTCGTGTAGATCCTCGCGACACCACTAACAATGATCCTGTTCCATCTTGAATTTGGCGACACCACCAACAAGGGGTCGTTGCTCACGTTCGTCAAGGGAACACTCCGGATAAACAAATGACAGAGGTAGAGGTATCAAAAGATAAGGCCACCTCTAACTTCGATATGAGGAGAGAAAAGGTGCAACCTAATCCACTTCAATATACAAGAGCGAATAGAATGAGTAGTCGGCATGGGGGCCAATCCATCACGCACCCAAACTATTACTCCGCACATGCAATAGAAATCGTGCAACCCATTCTCGGAGTTCAGACTGAAGATCTCGACAAGCGAGGTTCGGAAACAAAGGAGTGATGCAGGATCTTCATAGATGACGTCGTCGTGTTGAAAAACGCCGGAAGATACAAAGGAAATTGTCTGAAAAGACACAATGATTAGGTTTCGCGATGGTTCAATTGGCATGAACAACACATGCTCAAGGTATACTCCAACTTCACCAATGCTCATCCTTCTCATACGTTTTTCAACAATACGGATATCCGTCAAGGTGCAGATACAGATAAAGAGTACAAGGACCAAAAAGATTAGATGAAAGGTACAACAAATGAGATGCAGAATGATGACTGTAGCTCCACCGTTATCAAAGGGAGGAAGCAAAACCCTGAAGGTACAACAGAAACCCAACCACGAGAAATCCTGGACTCGAAGAAAATATAAGAGTAGATTCAAAACACGCGAAGGTAAGAGGAGAATAGCATGGAGGTAAGGAGTAAAAGCAGACCTAATCAGATATATCCAACCGATTTTGCAAAAATAGTGTTGACACTCTACAACGTCCGTTAGCTAGGTTATCCTATAGTCTAGACCAGTGGGGTATCGCAACTGCTGAGCTCTGATACCACTTTGTAACACCCTCGAATTGGCCCTATGCAAGTTTTAGCGATTCCCACCAAAACCCGCATAGAAACGATTCAAAGATGCCCACCAGGCACTTGCGTGTGGGTGGAAAATGAAGTAATACCATTACACAATAGTCCACGATGGAACCCACAAAACATATATATACAACAACGACTCCATGAGTCAAAAATACAGATATACAATACAAAGATCCAAATCACCTTGAAACGATACAACATCCGAGTACGGATAAGATGCAAATGGGGCTAAGAGCCCTGAAGAATAACTAATGGCGTCCATAACCCTGCCCAGGCCAAGCCGGAAGGGTAACCCTGCTAACGACGTCGAACTTATACCTTCTAAAACAAAAGGGGTGCCGACAAAGGGCAAAGGAAAAAGAGAGCGGTCAGTACTGAGGCCAGTACACGGCGAGGATAGAATTCGGCGGCTCTCGCCTACATAGGTATGGTGGACTGAAGCGGCAGCGCAGCATGCACAAAACAACCTATAGAGACTCAATTCAACTGTCGGCTATTAGAGAGGGATAAGAAAGACCTATTCGGGACCAACCTGATACTAACACCAATCATACCCATCCTGGTATTCCCCCTCGAGACCAAACGAGGAAGTTAAACCGAGGAACTCACACAGTTGGCAGTTTTATTCATTCCGTTATAGTTGCAGCATTTACTAGTTAGATATAGATAGCATGAGTCATCCTGATAGCGTAAGTAGTGGGCAGTTTTAGTTAACCATTCCATTGTAGTTGCAGTACTTACTAGTCAGATATAATTAGCATGTGACATCCCAAACCCATCAGTTGTTGGCACTTTTATTTCATTCCATTGGAGTTGCGATACTTACTAGGCAGGTATAACATGACACGATACACCCCAGTTCCACCAGTTGTTGGCACTTTTATTATCCATTCCATTGTAGTGAAGCTGATTACTAGTCACATATTAAGTCAAATTTATAGCACTACTTTAGTTATGCTTATTTGTGATCGAGATACTGTGCTCCAAGTCGTCCATAACCGCGGACATGGCTTTCAGAAAGATTAACCCTACAGGGGTGGACAAATAGCAACACACACACGATCAACCTCAGAAAAACCAAATCAAAACCCAATGAGGCTTTTATGACAAAGCAATCACAGGATTCATAAATCATTTCAGGGGGACACCCCACTAAGCTACCCGCAACGAAATTGGCCGGCTCCGAGACGGACCCAGGGTTTGTGTCAATGGATGTAAACGACTGGGAACCCGAAAGTGTGACTGGGCTTGTCGATACCGCGAAAACATTCCACGTTCCAAAACAGTACAGGTGCTCCACGCACAATCGTAAATAAAGCAGTAAAGCATGGCATAAGTATAGGATAGTAATAAAGCCCCAAACTACTTTGTGGCCCCAAGAAATAGGAAATGAATCAAGCTCTGGCTAAGGGGATTCATGGTCCCACATGCGGATAGTGCGATAGTCAAGGAACAGGTATCAAGTACTCGGGGTCCTATGGGACACAAGTGAGCATGGAAAAACCAAATAACATCTATTGCCCACCGATGCCTCTGCATTTGTTATATCTATTCCCAGCAATTTAATTGACAAGTTATAATTAAAGTCATGACCCTCTCCACCATTAAGCATCTCCATCATTAAGCATGTGCCAACCTTTTATCAACGGTGGAACGACAAGGATGCAAAGCAGCACCTGAGCAAGCAACTACGACTCGCAAGGCCGACTGTCTATCAATCAACATGCAATAGGATGTGTCCAAGGCAATATAGAGGCTGCAAGGAATATAAATGGTGCACGAAAACTAAAGCATCGTAACACGGATAGCAATAGAGCAACAGGAGGAAGTAAAGACTATAAACGCAAAATAGGTAGAAAGAGGGAGATTGCTCGCCTGGGAAACATTGCCGAAGGTTCATCCGAATATCAGGTCGACAGTCGCATCTACTCATCGGCCTAATCCGCGAAGAAGCAAAGCACTAGAAGAAACACTGGATACACTATTTAATACTACGGCAGAAGATCGGACATGATGCAGGTATGGTGCATGACATGGCAAAGATGCGATGCGACTAGGCAACATTAAGCGGAACCGGGGTCCCAACAATTAATTGGGTGGTTCATGTTGTTTAGCTACCCCGCAATTTAAATGTTGAGAATAACAAGGCGAAACATGTCATTGGTTCACTACAGAAATTTAAATGAAACCCATATAAGCCTAGAATAGCCGCATATGATCTCCATATTTAATTATGAGGTGAATCGATCAAGTACCCCCAACCAAATGAATATGTATGCGAATATGGCAGTTTATATGCAACAATTATATATAGCAATTTATAAAATAGGGTCAGGTTAGGTAGGGGTCACACATAGGGTTCCGACGATCTTGGGATTCTAGGGGTTCAGTTCGGTCTTCAGATCCTCCGGTTCGGGGGTTTAGGGCTTGTTCTTCGGGTCTTGACGTTCCAAAAAGGAGGTCATGATGCTCCGATCTGGTGTCGACCTCCGGTCACCGCGGGTTCTCGGCATGGTTCGCTCGGATTAGGTGTAGGAGACCGGTTCGGTGGTTCCCCGAGTGTCTTGGAGGTCCAGCATCAACGGCCTTCGAGTTTGCACACACCACACACATCATATGTACTCTAACTCCTCACCACAAAAAATCAACAACACGGATCAGAAAAGCATTTTACTCCATGGAACCCACACAGGAACCGTAGGGGGATACACGACAGGAGATAACCACCAACGCGATTAACCTCTGAAGAAAAGAGCGCAGTAGCCTCGCGTGGCGAGCATGTGCAGGGGTACGGGCGGTGGTGCAGAGGGGCCAGCATGGCGCGGTAGAGCGCGAGGCGGTGGTCTCCAGCGAGCGGGGACGAGTTGGTGAGGCCGGGCCGATGGGGACGGGCGATAGAGGCGGCACGCTGGGGCTAGCGTGGAGAGGAACCGAGTGGCAGCAGCACACGACTCAACGAGGAGCTCGCAGAGGACGGCGATGCAGGGAGGTCCGGGGCGGAGAAAGGCAGCAGCGGCCAGGTGGGGATCGTGACGGGGGAAACGGCGAGGAGGTCCAGTGCTCTGGCAGGGTCGCAGGGACGGGCGAGCGCGGCAGCGGACAACGACCGGTCGAGGACGGGGCGGGGTAGCGGCTCGTGGAGGCCCTCTCCCGCAGAACTGGCGGTGCCGGCGAGGTCCAGGCGGCGCGCGACTACGGCCAGAGCAGGGGCAGCATGTGGCGGCGGGAGGCGGCAAAGCGAGGCGAGGGGATCGCGTCACAGGGTCCTCGAGGCGGCGTGGATCGAAGAGGAGTTAAGGGCGTAGGTGGCGGCGGATGCGGTAGGTGAGAGACGAGGGAGGCCAAGCGGGGTTCGGGCGTTCTCTGCGGGGTAGGTGAGCAACAAGGGGAGCGGGCTCGGGGAGGTGGGGCCGGGTCAGGACCATTCCATGTGAGTGCGTGCGCTGTGGAGTGCGGGGCAATGTCGCGTGTGGTGCACCATGCGGGTGTGTTGCGCACTGCGCACTATAGCGTGCGTGTAGGTCGGGTCGGTGTGGTGGATCCGGGTGTGTGCGCCGTGTGGTGGGTCTAGGGTTAGGACAGACTAGGGTTTAGCTAGGTTAGGTTTTAGACGGCCCGTGTAGCAGGTAGTCTAGCCCGGTTAGATCTCTAGCCTAATCGGCTAGACTGCCTCCCCGGGATTTTATAAAATGGGTGCTCGATAGCGGGTGCACAAGTCATATGACCGGAATCAAGGAGATCATCACGGATATGAGGCCAAACCATGATCAAATAATTGTCTCCTACGGCGATAAGTCAAAATCTGAGGTATTGGGTATTGGCAAGGTTGTGGTTGCCCACTCTATTTCTCTCGTGGACCTCATGCTTGTTGAGACTCTCGGTTACAATTTACTTTCTGTTTGTGCCCTTGGTAAGATGGGATTTGCAGTTTTTATTGATGGTGATTTAGTGGTACTCTTGTGGAGCAAGTCTCTAAAGGTCACTTTCGTTGGGTACGTCGAAAATGACCTGTATGTGGTGGACTTTTCCGGGAAAACCACGGCGGGTCCAATGTGCTTATTCGGAAAGGCCGACACGGTCTGGTTATGGCATCATCGTCTAGATCACATCAACATGAGAACTTTGCAAATTCTTCACAAGGGTGGCCACATTCTTGGACTAAATTTTTTTTTGCCAAAGATCGTGTTTGCAGGGCTTGTGTTAAAGGGAAGATGCATGACTCTCCTTGTCGAAGGAAAACGATTATTTCATCAAAGAGGATTTTGGAGCTCCTTCATGTAAACCTCTTTGGTCCTCCATCTCATGCAAGCCTTGGTAGGAAGAAGTATTGCCTTGTCATAGTTGATGACTACTCAAGATACACATGGGTTTACTTCTTCAAGCTAAAAAGTGAGACCCAACAAAATGTCATTAACTTTGCCAACGAGGTTCAGCGTCAACGCAATGTCCTAACATTGGCAATTAGAAGCAACAATGGCTTCGAGTTCAAGAACTACACTCTAAATGAATTCCTTAGCGAAGAGGGGATAAGACACCAATATTCCAATGCGTACACCCCTCAACAAAATGGTGTAGTCGATTGGAAAAACCGGACTTTAATGAACATGGCAAGGTCTATGTTGGCTAAATTCAAGTCACCATACAATTTCTAGGCTGAAGCTATCTCCACCCCTTGTCACGCATCAAACCGGCTTTATCTTCGCAAAATCTTGGACAAAACACTGTATGAAATACTTACCGGTAACAAGCCCAACATTTTATATTTCTGGGTGTTCGGTTGTAAGTGTTTGTTTCTTGTTAAAGGAGTTCATTTATCTAAATTTGAGTCTAAGGCTTTAGAAGGTATTTTTGTTGGTTATGGTGCCGAATCCCACACTTATAGAGTCGACAATAAGCTCTCCAGAACTATTGTAGAATCTTGTAGTGTGGTACTCGAGGAAAGTGATGGCTCCCTTGTGGGGCAAGTTGATGTTTGTGATGCAAATGTTGAAATACCCCAAGATGCCATAAGAAGAATGGGCGTGGGATTTTTCAGCCCCATTGAGGAACCCCTTGTGGCGGATCGGGAAGGACAATGCTCTACTCAAGTAGAGCTCTCATCTACACAAGCTCCATGTGCTGGAGAAACTACTACACCAACACCTCAACCTACTAAAGATCATCCATCACCTGATGCCTCTGGAAGCTCCAGGCTTGATATTCCGGGTAACACCGGATTATCCGGCCCTTATATTCCATCGAACGGCAGGAACGAATAGAATGACCAAGCAACTACAGAATCTCCTAGGCTGGATTTTCTGGTCGATGCCGGATTATCCATCTCTACTACACCACTCACCAGAAAACTTCAAGATGACCAATAAGGAGCAAGAATTCCTAGGCCAGATTTTCCGGCCCCTCGCTCGGCCGGATTATCCGGCCCTAAAGCTTCAGAATAGCAACAGCCTCCTGTTATGGCTGCTGATATCAATCAAGGGCAAGGTTCTTCATCTCTGGTACTCACTAAACAAGTTGTTGATCAAGGCCAAGCTAGTGGACCCGATGAAGACTCGGATGATGAAGACATTCCTCCAAGAAATAATAAGCTTATTGAAATTCGTCACAAAGCTCGTGCTGAAAGAAACCTCAAATTAAGAGGTCACACTCTAGATAAAGTTGTTTGCAATCTAAGAAGAAGGGTGTCCACAAGAAGGGAGCTTGCAAGCTTCAGTGATCATCAAGCACACATATCTATGGTGGGACCTAAGAAAGTCTTTGAAACTCTTGAAGATCCAGATTGGGTGGTTGTTATGCATGAAGAACTCAATAATTTCGAGTGCAACAAGGTCTAGAAATTAGTTGAGAAGCCAAAATATTGCCACAATCTTATCGGCACCAAGTGGATTTTCAAGAACAAGCAAGATGAGAATGGTATTGTTGTAAGGAACAAGGCACGATTGGTAGCACAAGGTTTCCCTCAAGTGGAAGGCATTAATGGTGGCGAAACTTATGCTCCCGTGGCTCGCCTTGAGTCTATCTGTATCCTTCTTGCTTATGCTTCTCACCATAACTTTAAATTACAACAAATGGATGTTAAGAGTGCGTTTCTTAGTGGACCTCTACATGAGTTGGTATATGTAAAGCAACCCCCGGGTTTCGAGGACCCCAATTTCCTGAACCAGGTCTACAAACTCGATAAGGCGCTCTATGGTCTTAAACAAGCCACATGTGCGTGGTATCAGCATCTTGAAGAGCTTTTGTTAGACCGTGGCTTCGAGGTTGGGAAAATCGATCCCACTCTTTTTACTAAGAAGGTTAAGGGGGAGCTCTTCATATGCCAACTATATGTAGATGATATTATATTTGGCTCTACTAATCAAGCATTTAATGATGAATTTTCTAAGCTTATGACTGACAGGTTTGAGATGTATATGATGGGGGAATTACGGTTCTTTCTTGGATTTGAGATCAAACAACTTAGAGAAGGAACCTTCATAAATCAAGCAAAATACATCCAAGACATGCTCAAGAGGTTCAAGATGATGGATATTAATGGCGTCGCCACACCTATGCAAACTAAATGCCATCTTGAACTTGGACCAAAAGGTTTATCGGTCAATGATCAGCTCTCTCATTTACCTCTATGCATCTAGGCCTGATATTATGTTGAGTGTAGGTGTGTGTGCAAGGTATCAAGCGGCTCCTAAAGAAAGCCACTTAGTGGAGGTTAAGAGAATCTTCCAATATTTGGTTCATTCCCCTAATTTTGGTTTATGGTATACCAAGGGCTCCAATTTCTATCTATGTGGTTATACTAATTCAGATTGGGCTAGTGACAAGGATGATAGGAAATCAACTTCTGGAGCTTGTCAATTTTTGGGAAGGTCTTTGGTATGTTGGTCTTCAAAGAAACAGAATTGTATATCTCTCTCCACCGTCGAAGCTGAATATGTGGCTGTTGCAAGTGCATGTACACAATTATTATGGATGAGTCAAACTTTAATGAAATACGGTGTGAATTGTGACAAAGTGCCTCTTTTATGTGATAATGAAAGTGCAATCAAAATTGTGTATAATCCAGTGCATCATACAAGGACAAAGCATTTTATTTGGGATCATGTTGCTCGTGGTGATATTGATCTATCCTTTGTGAGCACGAAGAACCAACTTGCTGATATTTTCACGAAGCCACTTGATGAAGCAAGGTTTTGTTATTTGAGGAATGAGCTAAATATCGTTGATTCCAGGAGTTTGTCTTGATTACTCATGCATACCCACTTACATCTCTTCTTTTATTTGGTTTAGGTGTGGGCATGGATATAGGGGGAGTGTGGTCCTAATCGATTGGACTAACCCTCCCCCCATAATGCTGAAAGAAAGAAAAATCATTTCTCTTAATATCATTTTGTGATATGTGAGCTTATTGATGAGTATTGGTCATGAACCCAAGATATATCTTCGTGGTGTCATACCATGCACTCCAACACACACCCAATTTTGGCTTTTAGTTGATTTGATTCTTGAAATCTTGGGTGTGTAGTACCATATTAATTTGGTTGTCTAAACCCAAGCCTTTTGTATCCCCGAGCCATCTATTCTTGCACACAAGTCCTTTGTTTATCTTGTGGGGGGTTGTCTAGGGGTGCACGGTCCTGAATCTGTGCTCAACAGAAATTCAGAAAATGGGTCGGATTATCCGCCCCAAGTGGGGGCTGGATAATCCACCCCTTGCGGTTTCTGTCTACTAAGGGCAGGGCAACGGGGGGAAGAGCTCAAATAGAGTATTTCTTCTCCCCTGACCCACTCTCTCTCCCCAAGACGCTTAATGCCACCCCAGCCCTCCCCGGAGCCATTCTGGCCACTGGATTCTCCGGGCCTCCCCCGGATCTTCTTTCCCACGCATCCGAGTATCTTCTCCTCTGTGTTCTTCCTTCAATGAGTGAGGGTAAATCCCTCTCTACCATCTTTTGTATAGATGTGTTGATTGTTGGTGGGACCTGGACTAGGAGTCGCCTTGTGGTTCATATTCTGGTTAGAAATCATAGTCTTGCAATACATGTGCTCGATCTACTTTGCTGCACTCAATCTGGGCTGATTTTGAAATTTTCTTCAGGGCCAAATTATCCGCCCTTGGCAAGGCCGGATTATCTGACCTACCAGATTCACCTATGGTTCAAAATTTCTCAATTTTTTGCATAATGTATTTTTGAGCTGTGGATTGATTGTCTACTGTTTCTACATCCCTCCTAGACTTGTGCGTGTGCTTATCCCCTATCTATCCATCTCATTCGTTTCATAGGTGGTTCTAGTGCTCCCAAGACCTACAAGCGTCGTCCTCGTGCTTGTTACTTCAGGCCTGACGGTGAAGGTGGTTTGATTGACGAGGTTGAATTGCGTAGGAAAAAGAGAGAGGCTGAATGGATGGCTAAACAAGCAAGGAAGGAAAAGGCCAAGAGGTGTGTCGCCAAGAGGCAGGGTATGGCACCAAGGGTCAATTATAAGGCAATGGACCCCGTCACTTTCTCCCCTATTCTTCATCTGATGTGTATGAGGAAGTTGTGAGAGATTAACAGCTTGGGAATTCCCGCTTTTGGTGTGCTGACCAGAAGTTCATCTATGAGGACGTCTATTCATCTCTGAAGATTTGTCCTATGTGTCCCATGGTTATTGCTGAGGCTAAGGAGAAGCCTCAACTTGCCCATGCTTTGGTTGTGACTGATTGGATGGGGCTGCATACTCTTATGGCCCTGCAGTGCTCGTATGACTCCGAGGTTGTGAAGCAATTCTTGTCCACTCTTGTGATTTGTGGGGATGAACACCACACTATGAAGTGGATGACCCGTGCCACTATGATGCAATCTTACTTTCGGACTTACGCTGGGGTGCTTGGCTATCCATTCACTGGTCGAGATTGTCCTTGTGGCCATCGTATCATCACTCAACTCAAGCCCAATAAGGATGTTGTTCTCTCTCCCTGCACGGCTTCCGATGGTATTGTGGGTACGCTTGCAGGCCTCTCCCCTCTTTATGCTCAGTTGGTTGGTGTTTTCCATGACTCCATCACTCCTATTGGGGGAAACAATGATAGTATTTGTGGCCACTTGGTCCAACTGCTTGCTTATTCTTATGAGGTTACCACGTGTGAGGATGAGACTGTGAACTACAAGCTAGATGTGATGGAGTTCATTTATCATGAGTTGACTGATGCCATGTTTAATAGGCTCTCGAATCCTTATGCCCCTTACATCATGATGCTCATCAAGATCTTGCTTCCCCATGTGGAATTCCACTATGATGTTGAGCATAAGGTGAAGAATATCTACAACAAGTTAAGGAAGACCACTCATCCATATTCTGCTCCAGAGGGTCTTATGAGGGATGCTCGTACTACTGCTCGTACTACTGCTCGTAGGCCCCCAGTGCCTCCTGTTGCTCATGAGGTGAAGCAACTGAATTGGTTCCAATGGAACATCTTGTGCATGGGGGTGGATACTCACAAGGGGCAGTACAAGGCGTACAAGCAACGCCACGAGATGGCTCACACCCAGCAGCTCATTCTTCACCATGTGTCTGGGGCGTCAGGCACCCCCCAGCTCCTGCTGCTCCCACTCCGTATGCTCATTGGAACACTTCTGGACTCAACTATGGAGAGCTCGAGCGCCACCTATTTCCTGCCCTGGCGAGGGAGCCCACTCCACCAGCTGATGAGGAAGAGGAAGATGAGGAGGAGTATGATGATGAGGACGGGGACGAGGAAGATGATGAGGACTACAACGAGTGATATCTTGGGGCGCTAGCATCACTCTTCTTCCTTTTTGGTGTTTCGATGCCAAAGGGGGAGAAGTAGTTCTATTACGTTATCGTGGATTTGCACGGGTCGGGCGCAAGCATTTGCACTTTATTGTTTTGCTTTTATTCTTGCTTGTGCCCATTTAGCGTTGAACTTTTATTCGTGAGTTGATTTGTATGATACTATGTTTGTGTTTGGCATTGTGGTTCAGTTGTGGATTTATCACTGGAGTTATCTTATGGATCTATCCCTTAGTGATTATGTGATTATGGATCCATCTATCATATTGGCTATATCTTCTATCATACCAGTTATGTTTCTCATTGTGGAAGGCCTCAATAATGGTGATCATATTAACTATCCTTGTATTATATTAAGGACTTCTCTCTCATGGTGGTATGATGTTTTTGTTCTAATTTGTCATTTGTATGTAGATTCCATTCCAATGAAATAGCCTCGTACCTATTTGTGTGCATCTGTATTCAAATATTCTAAGTATGCACACATTTAGGGGGAGTCTCTTTCATCCTTGTAATGATGTTGTTAGGAGATCTCTATTGCAAATCATAGTATTGTCATCTAACACCAAAAAGGGGGAGATTGAAAGAACAATTCATGATCTCTAAAGTTTTGTGTGTTAGATAACAATACCATGGATCATCTCATGCGTGCTAAGTGCTGCAGATGATTGTTCATACAAAAAGAAGACAAAATCAGTTGTTGGGGGCAGATTATCCGCCCCTGCGAAGGGCCAGATAATCCGGCCTAGCCTAATCGACAAACGTGGGAAAGGCACGACATGCTGTATGGGGGGCGGATTATTCTGCGGATTGTCCGGCCCGGGCCGGAGTTTTTGCCCGGGAAGGATAATCCGCCCCCAAAGGGGCCCGGATAATCTGCCCCCCAGGAAAGTTTGCAAAGGGAGCCAAGGCACGTCATGCGGTATGGGGGCGGATTTCCCCTTGGAAAATCCAACTCTAGGGTGGAGGATTGTCCCAGCCGGATAATCCGGCCCCCAACTTCTCCAACGGCCAAGTTTGGACATGGGGTATAAATGCCCCAATCACTCCTCCCATCGGATCTCTTGATTCATTCAAAAAAGTACTGGCATGTTTCTCAAGATCTAAATCGAGATCTCTCACTTCAACCCCCCAAAGGCTCCGATCTTTGGGGAATCGAAGGAGGAGACCTCAATCATCGACATCATGAATGAAGCACATCACTTCCCCTCCATTCACTTGGAGAATTCTTGATCTAGTATTACTTGCTAATATCTAGATCTTGTGTTTCGGTTTTGATAATATTTGTTATTGTGGCATCTTGTTGTCATTATGGGAGCCTCAAATTCAGTAGTGGATGTGTGCCCTGCTAGTTGTGTAAAGGCACCGGTTCCCGCCTCGAAGGGTACCAATAGTGGAAAGGTGGATCGAGCCTTTGGTGGCGAGATCCGTCGAAGAACAGGGTGAGGCCTATTGTGGCGTGGTGGTCTTAGTACCGCCCACCCCTCCAACGCAGATGTACTTCCCTTAACAAGGAAGGAATTGCAGTAAAACAAATCATGTGTCTCCGCGTGCTCCACTACGGTTTTGTAACATCCCAGCATTAGAGCTTAGAAATAAGCTGAGATTAGGTGTGTGCTTTGCATTCATGCATAGAAAATCTGGATAATTTTCATGCTTTTAAATAAAACTTGTCAAAGTGATTGAAGCTTCTCTTAACTTGGTGGAACTGAAGTAGCTTGATGTCTACGCACTTCTATTCTTGTAGACAGTTGTTGGGCCTCCAAGTGCAGTGGTTTGTAGAACAGCAGCAAGTTTTCCCTTAAGTGGATCACCCAAGGTTTATCGAACTCAGGGAGGAAGTGGTCAAAGGTATCCCCTCTCAAGCAACCCTGCAATCAAGATACAAGAAGTCTCTTGTGTCCCCAACACACCCAATACACTTATCAGGTGTATAGGTGCACTAGTTCAGCGAAGAGATAGTGAAATACAAGTGGTATAGATATAAAACAATGGTGCCAGAAAATAGCTTGCTGGTGTGTGGTTGACGTGGGAAAGACTAAAGGCAAACTGAAATAAAGATGGAAGCAAGCAAACATGTAACAGATCTAATTGCAAACGGTGTATCAATGCTAAGAACAAGGCCTAGGGATCATACTTTCACTAGTGAACACTCTCATATAAATATCTTCTCTTTATGATACTACTCTTAACTACTCTCCGGTTGGACACTCTAATCGATGGTAGGGATATAACAACACACCTCAAAGTAAGCCTTTCCCATCTAGAAAACCCCACACTGTCACCTTGAGTACTAGATGAGTCCCACAAACACCACAATTTCATAAAAACATCCAACTCCAAATATAACTCATAACAAGTATTTGTAATCTCTAGCCTAAGTGCCACCATGGTGAGCACGCTGTCACTTTCACACACATGGGGAGAGCAGAGATCTATTAAAGCACTTGAGTAGCAAGGTAGATCTATAGATTACAAGCTCATGATCACAATATGATCATGCATAGAGAGAGAGATGAACACATAGCTACCGGTAGAACCCTTAGCCTCGAGAGAGAACTACTCCCTCCTCATCATGGGAATCAGCAATGGTGATGGAGATGGCGGTGGAGATCGATGGAGATGGCTCCGGGGGCACTTCCCCGTCCCGGCAGGGTGCTGGAATAGAGACTTTCTGTCCCCCGAATCTCCCCTTCGGTGGCGGCAGTGCTGCCGAACTTTTCGTGGCTGGAGGCTTGACAATCTAGGGTTTATGCCTCAGGAGGCTTCTTATAGGCCTGAGGGCAAGGTCGGTGGGCGGCCAGGGGGCCCACACCATGCCTTGGCACGGCCTGGGGGAACCCGCGCCAAGGGGTGGTGTTGCCACCTAGTGGCCCCTCTCCGACTCTCCTTTTGGCTCCGTGAGTCTTCCGGGAAAATAGGAACTTTGGCTTTTGTCCTATCCAATTCCGAGAATATTCATTTTCTGACTTTCCTGGAACCAAAAACAGCAGAAAACAGGCAGCTGGCACTGTGGCTCTTGTTAATAGGTTAGTCCAAAAAATCAAATGAAAAGTACTCCAAAGTGTGGACAAAACACAAGAAAGTAGATAAAACCAAGCATGGAACATCAAAAATTATAGATACATTTGCAATGTATCAACATCCCCAAGCTTAACTCCTGCTCGTCCTCGAGTAGGTAAGTGATAAAAAGAAAGAATAATTTTTAGGTGACATGCACCATCATAAATTTGATCAAAGTATTTGTAAAACATTCAAAGCTGGGATCATAGTACTTCAATCATAACATGAAAGACAAAGTTCTAGCAATAAGACAAAGAAACTATGTTGCAACATGAAAAGGAACAAACAAAAGATTCATGAATAACAATGCTTTGCAAGACGTTTGTTTGTTTCACATAAAGAAAACATAGCATAGTGGCATTCAGCTTGTCCCTCATAGAGTAGCAAACATAGATGCATAGGACACCTTCAAAGTTCATAAGAGTGACTAGATACAAATAGTTTAAAACAAGCAATATCAAAGCTATGCATCGATCAACAAGTCTTGGGACAATGCACATAGAACTAAGAATGGCCACTATGCTCTCAAAGTAGGTGCATAAAGATAGAAGGTGG
Source organism: Avena eriantha (assembly GCA_910589775.1). Taxonomy (NCBI): domain Eukaryota; kingdom Viridiplantae; phylum Streptophyta; class Magnoliopsida; order Poales; family Poaceae; genus Avena; species Avena eriantha. The sequence continues at coordinate 284,898,203 of OU342743.1, read as the reverse complement.
AGACTCAATATAATGGTGGAAGAAAGGCCTTCATGGAAGGAAGTAGGGATTCAAGTCTCATAAAGATCTTCCAAAAATTATGGTACTTATAGCTTTCATCTCTCATTGCCCCTATCATAAGAATCTTGAAGGTGATTAAGGTTAAAGTGACACAACTAAGAGGATATGCTTGACAAGTTATAAACCGAAATCTCATGCCCCTTACTTACGAAGACCGAACCTCATGCTACTCAACTTTAGTCACAAGTAAGCTCGTGTCATTGTAAGTACATATGTATCATAAAGAACCGCCAACGGGGTACCCCTTGCACATGATACAGGAGCTATCCCGTAACCAAAATGACAAGGCAAGCAGACAATGAGCATCTCAGCGATCTTTTTATTTGCTATTTGCATAGGTTTTTATTGAGGATGTTTCATAGAGTGCTCATTATGGTGATGCTGCAAGTTTCCACCATGATTAAGCAAGGCTTAGGCTAGCGGCCCAGGCGTTTCTCTAACACATATACAAACTCCATGATCTTACAAGTTCCACTTTTATTTCACACCGCCGGGATCCATAAGCAAAAGAACATGATATCAACGGGGTACAAAGTACAAGTGCAATGTTGAAAGCGTTCCCCATGATACATGGTTCTGATAACTTCAACTTATAAAGCGCAAGCATATACGCAAAAAAGATGGACACAATGGTTCAGGTTTATTAAATGCAAAAAAAGTAAAGTGTGCCATCAAGTTCGTGAGAGCTTTAATCACTAGTTTTCTCATAACAAGTTTAATTCGGAAGATAAACAAAAGCGTGAATATACTTGGAATAGCATAAGCTAATAGATAGGTATGGTGGACTCTTTGGAATAACTTGGTTTAGGGAGTTGGATGCATGAGTGGAACTCATACTTGGTTGTGGAGCCTAGCAAAAGACTGGGAGCGACAAACTAAGAGAGCAATAATGGCCATAATCATGCAGAGCGACAAAACATCATTGATCAAAGCATAAAGTGATACTACAAGTTGAAAACTAAAGGATCAAAAAGGCTTATGGTGACTCGAGATAGTCATAACATGGTGTGAGCATGCGCCAAGTCAACCCAAATAAAGCATCAAAGGAGAATACCACTATACTATGCTTTAATATGCTAAAACAACGCATGATTCATCCAAGGCACATTAAGCAATCTCAATTTTTGTAACAAGTCATGCTACAGAAAATAATACTAAGCATAAATCCAAAACAATATCAAGCATGGCATGACAAAGCATAGGCCACAGTCAAAAACAAGCTCTTTTTACCACATAAGTATGAACTTTCCTACTCTTTTCCAAACCAAACCAAACTATTTGAAAACCAATGTATGAAAGAGGGGGTCCAACCAATTTATTCAGCAAACTAAGCAAACCAAGCAAACGAAAAACCAAAACGAAAACAAAAAAGAAGACGCTCCAAAAACAACACAACTGTGCATGAAACAATAAAAATGAAGCGTTTGGAAGAAACCTGGGATTTTTATTGATGAAGAGGGAGATGCCTTGGGCATCCCCAAGCTTTGATGCTTGTACTTATTGGATATTTCTTGGGGTGACATGCGTGGCATCCCCAAGCTTGAGCTTTAGTCCATCCTTCATCTCATTACTCTTTCCTTCGATACACCTGAATTTTTTTCTTCATAATAAACTTCACACAATCTTTATTAGCAACATTAGTGCACTCAAGATAATAGGTCTGTTAGGTTCAGTTCTAACACCAAAAACTTCCATTAAAACACTAGCTACTGTAGCACTTCCCTCAAAAATATCAATTCCCCAAAAGAACTCAAAATGGAACCAACAAGAAGCAAATGCAAAAAATGGCAGAAATCTGTCAAAACAGACCAGCAGGTAAAAACCAATTTTTTCGAAGACCTTCTGTTGCTCAAATCAAAAAGTGTTGAACTAACGAAAGTTAGATAACAAACTGGAGCATAAGCACAAAAAATCAAGACTCAAAAAGACGTACAGAGATTTTACACGAATTTTTACGGTGAAGCACAAAAATCTGTTTTGGGACAACAACTTTCCCAATCATTACTTCTCTCTCATTAGAGGTTACTCTTGGCACAAAAAGCAAATAAAAAGGATAAGGAGCGGTTATTACAGAAGTAAAAACTTCCAAGACTCATTTAAAACTTTTGGGTTATCTCCCAATAAGTACTTTTCTTTAACGCCTTTAAGTTAGGCTTGATAGTTTGAGAAGATGCTCACATAAGAAATATGAATTGAAGTAAAAGAGAGCATCAAGAAGCAAATTCAAAACACTTTTAAGTCTAACCCACTTCCTATGCATAGGAATCTTGTAAAGAAACAATTCATGAAAGCACAAAGCAACAAGCATAGGAAAGCAATACAAGTGCAACTTCAAGACTTTCAACATAAAGAGGGGAAACTTAATATTATTGAGATGCATAAAACCATGTTTCCCTCTCTCATAATAACTTTCAGTAGCATCATGAATAAAAGTAACAATATAACTATCATATGAAACATTCTTATCATGAGCCACATGCATAAAAGAATTAATAATCTCCACATAAGCATAGTCATTCTTATTAATCATAGTGGGAGAAAATTCAATAAAATAGCTATCACTATTATTCTCATAACCATAATCATCAAATATAGGAGGCATGTTGTAATCATAATTAATTGCCTTCTCAATAGTAGGTGGACTGAAAATAACATAATCATCATTGTAATCATCATATATTGGAGGTTTGGTATCATCATAAGCAATAGAATAGCTATCTTCCAAAGCTAGGGAACTAAAAAGATCATTTTCATAAAAACTAGCTTCCCCAAGCTTAGACTTTTCTATAGCATTAGGAATAATAGTGTCCAAAGAATTTATACTAACAACATTGCTATTAGCATGCAAATAAAGTTCCATAGGTTTTTTAATTTTCTCTTCAAACACTTCATGTCCTAACTCAAGATAAAGACTATAAAGCTCTCTAATTTTTTTGTTATTTTCCATTAAGCCTAACTAGTGAAAAAAAGAAACAAAAAGACAAAATTGCAGAATCTAAAGGAAATAACTTCGAGCACTCACACCGAAGGATGTGAGTACCTTTTACCTTACCTCCTGGCAATGGCGCCAGAAAATAGGCGTTTGCCGTGGGAGGTTCTTCTTATTTAATCCTCCGGTGTGAATACCTTTTACCTTACCTCTCCGGCAACGGCGCCAGAAAATAGCTTGATGTCTACACACTTCTATTCTTATAGATAGTTGTTGGGCCTCCAAGTGTAGAGGTTTGTAGAATAGCAGCAAGTTTTCCCTTAAGTGGATCACCCAAGGTTTATCGAACTCAGGGAGGAAGTGGTCAAAGGTATCCCCTCTCAAGCAACCCTGCAATCAAGATACAAGAAGTCTCTTGTGTCCCCAACACACCCAATACACTTGTCAGGTGTATAGGTGCACTAGTTCGGCGAAGAGATAGTGAAATACAAGTGGTATGGATATAAAACAATGGTGCCAGAAAATAGCTTGCTGGCGTGTGGTTGACGTGGGAAAAGACTAGGCACACTGAAATAAAGATGGAAGCAAGCAAACATGTAACAGATCTAATTGCAAACGGTGTATCAATGCTAAGAACAAGGCCTAGGGATCATACTTTCACTAGTGAACACTCTCATATAAATATCTTCTCTTTACGATACTACTCTTAACTACTCTCCGATTGGACACTCTAATCGATGGTAGGGCTATAACAGCACACCTCAAAGTAAGCCTTTCCCATCTAGAAAACCCCACACTGTCACCTTGAGTACTAGATGAGTCCAACAAACACCACAATTTCATAGAAACATCCAACCCCAAATATAACTCATAACAAGTATTTGTAATCTCTAGCCTAAGTGCCACCATGGTGAGCACGCTGTCACTTTCACACGCATGGGGAGAGCAGAGATCTATTAAAGCACTTGAGTAGCAAGGTAGATCTATAGATTACAAGCTCATGATCACAATATGATCATGCATAGAGAGAGAGATGAACACATAGCTACCGGTAGAACCCTTAGCCTCGAGAGAGAACTACTCCCTCCTCATCATGGGAATCAGCAATGGTGATGGAGATGGCGGTGGAGATCGATGGAGATGGCTCTGGGGGCACTTCCCCATCCCGACAGGGTGCCGAAACAGATACTTTCTTTCCCCCAAATCTCCCCTTCGGTGGCGGCGGTGCTGTGGAACTTTTCATGGCTGGAGGCTTGACGATCTAGGGTTTATGCCTCGGGAGGCTTCTTATAGGCCAGAGGGCAAGGTCGGTGGGCGGCCAAGGGGCCCACACCATGCCCTGGCGCAGCCTGGGGGGACCCGCGCCATGGGGTGGTGTTGTCACCCTTTGGACCCTCTCCGACTCTCCTTCTGGCTCCGTGAGTCTTCCGAGAAAATAGGAACTTTTGCTTTTGTCCCGTCCAATTCCGAGAATATTCATTTTCTGACTTTCCTAGAACCCAAAACAGTGGAAAACAGGCAGCTGGCACTATGGCTCTTGTTAATAGGTTAGTCCAAAAAATCAATTGAAAAGTACTCCAAAGTGTGGACAAAACACAAGAAAGTAGATAAAACCAAGCATGGAACATCAAAAATTATAGATACATTTGCAATGTATCATAGATCATCAAGTTGACTGCGATAAGTTTCAATATGACCTTTGCTAAAACCTTATCTTTGGGTAATATAATTTGATATATGGGTAGATCAAATAGAACTAAGCTAAAACCATCACTCATTTATGAAGGATCTTATAGAGATCACATCAGGGTGTTCATTATATCAATTCTTGAATACTCAATCAAGTATATAACTCCAAGTAAAGAAGCCCCATAACTAAACCTTGAGACACTTGCTTGCCATAGTTATCCCTACCATGAGCATCATGGTAGTTCTTAAACATTAACTCTTATCACTAATAGAGTAGAAAAGGAAGTCAAGCCAAGACCATTCATCACATGTCCGTGTTGTCATTTTAACAGATGACATTCCTATTTAACTAAGTCCTAGTGTCAATTGATCATCAATATTGGGTGATCAATTCTTGACCTAGCACTTATTGACTCTTAGCTTTGACCTATTATATTAACCTTCCAAAGACCTTAAGTAAATTAATAAGAAGAAGGAACTAGTTATGGTAGATTGTGCCATCATCAATGTACTGAGATCCTTAGTGGTGATCAAACTATTGGATGTTGGAGGAGTTAACTCTCTCATGAGTTAACTAGAAGAAGTATTTAAACCCAAGAGTTTAGATAGTAATTATGAAGCTATGAGAAAGCTAGTAGTAGTAGAGAATCCAATGATAATCTTGTTAAGTCAAGAAGATATAAATATGGAGTAAGCTTCCTTAACAAAATAAGCCCGTTGAGAGACTAGTACAAGTCTACTACTTAGTGATAATAGATTTTGATCAGACAATTAGAAGCCTAAGCTTATTTTGATCAAAGTATGGTAGCAATTATTCTCAAATCACTTGAAGATAGATGACTAGGTGTTGAAGAATAGTTGTGAGTATACCAAATTAGGCAAAACCCTAGTAAGATGAATCATCTAGCTTGATCATGAATTGTCAAGCTAGAGTATGATGAAGTATATAATATGAATTGTATGGAGTAGTTGGAGGCATACACTACAAGAAAAGTTTCCTTCCGCAACGACTTGGCCCGACGGTCGTCGTAGAAGGCGCGTCTTCCGCGACAAAATTCTCGGCTCAGCCGTGGCCGATGGAAAACTTTTTTTCCGGTTTCGCGGCCCTCCACTACGACGGATCTGCTAAAAACATGGAGGAAGCTCGGCCAGCGCGTGGCAGAAGCAAGATTTTCATTTCCTCGCGCGATGTTGACTCGCCGAAGTATTTTGAGGCGTGTGGGTCTCGGACGTTAGTGTCTCTAGCGGACTATACTTTTCGGTCGCGCCTCCGTGATTTAAACTGGATAACGTAGCTCGAGGCGTCTGCCGTTTAGTCAGGATGCAAGGTCCCACATGCTAGCCTCTCATTAGAAGGATTGTGTGTATGATGGAATATTTCCTTTGCTTGCGCTACCCTGTTCCGAAGTTGATAGCGCTGCTCAATGCATCAACCGTCTAATCAACCCTTTGGGACCCACATGTCATCCTCTCATTAGAAGAAATGTGTGTATGATAGAATTTTTTCCTTTGCTGGCACTACCCCATTCCGAAGTTGATAGCGCTGCTCGACGCATCTACCGTTTAACCAACCTCCTGAGCCCCACATGCCATCCTCTCATTAGAAGAAACGTGTGTATGATGGATATTTTTCCTTCGCTCGCGCTACCCTGTTCTGAACTTGATAGCGTTGTTCGATGCATCTACCATTTAATCATGATGCTAGGCCCCACATGTCATCCTCTTATTAGGAGAAACGTGTGTATGATGGATTTTTACCCTCTGTCACGCCTTCGTGTTCTGAACTTGATAGCATTGCTCGCTGCATCAGCCGTTTATTCAGGCTGGTGGGTCCCTTATGTCAGCCTCACATTAGAAGAATCGTGGGTATGATGGAATTTTTTTCTTTTCTAACGCTACCCTATTCTGAACTAGATAGCGTTGCTCGACGAATCTGCCATTTGCTCACATTACTGGGTCCCCCATTTCAGCCTCTCATTACAAGAAACGTGTGCATGCTGAAATTTGTTCTCTCTCGCTCCTCCCTGTTTCGAACTGGCAACGTTGCTCGATGCAGCATCTATATAAGGTCGCGCTGCTGGGTCCCACATATCAGCCTCTCTGTAAATGAAACATTGATTGCTCGATGCAACACTGTATAAGGTCTCTGCTGGGCCCAACATGTCAGCGTATCTGCAAATGCAAAGTGTGTATGATGGACTCCACTGTTTTGACCTTGGCAATGTTGTTGGGTCCTAGATGTCAGCTTTCTCTATGTAAGAAACGTGTGTATGCTGGAAAAAATGTAAAAGAATGACAGAGATTATACTATCTATTATATATTTATATTGAAAAAACTAGGAATCTAACTCAAGACTTCAACAAATGGGAACCGCGTGTGCTTCCACTACGCCAGAACCATCTATGCCACTACTGGAAAAGATTACATTTAGAAATGTTGAAATCACTTAAAATGAAAAGGCAGCGACCCTGGCGACTTGCCATAAAAAATGCTAAATGCTCTGTACAAATACAAGATGGGTAGGAGAAGCTTGTCCTATACTTTATCATAATGGCACGGAAATACTAAATTAAGATGATTTTGGGGGATAAAAAATTAACTTGGGGTCCAATCTTGTGAACCAATGGGCTTCTTATCGTGGGCTCCTTACCGAAACTTCTTCAGTGTGGTTCATGCTTAAAAAACCAAGTAACAATGTGTTGAGGGTTGGCGGCCCACGGCCAACATGAACCCGGAAGGATAAATTAGCGAGGTTTTGGGTCATAGTTGGGCAGAATGTACTACTATTTCTAATAACCTCCTCACTAAAAATTCAATGTACTTAATATGTCGGGGTCGATAGTCCACCTGACCCGGCAGGCTAAATTTGCAAGGTTTTGGGCTGGTGTTGGGTAGAATGTGCAATCTTTTCACTAGGTCCTTAGTGAAAATTCAATATAGTTCGTACCCCATACTAAAAAAATGCAGTTGGTACCCTAAAAAATGTATACTCTGCTCACCACAAAAGGCTAATTAAGGGTTTTTCTTTTGAAACAAGAATATGGGCAGTTTTTTGTCCGAAGTGGGGTTGAAATATTTGTTTTCATAGGCTGAGTAGTAAAAATATATTGTACTGAAGGTCGATGGCCCACCTGACCTGGCTATACCTACGCCGAATCCGAAAGAATGAAGTTGGAAATGGAGAAAAGTGAACGATATTGCGCTTTATTATACATAGCGAACATAGCGAGGAACTTGGGTAGCGCAGGATTCGAACATGGAAAGTACTAGAGGGAGTTTGACTGATTGACTTAAAATCGTGTCATATCAAGTGTTACAGCGCACAATCATCTTTTCAGCAAAGGATATATTTCGAGATGGTTTGGGTGGCTTTGAATCGGCCTAGGTGCCCAATCGATTTGATGTACTCAAAACCTTATAATCATGCCATACAAAATATTGGCAATAGACACACAGTGGCCTTGACTTGCCCAGCCGCAGACAGCTCGGGTAAGCACCAGCTTAAACTGATCACTCGAAGTTCTATGCTTTCGTACGATGAAATTAGTACATGTCGCAATTAGCGCCAACATGTGGCATTTTTATCATGCAAAAAGGCTCAGAATCCACACATTTAGTTCATAGTTTCGAACACAATAATACAACCAGTTTGTACACTAGCATAAACAGTACAATGTCAACACATCAGAGCTTGACTTGTTCATGTCACATCAGATCTTGAATTGTTCATTTCACATACAGAAGAATGAGCAAGGATACATACTGTATTGAACAAGTAATTTCACAGTGGCGCCAAAAGTATGCCATGTATCAGAGACAATATGGGGTCTGCATCAACAATTTTTCTTTTTTGGAAGGGTGTGCATTAACTCTTCTTTTTTAGAATACCGGCATAAACATTTGCGGCTATCATCCTAGGGTGTCTCGGCCTTCTTTGGCATACCGAGCCAAGATCAATTACGGCCCAGTTAAGTCCTGTTTCGTGGCCCTATAAGAAGAAGTGACCTATATTTCCTTGTTCGCTAAGAGGAAAGAAGGAATATTCCTCTCAAAACACAAAGCTGCACGAGGTGCAATGGTTCAAAAAAAATGCACGAGTCGCGTATATACAAGCCAATAACAGTACTAAAAACTATAGTACAGAAATCACGCTACAAAATAAGCACGGCTACATGGATTATACCATAGAAGGCAATACTAAATACAAAGCATGGCAGGACTCATATAAACTGATTCAAGCTAGCCACTAAAATCAGTGTACTAACAGTCAACTGTTGAACCACGATGCAAAAAAAGATGACACAACAATATACTAGAAAGATCCACAGCTCAATCTAGGGATGGCACAATGAGCATACAACACCTAAACTAGGCCTAAACCAAATTGTCGCCTGTCCCACACAGTTCCAACCATCTATGGGAAGGCTGATAACTGCCACAGGCTCACCTTCAGTTGGCTACAGGTTGCAACATTTAATTTGAGGGAATTGTATTCCGTGAAAGCTCCTGTATGTTGTGTACACACAGTTTTTCCTCATGAATGGGAACAATGTGCCATCAGCAGCCTTGCATCCGTGTTTCTGCATCATCTCGTCAATGATTGGATAATTGAGACCGAGAAACATAGAGTTGTCCCCAAGGCTATTAACCTGCCTCCAAACAATGACCCCTGGAGGTCCAGCAGAGCTAGGATCCTCTTCAAAAATGTAGATACGAGAGGCAGGATATAGGCGTAGGTTAGTCCTATTTTGAGCATGAGGAATGATTTCACCCTCTTCGCCATGGGCAACCCCCATGACATACATTGTAATTATGATCATCAAACGTTCACCTTCAGGCGATCAAGCGAGGAACCACATGCCTGGCCGATCATTCAGAATAGGTGCTGGGATTACAAAGGGAAGCTCCTTGTTTCCTGCAACATCCGAATTCAAGACAAAAAGTGCATTATTGGCATACATATTCTAACACCAGCATTCTTCATTGTTCGTGCTAACAGTGTGAATAGGCAAATCCTGACAATAATATTACTCAATAAATTAACAACATTAGGAATTGCATTTCTTACTCTGCTATTCCGAATATTTGGATTTCTTGCTTATCTTAGTTTCCTAGTTGTTGTAAGTTTCAAAAGAGGAAGCACCACTTTTTATATAGAGGCATGTCCACTTGAATCCTATAGGATTAGATGCCTACAGTATTTTGGATCAAGTGGTGTTTTATTGCACAGGAAAACCAAAGGAATTGTACAAAGAGGTTGGAGTGGATGGAAATTTTCCTCCAAAATAGAGTGCAAAGGAATCCTTTGAAGGAATTCCTAAGGATTATACTCTTTCGAGTCAAATAGCATTTTATAGAAAAATTCCTAAGGATCAAAATCCTACAAAAATCCTACACAATTCCTCTGAATCCCAAGGAAAAATCCAAAAAAGGAAAGATTGGTGTCCTACAAAAATCCTATGTGATTCCTAGAATCTGAGGAGGGCCTAAAAGTACAAATAGATAAAGAAACCCGACTTCACTATGTTGCGCTCACAATTGAGATGCTGGTTAATAATACCTTTCATATTTTGACAATGAATGAACTTAGTAGTGTAGGGACGCCGTCATACACTATATTTGTGGAAGGCATATTACTGGTACTAATTCATTACTCGCAATGGTTCATTCTTTTTTAGGACATAAAGTGTGTGCTCATTCAGTCATACGAAAGGTAAAACATAAACAAGGTAGTTAAAGAACAACTTCACTGAATCTCACAATGTATCATCATGGAACTAGAATTACCTTCTGACGTGGGATCCTAGCAATAGGTGTAGCCTTGACTTGCGACCGCAAAAATGAGGCCACCGTGTTCAATGGCATCATAGTACTGTCTTTTACCAAGACATGTATGCTCTAGACATCTCCAAACTTGGCTACCGCCTTCTAGGTAGGCGATTTCACCATCGAAAAATGCGAGGAGCTTATAGTCTGTGTAACCCCCAGCTTTTGTGTCTGCAGATTACGATCTTCAACAGCTCAAGAGATCCATCCCATGACTTATTGAACTTCTCTCCATACCTGTGGATTTGCCAAAAAAAATTGAAATGTGAATGAGTTCAGAAATGACTACATGTAACTGGGGGAACCCTGACTGGCTAGTAGCATTACAGGTTATATACTGGATGTGAGGCGGCCTCAATGCCACAAGTATCCATCGATGGAAGGTTATATACTGCATGAAGGGCAGGATGGCGGTGCGCCGAGGATGGTCGAGGGGCACCACATCGTACACCGTATCATGCAGACGATGTACCCTCGTACCATCATAGTGCTCGTCAAACCAATAAGCAGGCTGAGGCATCAGTAGGCAGGGTTCATTCCAATGGTGAACAATCCATTTCGTACCTTCGTTATTGGCGATAAGATCGTATAGCATCTTGCAGCATGCGGCTAGCCTGACGGTGCTGGAAATGTCCAGACGCTGAACGATGAGGTCGACATCGTCCGCGCTGAGTTGATCCCACTTGCATCGCCCGCTGAGCTTTGAATCGGCCATCACAGCCGGATGGATTTAGGCGGATGCCAAGTGCGGTTGGGGCTTTCTGCAGGAGGAGGGGAGCGTTAGAAGAGAGAGTGTGGGAGAGATCATGGGCGGAGTGGGGACTGGGTAAGAAGATGGAGTGGCAAAGAAAAAAACGAGGGAGAAGATTTTACTTGCTTGCTCTATCTAGTCAACAACAACTCGAGGATACCACCGCCTAGACTTCACTGTATGTTAGACTAGCACGCCAGGCAGCTAGTAATTTGACAATACTCCTACTTACTACGTATCAGAGGTGCAGTATTGTCTAGTCACATTAGTTTGACAATAGGGTTTTCTTTTTACAGCTTTCATTTCAACATAGTGTACTACTATTTTCAACAGAAAATAGGAGGAGGAACTACTACTAGTAGTAGTAGCCGTGACATGGACACATGTAATTTCATCTTGCTCCCCTACATGCAGAACTCGTAGCACATAACCGAAAATATATACACCGGATATAATGCACAGTACGGGTGTGTCCGTAGTATTTTTAGCATGTTGCATGTGTTCATATATGTTCTAGTACAAGGTACATGGAATTACACGTGTACAGCATGCAACCACGCCGCGAAATGAGAGACGTGCACGGACACCAGATTTCGCTCAAGTCAGGCAACATGCATGATTGTCGTGGTGGTGGCACAGCAGATGCCATGGATAGGCTAAAGATGTGGCCAATGAGCGCTAGGGGAATCCAGGGAGGGATAGCGTGGTGATTCCACACACAAGTGTTGTTATATTTCCTGTATCAATGGTGGTTACAGGTGCTCCCAGAGCTGTTTTTGAGAAGGAGACTAGGTCTCTTACTCCCCACAACTTAGCTCTAGAGTTCTACCTTAGATAGAGAAAATGACCGATCCCCCTCTATGGAGGCCCTAGTCCTCCTTATATAGGGGGTTGTTCATCCGCGGTACCAAAGTTCGCAGGCCAGCGCATGGCGGTACCTAAGTTGCCTGAAATTGCCATGTTTCAAAAAGTTGGGCCGCCAACTACTGAGAGGGGCCATTTCGAGGCAAACTCATCTCACCCCTGCCAAATTCAAACATTCCTTTAAACTGCCCCGTGAAGTAGACGGTCAGGACCCTCATGTCAGTCACCTGTCCGTGACGCGAGCGCCAACGCGGCAACCTCTTAGGCTAATCGAGGAACTAAGTGGATTGGATGCGTTGACCAATTTCACAAATCCGTTCCCGCCTTTCCCCTGGCACCGGCGGCATCGGAATCTACCCTCCAGGTAGGACGGTCCCTTCGGACATTTGAGATCTGGCGCCAAGTTGCTGCGCCCAGTCGCTGATCCCGAGCTCCAATGGCGCATGCCGTAGCCGTCGTTGCGAGGCTCTAGCTCGCCTCCGCCGCCGACGAGCCGAGCAGCTCGGAGGATGGCAGATCCTACTACCAAGGAAGAAGAAGTTCTGGCTACAAGCGGGTGAGCTACCCTTCTCTTTGCTATTCACACTAATTATAACTACTAGCTGGCTACTGAACCTCAAATTGTTTGCTAGCCCAACGCTGACAAACATATTTTGTCCACAGTTTTCTGTCAAGTGGGATCTCCGCGGACCACCCTTACCTGGTTACGGCAGTCCTCTTCAGGTACGACTCTAAGGGCAAGTGGTATGGACACCATTGTATCACGATGGAAGAAGCGCCTGCGCAGATCTGCACTATATCTGGTATGGTTGTTGCTCCATGTAATCATGATGAATTATGGCTGAAGCAGACTGCAAAGTTCAGATTCATGAATGAACGTGGCATCATGGTTCCTCTAACGTGTGACAGTCAGCTAATTGGGTTGATGAAAAGGTATGCTTCGGCTTGCATGTTTGAGCTGAAATGTGATGTACTGGATGTGGAAGCTGCTGCAACTGGGAGTCGCCCTTCTATTCTTGGAAAGGGTGGTTGCTCGAACCCAATTAGCTCTTGGCAAGCAAAGTCTCTTGGGGTTCGCATGTTTGTGCTGAATTGTAATTTTTGTTTTATTTACTCTGTAGATATTGGCCAGTTATGCAACAATCCTGTTTCTTTGATAGGAAGCGCCGCAAGGTTAGAAACATGACTGTCGGGTCAGTCATTTTGCTGCCCGAAGAAATTAAAAATGAGTGCAAAGATGATGTTGGACACGATTCTGGTGCCCATTGTCCCGTCGATGCAGAGTACGTGAAGCTAAGAAAATTGTCACCGAGGAAGAGGAAGAAGGCAGGAAATGAAGAAGCCAGTGGACGTGAAGGCTTGGCACCCAGGCTGCGGAAGAAGGCTGCTGGCAATGAAGATGCATAGTAATGTGTTGAACTTGAACCTATATATGTAATTCGGTTAAATTCCGGAGGTCTGTGTCTGGTATTTTGCTGGGCGAAACAATCTACCCACGTTTTCTGAGTAAAATGTATAGCGACTTAGGGTTTGGAAACGCCCGAGTCAGTAGTTGAATCCAAAATTGTGATTGTGCCACTGCTATCTGAAAACACGCAGCACCGGTTCCACGATTGCTGAGGGGCAGGAGGTCTCCAAATACGACGGAATGGAAGTGGCACAAAAATAAATTATTTAAGCTGCTTCACTCCATGAAGCAGCAACTTATTTCAGTTGTTGCACACAATGACATGGCAACATAAACAGCAATGGCAACCGATAATGCCCAGATGAGGAGGAAATCAGTACCACTTTCTGGCCTAATCTTGAGCCCGTCTATCTCATCGCCTCTCTGCTCCTGCATCCCCTGCATCTGACAAAGCTCCCGGATCTCTAGTAACCGGGTGTACATGCTTACACTTTCTAAATTGTGGTTGTGCCATTTGCATGCGTCCAAATCCACGTAGATTACGTTTAAACAAACCACCAATATCAGAATACACTAGTAGAAAAGGGGTCTTTGGTCCACGGTCACGTTCCCAATTCGGGACAGAGATCTAAATTCGAGGCAGAAATTGATCTAAATCAAAAATTCTTCCACAAATTAATCGAGATAGAGATCTAAATCGAGGCATTTCATTAATTCAACCACAAATTCTACTAAACAAAGGTGCGATTTCACATCCTACATTAATTCAACCACTAGTCAACAATTTCACTTCTGCTGTCGCTGTCCTCCGAGCCGCTGGCTTCCTCGTCGTCGTCGGACGGAACCTCCACGATTTCTGCATTGTTCGTGAGACGGAGCACCTCTTCGCGGCAAGCGGCGGCGATGACGGTGTACTTGGTCCGTCCAGGGACGGACCAGAACCTCTCCCGCCCTTCTCGGTTGTGGAGATCCCGGTGCACCACACGCCCGTAAATGATACGGTTGCCAATCTTGGCCTTCCGCTCCTTCTTGAACAAGGCCGACCAGAACGGGCTGGCCGCCGCGTACCGGGGCAGCGCCCTCTTTCGCGCGGGCATCTGGCGGCGGCGCGCCGCGATTTCGCTCTGCATCACATGTAACACCCTCGAATCGGCCCTATGCAAGTTTTAGCCCTTTTTCACCAAACCCGCATAGAAACGATTCAAGGACGCCCACCAGGCACTTTCGTGCGAGTGGAAAACGAAGTAATATCATTACACATTAGTCCACGATGGAACCCACAGAACTTATATATATACAGCACGACTCCAAGAGTCAAGAATACATATATACACTACAAAGATTCAAATCACCTTGAAAACGATAGAGCGTCCGACTACGGACAAGATGCAAATGGGGCTAAGAGCCCTGAAGAATAACCAATGGCGTCCATAACCCTGCCCAGGCCAAGCTGGAAGGGTAACCCTACTAACGACGTCGACCTCAAACCTGCTAAAACAAAAGGGGTGCCGACAAAGGGCAAAGGAAAAAGAGGAGCGTCGGTACTGAGGCCAGTACACGGCGAGGCTAAATTTGGCGGTCCTCGCCTACATAGGTATGGTGGACTGAAGCGGCAGCGCAGTAGCACTAAACATACTATAGAGACTCAGTAAAACTGGCGGCTATTAGAGAGGGATAAGAAAGATCTATTCGGATCCAACCTGATACTAACACCAAACATACCCATACTAGCATTTCCCCCTCGATACCAAACGAGGTAGTCAAAACCGAGGAACTCACACGGTTGGCAGTTTATTCATTCCATTATAGTTGAAGCTCTTACTAATCAGATATGGATAACACGAGTCATCCTGGTAGCATAAGTAGTGGGCAATTTTAGTTAACCATTCAGTTGTAGTTGCAGTACTTACTAGTCATATACAATTAACATGTGACATTCCAAACCCAACAGTTGTTGGAACTTTTATTTCATTCCATTGGAGTTGCGATACTTACTAGGCAGGTATAACATGACCCGATACACCCCAGTTCCACCAGTTGTTGGCACTTTTATTATCCATTCCATTGTAGTGAAGCTGATTACTAGTCACATATTAAGTCAAATTTATAGAACTACTTTAGTTATGCTTGTCTATGATCGATATATTGTGCTCCAAGTCGTCCATAACCGCGGACACGGCTTTCAGAAAGATTTACCCTGCAGGGGTGCACAAATAGCAACACACACACGATCAACCTCGGAAAACCAACTCAAAACCCAACGAGGCTTTCACGACAAAGAAATCACAGGATTCATAAAATATTTTAGGGGGCCACCACACCAAGCTACCCGTGACGAAGTTGGCCGGCTCGGAGACGGACCCAGGGTTTGTGTGGACGGCGGTAAACAACTGGGAACCCGAAAGTGTGACTGGGCTTGTCGATACAGCGAAAACGTGTCATGATCCAAAACAGTACAGGTGCTCCACGCACAATCATAAATAAAGCGGTAAATCATGGCATAAGTACATGATAGTAATAAAACCCCAAACTAGTTTGTGGCCCCACGAAATAAGAAATGAATCAAGCTCTGGCTAAGGGGGATTCATAGACTCTCTCGGATGTGGATAATGCGAATAGTCAAGGAACAGGTATCAAGTACTCGGGGCCTACGGGACACAAGTGGGCATGAAAAACCAAATAGCATATATTGCCCACCGATGCCTCTTTCATTAGTTATCCCATCAATTTAATATTTGTTTTTAAAGTCATAATCATCTCCACCATTAAGCATGTGCCAACCTTCTATCAATGGTGGAACGACAACGATGCGAAGTAGCACCTGAGCAAGCAACTATGACTCGTGGTGCCAACTGTCTAACAAGCAACAGGTAATAGGAGGTGTCCAAGGCAATATAACGGCTGCAGGAATATATCTGGTACGGAACACCAAAGCATCGAGACACGGATAGCAATAGATCAACAGGAGGAAAGAAAGACTATAAATGCAAAATAGGTAGAAGGGGGAGAGATGCTCGCCTGGGAAACACTGCCGAAGGATCATATCCAGAGAACTTGTTGATACTCGCATCAACTCATCGGCCTAATCCGCGAAGAAGCAAACACTAGAAGAAACACCGGATGCACTATTTAATACTACGGTAGAAGAATCGGTATGTTTATGATATGTTGCATGACATGGCGAAGATGCGATGCAATTAGGCAATATTAAGCGGAACCGGGGTCCCGACAATTAATTAATAGGTTCCAGTCATTTAGATACCCCACAATTTAAATGTTGTCTTAACAAGGCAAAACACGGCATCGGTTTGTTACACAAATTTAAATGGAGTCAGTATAAGACTAGATTCGCCCACATATAGCTCCATATTTAATTATTAGATGAATCGACATAATGCCCCCAAACCCCATGATGAGATGCGAGCATGAACAATTTAATATGCAACAATTATATGTCAATATTATAAAAATAAGGGTCTCGGATAGGGGTCACACATCAAGGTCCGAAGATCTTGGGGTCCCGAAGGTTCGACGGGGTCGGTTTCGGTCGTCGGATTCAGGGAGGAGAACTTGATGTTCCATCTTGACCGGTTCCCGTGAGGAGAGCTAGGCGTGCCGGGGTTCGGTCTTGGCGGGATCGGTCTTCGGACTCTGGGAATAGGGCTCCGGGATCCATGATGGAGAACTTGTCGTCCGTGAAGGAGAACTTGGGCATGGGCATCACCATCTTCAGGTTCCGTGTAGGAGTGCTCGGTGATCCGTGAGGAAGTCCTTGGAGTCCGGGAGATATATCTTGGCGCCTGGGTGCCGGTTTCGTCATCGATGGAGAACTTGTATCCGCACCGCGATTTCTCAAGTCCGGTCGGTTGTGAACTTGATTTAACACGAGGGCGGTCTCCGAGCAGTGCCACGATGGTCTTGAGAGGAACTTGGGAAGTACCGGTCTTCGATTGCACTAGAGAAACACACACCATGTTCATCAACCAACAACAACACAGACACATGGGCAGCAGAATAATAGAAGCAACAACAAAAATAACCACGCACGCGCGGTAGGCCAATCAAGGTCGCTGCAGAGCTAGGGGTCGGCACAATCGAAGGTGGCCAAAGCGGTGAGGAAGTGCCACACCCTTGATGTAGGGGCGCGGTCGAGGGTGGACGAGGTTAGACCACACGCTGCAGAGGAAGCACCAGGTCGAGGAAGGTGGTGCGGTGGCGACATGGGCACAGAGGCGACGAGGTTTGAGGCGCGGACGACGAGGACACGCGGCCCGCTGGCAGCACACTCGCGGAAGAAGGCGACGGGAGGGCGGGGCCTTGCGGGGAAGACGGGCTTGGCGACGCCCAGGCACGGCCATGGCGGTTGAGGGCCAGAGAGAGGAGAGGAACCGCGCGACGGAGAGGCAGCGGCGGTCCGTTGGGGAGGCGGTGGTTGTGACTCGAGCGGGGCAGGGCGAGGGGAATCGTGGAGGGATGGGCGGTAGGTGGCCGACAGGGCCTAGGGTTGCGTGTCGTGGCTGGGGCCGCGTGTAGTAATGACAAGAGTATGGGGCCAGGGGATGGAGGCATGTGGGTGCCATTGGCGGGGTGGAGCTGGGGTTGGTGGGTTTCACGCGAGAGAGAGGGGGGTAGGACCCGCGTGCATGGAGGCGTCGGTAAGAGAGACGTGCGGTGGGGGTTTTCTCGCGGGGTGTGGGGCGGTAGTGTGCAGGTGCACCTGGGTGTGGTGTGCTGTGCGCGGGTGCGTGTAGGTGCATGCTACTGCGTGTGTTATCGGCAGGGAGTGGCGGCGGCTAGGGTAGGGAGTGCGTGGTGTTGTTTGCTAGCTAGGTTTAGTCTAGTCTGCTTAGAGTTTGGTCAGAACGGGTTTGGGGCTGGGCCGAATGGGGTGGTAGGTGGCTGCGGGCTGGGCTTTTGGGCCTGGCCTACGACTGCCTCCCCTGATACAAAACATTTATTATATATTTTATTTATTTTAAAACAAACTATTTTACAAATAGGTTTTGGAGAAATAGAAGATCCGGGCAGACCCAGGGTTTTGATTTGAAAGAAGAGATGGGGGATATCGAAAAAAACAAATATAGGCTTTTAGAAAATAATTTTAGACAAACCATGCATGATGACATGACGATGCTCAAATGCAATGTGGCATGATGACATGAGCATGTGGTCATGATGATGCACAAACAAAAACACCAAGCGATTTTCTAGTAGTGGTTTTATCGGGGTGCTACATCACGGCTCCGCCGGGGACGAGGAGCGGAGTCACCAGCACCCCCGCATAGCTGATGCGCCATCCATGGGGCACCGTCACGGCCAGCGGCACGAGGATGTCGAAGTGCACGAACATCACCGCCTCGTAGAAGTTCAGCGAGAGCATCTCCATGGCGGCACGGTGGAGATTGGAGAGGGAGCGAGGGGGTGGACAACGAAGCGACGACGCGGTGGAGATTGGAGAGGGCAAGGGGATGGACGACGAAGCGACGCGTTGTGGCGCCTCCTATTTGTACACGAGGACGACGAAGCGACGGGCGGAATATCCAAGGGGCATTGGTCAGACAAAAGTAGGTAATGCAGGGTTAAGACAGATTAACGGGCGACCAATTTTTTTACTCCGAGGACTTCGGGGCCAATAGTTCAGACCGCTAGGTCAACAAGTACAACTATTACAACTTAAAATAGGCACGGAGCTCAAGCTAAATAGAACTAGTTATCACACATCTCCTTGATCTTCCTAATCTTAGCCCGATGCGCATCTTCCTGCGAGAGCAAGGATCGAATCGTCTGCTGCTTCCTTTTAGCATCTTCCTTGCACAACTTCAATTGTTTCTCTGCATTTTTCCTCATGCACTTGTCAATACTCGTAGTTGTGAACTGCAGGACTTTGGCCTGGTGAAGATCCTTCCTTGCTTGAGTCAGTTCTTGCTCTGCTTTAGCCTTCAGGGCCAACGCCGCGTCCCTCTCCTTCTCGACTTTGCTAACGTTGCCTTCCACCCACCTGAGATCTCACTTATGCTTGGTCGTGTCAACTGGTTCCCATAGCTTCATCTCAACACTGCCAAGAAGTGAGCTGAATGTGGATTCTTTCAACTCAACAGTCAGTTCCCATAGTTTGTCTAGCGTTTTCTGCATCGATTTGGGTCACTCTGGATCTACCCATTTGACAACACCGCAACTTCCGCCTCGCATCATTGCACGATGTCCTTGACACCGTAGAAACCTCTTGCCTGTGTTTCGTCCTTCGAACGCTACATATTTAGCGGGCACATATCCATGTTTACATACCAGAGGACTGTCTTCATCCGCTAAACCGTGATAGTCGGCGTCATACATCGTCTGGTTGACCTAACACATCATACGCGCATGAGTAAATGGAGTAGATCTGGCTCAAAAAATAGATAACTGGCCACAGATGATAGAGATAGAGATGAGACGACTCACATCGAAATCACCGTCCCTGTCGTCATGACGCGTTTCCTCGTCGTCTCCCCTTGAACCCATGGCAAGAGGGGAGGGGGGATGGCTGCCGGAGAGGGGATTGGGATGGAGGCACCGTCGGCTTGCGGCTACAGCAGCATGGGAGTGAAGTGGGGAAAGTGGCTTCGAGGGGAAGGAAGAGAAGTAATGGGGACATGACACTGGGATATGGCCCACTCAACTCATGAGTCATGACACTCGCAACAGGGGAGCCCCGGTGTTACCAGTTTGTCCAGAGCAAGCATGGCCAATCATGCCGCAGAACAGACTATGCGCGGATCGATCTCACGAATACCATCCCAATCGTCTAAGCGCCCCGATCGAATGGTATGTAACAATCGTCAAACAGAACAACTGTGTTAGGGCATGCCTTCTAGAAGAGTCGGTCTAACGCTAAGGTTAGGGCTCTCCTAAGGTTAATTAGGATCCATATGTGGTTTATGAAAAGAACACACATCCAATGACACAGGTGGATCCTTGTGTGGTTTGTGAGAAGAACACACATGCAATCACACTAGGTGGATCCATATGTGGTTTATGAGAGAAACACACATGCAATGACACTGGTGATATGTGGTTTGTGAAAAGAACACACATGCAATGACACTAGGTGTGGTTCATGAGAAGAACACATATGCAATGACACTAGTGTTACCTTATGTGGTTTGTGAGAATAACAGACATGCAATGACACTAGTTGTGGTTCATTAGAAGAACACACATGCAATGACACCGGTGGATCCATGTGTGGTTTATGAGAGGAACATACATGCAATGACACTGGGTGTGGTTCATGAAAAGAACAGACATGCAATGACACTAGTGGATCCATGTGTGGTTTGTGAGAAGAACATACATGCAATCACACTTGGTGGATCCATGTGTGGTTCATGACAAGTACAGACATGCAATGACACTGGTGGATCCATGTGTGGTATGTGAGAGGAACACACATCAAATGACACCGGTGGATCCTTATGTGGTTTGTGAGAAGAACATACATGCAATGACACTGGTGATATGTGTTCAGTGAAAAAAACACACATGCAATGACACTGGTGGATCCATATGTGGTTTGTGAAAAGAACAGACATGCAATCACACTGGGTGGATCGATGTGTGCTTCATGAAAAAAACACACATGCAATGACACTGGTGATATGTGGTTTGTGAAAAGAACAGACATGCAATGACTCTAACTGTTGTTAATGAAAAGAGCAGACATGCAATGACACTGGTGGATCCATGTGTGGTTAATGAGAAGAACACACATGCGATGACACTGCGTGTGGTTCATGATATGGTTTGTGGGAAGAACACACATGCAATGACTCTAGATGTGGTTCATGAGAAGAACACACATGCAATGACACTGGTGTATCCTTATGTGGTTTGTGAGAAGAACACACATGCAATGACTCTGTGGTTCATGAAAAGAACACACATCCAATGACTCTAGCCGTGGTTCATGAGAAGAACACACATGCAATGACACTGGTGGATCCATGTGTGGTCTATGAGAGTAACAGACATGCAATGACACTGGGTGTGGTTAATGAGAAGAACACACGTGCAATGACACCGGTGGATCCATGTGTGGTTTGTGGGAAGAACACACATGCAATGAATCTAGCTGTGGTTCATGAGAAAAACACACATGCAATGACACTGGTGTATCCTTATGTGGTTTGTGAGAAGAACACAAATGCAATGACTCTATCTATGGTTCATGAAAATAACACACATCCAATGACTCTAGCTGTGGTTCATGAGAAGAACACACATGCAATTACACAGGTGGATCCATGTGTGGTCTGTGAGAGGAACAGACATGCAATGATACTGGGCGTGTTTCAGGAAAAGAACACACATCCAATGACACTGGTAGATCCTTATGTATTTGTGAGAAGAACACACATGCAATGACACTGGTGGATCCATGTGTGGTTCATGAGAATAACACACATGCAATGTCACTGGTGGATCCATGTGTGGCCTTTGAGAGGAACACACGTCCAATGACACTGGTTGTGGTTCATGAAAAGAACACACATACAATGACACTGCTGGATCCTGATGTGGTTTGTGAGAAGAACACACATGCAATGACACTGGTGGATCCTTATGTGGTTCATGAGAAGAACACACATGCAATGACACTGGTGGATCCATGTGTGGCATGTGAGAGGATCACACATGCAATGACTCTAACTCTGGTTCATGAAAAGAGGAGACATGCAATGACACTGGTGGATCCATGTGTGGTCTGTGGGAGGAACACAGATCCAATGACACTGGTGGATCCATATGTGGTTTGTGATAAGAACACACATGCAATGACACTGGTGGATCCATGTGTGGTCTGTGGGAAGAACACACATGCAATGACTCTAGATGTGGTTCATGAAAAGAGAGCAGACATGCAATGACATCGGTGGATCCATGTGTGGTCTATGAGAGGAACATACATCCAATGACACCGGTGGATCCTTATGTGGTTTGTGAGAAGAACACACATGCAATGACACTGGTGATATGTGGTCTGTGAAAAGAACACACATGCAATGACACTGGTGGATCCATATGTGGTTTGTGAAAAGAACAGACATGCAATCACACTGGGTGGAACCATGTGTGGTTCATGAGAAGAACACACATGCAATGACACTGGTGATATGTGGTTTCTGAAAAGAACAGACATGCAATGACTCTAACTGTGGTTAATGAAAGGAGTAGACATGCAATGACACTTTCGGATCCATGTGTGGTTAATGAGAAGAACACACATGCAATGACACTGGGTGTGGTTCATGGTATGGCTTGTGAGAAGAACACACATGCAATGACTCTAGCTGTGGTTCATGAGAAGAACACACATGTAATGACGCTGGTGTATCCTTATGTGGTCTATGAGAAGAACACACATGCAATGACTCTAGCTGTGGTTCATGAAAAGAACACACATCCAATGACTCTAGCTGTGGTTCATGAGAAGAACACACATGCAATGACACTGATGGATCCATGTGTGGTCTGTGATAGGAACAAACATGCAATGACACTGGGTGTGGTTGATGAAAAGACCACACATCCAATGACACTGGTGGATCCTTATGTGGTTTGTGAGAAGAACACACATGCAATGACACTGGTGGATCCATGTGTGGTTCATGAGAAGAACACACATGCAATGACACTTGTGGATCCATGTGTGGTCTGTGAGAGGAACACACGTCCAATGACACTGGGTGTGCTGCATGAAGAGAACACACATCCAATGACACTGCTGGATCCTTATGTGGTTTGTGAGAATAACACACATGCAATGACACCGGTGGATCCTTATGTGGTTCATGAGAAGAACACACATGCAATGACACTGGTGGATCCATGTGTGGTCTGTGAGAGGAACAAACATGCAATGATTTCTAACTATGGTTCTTGAAAAGAACACACATCTAATGACACCGGTGGATCCATGTGTGGTCTGTGGGAGGAACACACATCCAATGACACTGGTGGATCCATATGTGGTTTGTGAGAAGAACACATAGGCAATAACACTGGTGGATGCATGTGTGGTCTGTGGAAGAACACACATGTAATGACTCTAGATGTGGTTCATGAAAAGAGCATACATGCAATGACACCGGTGGATCCATGTGTGGTCTGTGAGAGGAACACACATCCAATGACACCAGTGGATCCTTATGTGGTTTGTGAGAAGAACACACATGCAATGACACTGGTGATATGTGGTCTATGAAAAGAACACACATGCAATGACACTGGTGGATCCATATGTGGTTTGTGAAAAGAATAGAGATGCAATCACACTAGGTGGATCCATGTGTGGTTCATGAGAAGAACACACATGCAATGTTAGGGGGATGATCCCCAGGTACCCCAACCGGACAAGAAACCAAGCAGTCGGATCGCGTCCGGCTGACCAGATGCAGCCGGACAAGGCAAGACAGGCCGGCTATCGCATGGTAACCGGATCATCAAGAAGTAGCCGGCTACGGCGACGTAGCCGGAACCAATCAGTGAGACAGGATGACGTGCGTATCAGTGCACGGTACGCCCTGTACGATGACAAGACCGGCAACTACTCGGCCATACCGAAGACTTTGCGGGCATGACGCAGGAACAATGGCCCGATGCTGACGACATGCTCGCTCGGCGTCCACTGTGTCTACGACATCCATACCGCTCGTACTCTGATGTGACATACCATACCGGATACTGTAGATGACCAGCCGGCTGGGACCCGCCTGTGGGGCCCGCCAGTCGGACTGGCCAGTGAGACCGTTGCCTCTCTGCCTATATAAGGAGAGGCAAGGCCTCAGTAGAAAGGGTTGGTCTCATTGCATTTAAGGCAGTAGCTAGAGATTACAGCTTAAGGAGCACTTGTAGTTCGTATATCCCACATAGTCTGATCCGGCAGGAGTAGGAGCTTCACCTCATCACAAGGGCTCCGAACCTAGGTACTTCCTATGTCCAGCTACGCTTGCTCGTATCTAATCCCTCCTACGGACGCCGTCGATAGCTTCCCTGCTAGTCCCCACACCTTTATCTAACCTCTTCAGGCACTGCCGTTCCAAATACAACGAAAGTTGGCGCCCACCATGGGGCAAGATGGCTTTGACCGGAGTCACGTTCCACTCGGGACCCCGCACTTCAGCTAGTGAGCGCGTGGCCTCCGCCCTGGTGCTCACGCTCGGCAAATTCGACTGCGTCATCGACAATGCTTTCTGCTTCGCCGGAACCTCCTTCCTGACGAACGACACCATCCTGCTATTCGACGACCTCCCTATCTACGTCGCCACCGTTCCTGAGCGTTTCCCTAGGGAAATCGTCTCTGTCGCGGAGCTGCCGCATCCGGGCAGTAGCGCCTCCGTCGCATCCTGCGGCGTGGAGGTCATGATGGCCGGCTCCAGCTCTCACCCCCGCCAGCCGTGGGAGCGAGGCGCGGACGAGGTCAGAACTTCCGCCCCTCCGTAGCCTCAAAATCCGGTGGAGGATGCCATTGATCGGCTCCTAACGCCAGTTAACCTCGGGGATAACCCGGAGGAGGCGGAGGCCAATTTCGCCATGGAGAGACAGATCCTCCTCCAGGAGGCCATGGAACTGGCGGCTACCCGCAAGAAACTCGAGATCACCCGGCGCGAGTACGACCGCGTGCATGGCTTCACTCCGGCCACCGCGGAGCCGAGCCGACGCGGCCAGGTGCGGCGCCGGGGCGGCGAGCTAGGCGGTAGGATGGGGAGCCGGATCACGCACCTGCCCTCGTCCGGCCCACCTACAGCACGCCCATCAAGAACCTACGCGCGGCGCGAGCCGCAGTAGAGGAACTGCCCAATCTGGAGGGCGAGGAGCGAGCCCGCCAGCACGCTCGCGTGCAGGAGCTCCTCCTTATCGCGGACGAGCAGGCTGATGCCAATCGGTAGATGCAGGAGGACCTAGCTACTCCAGGGGGAGCAAGCTGCCTGCCAACAGCAGGGGCGCGCCGCGTGATACCTAGCAGGCGTCTTCCCCTCAGCCGGCTAAGGCCCGCAGCCGGAGTCGCAGCTCTGGCAACAAGGGCCAGCATCGCCAGGAGCAGACGGTGAACAACAACCCGCCGCCTACCCCTCCACGAACCGGAGCACCTAGACCCACCGGTTCCCGTCTCTCGGGCTAGGTGGGAGCTCCCAACCCGGATTATCCGGATGCCCGTGACCGCATCGAGCTCCTCGCTCAAGCGTGCATCATGGAGGAGGAAGATTCTATTGGCCTGGTTTGTTTCAGACCCCACATCCGGAATGAGCCGTTTCCGGATAAGTTTTCCCTGCCCAGGGACACCCCCAAGTACGACAACAGCATGAAGCCGGAAGATTGGCTGACCGACTATGCGACGGCAGTCGGCATCGCCCATGGGAATAAGTGCACAACCATGCGCTACGTCCCTCTTATGCTAACCGGATCGGCAAGGATGTGGCTCAACAGCCTCGCACCCAACAACATCAGCGCCTGGCCAGACTTCGAGAAGGTGTCCGTCCGCAACTTCAGTGGCACGTACAAGCGTCCAGGGCGCCCGCGCGACCTGGCCTTGTGCGTCCAGGGTGACCGTGAGACTGACCGCGAGTACCTCGCCAAGTGGACGGAGCTGTGTAACACCTGGGAGGGCATCCTGGAGAGCCAGGCCATCAGCTTCTTCATCGAGGGGTGCTGGGAAGGCACCATGCTTCGCCACCAGCTACTGTGTGACGAGCCGAAAACCATGGCGGAGCTCATGACGGTTGCGAACCAGTACGCCACGACGGATGCCGCCATGAAGAAGCCTCTCCGAGTAAATGTGGATGGGCGTCCGACTCCTATGGAGCCGGCTCGCGACCGCCCGAGCAATCCGGCTGGCGAAGCCGGATCCTCCAGACACCACGGCAACGACAACCGGTTCCATGGGGACTGCCAGGCCGGACAACAGAAGCCCCGCTACCACGCGCGGCAGGTCAATGTTGTGGAGGGCGCGCCCGACACACCGGCTAACGATGCAAGGAGGCAGAAGCCACGGCTCACCTTCAACCAGATGTTTGACGGCCCGTGCAAGTGGCATAGTGGTCCCTTCAAACCGGCTATGCATACCACCCGGAATTGCAGCTGGACCCGACAGCTAAAAGACCAGGGTAACCAGCCTCGTCTCTCCCCTCCCCCTCTTGGCAGACCTCCACCACCGGCTAGGGGAGCCGGCAATGATGGTAACGGCGGCAATGGCGGCAACAACAACAATGGCTACCCCCAGCCGCATGCTGCCTACCACATCTTCGAGACAGAGCAGGACGACAAGCACAGCCGCAGGCGACGCTCCAAGGAGGTCAATGCCATCATCTCTCCGGTCCCCCAGTACCTGAACTGGTCGGAAACCCCCATCACCTGGAGCCGCGCAGACCAGCCGGAGCAGCTGCTGACTCCCGGGGGCTACGCCATGGTGCTCGACCCCCTCATCATCTCCAACGCGCGCACCTGCCGATTCTCGCGCGTCCTCATCGATGGAGGCAGCAGCCTCAACCTCCTCTACCAGTCCTCGCTGGAGAAGCTGGGCATTCGCGAAAGCGACCTGCGCCCGACTACCACAATGTTCCACGGCGTACTGCTGGGGCCAGCTTGCGCCCCGCTGGGTAAAATCCAGCTGGACGTCATCTTCGGGACCGAGGAGAACTTCCGCCGCAAACCAATCTGGTTCGAGGTGGTAAAACTGACGAGCTCCTACCACACTCTCCTCGAGCGCCTCGCCCTCGCCAAGTTCATGTCCGTCCCCCACTACGCGTACCTCAAGACGAAGATGCCGGGACCCCACGGCATGATCACCGTCGCCGGCTGCTTCAGGCGGTTGATAGAGTGCGCCTCAGCCGGTTCCAAACTGGCAGAGGCCCTCATCATAGCCGAGGAGAAGCGCGTGATCATGCGCAATGTGGCCATGGCCTAGCAGGACATGCCGGCTAGCAGCAAACCGGCTGGAGAAGGAGTTTTCCAGCCAGCAAAGGAGACAAAGAGGATCTTGCTCGACCCCTCCGACCCGACTAAGTTCGTCACCATTGGTGCCGGCTTGGACAACAAATAGGAAGGTGCGCTCGTCGACTTCCTCCGTGAGAATCGGGACATCTTTCCATGGTCTCCCAAGGACATGCCGGGTGTGCCGAGGGAGTTCGCCGAGCACTCACTTCATGTGCGGCCGAACGCCAAACCGGTCAAGCAACCTCTGCACCGGTTCGCAGAGGAGAAGAGGAAGATAATCGGTGACGAGATCACCCGGCTCCTTGCAGCCAGGTTCATCATGGAAGTATACCACCCGGATTGGCTGGGGAACCCAGTCCTGGTGTTGAAAAAGAACAAGACCTGGCGCATGTGTATCGACTACACCAGCCTGAACAAGGCGTGCCCAAAATACCCCTTCGCCTTGCCCCGTATCGATCAGGTTATCGATTCCACGGCCGGCTATGATTTGTTGTCTTTTCTAGATTGCTATTCCGGTTACAATCAGATCCGGTTAAACCCGGCTGATCAGATTAAGACATCATTTATCACCCCCTACGGGGCTTTCTGCTACGTAACCATGCCTTTCGGTCTAAAGAATGTAGGTGCTACCTATCAGCACCGCATGCAGAAGTGCTTGCACTCACAGATAGGCCGAAACGTGCATGCTTATGTAGACGATGTGGTCATCAAGACCAAAGAGAAGCGCACCCTCCTGGAAGATCTGGGAGAGACATTTGGCAACCTTCGCCAGTACGAGATGAAGCTAAACCCGGAAAAGTGCGTCTTCGGAGTGCCATCCGGTCAGCTCCTCGGTTTCCTTGTATCACAACAAGGCATCGAGGCAAATCTGGAGAAGATCGCGGCAATCGAGAGGATGCAGCCGCCCAGGAGCCTGCTTGGTCCAAAAGTTCACCGGATGCCTGGCCTCCCTCAGCCGTTTCGTCAGCCAGCTGGGGGAGAAGGCACTCCTGTTGTACCAGCTGGTGAAGAAGATGGACAAGTTCTCCTGGACTTCGCAAGCCGACACCGCTTTTCATGACCTCAAGCGCATGCTATCCACAACGCCGGTTCTAGCCATGCCGGCTAGCAAGGAGCCGATGTTGCTCTATATAGCAGCCATCAGCCGGGTTGTCAGTGTCGTCCTAGTGGTGGAGCGCCCCAAGGAAGGAAAGGCTCAGCTGGTTCAAAGGCCCGTCTACTACCTCAGCGAGGTTCTATCCCTCTCCAAGCAGAACTACCCCCACTAGCAGAAGATGTGCTACGGCTTGTACCTGGCATACAAGAAGCTCAAGCACTACTTCCAGGAGCATCCAATTAAGGTTGTGTGCACCGCACCCCTTTCGGAAATCATCGGCAACAAGGACGCCACCGGCCGAGTCGCCAAATGGGCCATCGAGCTCGCCGCCTACTCCATCCAGTACGAGCCCCGGCTCACGATCAAGTCCCAGGCATTGGCGGACTTCCTCGTCGACTGGGCCGAGACCCAGTACCTCCCACCGGTTCCGGACTCAGACCACTGGAAGATGCACTTCAACGGGTCGAAGATGCTCGGGGGCTTGGGAGCCGGCATCGTGCTCACCTCGCCCAAAGGAGATCGGCTAGAGTACGTGCTGCAGATCCACTTCAAGGCCTCCAACAACGTAGCCAAATACGAGGCACTGGCGCACGAACTCCGGCTGGCCAAGGAGATCGGTGTCAACCGGATCCTGTGCTTCGGTGATTTGGATCTGGTGGTCCAGCAAGTATCCGGAGAATGGGATGCCAGAGATGCAAACATGGCCCTCTACCGGTTCCACATCCAGAAGCTCAGCGCCTCCTTCGACGGATGCGAATTCCATCACGTCCCCCACGCCAACAACGAGGCGGCCGATTCGCTCGCCCGAATCGGATCCACCAGGCAGGCGATCCCACCAGGGGTTTCCTTGGAGCACCTACGCAAGCCCTCCATCAACCCGTCACCGGAATCGGACTCCATCATCTGGGCAGGGAGCGCTCCGGCGGACGGAGCAGCAGAAGCGGAGCCGGCAGAGCCGCCAAAGAAGAAGACCCGCACCAACTCTGGCAAGGTAGTGCCCTCCGGCTCGCAAGACCCGAGGGCTGCCGGTTCGTCAAGCAGCTCGGGGGCTGCCGTCCCGGGTACGCCATCCGGGCGACCCCCCGACATCCGTCAACCGGAGGGCGGGAGCGTCCTCTTCATTCGGGAAGTGCCATCTTGGGCATGGGAACTACATCACCAACGGAGAACTCCCGGATGACGAGGTGGAAGCCAGGAAAATCCGGCGCCACGCGCACACGTACACCATCATCAATGACAAACTGTACAAGCGCAGCGTATCCAGCATTTTTCAAAGATGTGTTGATGTAGACACGTGTTACCGGCTACTCAAGGACATCCACCAGGGCGAGTGCAGGTATCACGCTTCGTCAAGGGCGATAGTCGCCAAGGCGTTTCGCCACGGTTTCTATTGGCCCACCGCCCTCGAGGACGCTGAGCAGCTGGTCCACGCGTGCAATGGGTGCTAGAGTTTCGGGCAGCTCAGGCACATGCTAACTTCAGTACTCAATACCATACCAATCACCTGGCCCTTCGCGGTTTGGGGCCTCGACATGGTCAGTCCCTTCAAGCGAGCACGCGCGGGTATGACCCATCTGCTGGTGGCGGTGGACAAATTCACGAAGTGGATCGAGGCCAAGCCCATCCGGAAGCTGGACGGGGCGACAATCGTCACCTTCTTCACCGACATCATCAACCGATTCGGCTACCCCAACAGCATCATCACCGACAACGGCACGAACTTCGCCAAGGGGGCTTCGCCCGGTTCTGCAGCAACAAAGGCATCCGGCTGGACCTCGCCTCTATCGTGCACCCGTAGTCCAACGGGCAGGTCGAAAGAGCAAACGGCTTGGTACTAGCCGGTATCAAGCCGCGTCTCATCGAACCATTGGAGCGGTCACCCGGATGCTGGATCGAGGAGCTTCCGGCTGTGCTGTGGAGCCTCCGCACCACACCGAATAGGTCAACCGGCTACACACCATTCTTCCTGGTCTACGGATCAGAAGCCGTCCTCTTTGCGGACATCGATTTCGACTCACCACGCAAGCTCCTATACGACGAAAAAGCCAACCAGGAGGCACGGGAGGACGGAGTGGATCTCCTGGAGGAGGCCCGTGAGCTGGCTCTGTCCAGGTCAGCCCTCTACCAGCAGTGACTATGTCGCTACCATTCAAGCCGAATCCGCCCAGTCGCATTCCGCGAGGGTGACCTGGTTCTCCGGCTGGTGCAAGACACGAAGGGCATGCACAAGTTATCGCCACCCTGGGAGGGCCCCTTCATCATCAGCCGGGCGCTGCCCAACGACTCCTACTACCTCATTGACGTGCAAAAACCGCGCAAGAACAAGATGGACAAGTCAGACGAGGAGACCGAGCGTCCCTGGAACGCGGCCTTGCTGCGCCCGTTTTACACCTAGTCGCCAGACAATGTATGTATCTCACAAACCCTATGAATGAAAATGCGGACCCCTACGAGAATCTCGGGGGCTCCTTTCTAGAAATGTGTTTTCACATCTGCTTCCCGGTTCTGATTTTCCGGCTCCGGCAACCCCTACCCGGGGGCTCGCCGGCTGGCCCAGCCTGCTAAGTCAACAAACGACTGAGTAGTGTGCGATGATGTTAGAGGCCCACTCTTTGTCTCAGCTACAGACCGCAACCCGGCTGTTTGGCTAGCAAGAGCAAAAGCCCGAGGCATCCCACATGAAAAACGGGGAGGAGACGCAAAAGACCGGGCGTCCCGGCCTTGCAACTAGCTTAAACCGATCTGGTTACTAAGCCGTTAGTACCGTGTGCGATGCACTGTCAGCTCCCTTCGATTCCGGCTACGGACTGCAACCTGGCTGCCCGGCAAGGACGCAGCGAAAACAGTAGAGCACACGGGAAAGTGACCAAGTGTCCAGAGAGGAGCAAACTAGTTTTCGAAAAAGCAAATCCGTCCTTCAGCTACAATTTGGCAGACTAACCTATTAACCTGTGGGGATGTATGTGTATGTACATGTATATTCTTGTCCGACTACCTCGAGTCGGAATTTAGGAAAGGAGAAGAAGATTCGAAGTCCTTGCCTTCATCAAGCGCTCCGAATCTCAGGGGCTACACCCACTGGGTGCGATCGTGTGCCCCCAGTGTTATCTTGTAGTTCCTGACCGGCTAAGGGTGTGTAGCCGGCCGTTCGGAGCCCAGGTGAGGGCAAGGGCAGGATAAAGAGAAGGCAAGGAAGATTCTAAGCACCTGGCTACGCCAGCTACTCCGAATCTTGGGGGCTACACCTAGTGGGTGTGCTCGCGCGCTCCCACTGGAATGATAGTTCCCCCGGCTGAAGGTGTTTAGCCAGCGAAGGCAACCGACTAAGATGAGTCTAGTGGGATAAAGATAGAAGATTTGGGAAAAGAAGGAAGATTCGAAGCACCTAGCTATGCCAGCTACTACGAATCTTGGGGGCTACACCCAGTGGGTGCGCTAGCGCGCCCCCATTGGAGGTGTAGTTCCTCTGGCTAAAGGTGTGTAGCCGGACGAAGCAAGCTGGATGAAGTCAACCGGCGAAATTTTGAAAGAAAATTCGAAATGCACAAGTTGAAGGAAACTCAAGCAAGTTCGATATTAACAAACATAAAGGAGGTGAAGCTCCCATTAGTTTACCCGGCAAACAGCCGGTACAGATGAACAAGTTGCAAACAGAACTAAAAGGAAGACAAATACACCCGACATCCCGGGGTAGTGACTAAGCGGCAGGACCCTTGCCGTGAGGAGCATCTTGACCGGCAGAAGCTTCGGGCGGAGGAGGAGGCGTGGAGCTCGATCCGGTTCCGGCGCCCGCAGGCGGCGGCGTCGGGTCTTCCGCATCAGAAGTACCGACGGACTCCGAGTCAGTGAGCACCTCGTCGGGGTCCACGTAGTCGGCAATCTTGATGGCAGATCCGCGGAGCTCCGGATGGGCTTGGCGGATGGCGGCAAGGTCAGCATCGGCACGGAAGCCTCCGTCGATCTTCTCGACACGGGTGTCCTTGTACCAGGAGAGCATGAGGGCCAGAGCCATCTCCGCTCCAGCTCGCGCCGCCAAGTCCTGCAGCCGGTCCACCGCAGCCGGCACCTCTCCCACCTTCGTAGCCAGCTGCGCCATAGTCTCTGGAACCGGAGCCTCCGGCCATAAGAAGGAGAAGACATCCCGTGCCGCTTGGCGAAGCTTGGCAGCCTCTTCGCTAAGAAGGACGATGAGCTCCTGGGACGTCGGCTGCACTCCCGGCCAGTTCTCCTGCTGCCGGTTGTAGGCCAGCAGGTCTATGCCGGGATAAAACGCTGTCAGAAAAGAGAGTCAGATCCGGCTACCGGATCTGGAAAGAAAATAAGGCGGAGAAGAGAAACTCACCCTTAGCCGTGTGGCCAACTTGCATCAGCTCCTCCACAAGAGCCTTCTCCTTCGTCGCCAGCCGTTTGATCTCCTTCTCTTGGTCCTTGTTCTGGGCCTCGAGAAGGTTGAAGGCTTCGATCCGGCTGGCGAGCGAGGCGTCGCGCTCATTGATGGTGGCCTCCAAGCCGTCTACCCTCGCATGCCAACCCTTATTCTGCAGCCGCAAAGTAGAGTTGGACTTGCTCAGCCGGTCGTTCGCTTTCTTCAAGCAATCGATCTCGCGCTGAGTGCACACGAGGATGGCTGTAAGAAAACTAGCTATCAGTAAATAAAAATAAGAGCAAGACGGATGAAGCGAACTTACTCTGGGAAGTCCCGTTGGCAGTAGGAAGCTTCTGCTCCAGGGACCGGTTCCCACCGGCTGCGGCCTCCAGTAGCTGGATCTCCTTCACCGCCAGCTCGAGTGTGGCGGCGAGGTCCGTTAGCGAGGCGACGGAGGAAGCGTCATCATCCACGGTGTTGACGGCCAAGGACTCCTTCGTAGCAACCACCGCCGTCCGCCACTCCTCCCCTGGCTCCTCGTCGGAGTTGTCATCACCGATAACTACGAGCTCCTTGCCGGCAGAGGCCCCCTGCGCGCCCGCGAAAGAGCCATCCGGCTGGGAAGACTCTGCCTCCGGCTGGGGCCCCTCCGATCAGGCTGGGGCGGCCGGTTCAGCTCGAGGCGGAGGTGAAGGCGGTGCCTCGGATGAAGGAGGGGTGCTGGCAGGCGCAGTCAGAGTAGCGAGCGGTGACCCGGTCGGTGCTCGTGCCGGGCTCGCGGCTCCAAAGGAAACCAATGTGCTAAGAGGACAGAAGAAGAAAGGGAAGAAAGAAAAGCAAATAAGCCAAAGGCAGAAAGGGAGAAAAGGAAGCAGGCGGAAAACGATGAAGGCAAAGGGAGGAGAGACGTACCTTGGCACAACTGGAGGCGGCCCCTTCTTTCGGCCAAGGCGGCTCAGCGGCAGGGTGCTGGTCCGGCTCCTCCGTGACAGACCGGCGGGAGCTGAAACAGCTAGAGCCCCTCCCGCCAGCTTTGCCGTCTGTCATAGGGCGTGGCGCCGGATCGGTGGTCGGCGCAGCCTCCTCCTCCTCATGAACCTCCGAGTGGGGTTCGGTAGTCGGCTCATCGTTCCGTCTGGGGAAGGCATCACCATCCCCGTCCGACTCCTCGCCGGACCGCCGAGCACGCGGCTCGGGCAAGTCAGGCGTGAACTCCTCAAGGGGAGCCTCACCCTCCTCGCGAAGGATGCAAGCGAAGATCTGCCGAATACAAGAAGTTAGCCGGGCAAAACAAGAAAGAAATGCAAGAAGTACAAAAGAAGCATCCGGCTAGAAGAACTTACCCGGGGCGCACGGCTCTCCCGGCTGTTGGGTGCCAGACTGAACTTCCAGCCCTCCAGAAGTCGCTTCTTGGTGATCGTCCACACCCACTCCTTCAGGTTGTGGTAGCGGGGATCGCGGCGCGATAGCCGGGTCGGGTCCAGCCGGCCAGAGTAGTAGCACATTTTGTGCGCTCGCTGCTGCAACGGCATCATCAACCGGGACATCCAGCTGAGGGTGATGTCCAGGCCGGTTAGCCGGCAGGTGACGAGGGAGCGCATGCGCTGCAGCATCGCATCCGACTCTGCCTTCTCGCCATGGATCTTCAGCTCTCAGTTCTGCCGGCTGGACTCAACATCCTGGAAAGCCGGAAGATTGATTCGGTCGACGTTGGTGACGTTCTTGACATAGAAATACGACTGCTGCCACGGTCGTACCGTGTCATGGAGCAAGAACTTGTGGTAACCGGATTGGGAGCGGGAGTAGATGGAGGCACCGCCGCAGACGACTAGCGGCCCCTTCGTGTACTGCACCTGCGGCTGGACTCAGAAGAGCCGGCAAAAGAGCCCGAGATACGGCTGGATCCCGAGGTAGCTCTCGCAGAAGGCCATGAAGTGCGCCAACATCCCGATTTCATTGGCGCCGAGATGATGGAGGCGGAGGTCGAAGAATGCCAGGAAGGTGAGGAAGAAGGGGTGCACTGGCAAGGCGAACCCACGCGCCAGATGGGAAAGGAAGATAACGCGCTCCCCCTCCGCCGAGTGCGACGATACCTCTCCCGCCGGCGAAAAACCGCACCGCCACTTCCTCCTCCGGCGGAAGGACGCGGGTCACACGATACTTCTGGATGTGGTCCTCCGTGATGGAGGAGCCACACCAACCTCCGCGGTCGGCTGCCATTTCCGGCTGATGGGGGAGAGAGGCGATGGAGGAGTGACGGTGGCCCATAGCATCGACAACAACGAGCGGGCGACGCAGCGGGCTATAGCGAAGGAAAGTGGAAGCGTAGAAGGCAGGGGCGTGGAAGGGAAGGGCAACTGGCAGCAGGGGAGCGAAGGAAGGGAACTGCCTCCCCCGCGGCGTCCCTTCAAAGGGCCAGAAGAGGAACCGCCCACGATGCCACGTGGTGGCCATCCAGGCAACCCCACCCCAACTGCCACCCCAGTTCCCGTGTGCTGACGCGGGATGCGCAGAAGATCCGGGAGCGAGAACCGCCAGGCACAGCCAGACACAAATTCACAATCAGGAGGGAGCACGCGCACATTTCGCCTAAGGGCAGAATCCACACGCGCTCGGGGGCTAGTGTCAGGGGGATGATCCCCAGGTACCCCAACCGGACAAGAAACCAAGCAGTCGGATCGCGTCCGGCTGACTAGATGCAGCCGGACAAGGCAATACAGGCCGGCTATCGCATGGTAGACGGATCAGCAAGAAGTAGCCGGCTACGGCGACGTAGCCGGAACCAATCAGTGAGACAGGACGACGTGCGTATCAGTGCACGGTACGCCCTGTACGATGACAAGACCGGCAACTACTCGGCCATACCGAAGACTTTGCAGGGATGACGCAGGAACAATGGCCCGATGCTGACGACAGGCTCGCACGGTGTCCACTGTGTCTACGACAGCCATACCGCTCGTACTCCGATGTGACATACCATACCGGATACTGTAGATGACCAGCCGGCTGGGACCCGCCTGTGGGGCGCGCTAGTCGGACTGTCCAGTGAGACCGTTGCCTCTCTGCCTATATAAGAAGAGGCAAGACCTCAGTAGAAAGGGTTGGTCTCATTGCATTTAAGGCAGTAGCTAGAGAATACAACTCAAGGAGCACTTCTAGTTCGTATATCCCACATACTCAGATCCGTCAGGAGTAGGAGCTTTACCTCATCACAAGGGCTCCGAACCTGGGTACTTCATGCGTCCAGCTACGCTTGCTCGTATCCCATCCCGCATGCGAACACCGTCGATAGCTTCCCTGCTAGTCCCCACACCTTTATCTAACCTCTTGAGGTACTGCCGTTCCCAATACAACGGCATGCAATGACACTGGTGATATGTGGTTTGTGAAAAGAACAGACATGGAATGACTCTAACTGTGGTTAATGAAAAGAGCAGACATGCAATGACACTGGTGGTACCATGTGTGGTTAATGAGAAGAACACACATGCAATGACACTGGGTGTGGTTCATGATATGATTTGTGAGAAGAACACACATGCAATGACTCTAGCTGTGGTTCATGAGAAGAACACACAAGCAATGACACTGGTGTATCCTTATGTGGTTTGTGAGAAGAACACACATGCAATGACTCTAGCTGTGGTTCATGAAAAGAACACACATCCAATGACTCTTGCTGTGGTTCATGAGAAGAACACACATACAATGACACTGGTGGATCCATGTGTGGTCTGTGAGAGGACCATACATGCAATGACACTGGGTGTGGTTAATGAGAAGAACATACATGCAATGACACCGGTGGATCCTTATGTGGTTTGTGAGAAGAACACACATGCAATGACTCTAGCTGTGGCTCATGAGAAGACCACACATGCAATGACACTGGTGTATCCTTATGTGGTTTGTGAGAAGAACACACATGCAATGACTCTAGCTATGGTTCATGAGAAGAACACACATGCAATGACACTGGTGGATCCATGTGTGGCCTGTGAGAGGAACATACATGCAATGACACTGGGTGTGGTTAATGAGAAGAACACACATGCAATGACACTGGTGTATACTTATGTGGTTTGTGAGAAAAACACACATGCAATGACTCTAGATATGGTTCATGAAAAGAACACACATCCAATGACTCTAGCTGTGGTTCATGAGAAGAACACACATGCAATGACACTGGTGGATCCATTGTGGTCTGTGAGAGGAACATACATGCAATGACACTGGGTGTGGTTCATGAAAAGAACACACATCCAATGACACTGGTGGATTCTTATGTGGTTTGTGAGAAGAACACACATGCAATGACACTGGTGGATCCATGTGTGGTTCATGAGAAGAACACACATGCAATGACACTGGTGGATCCATGTGTGGTCTGTGAGAGGAACACACGTCCAATGACACTGGGTGTGGTTCTTGAAAAGAACACACATCCAATGACACTGTTGGATCCTTATGTGGTTCCTGAGAAGAACACACATGCAATGCCACAGGTGGATCCTTATGTGGTTCATGAGAAGAACACACATGCAATGACACTGGTGGATCCATGTGTGTTCTGTGAGAGGAACAAACATGCAATGACTCTAACTGTGGTTCATGAAAAGAGCACACATCCAATGACACTAGTGGATCCTTATGTGGTTTGTCAGAAGAACACACATGCAATGACACTAGTGGATCCATGTGTGGTCTGTGGGAAGAACACCCATGCAATGACACCGGGTGTTGTTCATGAAAAGAATACACAAGCAATGACACCGGTGGATCCTTGTGTGGTTTGTGAGAAGAACACATATG
This sequence comes from Avena eriantha, assembly GCA_910589775.1. Lineage (NCBI taxonomy): Eukaryota > Viridiplantae > Streptophyta > Magnoliopsida > Poales > Poaceae > Avena > Avena eriantha. Next base: position 284,860,427 of record OU342743.1, on the reverse strand, counting down.
AAATGACTCTAGCTGTGGTTCATGAGAAGAACACACATGCAATGACACTGGTGTATCCTTATGTGGTTTGTGAGAAGAACACACATGCAATGACTCTAGTTGTGGTTCATGAAAAGAACACACATCCAACGACTCTAGCCATGGTTCATGAGAAGAACACACATGCAATGACACTAGTGGATCCATGTGTGGTATGTGAGAGTAACAGACATGCAATGACACTAGGTGTGGTTAATGAGAAGAACACACATGCAATGACACCGGTGGATCCTTGTGTGGTTTGTGAGAAGAACACACATGCAATGACTCTAGCTATGGTTCATGAGAAAAACACACATGCAATGACACTGGTGTATCCTTATGGGGTTTGTGAGAAGAACACACATGCAATGACTCTAGCTGTGGTTCATGAAAAGAACACACATCCAATGACTCTAGCTGTGGTTCATGAGAAGAACACACATGCAATTACACTGGTGGATCCATGTGTGGTCTGTGAGAGGAACAGACATGCAATGACACTGGGTGTGGTTCATGAAAAGAACATACATCCAATGACACTGGTGGATCCTTATGTGGTTTGTGAGAAGAACACACATGCAATGACACGGGTGGATCCATGTGTGGTTCATGAGAAGAACACACATGCAATGTCACTGGTGGATCCATGTGTGGCCTGTGAGAGGAACAAACGTCCAATGACACTGGGTGTGGTTCATGAATAGAACACACATCCAATGCCACTACTGGATCCTTATGTGGTGAGAAGAACACACATGCAATGACACTGGTTGATCCTTATGTGGTTCATGAGAAGAACACACATGCAATGACACTAGTGGATACATGTTTGGTCTGTGAGAGGATCACACATGCAATGACTCTAACTGTGGTTCATGAAAAGAGCAGACATGCAATGACACTGGTGGATCCATGTGTGGTCTGTGGGAGGAACACACATCCAATGACACTAGTGGATCCATATGTGGTTTGTGATAAGATTACACATGCAATGACACTGGTGGATCCATGTGTGATCTGTGGGAATAAAACACATGCAATGACTTTAGATGTGGTTAATGAAAAGAGCAGACATGCAATCACACCGGTGGATCCATGTGTGGTCTATAGGAGGAACACACATCCAATGACACTGGTGGATCCTTATGTGGTTTGTGAGAAGAACACACATGCAATGGCACTGGTGATATGTGGTCTGTGAAAAGAACACACATGCAATGACACTGGTGGAACCATATGTAGTTCGTGAAAAGAACAGACATGCAATCACACTGGGTGGATCCATGTGTGGTTCATGAGAAGAACACACATGCAATGACACTGGTGATATGTGGTTTGTGAAAAGAACAGACATGTAATGACTCTAACTGTGGTTAATGAAAAGAGCAGACATGCAATGCCACTGCTGGATCCATGTGTGGTTAATGAGAAGAACACACATGCAATGACACTGGGTGTTGTTCATGATATGGCTTGTGAGAAGAACACACATGCAATGACTCTAGCCGTGGTTCATGAGAAGAACACACATGCAATGACACTGGTGTGTCCTTATGTGGTTTGTGAGAAGAACACACATGCAATGAATCTAGCTATGGTTCATGAAAAGAACACGCATCCAATGACTCTAGCTGTGGTTCATAAGAAGAACACACATGCAATGACACTAGTGGATCCATGTGTGGTCTGTGAGAGGAACAAACATGCAATGGCACTGGGTGTGTTTCATGAAAAGAACACACATCCAATGACACTGGTGGATCCTTATGTGATTTATGAGAAGAACACACATGCAATGACACTGGTGAATCCATGTGTGGTTCATGAGAAGAACACACATGCAATGACACTAGTGGATCCATGCGTTGTCTGTGAGAAGAACACACGTCCAATGACACTGGGTGTGGTGCATGAAAAGAACACACATCCAATGACAGTGCTGGATCCTGATGTGGTTTGTGAGAAGAACACACATGCAATGACACTGGTGGATCCTTATGTGGTTCATGAGAAGAACACACATGCAATGACACTGGTGGATCCATGTGTGGTCTGTGAGAGGAACAAACATTCAATGATTCTAACCGTGGTTCATGAAAAGAACACACATCTAATGACACCGGTGGATCCATGTGTGGTCTGTGGGAGGAACACACATCAAATGACATTGGAGGATCCATATGTGGTTTGTGAGAAGAACACACATGCAATAACACTGGTGGATGCTTGTGTGGTCTGTGGGAAGAACACACGTGTAATGACTAGATGTGGTTCCTGAAAAGAGCATACATGCAATGACACCGGTGGATCCATGTGTGGACTGTGAGAGGAACACACATCCAATGACACCGGTGGATCCTTATGTGGTTTGTGAGAAGAACACACATGCAATGACACTGGTGATATGTGGTCTGTGAAAAGAACACACATGCAATGACACTGGTGGATGCATATGTGGTTTGTGAAAAGAACAGACATGCAATCACACTGGGTGGATCCATGTGTGGTTCATGAGAAGAACACACATGGAATGACACTGGTGATGTGTGGTTTGTGAAAAGAACAGACATGCAATGACTCTAACTGTGGTTAATGAAAAGAGCAGACATGCAATGACACTGGTGGATCCATGTGTGGTTAATGAGAAGAACACACATGCAATGACACTGGGTGTGGTTCATGATATGGCTTGTGAGAAGAACACACATGCAATGACTCTAGCCGTGGTTCATGAGAAGAACACACATGCAATGACACTGGTGTATCCTTATGTGGTTTGTGAGAAGAACACACATGCAATGACTCTAGCTGTGGTTCATGAAAAGAACACACATCCAATGACTCTAGCTGTGGTTCATGAGAAGAACACACATGCAATGACACTGGTGGATCCATGTGTGGTCTGTGAGAGGAACAAACATGCAATGACACTGGGTGTGGTTCATGAAAAGAACACACATCCAATGACACTGGTGGATCCTTATGTGGTTTGTGAGAAGAACACACATGCAATGACACTGGTGGATCCATGTGTGGTTCATGAGAAGAACACACATGCAATGACACTGGTGGATCCATGCGTGGTCTGTGAGAGGAAGACACGTCCAATGACATTGGGTGTGGTGCATGAAAAGAACACACATGCAATGACACTAGTGGATCCTTATGTGGTTTGTGAGAAGAGCACACATGCAATGACACTGGTGGATCCTTATGTGGTTCATGAGAAGAACACACATGCAATGACACTGGTGATATGTGGTTTGTGAAAAGAACGGACATGGAATGACTCTAACTATGGTTAATGAAAAGAGCAGACATGCAATGACACTGGTGGCTCCATGTGTGGTTAATGAGAAGAACACACATGCAATGACACTAGGTGTGGTTCATGATATGGTTTGTGAGAAGAACACACATGCAATGACTGTAGCTGTTGTTCATGAGAAGAACACACATGCAATGACACTGGTGTATCCTTATGTGGTTTGTGAGAAGAACACACATGCAATGACTCTAGCTGTGGTTCATGAAAAGAACACACATCCAATGACTCTAGCTGTGGTTCATGAGAAGAACACACATGCAATGACTCTGGTGGATCCATGTGTGGTCTGTGAGAGGAATAGACATGCAATGACACTGGGTGTGGTTAATGAGAAGAATAGACATGCAATGACACCGGTGGATCCTTATGTGGTTTGTGAGAAGAACACACATGCAATGACTCTAGCTGTGGTTCATGAGAAGAACACACATGCAATGACACTGGTGTATCCTTATGTGGTTTGTGAGAAGAACACACATGCAATGACTCTAGCTGTGGTTCATGAAAATAACACACATCCAATGACTCTAGCTGTGGTTCATGAGAAGAACACACATGCAATGACACTGGTGGATCCATGTGTGGTCTGTGAGAGGAACAAACATGCAATGACACTGGGTGTGGTTCATGAACAGAACACACATCCAATGACACTGGTGGATCCTTATGTGGTTTGTGAGAAGAACACACATGCAATGACACTGGTGGATCCATGTGTGGTTCATGAGAAGAACACACATGCAATGACACTGGTGGATCCATGCGTGGTCTGTGAGAGGAACACACGTCCAATGACATTGGGTGTGGTGCATGAAAAGAACACACATGCAATGACACTGGTGGATCCTTATGTGGTTTGTGAGAAGAGCACACATGCAATGACACTGGTGGATCCTTATGTGGTTCATGAGAAGAACACACATGCAATGACACTGGTGGATCCTTATGTGATTTATGAGAAGAACACACATGCAATGACACTGGTGAATCCATGTGTGGTTCATGAGAAGAACACACATGCAATGACACTAGTGGATCCATGCGTTGTCTGTGAGAAGAACACACGTCCAATGACACTGGGTGTGGTGCATGAAAAGAACACACATCCAATGACAGTGCTGGATCCTTATGTGGTTTGTGAGAAGAACACACATGCAATGACACTGGTGGATCCTTATGTGGTTCATGAGAAGAACACACATGCAATGACACTGGTGGATCCATGTGTGGTCTGTGAGAGGAACAAACATTCAATGATTCTAACCGTGGTTCATGAAAAGAACACACATCTAATGACACCGGTGGATCCATGTGTGGTCTGTGGGAGGAACACACATCAAATGACATTGGAGGATCCATATGTGGTTTGTGAGAAGAACACACATGCAATAACACTGGTGGATCCATGTGTGGTTTGTGGGAGGAATACACATCCAATGACACTGGTGGATCCATATGTGGTTTGTGACAAGAACACACATGCAATGACATTGTCGGATCCATGTGTGGTTTGTGGGAAGAACACACATGCAATGACTCTAGATGTGGTTCATGAAAAGAGCAGGCATGCGATGACACCGGTGGATCCTTTGTTGGTCTATGAGAGGTACACACATCCAATGACACCGATGGATCCTTATGTGGTTTGTGAGAAGAACACACATGCAATGACACTGGTGATATGTGGTCTGTGAAAAGAACACACATGCAATGACACTGGTGGATCCATATGTGGTTTGGGAAAAGAACAAACATGCAATCACACTGGTGGATCCATGTTTGGTCTGTGGTTGGAACACACATCCAATCACACTGGTGGATCCATATGTGGTTCATGAAAAGAACACACATCCAATGACACTGCTGGATCCTTATGTCACTACTAGGAAAACACACGTCTGTGGCGCACGTATTTTCCCGTTCAGTGGCACACTAGGGGTGCGCCACGACTTCTGCGCTACGGCTAAAAAGTGCCCGCAGCGCACTGCCAGGTGCACTACAGGTATCTCGAGTTAGTGGTAGCGCACTGCCTTGTGTGCCACTAATGTTTTTCCTGTGGCGCATGACATAGTGTGTTACTAGTATCTAGTTAGTGGTAGCGCACTGCCTTGTGCACCACTACTGTTTTTCCCGTGGCGCATGACATAGTGCGCTACTAGTATTTGACAACGTGCGCCACCAACGTAGTGCGCCACTAACCAAGTATATGTGCGCCGCGGCTGAGCTTTTCAAAAAAAAAATACTCAATACAGATGATATTCAATACAGATTACATACAATACAACTGATATACACAGATACAGTACAGAAATAAATACACAGATATACAATACAGAAAAAAATACACAGACAAGATAGAAACAAATACATATAGATAAGTCACATACATAAATACACAGTATAAGTTACATTATTTTGATCAAGTTACAAAGTAGCTAGTGATGACATGAATACATGTCTCAACCAAGTTAGAGCTCGCAGAAGCTCGCCTAGACATCTAAAGTAGGAACATGCAGGACAAACAACCAAGGACGATAACCATCACCATGACGGAGGTATAGGTCTTCATCCGGTTCCTCGTCCTAACTCCCGCTAGATAACGCGCGTATCTAGCTTCCGCCTCCGCCATAGTGTTGTACCCTTTGTAGCTATTGCCGCTAAAACGGTGCACCTGTCTCTGGCAGTCTTCCCAATCATCGTAGACTCCGGGAACCCGTCCCTTGTACACGACGTACCACGTCATCTAAAAGTTGGCAATAATAATTAAATGGTGGGTGAAAAAACAAGTAAAAGTCGCATATAAAGATATACTTATCAAATAAGGTAACAAAGTAAGCAAAAAATACCAAGTAGTAGCATGTACATGTCGACACACACAAGTATTTGTGGGGATAAAGAACTACAACTAGACCAACACAACAAGACTTCTGGCTCAGCTCAGGGAACAGGAGGACGCCTTGTTTCGTCATGAATGCCCTATAGTCACCCTGCATCTTTAGGCGATCTACTACATCATGGTTATTCGGGGGATTTCCTCCGTAGAAGACCCCCCTGAAGTCATGACATCACGGCTGATGATTGCCCCAAAGTGTTGCTGGATTCGATACATCTCTTGTCTAATCTGAATCATTGATCCTGTCCTTGACTTCGGCCCACTGTTTGAGATGATCTGGCAGCGTAGAATTCTGTTGCTCTAGTAGGAACGCCCTCATGTGATGGAGTGCATAGTAGGCTTCCTTCTGACTGCCTGCCGGCTGCTTCACGTACGGGAATTCCGTCACATGGGTGAAGACGTGCCTGCCAAACTTGAGCTTCTTACGCACGAAGGTGGCGCCTTCCGCTGAGGCATAGACGGTGAGAGCATCATCCAGAACTTCCTTGATCTTGTCGTAGTTTTTCTTCTTTTCTTGACTCCCTGAGTCGAAATACTGGCTTGCGAATGTTCCGGCGACAAGCAGATGAGTGTGCAGTGTTGATCTCTGCGCAAAACAATTCAAATGGAATGTGTTGGAAAAATAATGATGAAAATCTAATAAGGCATGTTATGGCGGCGAGTGAATAATGACTTACTCGGGAAAGAAAGGCACGAAAATGTAATCCTTTGCCTTGTTCGCCACCAAGATGCCTTGGAGGTATGAGGCCACGAATCGCCGTTCAATGGCGCTTCCCAAGCAGCCATCACGCATGTAGTAGGGGTCCACTATAGCGATGCCCGGGGTGTTCTCTCTAATGATTTGAATGGCCAGGCCGAGAGAAAACAGGCATACCATGGTATAGTGCAGCGGTTACAGGTGGAACATATTGAAGATGTCGTCAAACCGCAGGAAGAACAGATCCGTGGGGACATTATCGACGAAGCCCAAGCCTCGTGGCACCTTAACCACGAATATCGGGTGCGAGGGATCTTTCTCCGCAAGAAGTCATCTCTCTATCGTCAGCACACTGTCATGCACACTCCTCATTTATGAAGTGGCGAGCCTGAGCAATTTCTTAGTAAGCATGGGCTCACCCGCCACATGCCTCCTCCACATAATACCCTTGGGTTTTGGTGGCCCGTCCTGAAACCTGATCGGATTCGCAGTTGACGCCACCGGCTGGCTCGAGCTACGAGATTTTCTTTTCCTGGTCTTCTTGCCTTTTGGGAAGTGGGTAGGCACCGCCATCTGAGCATCGATCGCCCTATGTAGTGTGTCAAGGCTTAGAACAATGGGCCGGTTGGATGTATCCGCTGGCTCGGTGAAGGTGCAAGCTGGAGGCGTCTCTTGAGAACCAAAGAGACGTTTGTTGCAAGTGGCTTTCTCTGCGGGGCCACTAGTTGGGTCTTCGTTTAGGTCGCCGGGGAAAAGATTAGTGTTGATGAAACCATCGAAGTAATCTTCATCATCCTCATTCAGATCCAGTGCCATGGTCATGTCAATATGACCAGCCGAACAATCGCGTGGAGGTGACGGCGGTAGCGGTGTGGGGGTCTTGGCATGGCTTGGCGCGGCACGACATGCAGTGTTGTTGTCTGTGGGGTGATGGCCCTGGCCGTCCCCAAACGAATCATGCTCTTTGGCCATAGCAGGAATAAGCCGAAGCAACTTCTGAGGACAACCGACTCTTCTTCATCCGCTCCTAGGGGTTGAATGGGAGGTTCCAGGTCATCGCAGCCCCTTAGCACCCGGATAATTTTAACCCTATGCACGCTATCTGGCATCGGCTTTGAGTGGAACGTGCGATGCAAGGGTTGAATGATGGTACCCTTGGCAACATCCCTCAACTCGTTGTTCACAAAGCTTAAGAGAGTGCATGGAACATCCGTCTGCGAAAAACATGTATGGCATTAAAAAGATGCCATAAGAGTAATAAATGGCAATTCGGTAAAGTATTTGCTTTGCCGTGATGGCGCCGAGCTCGGCTAATGTCGAGGCACCGCATACGACGACGGGCATGCAAGAGATGGAGGGGCTGCTTGATGGCGCGGTTCCAGCCACCGGTGTATTCTCCCTATCGGTTGCATTAAGCTCCAGCGCCGCGGTGATGGCAGGGGGAGTCACCAATGCTTCCGGCGCCGCCGTGCTAGCGGGAGAAGTCACGAACACATAATTCACCGGGTTCCCTGGTGCCGCATTGTTTGAGTGGCTACTGACCATGCTTGGAATCGGGTACGGCCCTTGTCGACCACCCGCACTCCAGTTCGCTATTGACTCCACCAAGGTAGGCAGGATGGAGGTGAGGGTGATTGCCAGGTTGTCTTGGATGATCTGCAGGATCCATGCCACTTGTTCCTTAAGTTCCTGAACCTCGCGGTTTTCCTCGTCGCTCCTTCCCTCTACACGCGTCCATGGGGGTGGACCAAAATGATCCACCCAATTCTTAGCCCCGAAGCCGGCCAGACGGCCAGCCGACGATGGCTGTAACCGGCGTGATTTTCTTGGCCCGGTTCATCGCCCTGTTAAAAGGGTTATCCCACCGGGTGGTCGCCGTCGACCCGTGGGATGAGGAACCATGGGATCCCTGACTAGCAATTTCTTGCTCCTGCAGAAGAAGTAACGTGAACCATTTAGAAATTTGACTTGATCGATTAGAATGTAATCGACTTGATCCGTGGTAATTAAATTACTTACCGCAAGAACCTCGATGTCCTTCACCTTAGTTTCCGCGGTGAGTTCTTTGGTTTTGGGGTCCACATGGTAACGAGCCCTGATAAAGTTTCGAAGCTGCTTGTTTTCGAATTTCAAAAAGGGGTTAGGTATCCCCTTAGCTCTATACTCGTCGTCCTCCTTATCCCATTTGGGCTCCGCAGCTCTGTAACCACCAGATCCGAGATGGTGGTGACCTATATTCATCGCCTGCAATTCCTTTCCCCGCTTACTCGAGGCCTTGCCTGCTTTGGATTTGCACTTGGCCTTGAATTCCTAGAATTGATCTTCGGTGATCTGTGGGTCAATCTTCTGGATCTCCTCGAGACTTTTCCCTTCTTTAAATATCTTCTTCTTTATCCGGGTTCTCCAGCTGGCCAGGGCGGTGCTCATCCTCGTGAGGGCAGATTTATTTACTTCATTCCCATGATAATCTGTGTTCCGATACTGAAGGGGGAACTTGTATCTTGCGTGCAGCTTCTCAAAGAGGAGTGTGCGCAAATGGCCATTATATTTATGCCGGAGATTCTTGGTGTTGATCAAGATGGCGGTCCATGTGATAGCTGCCACTTGCCCACCGTACCCTTTGACCACATGGTCGGGCGCCAAAGGAACCCCTGTTGGGCTCACTTCGGTAATTTCCTCTCTGACGGTACCGACCGTGTTCGGGCACCTTTCCTTCTTCTTCTTAGGCGGATTACTACCACTTGTTGTGCCCTCACCGCCATCAGTGGTTTCATCATCCGCCGTTCCTTTGGCCGCTTCTTCTTCCTCCGCGTCTTCCATCTCATCAGCGTCGCTCTCGGAAGGGTTGTATTCTTCATCACCCTCTGTCATTCTTTCTAGCCGCTCGACCTCCTCCCAGAATGACAAGGGTCTGTTTTGAGGTCTCACTTCTCCTTCAGCGTTGATACGCTGAGAAGATCCAGCCTCGTCGCTGTCACACATGTTTGCACTAATAAAAGGAAAATAATGGTTAGTAAAGTGCGCGGAAAAATCCGGCATGACCTTTGCTCATTTTTGTTAAACTAGGACTACCCGATTTCTGCCGACTCGGAAGTTAATCAACATTTTGGTGAAAATCGGGACTCATTTCATACAAGCACCTGCATACGAATACAACTAGGCAGGGTAATATAGCTACGAATACAACAAAGCACAGCAACCACTCTAACTGGGATTTAAAGGAGAGCATAACCAAGAATGGTGGAAGGCGGGAACATATATCAGATGTAGAACTTTCAGGTGGTCTTGAAAACAAGCAAATTACAGCAGCAGAGATCAAACTAGTAGCCAAAGACATCTCTCCAGTAGAACTACTAGAGCTCAAACTAGTAGCCAAAGACATCAGTACAAGAAACAACCATTACATGATATATTGGCTAGTTAATCATTTAGTAAAAGCTTTCTAAATGTAATTCATCATTTTCCTAACAACCAACTTATGAATCAGATCTTTATACAATTACTGTCAAGAATGAAAGAAAACAAGAATAGTATCATGTAATCATATTTTACCATAGCAGCTAGACCACCTACAGAAGCCACTTAAGATCATGTGCTAAATAGAAGTAAATATATTTCTTATCATCTTCCTAGCTAGTTTAGCCAGGAATCATTGCAAGCACTCAGAGTATAAATTTAAATCATATTCCTTTGATTAATCATCTAGACATTCCTAAAGGAATACTGTTCTATTAGCAATATCACAAGCACATGCAAGCTATGCTTGTGTAGCATATACAAATGAGGTAAAACATATTTCTAATTCAGCATATGGGCTTACCACTGTGTACCATCCAGCAGGAGGTTTGATAGTGGCATCCATCCAAGACAAGGTTAACCCCTTATCCAAACAATTTAAATAATCAACTTCTCAGGGTACAAGGAATCAATTAAACTGTTGCTGTCACATGGACAAAGTATTCATATTGGTCATCCATCTCTACTTACAAATGATACACAAATAATCTTTATCATTTTCCTAGCAGTAACTTTAGGAATCAAACCTATACATCATTACACTGTCAGATTTGATAGAAAACAAATCAATTTCCTAGAAAGTATTTCTACGAATCATTTTAGTATATTCCTCGTGTATCACCAACAACACTATCACTGAATCAAGCTAGGGTTCATGTGCTCGAAGCTATTCACTAGGTAAAACACTGTCCAATATCAGACACCAAAGAGAGGAGGAAACCCTAATTAGAGTTGAAATTTTGTGTTCTAGGTCAGGAAACCCTCGGCAGGCAGCCCTATGTTTTTGTCTGCGAATCAAGTAAGAGGAGCACGATGCAGAGGAACCCTATGTTTTTGTGTTCCAGGTCAGAGAGGGGAGAGAGGGAGAGAGGGGAGAGGGGACGCTCACCTCAAAGACGACGACGACGAAGAGCGCACGGACAATGACGAAGAGCGCGGACGGAGCTCCTGCACGGACGCGCGGCAGCCTCCTCTCCTCCTCCTCAGACACGGCAGCCTCCTCTCCTCCTCCACGGACGCGGCGGCTTCCTGTCCTTCTCCTCGGACGCGGCGGCCTCCTCTCCTCCTCCATGGACGCGGTGGCCTCCTCTCCTCCTCCTCGGCAGGCAGCGGGCGAGCGGAGGCGGCAGATCGAGTAGAGGCGGCGCGTCAGTACCAGCTTGGGTTATGAGATAGATGGGAGATGGAGATGACCGTGCGTAGCAGACTTGTCACAACACTTAGCCGTAGCGCACCCTTACCTAGTGCGCTACGGGTAGCGCACTAGGTAAGGGCGCGCTATGGCTAAGTGTCATGTCAAGTCAAATAAGAGGCTGCCGCCCCGTTTGTTGACACTAGCACTTCCATAGCCCACTGGTTCCGCCCTAGCTATGTACGCACACTAAACCTTGAGCACCCAGGTTCGAACCCTGGTGCACCCATTTTTTATTTTTATTTGAAAACTACTTTAAAATGTTAAAAAATATCCCAAAAATTATGTAAACTATATAAAATATCTGTTATATGTTTTATATGACAAAAATGATACATATATATCATCAAAAGTGGTACAAAAGCGATTCAAAGTAGAAAGAAATTAAATAATAATGTGTCCATTAATAATATGCCATCTATATGCATCAATACAATATTTTTTGAGCATGCGTTTTACAATCTTTTTTGAGCTAGCGTTTTACAATCTTTTTTCCCTTCTTTGTCGCGGTTGAATAATTTAGCCCTCGCACTTTTATGTTTCTTCGCTCGAACGGGCTACCTTTTTTGGGTAAGGTTCTCCTTTTTCTTCTTGTGATGTATGTTTCTTCATCGTAGTCGTCTTCATCTTCAATGTTTGGATCACCGTACTGGTCGAAGTCTTGCTCCTTGGAGACTCCATCCATTCCGATGATGTTTCTTTTTCCTCTCCTCACAACAACACGACTAAGCTTTGTCGGGTCAGTAATAAAATAACATTGGTACACTTTGCTAGCCAGTACCCACGGTTCAGTTTTCGCAGCGACATGCGCACCGACGGCCTTGGATTTGGCTGCTTCGGGTATTAACATGGTTGTGAAATACCGGTCTTCTATTTCGACGCTCTTGGCCCATCTGACACGGAACATCAGCACCTTTTCTCCACAGTAGTCGAGCTCCCAGATCTCCTCGATCCTTTCGTAAGATCTTTCCTTCACGTTGTCATCGGTGTAGAATTCCGATGTTACGCCTGAGTTCTGATAGTCACACTTGTTGTCCTTTTCCTCCGTGTAGAATGTGTAGCCGTTGATATCATACGCCTGATAGGTCACCAGGTTGTGCATGGGTCCCTGCGACAAGGTGAATATGATGTTTTCCTCCGCAGAATGCGATTGCGAGGGATTATCTAGGAGCGTCTGCCTAAACCAACGTGTGAAATCTGAGTTGTGCTCTTTGATTATTTCTCCCTGCGTCCTCTGTATGCCCCTGTCACTATACTTCTTCTCGATTGACCTTTTGTGCTTTTGTACCCAAGGATCAACCAGTTCTAAATGTTTTAGCGCGACTAGGTTTGCTCTATCAAAGTCTGCGCGTCGACAATCGTAGTCTGCATGCAGTATGCGACGACCCTCTCGGTGACCCGATCCATCGAGCTTGCCAAGGTGCCTATTGACGGGAAGACCGATAGGGTTCTCGATGCCTAGATAATTCGTGCAGAAAGAGATGCACTCTTCGGGCAGAAAGCCCTTGGCTATGCTTCCATATGGATGGGACCTGTTGCGAACGTATCCTTTTATGTGTCCGTTCATCCTTTCGAATGGCATCATGCTGCGGAGGAACATCGGCCTGAGTTGGATGATATCCTCCACGATATGGACCAGCAGATGCACAATAATGTCAAAGAATGCAGGCGGGAAGTAGATCTCGAGATCGCATAGTATCACCACGATCTCCTCTTGTAGCCTCCCGAGCTGTTTCACGCCAATTGACTTTTGAGAGACGACATCGAAAAACTTGCAGAGCCCAAACAATGTTTCTCGGACATGCTCGTCCATTATACCTCATAGTGCAACCGGAAGTATCTACGTCATTAGCACGGCACAGTCGTGAGTCTTCATCCCACTAAACCTCTTCTTACCCTCATCTAGGTACCTACTTATCTTGCCCACGTAGCCGTAAGGAAATTTGACTCCTAGAAGGCACTTGAAAAACTGTTTGATCTCATCCTGGCTTAGTGTGAAGAACGAAGGGGGGCAGTAATATTCGTTCATCTTGACCTTTTTACCCTTTCGACGACCTTGTGTCGCCTCCGACTGATGATCATCGTCATCTTCCTGATTATCAGGAGTAGGGCGTCCTCCGTGAAGATCCTTCTAGATGCCCATGAATATCAAGTCGGTCCTTGCTTTAGGGCCATCTTTTGTCCTATCTGGCATGTTGATTAGGGTGGCGACTAGACTCTCGCACACGTTCTTCGTGATATGCATGATGTCAAGGCTATGAGGCGTGCGGAGAAACTTCTAGTATGGCAACTCCCAAAAAAGACCTTGTTTTCCATACCTTCATCAACGGCTTGTCTTGCTGCCTCTTTCGCTTCTTTCCTGGTTTAGGATACTCTTTCCAATTTTTTAGCAATTCATCCACTTCTTCGATGTTCCTCCGCTCTTGGATTCCTCGGGTCTCGGATTTTCTATTGAACAGATCTCCACGTTTTCTCCATGCATCATTCTTTCCAAGCCACCTTCGGTGCCCCATGAACACGGTTTTCGGAGACCCTGGATCTTTCTCTAGTTGGAGATAGGTCGTGTTATCCATGCACCTAACGCATGCATAGAATCCTTGGATAACCTGCCCCGAGAAATATCCGCAACCTGGATAGTCTTGCACCATAGTGACCAATGTGGCCCTCATAGTGAAATAATCTTGTGCGACAACGTCATATGTATTGGCTCCGGATTCCCATAACATGGCTAGATCCTCTTTCAATAGCCCGAGTTATAGATTGATGTCGGTACTAGGTTGTTTTGGCCCTTGAATTAGCATACTCATTTGTATGTACTTCTTTTTCATGCACAACCAGGGAGGGAGGTTGTACATCCATACAAACACGGGCCAAGTGTTGTGCGTGCTGCTCTGGCTACCGAACGGATTGAGTCCATCGGTGCTTGCACCTAGCCTGATGTTCCTCGAATCTCCACCGAATTCTAGGAATTCGAGGTCTAATGCTTTCCACTGGCTACCATCTGAAGGGTGCGTCAACAGCTCATCCTTTTCAGGGCCATCGTCATCTCCTGGCTTCTTTCTTTCCGCATGCCAGCACATGAGATTTGCTTCCTTAGGGTCTGCGAAATAGCGTTGCAGACGAGGAGTGATAGGAAAGTACCATACCACTTTTCGAGGAGCTTTCTTCCCTTTCTTGTATCGACTAACACCGCACACCGGGCATGTGGTTTTCTCCGCGTCCTCGCCCCGATAAATGATGCAATCGTTGATGCAGACGTGGTATCTAATGTGCGGTAGATCAAGAGGACACACGATTTTCTTGGCGTCCTCGATACTAGTTGGACACGTGTTCCCCTCCGGGAGACGATCATGCTAGAATGCCATCATATCGTCGAAGCTTGCATCGGTCCATTTATGTTTTGCCTTCATCTCCATAGCCTTGAGCGTTACATTCAACCGGGTATCATCAGGCTTGCATCCTTCATATAATGGAGTAACCGCGTCTTTCTCAAGTTGCGCAAGCTTGGATTTCTCTCTAGCGGTAGCCCTGGCGTTACTCGTCTTCTTGAGAAGCAGTTCTTGAACATAAGGGTCCCGCACCCAGCTTGAGGTTGTTCCATCGTCTGCTCTGGCATCTAGATCATCATCATCCTGGTCTGCTTTCGCACCTTCACCATCTCCAGGAGACTCTTCTTCATCTCGCCCGTCCTTGCCGTGATCATGATCATGTTGCCTGCCTTCCTCATTTTCCACCGCCCCATTTACGGCCTCATCGTCTTTGTCATCACTTATCCACCGAGTGTAGCCATCCATGAAACCATGGCGGAGCAGGTGCGCCTGCAGATTTCCGGAATCTGGGTCGATCAACCAATTGAGTTTGCATCTTCTGCATGGACATCTTATCTCTGCCATGTTATTTCATATCATGTCGGCCGTCGCGCATTTCAAAAATCTAGCCACAATGCCTTCGCTCATTATGCGGACCATGGTTGCCTACACGGTGTACATGGTAGAATTAGAAGTTTATTACAACCACAGAACCAATGCATGCATGCAATGGTCGATGGAAAATTTCGGCATGACCTATCCTAAAATTCGGACCTTTGCGAAATGCCAAAGTCTTGCCAAAATGGAAGTAAATCAACATTTTGGGAAAACAATGCCAATATATGAGAGAGCATGCATGTATGCTCTCCAAACACATGAGAGCATCGATCCTCTCCATAGATATGTGACCATATCATCCATACACATAAACACATCCCTCTTACATAGACAACTTACCGAGACGAGAGACCGCGAGAAGATCTCGAAGAAGAGGTGAGAGACCGAGAGATGGTGGCTAGAAGGAGAGCCTTCCTCTATTATGTATGTAGCATCCAAGGTAAGTTTTACAAGATACAAATGGTGAAAGAGTGGAGAAATTGAGGTGGTAAGGAGGAGGGGGGCGAGATCCAAAGAGGAAGGAGGGGAAAGTGAAGTGGGAGATGGTGGATCTAGGCAATGTGCAAAAGGTTATCTGCTAAAATGTAGCAGGCAGCACGCACATCCGTGGCGCACATGGCGTGGTGTGCCACAGGCATAAAGAACAGCCATGGCGCACGTACCATCCGTGCGCCACATACCTGTTTTCCCAGTTGCACAGCAGTGTGGCCTGATTTTTCCTGTAGCGCATGGTGCCCAACTGCGCCACAACTGTCGGTCACACCCAAAGCGCACTAGTCGTAGGTGCGCTACGACTATGTGGTATACGGTCGGCAGTGCCCTAGCCCACACACATCCGTGGCGCACCGCGCACATGTGCGCCACGCTTACAGCAGTTATCCATAGGGCACCTGTCGGCAGTGCGCCACGCCTATTTTAGCCGTGGGGCACCACTAGCACGTGCGCCACGGATGTGCGTATTACCTATAGCTGTTTTCCGAGTAGTGTGTGGTTTGTGAGAACAACACACATGCAATGACACTGGTGGATCCTTATGTGGTTCATGAGAAGAACACACATGCAATGACACTGGTGGATCCATGTTTGGGCTGTGAGACGATCACACATGCAATGACTCTAACTATGGTTCATGAAAAGAGTAGATATGCAATGACATTGGTGGATCCATGTGTGGTCTGTGGGAGGAACACACATCCAATGACACCGGTGGATCTATATGTGGTTTGTGATAAGAACACACATGCAATGACACTAGTGGATCCATGTGTGGTCTGTGGGAAGAACACACATGCAATGACTTTAGATGTGGTTAATGAAAAGAGCAGACATGCATGACACCGGTGGATCCATGTGTGCTCTATGAGAGGAACACACATCCAATGACACCGGTGGATCCTTATGTGGTTTGTGAGAAGAACACACATGCAATGACACTGGTGATATGTGGTCTGTGAAAAGAACACACATGCAATGCCACTAGTGGACCCATATGTGGTTTGTGAAAAGAACAGACATGCAATCACACTGGGTGGATCCATGTGTGGTTCATGAGAATAACACACATGCAATGACACTGGTGATATGTGGTTCGTGAAAAGAACAGACATGCAATGACTCTAACTGTGGTTAATGAAAAGAGTAGACATGCAATGACACTCGTGGATCGATGTGTGGTTAATGAGAAGAACACACATGCAATGACACTGGGTGTGGTTCATGATATGGCTTGTGAGAAGAACACACGTGCAATGACTCTAGCCGTGGTTCATGAGAAGAACACACATGCAATGACACTGGTATATCCTTATGTTGTTTGTGAGAAGAACACACATGCAATGGCTCTAGCTGTGGTTCATGAAAAGATCACACATCCAATGACTCTAGCTATGGTTCATGAGAAGAACACACATGCAATGACACTGGTGGATCCATGTGTGGTCTGTGAGAGGAATAAACATGCAATGACACTGGTGGATCCTTATGTGGTTTGTGAGAAGAACACACATGCAATGCCACTGGTGGATCCATGTGTGGTTCATGAGAAGAACACACATGCAATGACACTGGCGGATACAAGCGTGGTCTGTGAGAGGACCACACGTCCAATGACACTGGGTGTGGTGCATGAAAAGAACACACATCCAATGACACTACTGGATCCTTCTGTGGTTTGTGAGAAGAACACACATGCAATGACACTGGTGGATCCTTATGTGGTTCATGAGAAGAACACACATGCAATGACACTGGTGGATCCATGTGTGGTCTGTGAGAGGAACAGACATGCAATGATTCTATCTATGGTTCATGAAAAGAACACACATCCAATGACACCGGTGGATCCATGTGTGGTCTGTGGGAGGAACACACATCCAATGACACTGGTGGTGGTCGATGCATGTGTGGTCTATGGGAAGAACACACATGTAATGACTCTATATGTGGTTCACGAAAATAGCATACATGCAATGACACCGGTGGATCCATGTGTGGTTTGTGAGAGGAACACACATCCAATGACACCGGTGGATCCTTATGTGGTTTGTGAGAAGAACACACATGCAATGACACTGGTGATATGTAGTCTGTGAAAATAACACACATGCAATGACACTGGTGGATCCATATGTGGTTTGTGAAAAGAACAGACATGCAATCACACTGGGTGGATCCATGTGTGGTTCAAGAGAAGAACACACATGCTATCACACTGGTGATATGTGGTTTGTGAAAAGAATAGACATGCACTGACTCTAATTGTGGTTAATGAAAAGAGCAGACATGCAATGACACTGGTGGATCCATGTGTGGTTAATGAGAAGAACACACATGCAATGACACTGGTTGTGGTTCATGATATGGTTTGTGAGAAGAACACACATGCAATGACTCTAGTTGTGGTTCATGAGAGGAACACACATGCAATGACACTGGTGTATCCATATGTGGTTTGTGAGAAGAACACACATGCAATGACTCTAGCTGTGGTTCATGAAAAGAACACACATCCAATGACTCTAGCTGTGGTTCATGAGAAGAACACACATGCAATTACACTGGTGTATCCTTATGTGGTTTGTGAGAAGAACACACATGCAATGACTCTAGCTGTGGTTCATGAGAAGAACACACATGCAATGACACTGGTGGATCCATGTGTGGTCTATGAGAGGAACAGACATGCAATGACACTAGGTGTGGTTAATGAGAAGAACACACATGCAATGACACTGGTGTATCCTTATGTGGTTTGTGAGAAGAACACACATGAAATGACTCTAGCTGTGGTTCATGAAAAGAACACACATCCAATGACTCTAGCTGTGGTTCATGAGAAGAACACACATGCAATGACAATGGTGGATCTATGTGTGGTCTGTGAGAGGAACAAACATGCAGTGACACTAGGTGTGGTTCATGAAAAGAACACACATCCAATGACACTGGTGGATCCTTATGTGGTTTGTGAGAAGAACACACATGCAATGGCACTGGTGGATCCATTTGTGGTTCATGAGAAGAACAGACATGCAATGGCACTGGTGGATCCATGTGTGGTCTTTGAGAGGAACACACGTCCAATGACACTGGGTGTGGTTCATGAAAAGAACACACATCCAATGACACTGCTGGATCCTTATGTGGTTAATGAGAAGAACACACATGCAATGACACTGGTGGATCCTTATGTGGTTCATGAGAAGAACACACATGCAATGACACTGGTGGATCCATGTGTGTTCTATGAGAGGAACATACATGCAATGACTCTAACTGTGGTTCATGAAAAGAGCACACATACAATGACACTGGTGGATCCTTATGTGGTTCATGAGAAGACCACACATGCAATGATACTGGCGGATCCATGTGTGGTCTGTGGGAAGAACACACATGCAATGACTCTAGATGTGGTTAATGAAAAGAGCAGACATGCAATGACACCGGGTGTTGTTCGTGAAAAGAACACACATGCAATGACTCTATCCGTGGTTCATGGGAAGAACACACATGCAATGACACTGGTGGATTCATGTGTGGTCTTTGAGAGGAACACACATCCAATGACACTAGGTCTGGTTCATGAAAAGAACACACATCCAATGACACTGGTGGATCCTTATGTGGTTCGTGAGAAGAACACACATGCAATGACACTGGTGGATCCTTATGTGGTTCATGAGAAGAACCAACATGCAATGACTAACTGTGGTTAATGAAAAGAGCAAACATGCAATGACACTAGTGGATCCATGTGTGGTTAATGAGAAAAACACAGATCCAATGACACCGGTGGATCCTTATGTGGTTTGTGAGAAGAACACACATGCAATGACTCTAGCTATGGTTCATGAGAAGAACACACATGTAATGACACTATTTTATCCTTATGTGGTTTGTGAGAAGAACACACATGCAATGACTCTAGTTGTGGTTCATGAAAAGAACACCCATCCAATGACTCTAGTTGTGGTTCATGAGAAGAACACATATGCAATGACACTGGTGGATCCATGTGTGGTCTGTGAGAGGAACAGACATACAATGACACTAAGTGTGGTTCATTAAAAGAACGCACATCCAATGACACGTGTGGATCCTTATGTGGTTACTGAGAAGAACACACATGCAATGACACTGGTGGATCCATGTGTGGTTCATGTGAATAAGACACATGCAATGACACTGGTAGATCCATGTGTGGTCTGTGAGAGGAACACACATCCAATAAGATAGGGTGTGGTTCATAAAAAGAACACACATCCAATGACACTGTTGGATCCTTATGTGGTTTGTGAGAAGAACACACATGCAATGACACTGATGGATCCTTATGTGGTTCATGAGAAGAACACACATGCAATGACACTGGTGGATCCATGTGTGGTCTGTGAGAGGATGACACATGCAATGACTCTAACTGTGGTTCATGAAAAGAGTAGGCATGCAATGACACTGGTGGATCCATGTGTGGTTTGTGGGAGGAACACACATCCAATGACACTAGTGGATCCATATGTGGTTTGTGACAAGAACACACATGCAATGACACTGGTGGATCCATGTGTGGTCTGTGGGAAGAACACACATGCAATGACTCTAGATGTGGTTCATGCAAAGAGCAGACATACGATGACACCGTTGGATCCATGTGTGGTCTGAGAGGAACACACATCCAATGACACAAGTGGATCCTTATGTGGTTTGTGAGAATAACACACATGCAATGACACCGGTGGATCCTTATGTGGTTTTTGAGAAGAACACACATGCAATGACTGTAGCTGTGGTTCATGAGAAGAACACACCTGCAATGACACTGGTGTATCCTTATGTGGTTTGTGAGAAGAACACACATGCAATGAATCTAGCTATGGTTCATGAAAAGAACACACATCCAATGACTCTAGCTGTCGTTCATGAGAAGAACACACATGCAATGACACTGGTGGATCCATGTGTGGTCTATGAGAGGAACATGCATGCAATGACACTGGGTGTGGTTCATGAAAAGAACACACATCCAACGACACTGGTGGATCCTATTTCGGTTTGTGAGAAGAACACACATGCAATGACACCGGTGGATCCATGTGTGGTTTATAAGAGGACCACACATCCAATGATA
The DNA here is from genome assembly GCA_910589775.1 of Avena eriantha. Classification (NCBI taxonomy): domain Eukaryota; kingdom Viridiplantae; phylum Streptophyta; class Magnoliopsida; order Poales; family Poaceae; genus Avena; species Avena eriantha. The sequence continues at coordinate 284,839,225 of OU342743.1, read as the reverse complement.
TCGGTGGATCCTTATGTGGTTTGTGAGAAGAACACACATGCAATGACACTAGTGATATGTTGTCTGTGAAAAGAACACACATGCAATGACACTGGTGGATCCATATGTGGTTTGTGAAAGGACAGACATGTAATCACACTAGGTGGATCCATGTGTGGTTCGTGAGAAGAACACTGATGACCCACAACTATAGGGGGTGTATCGCAGTATTTTCGAGGGAAGTGAAACCCAATTTAGTGATTAGACACAAGGGGATTCAAAGAATATTTATAAGCCTTAACAACTGAGTTGTCAAGTTAGCTGCACCTGGAAACAATCTTGCTCACATCAGTCTATCAGTAGCAACAATTTTGTAGTAGGAATAGGAAAGTAACAGCAGTAGTAAAGTATAGACAGTAGTAACAATTGCAGCAAACAGTAGGATTCGAGTGTGGTAGGCATAGGGATGGATGGACGGGCGTTGCATGGACAAGACAATTCACATAGCAATCAAAACATTGGGTAATTGCAGATAAATAAGATAAAGCGTCCAAGTACTAGATAATCCTAGGCATGTGTTCCATATAGAGTCATACGTGCTCGCAATGAGAACTTGCACAACATATTTTGTCCTGCTAGCCCGTTTGCAGCGGGGCCTCAAGGGAACTACTAGCAATTAAGGTGCTCCTTTTAATAGAGCACCAGAGAAAAGCATTAACCCTCCGTGAACACATGTGATCCTCACATCAAGGCCATTCCCTCCGTTTATCCCGATTTCTGTCACTTCGGGGCCATTGGTTTCGGACAATAACGTGTGTATACAACTTGTAGATAAGACCATAAACAATACTATCATAATGAATCAATAACATGTTATGATCTGAAATCATGGCACTCGGGCCCTAGTGACAAGCATTAAGCATAACAAGTCGCAACAAAGTCATAAAGCACTAATAAAAGATACTAGGCGCCATGCCCTAACAATATGATGCCATTACATGAACGATCTCATCCAATCCCTATCATCCCCATAGCCTATAGCGGGGGATTACTCACTCATAGATGGGGGAAACATGGATGGTTGATGGAGAAGCGATGGTGATGATGATGGCGATGATCTCCTCCAATTCCCCGTCCCGGCAGGGTGCAAAAATGAAGTTTCTGGTGCTGATTCGTGGAATCTGGTGGTGGCAGCAGAGCGGAACTCCTTCTGGAAAATCGTCGAACCCCCCTGATTTTTTTGGTCAGAAGGCAACTTATAGGCGAAGAGGGAGACCGAGGGGGTGTCTGGGGCGGCCAGACCACCCCCTGGCATGGCCTGGGCTAGCCCGCGCGGCCAGGTGCTGTGGCCTGGGCTCAGCCCCCCTCCGTCTCATATTCTGGCTCCGGGAGTCTTCTGGTGAAATAGGATTTTTGTCATATTTTCCGGGATTTTTCCTGATAGTTGATTTTCTGCACAAAAAGTAGACAACAAGGCAATTATGCTGAAAACAGCGTCAGTCCGCGTTAGTTGCATCCAAATCACACAAGTTTAGAGGAGAAACAATAGCAAAAGTATTCGGGAAAGTAGATATGTTTTGGACGTATCAACTCCCCCCAAGCTTAGCTTATTGCTTGTCCTCAAGCAATTCAGTTGAAAACTGAGTGTGATAAAAGAAACTTTTACAAACACATTTGCTTCATATGATGTATATATTCTCGGCATGTGATCAACTACTTAGACAATTCATAATAAAGAGTATGCAACTAAGTTTACTTAATAGGCATTGCAAGCTATGAAGATATTACAACTCAAAAATAATAAGTAGCATGAAGCATAAACATAAGCATCATTATAATGCTCATAACAGGGTATGATAGCGTGGTATCTCGCTTGCCTTTGATTTTGAATGCCAAGGCACCTCTAAGGTTCAGGTGAAGACTAGAAGTAAAGATATCAAATATACAAGCATCAAAGTCATAACACAAATAATCAAGTAATGAGACAAGCACAAAGAATGACAACTATGCTCTCAAGAAAGTGCTCATAGAATAAGTGGAGACTCAACAAGAAAATGAAGAGGTTTTAAATAGTTTGAAAGGCTTCCAAATGCTGAAAGTATGGTACTTATTACCTTTGAGCTCTCATTTCCCCTATCATAAGCATCTTTAATATGGTTAAGGTGAAAGTGAGGTCCAATCTGAGTTATATGCTTGATAGACTATAAACTGGAAATCCCATGTCCCTTGAGTACGAGGGCCGCTCCTCATGCTACTCAACTTTAGTTACCGGTAAGTTCTTGTCATCATAAATACATGCATATCATAGAGAACCGCCAACGGGGTACCCCTTGCTCGATGATATGGAAGAATCCCCATATCAAAATGACAAGGCAAGCAGACAATGAGTATCTCAGCAATCTTTTTATTTACCTTGGGAAAATGGTTCTTTTTTCTCTCTTTCCTCTTTTCATATACCTCTTTTTTTTTTCTTTTTCTCAATAGCTATCTCTCTTTTTTTATAAGAAGAATGCTTCATAGAAATCATTATGGTTACGCTGCAGGTTTCCACCATGATGGTTGGGATTATACCGGTGGCCCAGGCGTTTCTCTAACACACATACATAACTCCATGGACTTACAAGCCCCCCTTTTATTTCACACCAACGACATCCGCAAACAAAAGAGCATGGTATCAACTGGGTATATATTTACAAGTGTTGAAAGCATTCCCCGTGATAGCACGGTTCTGCTAATCCCCAGCCTATAATTTGCAAGCATATAACTTTCATGGACAGTCACAATGGTCTAGGTTTATTAAGTGCAGGAAATAAAGTGTGCCATAAAGTTCGTGAGAGCTTTACTAACTAACTTTCTCATAACAAGAAAACATTTTATTCAGAAAAAACAAGGCATATTGAATATGCACAGAAGTAGCAAATGATGCTAATAGGTAGGTATGCTGGACACTTTGGCCATATTTGGTTTTAGGGAGTTGGAAACATGAGTAAGACATACTCAGTGCAAGTGAAGGCTAGCAATAGTAAGGGAGCGACAAATGGGAGAGCAATAGCTGTCATAATCATGCTTGCAACAAGACAGGACTAATAATGGCATGAAAGTGATTCAAGATCCTCAAGGCAAAATAATTCATCGAGGCTTAACTGATTATTTCAGTCATATGCATGCGTGAGCATGTGCAAAGTCAATTCAAATGAAACATTCAGAGGAGGATACCATGGTGTCATACCAAGTTATGAATAGAGTAATGCAAGCAAACATTCATATGACATGCTACAAACTATTAGCAAGCTGTAACTAATCATAAGAAAGAAAGAACTACTAAGCATCCAAAGATATCATACACCCTACATGATGAGACCAAGCATGCCCACAATGATGAGTATATGTACAAAAATGAAAACAAATAGAGTTCGTTACCAGCCTCTTACCACACCTCAAGTTGTCATTAATCCTCATTATTGCTCTTCACTTGTGTGGCTTGAATAATAATATGAAACCAATATCCACTGAGGACTGCTGAACCCTGCAACAAACTCACAAAGCGAAAGAAGAACAACAAATGTTTTTTCTGTTTTCAATTTTTTTAAAGGAAGAACCAAAAAGAAAGAACAAGCAAAGCAAAATCTTTTTGGGTTTTTAGAATAGTTCAAACAAAGCAAAAAGGGAAAAACAAACTAAGGCAAAAGGAAGAAGAAGCAAACCAAAGAGAAACAACAGAAATATTTTTGGTCTTTTTGTGTTTTAGAAAGCAAAAGCAAAGAAAGAACGAAAACTAAAAAGAGAACGAAACATGAATATACAAAGTACCGACGCAGCATGATAAGGATATGAGTGCGATGTCGGCTTACCTCCCCCCAAGCTTAGGCTTTTGGCCTAAGTGGGTATCAATCCCAAGCTGGCCAGGATGAAGTGTCACCGTGGTACGACGAGGAGGTACCCTTGTCCTGGTGCAAGCTCGTGTACGTCCCTCCGTAGTGCATGGAGTAATCGTAGGAGGGTACATCCTATTGGGTCCGCAGCATAGAAAACAAAAAATTTCCTACGATGAGAACTATACGCGAAGATCTATCTACTAGATACAGAGCAACGGGTGGACATACATCCATGGAGAACTTACCCTCGAAGACAACGAGTTTTGTAAACGAGTAGGAACTCGTGGTTGATGTAGTCGTACGCTTGCCGATCTCAAGATCTTGTGGAAGTCTGAGCGCCGCAAATCAGCAGCGCATCCATCCTCGCACACACGTCCAAGCCACCGGACAACCGCCACCTCCTTGCTCTAGCAAATCAGCAGAAGCAGCAACTCCTTCCAGACGCAAGGCCACCGGGAACATGTATCTCGCTAATCCGAGACCATGGGGGAATATCTAGAGGGGGAGAGAGATCCTTCACGAGGAGGTGTGTTTTGTGAGGGAGGAGAGGAGGGCCTTTTATAGGAGAGGGGGGACTCCTCCCCTACCATGGCCGGCGGCCAAGGAGGGAGCCCCCTCCTCTTCCTCATTCATGTGGTGGAAGCTCCACTCACATCAATTCAAGCTCCACCCAAAGTTCCACTCACATGCATTAAATTTCCACCAAATTTAATGCAACTCTCAATTAATTAAATTCTTTTATTTATTTTATTCAATTTTTTTAATTACTTTAATTAACAAACATTCACATAAAACCCTTGCAACATTTCAATATCACATGCAGAACTACTTTCTGCAATTTCACCCAAAACAATTCCGTTTTCTATCGAAACAATTCCCGTTTCTATCAAAATATTTCCTGTGCTTTGTAAACCTTTTTTCTGAAACATATGTGCTCCTAAATGGTGTCCGGTAACCCTTAAGTGTGTCACCCTACGGTTCACGAATAATGCAGACATGATTGAGACTCCTCTCAGATCAATAATCAGAAGCGGGACCTGGAGATCCATACTGACTCCTGCACATTCAACGATGACTTGTGTGATCGTGAGAACCTTTAACGCTAGTAACTTAATTCCTTCGTAATACATGTCCGAGATTCGATCATCGGTATCCAAATACCTAGTTTGATCTCGTTACCGACATGCACTCTTTTCTCGTTCCCGTGATATAATATTCTAGTGATCGCATCACTTGCTTGCAAGCTATCTTAATGTGATATCACTGAGAGGGCCCAGAGTATGTCTATCCGTCATCGGGATTGACAAATTACACTCTTGATCCATGAGCCTCAATATAACACCTTCGTAGCACTGAACCCACCTTTATAGTCACCCTGTTACGGTGTGACGTTTGATGTTATCAAGATACTCTTCCGATGTTAGCAATTAACATGATCTCATGGTCTAAGGATAAAGATTACTTCGTATGATGTTATAGCAATATAAACATAATGAATTGATCGTAATGCTATACTTCGGATGAATGTTCATCACATCATTTCACAAATGATGTGACCTTGTTATTAACAACATCCAATGTCCATGATCAGGAAACCTTAATCATCTTGTTAATCAACAATCTAGTCTATAAGAGAGGCATAACTAGGAACCCTTTTTGTTTATTAAACACACATGTATTGACGTTTCCTATCAATACAATGATAGCATGCAAAATAAACATCTATCATATACAAGGAATACATAATAACAACTTTATTATTGCCTCTCAGGGCATATTTCCTTCACATCCTCCTGATGCTGCTCGTGGAACCCCACGCTGCTCGTCCACCTCCTCCTTAGAGAACGACCACGGTCTCCTATGAACACTGAGCAAAGAAGGCTATGGCAAAGGGATCTCCCTTTCATCCCTGTCAGTAAATAGCATCCTATATACTAGATCGTCCAAATCAGAATCAGTAGTGACAAAATGATGAGTTTTCATCGCAACAAGGCCAAGCCTTTGTGGTGCCAATACGGTATCATTGGGGTCCACTGAAAGCACTAATGCATTGACCATACGTGAGGCAATGATTCCCCCATAGATAGGCCCCCTAGCAGCTAGGCGGCGAGCAATAAGCGAGCCAAGGTTGTACCGAGTATCATTGTTGAGCGCAGCAGCAAGGAAGGCTAAATGATAGTTGGAGATATTACTTGTGTTCTCCCTACCAAGTACACTAGTAGCAAGATAATATGAAAAATATCTAAGAGTAGGGAGTTGGACATTTCTTATCTTTCCGCGCTGTGCCATGCGGTCATCATCATTGGTCACCCCTCGGTAAAGCTCCAGTAAATCAGCGGGTTGCCCTTGAATTTTCTTCACGGTCCCTGTCATGCTTACACCTACAACACTTCAAAATCTTTTCAATGGCATGGTAAAGGGCAGATTATAAATTTTGAAAGAGACAGTTGACTGATAGGGGGTGTTAGTAAACGCGAAGCTCTCAACAAAGGTTTTGGTGAGCATAGCGTATTGCTCACTCTCATCTTGCATATATGAGGTCAAACCAACCCTCACAATCAGTAGCAAGAAATCATCAAGAATCCCTGCAGCTTGTAAGAAGGTAAAACAAGGAAAAGTAGATGGGTGAGCATCCCCATCATCCCTTTCATTATCAATACGAGTTGCGATGGGATCTTCGTTGTATGATGGCCTAAACTGAGAGGCTGATCTTGAGGGCCTCGACCTCCTAGGTGCATCCCTCTCAAATATCTTTCCAAAGGTATGGTTGTGCATGCTTGATATTCTGAAATTTAAACACCTATTAAACAAGTGATTGCAAAGTGAATATAATGAAGGGTACTACTCATAGGGACTTGTAAGAGGCCTAAACATGCATCAAAACTATATCTCTAAGCATCAAGCAAGCTTACAAGCTCTCATAACCTATCACCTACAGTAGCAAAATACTCAATATATAATCCACTAAACACAAATCTACTTGGACAGGCAGAGGAGTCACATACCGAAGAACAAATGCTCCAAATTTCATCAACAAAGATGGGCTGAGCAAGGAGATCGAAAAAAACAAGAGCAAGCATAGCAAGAACGCGATTTTGAGCAATGAACTAGAGCCTACTCGGGAGAGAGAAGAAAGTGGCACGTGAGAGAGTTAGTGGAGGGCCAGGGGTGGCCCACACCATGGCATGGCGCCACCCAGGGAAGGCCACGCCACCAGGTGGTGTGCCTGCCTGGTGGCCCCCCTAGTACCTTCCAGGTACTCCTCTACCCCTTTTTTCACGTAAAAGTTTAATATGAATTTTCTGAAAATTTTCGAAACACTTTATTTTTGGGCATTTTTCAGGTATAGAAGAATGATTTTCTGACAGAAGATTTTTTTAAAATGATGCAAGGACAAAACAAAGCTAGAACTACATAAGTTCTAAGACACTCTAACATGCAAGCAACTAAAATGGATAGAATAAAAGTAAACGAAGATAATCACGGTGAAAACATTGTTTTGTTCAATGAAATACTTTTGTTAACAAGGTTGATTAGGTCTTGTTACCAAAACAATTCCATATGAGACAAAACTTTGTATTCCACTCATGATTATGTTACCTCAACCTTGATAGCAATGGTCCCAATCATAATAGTTTCAAATTTTTCTCTTGGTATGGGACAATATATTTCTCCAACTTGAATGCCCTCAACATGTTCAATTGAATTCAAACCATAAGTCCTATAAATCTTCTTGGGGAAATAGATAGTATGTTCCTTGTCATTAACATTAAAGGTCACCTTTCCTTGATTACAATTAATAACAGCCCCTGCAGTATTAAGAAAAGGTCTCCCAAGAATAATAGACATATTATCATCTTCAGGCATTTCAAGCACAACAAAATCAGTTAATATCGAGCAATTATGAGCCACTTGAATAGGTACATCCTCACATATACCAACAGGAATAGTGGTAGATTTATCAGCCATTTGCAAAGATATATCAGTTGGTATTAATTTTTCTAGTTGAAGCCTCTTATAGAGAAAAAGGCATAAACCTAACACCAGCTCCCAAATCACACAAAGTAGTTCTAACATAACTATTCTTAATAGAGCAAGGGATAGTTGGAATCCCTTGGTCTCCAAGTTTCTTAGGAACCTTACCATTAAAGGAATAATTAGCAAGCAAAGTAGAAATTTCTTCATTAGGGATCTTCCTTTTATTCGAGAAAATATCCTTCATAAACTTTGAGTAAGGAGGCAATTTAATAGCATCAGTCAAAGGAATTTGCAGGAATAAAGGTTTCATCCACTCACAAAACTTACTATAGTGTTCATCTTCCTTTGACTTGTGTTTCCTATCAGGGAAAGGCATAGGTTTTTGGACACAAGGCTCTCTTTCACTACCATGTTTCTTAGCAACAAAATCTTCTTTAGTGTATTTAGTATTCTTAGTGTGCTTTTCAGGTTCTTCTTCAACTTTTTATTCATTTGGAGCTTCATTTTGTTCATTACCACTTTCAGTTTCAGCATCAGAGATAGATATACTATTAGGATCTATAGCAGGTTCAGAGGGTTCTACAATAGTTTTATGTTTCTCTTTCCTTTTCTTATGAGTAGAGCCACTATTTTCAGCTTGTTGAGAATCCTGCTCAATTCTTTGGGATGCCCCTCAGGATATAGAGGATCCTGGGTAGCATCACCACTTCTAGTTCTAATTTCATAAGCATGTATTTCTTTAGCAGCATTAACTAGCAAGTCTTTTTGTACTTTAATGAGTTGATCTATTTGAGTTTGAACCATTTGAAAGTGTTTAACAATCATTTTATCATCGTTAGAGGTTCTTTCCACAATATCTTTCAACTCAACAATAGCTCTAGTGTTTTCCATTAGATGATTTTGCACCCTTTTATTAAAATTATTTTGCTTAACAATAAAGATATCGAATTCTTCTAAGCATTGATCGGGAGGTTTAGAGTAAGGGATATCACCTTCGTCAAAGTGTTGGAGAGAGTGTACCTCAATAGTGGATGAGTAGGGCATAGGCTTACATAATTCTTCTATAGGAGGTAAATTCTTGACATCTGCATCTTTAATTCCCTTCTCCTTAAAACATTTCTTAGCTTCCTTCATCACTTCATCATTTAATTCAATAACTCCCCTCTTCTTTGATGTTGGAATAGGTACTGGAATAGTTGGTTCATGTATAATTACTTCAGGTATAGCTGGTTCAGGAGGAGTCCAATCCTCATAGTTCTTGCTTATTTTAGCCATTAATTCCTCAGCTTCCTTGGGAGTCCTATTCCTGAAAACACAATCAGCACAACTATCTAGGTATGTCCTAGATTCTTCGGTTAGTCCATTATAAAATATATCAAGAAGCTCATTCTTAGGTAATGGACTTACAGCCTGTGCATGAATCAAAGCACAAAACCTTGCCCATGATTCGGGCAATATCTCTTTTTCTCCCTGTTTAAAATCAAAAAGTTCCTACAAAATAGCATGTCTAGCACTAGGAGGAAAATATTTCTGTAGGAAAGTACTAATCAAGCAATCAGGGCTATCAATAGATCCAGGAGGTAAATTACTAAACCAAGTTTTAGCTTCTCCTTTCAGTGAAAAGGGGAAAATCTTAGCAACAAAGTAAGTGCGCATCTTAATATCATTAGAAAACAAGCCACTCATGGTAGAGAGCTCATTCATATGTGCTACCGCACTTTCATTCTTAGTCCCACAAAAAGGTTCTTTCTCAACAATAGCTATGTAAGATAGATCAAGAGAGAAACCATAATCTTTATCTTTAATGTTTATGGGAGAAGCAGCAAACTTAGCAATAGGAGAAATTTGGGTCTAATAGTACGCCTCTCAAGGAGACTCTTAGCAGCGCTCCTATCATGGGTGTTTTTACATTCTTTAATAAATTCATCGGTCATTTAAACATAACCGTCTTCAATATCATAACTCTCACTAGACTCAGGTGAACTAACAGGTGTAGTAGTTTCTTCATTAGGAGTTTCAGTATTTCTAGCTATAGTTCTAGCAATCGTAGCATCTAGGAAAGGACCTAATGAACCACTATTATCAAGCACAGTAGAAGCAACATCATAAGTATCAGAAGTTTCAGATTCAGCAGTAGTAGCAGTGTGTTTAGCATGTGTATGTGGTGGTGTAACGAGCTTACTCATAATAGATGGTGAATCAAGAGCAACAGAGGTGTTCAGAACCGTACCTCTTCTTGTAGTGGATGGTAAAATAGGAACCTTGCCATCACGAGACTTACCCATGATGGATGGATGGCAGCGAACAATAGAGAATCCAAGTGAACTTAATAAATAAAGCTATGCTTCCCAGAAACGGCGCCAGAAAATAGTCTTGATGACCCACAAGTACAGGGGGTGTATCATAGTATTTTCGAGGGAAGTGAAACCCAATTTATTGATTCGACAGAAGGGAAGCCAAAGAATATTTATAAGCCTTAACAACTGAGTTGCCAATTCAGCTGCACCTGGGTACAATCTTGCTCACAACAGTTTATCAGTAGCAATAGTTTTGTAGTAGGAATAGTAAAGTAACAGCAGTAGTAAAGTAAAGACAATAGTAACAATTGCAGCAGACAGTAGGATTCGAGTGCGGTAGGCATAGGGATGGATGGACGGGCGTTGCATGGACAAGACAATTCACATAGCAATCAGAACATAGGGTAATTGCAGATAAATAAGATAAATCATCCAAGTATTAGATAATCCTAGGCATGTGTTCCATATATATTCATACGTGCTCGCAATGAGAACTTGCACAACATCTTTTGTCCTGCCAACCCGTTTGCAGCGGGGCCTCAAGGGAACTACAAGCAATTAAGGTGCTCCTTTTAATAGAGCACCAGAGCAAAGCAGTAACACTCCATGAACACATGTGATCCTCACATCAAAGCCATTCCCTCCGGTTATCCCGATTTCTGTCACTTCGGGGCCATTGGTTCTGGACAACAACGTGTGTATACAACTTGTAGATAAGACCATAAACAATACTATCATAATGAATCAATAACATGTTAAGATCTGAAATCATGGCACTCGGGCCCTAGTGACAAGCATTAAGCATAACAAGTCGCAACAAAGTCATAAAGCACTAATAAAAGATACTAGGCACCATGCCCTAACAATCTGATGCCATTACATGAATGATGTCATCCAATCCCTACCATCCCCATAGCCTACAGCGGGGGATTACTCACTCATAGATGGGGGAAACATGGATGGTCGATGGAGAAGCGATGGTGATGATGATGGCGATAATCTCCTCCAATTCCCCGTCCCGGCAGGGTGCCAGAACGGAGTTTCTGGTGCTGTTTCATGGAATCTGGTGGTGGCGACGGAGCGAAACTCCTTCTAGAAAATCGTCGACCCCCCTGAGTTTTTAGGTCAGAAGGCAACTTATAGGTGAAGAGGGAGACCGAGGGGGTGTCTGAGGCGGCCAGACCACCCCCTGGCGCGGCCTGGGCTAGCCCGCACGGCCAGGTGGTGTGGCCTGGGCCCAACCCCCCTCTGTCTCGTATTCTGGCTCCGGGAGTCTTCTGGTGAAATAGGATTTTTGACATATTTTCCGGGATTTTTCCTAATAGTTGATTTTCTGCAGAAAAAATAGACCCCAAGGCAATTCTGCTAAAAACAACGTCAGTCCGTGTTAGTTGCATCCAAATCACACAAGTTTAGAGGAGAAATAATAGCAAAAGTGTTCGAGAAAGTAGATACGTTTTGGACGTATCAAACACACATGCAATGACACTGTTGATATGTGGTTTGTGAAAAGAACAAACATGCAATGACTCTAACTATGGTTAATGAAAAGAGCAGACATGCAATGACACCGGTGGATCCATGCGTGGTTAATGAGAAGAACACACATGCAATGACACTGGTTGTGGTTCATGATATGGTTTGTGAGAAGAATACACATGCAATGACACTGGTGGATCAACATGTGGTTTATGAAAAGAACACACATGCAATGACACCGGTGGATCCATGTGGTTTATGACAATAACACACATGCAATGAACTCTAGTGGGTCCATGTGGTTTATGAGAAGAACACACATCCAATGAACTCTAGTGGATCTATCTTGGCATAATTTGATGTATGCCATGATGTATTTCATTGTACAAGACACTCACTTTCCATTTTTATACTACTCAATTTGGCCCTTGGTTTTATGTGGTACTACTCAGTTTTGCCCCCCTCTCTCTATCTTTCGTAGAAGCCCAAACCTGTGCTCACCCTGTCTGCTACTCCCTGATTGGTTGTCACAGTTGTCACGCGGATCGTGCGCACCAACCGTTGATTCTATCCAACGATGATCGTTTCACACATCATGCCCTTCACAGTACAGCATGAGACAACACGGACGTCTCCCACATAGGGACTTCTACAAGAAGGAACACGATGCCGTCCTTGGAAAAAGTCGTCGAGCGGTCATGTCATGTTTAATCAAGTCTGAAAAGCCTACTACTGCTACTACTACGCCACAACGCATGCGTCATCGAGTGCACGGTCGTCGATGGACAGCTGCAATTTATTGCCACTTGATTTTAATTAAGACATATCCCATTTTTTACGCAGCGGCTCTTAATCTCACTTCCAACTGGGCCTGACCGTAAGAAGCTTGCACGCGCTAGCCGGAGACCGAAGAGCTGAGCTCGACGAGACCTAACGTCTCCGCCTTCATCAACACATCCCTCTATCCAATCTAGCACAACCCCACAAATCTCGCCGTACAGCCACCTACCTTTCCATCTACATTTCCACTTTTAACTATCGCCAATTTTAGGGCCGTATCAAACTTTGTACATAGAAATTGTGTATGCGCCCTTTGCATGCGTCTCAATAAAGAACTGCCATGCATGACCCAGGAAAAAAACGTGACGTACCGTGCGCGTGTCGTGGTGCACGGTGCAGTAGACTACACGGCGCGTTGCACGGTGGTGCAACGAAACATGCCTTGCTTCCATCCACCTTAACTATAGAGCCCCTCTCTGCACACCCACTCTCACTCTCGCTCACTGTCCCCACGCAACCCTCTCCACTGTCCCACCAGCATCCGCAAACTCCCGAGAATACCCCGTCCGCGCCGGCGATGGCCGAGGAGGATAAGATGGCTATCGTCGCCTCCGTGGCCGCTAGCGAGGAGGCCCCCGTCTCCTCGCCGGTCCCCCTCAACGCGTTGAAAGCAACCGCCGTCCCTGTCCAGGCCCCAGTCGAGGCATCGATGGCAGCGGTCGTTCTCGTCCAGGCCGCCGTCCCCGCTACCGACGGAGCCACCGAAGAGGAGCCCCCCGCCGGCAAGGAGGCTCCCGCCGGTCACAAGCAAATCAAGCACTTCTTGGGCACCTACTATCTAGATAAGTACATCGCTCCGCTGAACCCCTACGACATCGGCATCGACGACCCATGGTCGGAGGTAACTAGGGTTTGCTCCCCTCCCCTAGTTCTTCTACAGTTCCCATCGTTGGATGCTAGATGTTGGTTTATTAGGATTCGCTTGTTCGCATTTCGATTGCTCGATCTTCTTACATCATCTACTCCCCGATTTTCCTTTTCTTCCAATAGGTTTTCGGCAGCGACGTCTGTAGTGATGATGAGTCCATACACACCAAGACTCATCAGGTGCTGAGGAGGCTGCGCACTACTAGGAAACAGCCTATAGATAGACAAGATGTTCAGTGGCGCATAAGCCAAACTATGCGCCACAGGAAGACATCAGTGGCGCACCAGAAAGCATGCGCCACAGAAGTTTGGAAGTTCTATGGCGCATTTTCTAGAGCATGCGCCACAGAAGATTGGTGGGACCCGCCGGCAGGGGGGATGATCCAAGTTCTGTGGCGCATACTGAAATATGCGCCACAGAAGAAGCAACTTCTGTGGCGCATATTTCCTCATGTGCCACAGAACATGGAGGGGGGCCCCACCACGGAATCTAATTCACCCAAGTTCTGTGGCGCATGTTGACATATGCGCCACAGATGTGTTTCACTGCTGTGGCGCAGATCCCAACATGCGCCACAGAACTTGGAGGTGGGCCCCATAGAGGGAATCTTATTCACCCACTTTTGTGGTGCATATGGGGTTATGCGCCACAGAAGTTTCAGCATCTGTGGCGCATTTCCTCCATATGCGCCACAGATGAGGGCGTCCAGATCCATGTTAAAAAGGTGACAAGAGCTAGCTTTCTTATCTATCTATCCCACCACCACCCATTTCACATCTCTACCTCCTCCCAACTCGTCTTCCTCCTCCCTCACACCCTAGCTTACCCATACTTTCTCCATTTTCTTATATCTAAACCTACTTTAATCCATAGATTGGTAAGTAGAAGCTTCGCTCCAACTTCTAGATCTAAAAGTTCCTTACTTTTCTCTCTCACATATCTCTATTTGTTTACTAATTTCCTCTCCACCAACTTGCATTGTAGATCTATTTGTCCATACTCTCTCATCGTGCGGTCTCGTCTCGCTATTATTGTGTCTACTATAGGTGAGTACTTGGCCATCATGAACATGTAGGTGAAGCTTGTCGCGCGGGCGGTGTGTTTGTGCGATCCATGGCGAGACGATGCTTGTGTGTGGTGCATGAATGTTTGCAATGGGAGGAAGTTTTTTGTTGTTTGCTTGTTGTTGTCGGGCCCGGCCGGTGTGGTTGCATGGATGTTTGCCAAAATGTTGATTCATTTCCATTTCGGCAAATTTTTGCACTACCCATATGTCCTAATTTTAGGAAAGGTCATGCCGAATTTTTTCCGGCTAGCATTCATGCATGTGTGTGTTCATATGGTGTGGTTCTCACCTATACTCTCTGTTTTGACCGCTCAGGTAACCATGGTCCTCACGATGAGCGAAGATCGAATTGCTAGGTACAAGAAAGGCGCGAAGGAGGACATGATTCTGAACAACAAGACCATGATAAGATGTCCATGTCGAACATGCAAACTGCAGCGCTGGATCGACCCTGAATCTGGACAATTGGAGGGTCACCTGCTTAGGCGCGGTTTCATGCGCGACCTCAATGAGGCGCCGGCAGGACATGGTGGTGGTCACGAAGACGTGGGCGGGCGAGAAGATGAAGAGTCTACCGGGCATGATCATCATGACGAAGGAGATGCCAGCGGGCATGATCATCATGACGAAGGAGATGCCGGCGGGCATGATCAGCATGGAGAAGGAGATGACGACGGGCATGATCATGAAGAAGGAGAAGACGCGAACACACAGACGCTGCTAACTTCGATCTTGCAGGACCGTCATGTTCAAGAACTGCTCCTCAAGGAGACGAGCAACGACAAAGCTGCAGCCAGAGAGAAAGCCAAGCTGGCCCAAATGGAGGTAGACGGGATGACTCCATTGTATCCTAGGTGTCGCCCCGAGGATACACGTCTGAGTGTAACTCTCAAGGCTCTAGAGATGAAGGCCGAACACAAATGGACCGATGTGAGCTTCAACGCGAACATGGAATACTGGCACGACCGACTTCCTAAGGGGAACACATTGCCAACAAGTATCGAGGAGGCCAAGAAAATCGTGTGCCCTCTCGACCTACCACACATTAAATACCACGCATGCATCAATGATTGCGCACTTTATCGGAACGAGTACGCGGATAGAACCACTTGTCCGGTGTGTGGCCAAGGACGGTACAAGAGAGGGAACAAGAAAGTTCCTCGAAAAGTGGTATGGTACTTTCCTATCACCCCTCGTCTGCAGCGATATTTCGTAGATCCTAAGGAAGCAAAGCTCATGCAATGGCACGCGGAAAGAGAGAAACCCGAAGATGATCCAGAGAAGGGCAAGATCCTGACACACCCTTCAGACGCTAGCCAGTGGAACGCATTAGAGATCGAGTTCGAAGAGTTCGGGGGCGATGCAAGGAATGTTAGGCTTGGTATGAGCACTGATGGACTCAATCCTTTTGGAAACCAGAGTAGCAGGCATAGCACCTGGCCCGTGTTTGTATGGCCATACAACCTCCCCCCCGTGGCTATGCACGAAGCAAAGGTATGTACACATGAGCATTCTTATTCAGGGGTCAAAACAACCAGGTATCAATATGCATCTGTATCTCGGGCTATTGAGAGAGGAGTTAGCCAGCTTGTGGGAGACGCCGGCCCGTACGTGGGACGCCTACACTAAAGAATATTTCCATCTGAGAGCCGCGTTGCTCATGACCGTGCAGGACTATCCTGGTTACGCATATGTATCGGCCCAGGTGAACCACAGACACAATGCATGCGTCAAGTGCATGGATGAGACACCGCATCTCCAGCTACCAAGGGATCCCGGGTCTTCGAAAACCGTGTTCCAAGGTACTCAAAAGTGGCTCTGCATGGATCACCCGTGGAGAAAACGTGGTGACCTGTTCAATGGTAAGGACGAGCTCGAAAGAGCCCCACGTCCGAGGAGTGGCGAAGAAATCGAGGAGCTTTTGAATAATTGGGTAGATTGCCCTGCGCCTGGAAAAAAATGACCGAGGACAAAGCCGCTGCTTGGTGTATGGAAAGCAAGGTCTGTTTTCTGGGACCTGCCGTATTGGAAGGTCCTTCACACTCCCCATAGCCTCTATGTAATGCACATCACGAAGAACGTTACCGAGAGTCTGCTTGGCACTCTACTGAACATGCCGGAGAGGACCAATGATGGGCCGAAAGCAAGAAAGGACCTTAAATTTCTTGGCATAAAGAAAGATCTTCAGTACCCTGATAGTGATGATGATGATGATGATGATGATGATGATGATCATCAGGAAGGGACTCAAGGTCGCCGCAAAAGAGTTAAGAAGAATGAGGTGGTGCTTCGCGCTGCCTGCTTCACTCTGAGTCTGAGGAGCTCAAGCAGTTTTTCAGGTGCCTCTTAGGAGTGAAAGTTCCTCACGGTTACTCGGGGAAGATAAGCAGATATCTGGACGTGGCGAAGAAGAGGTTCAGCGGTATGAAGTCTCACGACTGTCACGTGCTGATGACGCAGATACTCCCCGTTGCAATCCATGGGATAATGGACGAGCATGTCCGTGAGACGTTGTTTGGCCTCTGTAACTTTTTCGACGTCATATCTAGGAATTCGATCGGTGTGAAGCAGCTCGACAGGCTACAGGAAGAGGTCGTGATGATACTATGCGAGCTTGAGATTTACTTCCTGCTCGCATTCTTCGACATCATGGTGCATCTGCTTGTACATGTCATGGACGACATCATCCAGCTCGGGCCGACATTCCTGCACAACATGATGCCGTTTGAAAGGCTAAGCGGTGTCATCAAAGGATTCATTCGCAACAGGTCTCGTCCAGATGGAAGCATAGCTAAGGGCTTTCTGATCTACGAGTGCATCTCCTTCTGCCAGAATTATCTAACCGCCGAGAACGAGGATGTTGGAATACCCACAAAGAAGCACCTCGGCAGGCTCGGTGGATATGGTCACCGCGAGGGCTGCCGCTCACTACATGTCGGCATTAATGGTCGACGCACTGATTTCGAAAGGGCACACCGAGTCGCGCTACAACACATTGAAGTGGTCGGCCCTTGGGTCGAAGAGCGCAGAAGCTTAATCGAGCAGGAGTACGTCGACCAGGGCCGGCCGAGGAAGAAGGGAGACGTAACCAGAGAGCACAACTCCAGCTTCACGGGTTGGTTCAAGAAAAGGCAACTGGACAATCCCCCACAGACGCCTTCTACGGAAGATCAAAAACTCATATTCTCCTTGTCGTAGGGCCCATGGCACAACCTAAGGACCTATCAGTCATACGACATAAACGGTTACAGATTCTACACCGAGGAAAAGGACAAGAATAGTGAATATCAAAACTCAGGAGTAACTATGTTATCCTTTGCTGATGACGAGACTACTGTGATGGAAAGATTCTACGAAAGGATCGAGGAGATATGGGAGCTCGACTACTATGGAGAGATCGTACCGATGTTCCGTGTTAGATGGGCCAAGAACGTGGAAAAAGAAGGCCGCTATTTCACCACAATGGTTATACCAGATGCCAAATCAACAAAGAACGCCTCCACCAAAAATGAGCCTTGGGTACTCGCTAGCCAAGTTGATCAATGCTTTTTTATTACCGACCCGTCAAAGCCTAACCGTGTTGTAGTTAGGAGGGGCAAGAGGAGCATCATCGGAATGGAAGGAGCCGCCAACGAGCAAAACTTCGACAAAAACAGTGATCCAAAGATCGAAGAGGAATTCGACAAGTACTTCGACATGCCTACTACTACTAAAGTAAGAAGGAAGACCACACTGCCTACTAAAGGTTTTCCATTCACAAGAAGAAATCTCAAAGTGCATGGGCTAAAGTATTCAACCACGACGAAAAAGGGCAAGAAGATTGTGAAGAGACACTAGTAATTATGTGACCTTTTGGTGTATTAATCCGTGTGGGTATAGTGTGATATTAGTGTGGGTATTAGTTAGAGACTAAAACATATATTGTGATATTCGTGTGGGTATACAAATTCACATTTGTGTGTGACAAGCAAACACATTTGAATAAATATGCATATGTGTTCTTGCTTTTTTTGAATAAATATGCATATATATTCTTGCTTTTTTAAATAAATATGCATATGTGAATAAATATGCATATATGTATATGTTCTTGCTTTTTGTTTGAATAAATATGCATATGTGTAATTAAAAATATTTAAAAAAAAAGAAAAAAATAGTGTGAGACAGCCAGGATTCGAACCTGGCTGCCCCAGGTGAGAGCTAGGGAGCAAGACCACGAGGACAAGTATATGATCTTGTCATACTACGACACCGCGCTATTTTGGACTATGAACAAAAGTTCTGTGGCGCATTACCAAAGAATGCGCCACGGAAGTTCCAACTTCTGTGGCGCATTCAGTGAGAATGCGCCATAGAATATTCACACTTAGCCAAATAGACAGTATTGTTTTCTCTCTAATCCCCCTAATCCCCCTTTCTCTCTCTCGATCCAATTCTCTCTGTTTTCCCCAGCAACTGCGCGTGCCAAGAAACCCTAGCCCCCGCCGCTGGAGCCCGTGGAGGAGGAGAGAAGCCCCCGCCACCGGAGCCCGTGGAGGAGGAACCGCCGTCGGAGTCCACTACGTCCACCGTCCGTAGGAGGAGGCAGCACCGCGCCGGCAAGATTCAAGAAGGAGAAGGCCCCGCTCGCAGCAGGGAGCATTGCGCCACCAAGCTCCAGGAAGGAGGAGGAGGCCCCGCCCGTAGCAGGAGGAGAAGGGCATGGTCGGCGCTCGCCACCACAGCCAGAATCCACCTCGCCGTCCACCGTCTTCTTGTCGTCCACCTTGCAAGCAACCCTAGGTAATCGCCGCATCCGTCCCCTAGGTTACCTAGTGCTCGTCGTTCTATGTCTTCCCCTAGGTTGCAAAGCTTGATTACTTATGCCCCTTAATCTATAATTGGCCTACACAATCATATCTCAGTCGATGCAATTCAAATTTTTAACAAGTTCAAAATTGGAGAATTGTTGTAGACAGTACTAATTTCTAGTCATTTTAATATCATTATTATAGTAAAATAAAATACTGAGATTTCTAGTGATTTTTAACAAAATCCATCATTAGTTCAGCATGATAATGAAGTTCTTTGTTCTTGACAGAGCCATTCTTTGCATGTGTACATATCTTTAGCTTGAGTGTGACCTAATCCTTTTGCTAGATGCAATGCAAGTGCATATCTATCACAGGTCATTCCTTTCCAGAACTTGCCTTAATCTACAAAAAATAAATGGAGTAAGCATTCTAATATTACAGTAAAACTGATTCAAAGGTCGAAGTTCTGAAGAATGTTGTATTGTGCAAAGAAACTGAAAACATCTTATATTTTGAAATGGAGGGAGTAGTAGAGTAGCTTTTGTTGTTGTGTGCATCAGCAACACGATTGGTGTTTGATTCTCTCTCTATATGTGGTTGGGATGTGTTGTCACTGCTGTGATTGTCAAGTCCTTTTGCCTCTAGAACTCTGTGTTGTCATTTAGGATTTTTATTACCTTGAGAAGTTTCTTTCAGCATAGATACGATTAGTTGCTCACTTATATTATGATGTTCCTGAAGTTTGAGTGTTAAGGTGATGGTTATATATGGAACATTATGTTTGAGTGTTCCAGGTTGCACAAACATGCAGAGTACTAGGAGCCTAAGCATGAACCAAACAGAAACAAGCAGTTGTCACATGCTCACATCACATTAACATGTCATTTTCAGTTTTGTTACTAGCATTAACTAAGTTGATGGTTTGAGATATTTTGGTAGTAATTGAAGCATGCTTTTTAAGGAAGAGAATACTAGACACCTGTCTGACTCCCTGTGAACATGCTTGAACCTGCATCATATTATTATAGGGTCTCTAGACAGTAAGGCTCTCTCATGCAGTCAGCTGTAGATGTTCTTGTTTGGTAACAACAATAGTAGATGAACTGTAGAAATCAGAATCAGACATTGTTCATTTGTAGTAAGTTAAGATGAGTAAGACAAGGGGAGATGCCATGTGTCTCCAACTGAAAGGCTAAAACACATGCCTCTGTTTACCATACTTCTATTACACTTCTACAGCAAATACTACTGCTGTTACACTTCTGCTGTTCAGCAAGTACTACTATATCTGTTATATATATACATGGGGCTGTGATGTGATGATGGACTAGTATATCTGTTATATATATACTGCACGTGGATGATGGATATGATGGATGCTGGGGTCAATGCATGGGGCTGTCAATATGGGGATGGGGTGTTTTGTCTTGCAGGGATTTCATTTGAGTTGCCCATTTCTCCCGAAGTGTCGATTCACTTCCGTTTCGGTTGTGAAATGGGCACTCCTAGGACAAAAAATTAGCAAAGGTCATGCCGAATTTTTCGGCTGAGATTTGTGCTAACATTTTGCCTCTTTTCGATAGAGTAGTGCAAACATGTCGGGCAACAAGGAGTCTGGCCCTTCTAAGCACATGATCAGCGTCGAAGAACAAGCTAGACAGGCCAACCAGTCATTCTGGCAGGGGTCCCAACAGGAGGAGGAGGAGGCGATGAGGATGCCACCACCACCGGAGGAGGAGGCGACCGTCGCCAGAGCTGCTGGGGCCAATGAGGGCGGAGATCCTGATTACGAGGGGACGAGGACGACTACGATGGAACTAGTGAAGGCGGCAGCGAAGAGGATGACACCACCGATGGCGGCGAGAGGACGGATGGCGGTAGCGGCAACCTGATCGCTTCTCAGAAGAAGAAGAAGAAGAAGAAGAAGAAGAAGGAACATAAGGAGCGGAAGGTGCCAGTGCTCGCCACCGTCTGCGATGAGTTCAGTGAGGTCACAGAAAGTGGCCAACCCATTGCGCCAGAGGCGATTGCTAAAGGGTACGGCCTGCAACTCGGGTGCATCGTCCGGGAAAGCATGTCGATCAACACGAAGTACATCAGATATGCTGACCATGCAGCTTTGGTCGATTACCTCCTTAAGAAGCTTCACAAGCGATACAGATTCCCAGAGCAGTTTAGAAACCTCGAGAGAAATAAGAACCCGGTGAACAAACTAGCCCTCACGAAGATGAGAAACGCCTTGAGCAGCTGGAAAACCCGGGTGAAGAATAGCATTGACAAAGGTGAAAGCTGGGAGGTTATTAGTAAGAAAAATCCGATGCTCGACGAAGAGGAGTTTAGTATTTTCAAGGCGGATATAGCTACCGCTGACGCTATAAAATGGACTCAATGGGGAAGGAGTATGCGGGACCAGAACATAGGTAACCACCAACTTGGAAGCGGCAGTTACATGGGGAAATAGGCCATTTGGGACAAGGAGGATGCCGAGCTTGAACGCCTTGGTAAAGACAACCCTTGGCTTAAAATCACGGACTTGCAGCTTAGGCAATTTGTTCGGGCCTACTACTACCTGGACAAGGAAATATGGGAGTTCATCACCGACGATCTGGAGGTGAAGGAATTCGAGAAGAATCTGGTAAGGAATTTATCGCTGATCTCAAGTCTATTGCGTTCTAATTAAGATAATGAAGCCAAGAATCTAAATGGGTTCACCTTTCCTTGTCTCTGCAGGAGGAGGAACTGAACGCTACTGCCACAGAGTCGTCCCAGGATTCGACGGAGCCGTGGGACACGGTTTTCAACAGGGCGACCAATGCTTACAAGAAGAGGGACAAGGGGTTGCCGCCGTCCTCAGCTGGCCGTGTGTCCGGTTCAGTACGAGCATGAAGTTCAAGGAGTTCTACAAAGAGGACGCCAAGAAAAAAGAAGGGAGAGGAAGAACTAGGATAAAGCCGTTGTTGCAGAGCTGAAGATGAAGGTGCAGACACTGGAGGAGAAGGCGGTGGACCAGAAAACGGTGGACAAGTTAGTGGAAGGGAAGCTCCGCTCGATGATCCCTCCTGAGTTTTTCGAGGGGCTTACTGCTTGGAATGCGGGAGGTCGACAAGGGCCGATACATCTGCCCAGCTTAAGCGGCAACAACTCGGGCATCAATGTTACCGTGTCACCGGACCTAGTGACCCCACCGGCCATCAACATCAGGACGCAGCCCCTCGTTTTGGTCACACCGACGCCCCCTCCCGCCAAAGATACCAATAAGGCGCAGCCGACGGCGGTGGTGCTTCGTGAGGCACCCGAACGGGAGATTGCAGATGATGATAGGCCGGCTGCCGGCATCCGCCGTGTCTCTACATTAGCTGAGATCCACGCCATCACCAAGGTAACTAATTAGTTAGTGCACGTCATCTCCTTTATGCCTTTGATGCATGACTGTTGCCATCTCATGACGCCCAACAACATGTTTTTGCCTGAGGACACTTCTTGCGTACTCCTACTTAAAGATGTTGGCGGTGAGTTGAAGGATGTTGCCAAGGGCACTCTTATACAACCGGCGAGCCACACGATGCACAACAATCCAATGGATGATGACGTGATGAGGGTCAGGTTGGCTCGGGTGTTGCTAGGGTGCGATGACATGGACCCCCCTTTCAACCTCAGGGAGCCGACGAACACAAGACCCTTGGGGAATGCTACAACCGGCCCTTGACATGGCCGAAGACCTAGATTCGTCTTGCGGGGGGGTGGGGGGGGGAGCACCGGCGCCACCTCTCGACCGATCATCACCCGGCCACCACCTCGGAAGCCAGTAGCCGCCATTGTCGCCACCACCAGCCGTCACCATCAACTCTTGGCAGCGTGTGCACCGCCACAAGGCAAAGACATTGTGCCGCAACCGTCGTCGCCCCCGCTACCACCACCACATGATGGCACCCATGAAGAAGATGATGAATTGGTCAACGTTGACGACTTCATCAACACCGGCGCCGCCAAAGGATTGCATATGCCTTCTATGGATGAAGAACCCTTCGTAGCTCGCGACGACCATCAAGCTGGTCGGCCCAATACATGCACGCAACGCCTGTTCTTCCATGGTCTTTCTCAAGAGACGCCTCCGGCCGCCGATCCACCACAAGAGAAACCAGGATTGGTTTTCAGCCCCAACACACTCCGAAAGGCGAATGATGAGCAGATGGTAGTGGCTAACACTGTTGTGAAGAAGAAGCACTACAGGAAGAGAGGTAATAATAATAATAAGAAGGGTGCGAGCCAGCCTCTTCCGAAGAGGATCCGGGTCCAGGACGCCATCGTCGTACCATCAACACAATTTGGCTTGCCCCGAGTGCATGTAGCTGGTGATCCGATATTGACTCCGGATATGATCCACATTGCGGTTGGAGCCATGTTAACTTTGCACGAGGGTGTCAAGACACTAGAGGCCCTCCTTCTTAAAGAGGACGATCCAAATTACCCGGTTTTCACGGCCAAGGTGCCATTGGATGTGGGCTTCGTCGATGAACCCCACGCGAATATATTCTTCATAGCATTCGAGGACATATTCAAGCTGTTTCTCACGAAACGGCTGGACTATAACTTGGTTCGCCTGTACGCGCTCAATCTGGCTCTCACGATCAAGAGAGAAAGTACCCCAGAAATCGCGATAGTGGATCCCTACTACATGCGGGAGAACCAGTTGGTCGAAGGATCAGAGACACAGACCAAGGCAACGACGTACCTCGAGAAGTTCATGGTGGACAACAAGAGGAAGGGTACACTTCTTTTGCCTTTCTTTCCCGAGTAAGTACACACACTCGCTCATCGTCACCGTAACTTATGCATTTCTTATAGATTCTTTCCTTTGATCTTTTTCCAACATTCCGTTCCAATTGTGTTGCGTAGAGACAAATACTGCACACTCATCGTCCTTGCCCCGAGGTATTCGCTAGCCATGTATTTCGACTCAAGGAGTTTGACGAAGAAGAAAGACTACACTAGAATAAGGGGTGTTCTCAATGAGGCTCTCGAGGGCTACACCAAGAAGGGATGCACCTTCGTAGATAGGGGGAATGTATCAAGGATGGCAAACACGTGTTCAAGCACGTGATCGACTTCCCCTGCGTCAAGCAGTCGACTGCTAGTGCCAAGGAGGCCTTCTACGTCCTCCATCACCTTAAAGCCTATGTTCGGGATTGCCATAACCTAACGCTGCCATCTAGTCTCCGAGGATGGGCCGAAACTTTGGCGAAAATCGACGATGCTGATCTTAGAGAAGACTTCCATCGCATTCAGATGAAGTTGTCGCAAATCATCATTGAAGATGTCAACACAAGGGGCGGTGCCCTACAACAAGCCAGAGGGTTGAGTAATAGGGAGATCGAAGAACGCCTCCGTAAGCAGGGTGACACAAGGACGTGGATGACGAAAGAGGGCTATCTACCATTCCCGAAGCCGTGCCAGAAGAGGAAGTCTTCATCATGATCGATGTGTGCCTCTAGCATGATCCAGTGTGTGTATATTCTTGATGGACGCCTGCTGTATTAGTGTGTGTGTGTCATAAACTTTACTATCTCGTGGTCGAAATGGTCATTGTTGTTAGACTTAAACTACCTTGTGGTCGTGCTGTCATTGAACTTATTGCTTCTATGATGATCTAACTTTTAGGTTTATGAATCCTTTTTTTATATTCCATGAACATATATATATGGATGTGAACCCTTTATTCATTCTTTTCGTTGTATTTTTACTAATATGCCTTGTCGTCTATAGAGATGGCGACGAGGTGGTATGTGGTGTACATGGGTAGGGTTCCAGGAGTCCACGAGGAGTGGGAGGATTGCCACAAACAAGTGAACAAGTTCAGTGGCAACATCTACAAAGGATACGCGACTAGAGAGGAGGCGTTAGCCAAGTGGAGGAACCACTTGTGGAAGAAGAACCGGATGAAGATATTGGTCGGGCTAATGCTCTTGCTCACCATTATCAGAGTTGTATTCTATTTGATCCTAGTGTAGGCGGCGGTGGCCACTTCATATTTGTAATGTGAGATGATATGAACTTTGTATTCGGCGCTTGTGTAAAAATTTGGCACTTGACACTATATATGTATCTCGATCGGGCTCTAAGTGTTTGTATTATATATATGTTGGTTTTCATGCATCTACTACTTGTGCAATGTATTTTATACTCATCTAGATAAATACTATATAAATACCTGATTATACACCACGAAAGTATTTTACTTCCAATACATGTTACACAATCAGTGGCGCATATAATTATATAGTTAGTGGCGCATGGCATATCTGTGGCGCATAAATGTAAATGTGCCACAGAAGTTCTTCATGTGGCGCATATGAAGGAATGCGCCACAGAAGTCTGGAACTTCTGTGGCGCATATCCATATGCGCCACAAGAAGTAGTTATCAGTGGCGAGGTAACAGTGGTGACAAAGATATGCGCCACAGAAGTCCCCTTTTCATGCGCCACAGATAGGCTATTTCCTAGTAGTGGCGGGCTGGCTAGTATGACGCCTTCTTCAGGGGCAGCCCCTGGCGCTGCCCCTTCTGCAAGGGGGTCAACTTCTGCTGTGTGACTCTCGCCGGCGGCACCGACTTCATCTCCTTAATGAAGCATGCAGAGGCCAGGGGCTCCGGCATCAACAAAGGCGGCAAGCACAAGACCGTGAAAATCAACGCCTACGTTGCTGAACACCGGGCTCTCGACATTCACCTACGAAACCTCCAGCGATTGGCCATCAAAGAGGGTCGCATTCCTCCAATCAGGCCCAAGGCCCCCAAGATTAAGGGACTGGGCAGCAAGAAGTGGCGGAGGCGCCGGAGGGAGGCGGAGGCGCTGGCAAATGAACGCGTCAGATGTCTCCCTGAATGTACCTGCTGCTCCGGCGGCGGCTGCTGCTAAGCAGCTTCTTTTGATTTTCTATATTTTGCTTGCATCCTATTTCTGGCTAAATGCACCGAACCTCGTTAAGCAACCTACTTTCTATCTCTATATCCTATTTAGCTGTGCACAACTATATCTACATTTGTTTTGTTTTTTGAATGAATATATTCTGCCTGGTGTGATTTCCTGCTCTAGAATTGCTACCTGATCAGAGGAAAAAAGAGGTCCAAAAGGGAACGAATTATCAAAGAGAGAATCTTCTCTAGATTTGCTACCAATTTGGGCAAAATGAAACATATCTGTTTAGCGAGAGAGGAAAAGGGTACTCTTTCAAACTTCCAGTTAACGAGCTACCATCTTGACGAGGCCCCATCTTGACATCTCCCTCTACAAGAAGGAACACGATGCCGTCCATGGAAAAAGTCGTCGAGCAGTCATGTCACGTTTAATCAAGTCTTAAAAGCCTACTTATGCTACTACAACACATGCACAGGGCAACAGGGTCATCGAGTGCACGGTTGTCGACAGGACATTGCAATTTATTGCCACTTGATTTTAATAAGACATATCCCATTTTACGCAGTGCTCTCAATCTCACTTCCAACTAGGCCCTATTGCTAGTAACTTCCATGAGTCAAGGGCCCCCCTCGAGTAGATCTAACGTTGCTAAAAATTGGTTCCATGCCACTTGCATGCAGGGGAATCGAGGTCTGCCATGAGCGTGTTTTCAATGCAGCTCTAAAGTGGAGATCGTGGCTGTTTCAAAAAAAAGGGAACGCCAAAAAAGGTGGAGATCGTAGTAGCCCCCCGCCCACCACATGTGTCCACTCGAGGACTACGAATGGTCCAGTGTTTATAACCCCCCTCGACCTTCTTCTTCCATGTGCTCGTGTCATTTTCCCCTAGCCTGTCTAGTCCCAAGACCCCAATCTACACCTACTGCGCGCGCCGAAGCTCCCTCGCTTGCACTACCTCCTTCCCTTGGTGCGCCATGAAGCGTACGCGTGGAGACAAGCCGGAGGTGAAGCCAGTTGAAGGCGCAGTAGCAGATGGCTCGGTCGCCGCCAAGAAGGCTGAGGCGTCTTCTCCGGGCACGAACGCCGCTCGTCACTGTGCTGTCGAGGGTGCGAGCTAATCTATCTAGCCAGTAGCCGTCGCCGCCGAGTAGCAGGTAGTATCCGTCGCCGCCGAGCAGCAGGTGGCCGACAACGTCGTGGTGCTAGCAGCAGATCTGGATGGGGGACAGGCGACATGTGGAGGAAATCCGGTGCTCCACATCAACGACCCCATCACCGTCCAAGAAATCTTTGACACAATCGCGGAGAACGACGAGTTCGAGGAGGAGGTCCCTGATGAGGAGTCCGATGTACTACAGTGCTAGCTTCTCTAGTCGCAGCCACAGATTTCACTGTTCATACATAGAATTTGCTCAATCGTGTACATATTCTTTTGCTCTTGAAGTAGGGTAGTATATATATGCTTCGAACGGTCGATTGATGCATCTACCATCTAGTCACAAAACCCCAACCCGTCTAGTCACAAAACCCCAACCCGTCTAGTCACAAAACCCTAATCTACTCATCTGCCATCTAGTTGAGTTTGCTAGTTGAGTGTTGATTTCGATACACAACATGCCTATAACATTACATTTCTATTCCTCACCGAGCCCAATGATTCAATTTTGCCCCAAAATAGTGCAAGGGCATCTGATGGTGTCGTTTTCTTAGGGATGGTTAGTGAACCTCAGGCAGCAATGCACATAAACAATATAGGTTATGCTGTTGGTATTTTGGTTCTCAGACTCCATCGCTGAAAAAAATGAGGCCCTAATTTTTTTCTCATATGGAACCTATATATAATCTTTGTATTGTTTCTGATCTATGAATGCGTTGTATGATGCATATGTATATCCCTGAATATTGTTTTGTACGATCACATTTCAATTTCTTATTGTGGCCAATGATTCAAATTTTCCCCAAAGAGAGGCAGACACATTGGTGTCAGATTTTTCCAGGGATCAGTTAGCGAACCTAGGGCCATGTACAGGATCAATATAAGCTGTACAGTTGTTACTTGGTTCGCTTACGCCATCCCTATAGAAACTTATGAGGCTGCAATCTTTATTCTACATTCATAGAACTCTGATATTTGAATTATCTATTCCATGCATTCATAGTGTATAAGAATTACATTTTAGTTTGTCACCGAGGCCGATGATTGAAATTTGCCCCAAAAGAGTTCAAGGGGAGACACGTATGATGGTGTCGTGTTTTAAGGATGGGTTGGTGAGCCTGAGGCAACAATGCACACAAACAATATAGGTTGTGATGTTGGTACTTTGGTTCTCCAACTCCATCTCTAAAACAAATTATGAGGCCCTTGATTTATTCTCATAAGGAACTACATATATGATCCTTGATTTGTTTCTGATCTTTAATGATTGGTATGATGCATATGTATATGAATGGTTTTGATCATAAGTATTTTTAACATGTACCTGAAGATTAATTGTTTGGTTTTTTATTTATAATTACAATATTTAGGCTTTTTTATACCTGACTATGTATATCCCTGAATATTATTTTGTATGATTAAATTTCAATTTCTTATTGTGGCCAATGATTCAAATTTGTCCCAAAGAGAGGCATACACATTGGTGTCAGATTTTTTCAGGGATGAGTTAGCGAACCTGGGGCCATGTACAAGATCAGTATAAGCTATGAAATTGTTACTTGGTTCGCTTACGCCATCCATGTAGAAACTTATGAGGCTGCAATCTTTATTCTATATTCATAGAACTATGATATTTGAATTATCTATTCCATGCATTCATAGTGTATAAGAATTACATTTTAGTTTGTCACTGAGGCCGATGATTGAAATTTGCCCCAAAAGAATTCAAGGGGAGACACATAGGATGGTGTCGTGTTTTAGGGATGGGTTGGTGAACCTGAGGCAACAATGCACACAAACAATATCGGTTGTGCTGTTGGTACTATGGTTCACCAATCCATCTCTGAAACAAATCATGAGGCCCTAGATTTATTCTCATATGGAACTACATATATAATCCTTGAATTGTTTCTGATCTTTTAATGATTGGTATGATGCATATGTACACGAATGATTTTGATCATAAGTATTTTCAACATGTACCTGAAGATCAATTGTTTGGTTATTTATTTATAACTACAACATTTAGGCTTGTTTTTGTACCTGACTATGTATATCCCTGAATATTGTTTTGTACGATTACATTTCAATTTCTTGAGTTGTATCACAATTCAATCATATGTATGAGTTCTAAGTTATGTTCTTAAAAATCAACAGGATGATGATGATGAAGTGGACGATAGCAAGGTATCCAGGGACAACAAGAGCCACTACGTGCTGAGGTAGTTACGGTGTGGGCTAATCCGTTTCCACCGTAGGGGGAACTGTTTTGCCCATTTTGTGGTAGAGCAATCAACTTTGACCTTGACAGCATGATCCAGCACGCGGATGGCGTTGCCACAGGGGGAGGCAGAAGCCATAGGCTAATCACCTTGGCACGGCACGCATCCTTTGGTAAATGCCTCCGGGATTATGTCACGACTGGCCTGCATTGTCGTCGGATCGAGGACAAGTACACAATGAGGGGGTCCTCGAGGCGTGCGGAAGAGAGGGGTGTGAGACGTACGGTGTTCCGGGACGGTGAGCACACAAGTTTACCCAGGTTCGAATCCACCGGCTTTGGACGAATCCTACTCCTGCTAGCAATCCAGTAATACGGCAGGGCCGGAATATGGGTTACAAGGGTTTCGCCTGTGCGAGTTGAGGGTCTAAAGTATTGGGTGCCCTAAAGGCTCTCCCTAGGCCGGCTTATATAGATATCCGGCTTAGGGTTTACAGGAGAGATCAATCCGGCTACGACTAAGAGTTGGTTACAGAGTACATGTTGAACTACAAGTAACATTATGGGCCTAAGTTGGTAAGTCTTCTAGGCCTTCCCGTAGCCAGATTGGACTCCGTCTTCTCTCCCTGACTGGGCCGCCCGTGAAGCAAAGCTCTAACCCGAAGTGGGCCACCCTGGTCAGTGAGGAACTGTGAGGATACCCGGAGAGTATATCCCCAACAGCAGCCCCCGGAGGCCTCCAAGATCCAAAGTCGGATTTTATCATCGTCTAGCTTGATCTTAGGCTTGCAGAATCTTGAAGGGTTCCTAAAACTTCACAACAAAAAATACGATCCGGGTCTTAAAAATAAGTCGGACCTATCAACAGGTTACTCAGATTTTCCAGCTTGATTTCAAACTAAGCCGGAACTTGGTCTCTAACGCCACCTGACACAAGCATGGTCAAGTCACATCATCTGATAGGCGTTCCGTCAGCACGACCGTTGGTGGGTCCACGGTTCGCGGAACCGAGGCACCGTTTCAATGCGTGCATGGAGATCGAGGCGACACAATCATCGCGTGGGTCCTTCCCAGTTCCTTCCATGACGCGTGGCGGTTACACTGTAGCATTTGCATGAATCTTGGTGCAGTTAGGTGGATATAAGGGGTTTGGATTTCTTTTTCTCCTTTCCACCAGTCCTTTGCTGTTTCCTTTCCTCCCAATCCTCCTGCGTGCACAAAGCCTCCTCGTCCTTCCCCCACAGAACTCCCAGCGCCGCCCCTTTCAGGTCATCTTCTCACCGGAGAAAAATGGCTTCATCTTCTTCCTCCGGTTTGGCGGCAGCAGCGGCGGCGGCAACAGCGGAAGCAGCAGCGGAGAAGGAGAGCTTCCGGGGAATCTGGATCCCCTGCGCCCTCAACGAGGATGGCCTCAAGAACATGGAGAAGCAAGGGCTTCTCGTCGTCGGCGACTGGCGGAGCGGCTCCGGTGAAACCGTCCCCAACCCGCGCGATGGCGAGCGGGTCCACTTCGGCACCCATCTCGACCGAGGTCTGTCTTTTCCTCCCTCGGAGTTCTTCTCCGAGGTGATAGATCATTACGGAGTTCAACTCCACAATCTTCCTCCCAACTCTCTCTTAGAGATGAGTGCGTATGCTTCGCTTTGCGAGGGCTTTCTCGGCATTAGGCCGAGTTTGCTTCTCTTCCGGTACTACTTTCATGTCCGGAGAAATTCCATCACTGTCAGTGTTCCTTACATCACCAGCACTATCAGTTTTTCACTTAGACGAGACCGGGCTTATCCCAAAATTTTAGCTAGTGACTCGGTCAAACAATGGCCAACCGCATTTTTCTACCATAGGGATATTCCGGCTCTCGGCAAAGCTATTGCTTTGCCGGCTTTTGTCAACGGAGCCGCCACGGCCCAGCCTTCCTGGGACGAGGCTGCTCCGGCTCTCAAACCGATGACCTGATCTTCGCTAAGAGGTGGATCGAATATTTGATGAAGCACAAGGGTCTGAAGGGATCCGACTTGGTCCAGTACTGGGTCTCACGTCGGATCCAGCCACTTCAGTACCACGGGGATAGACTGATGCACACCATCACGTCATCCAAAAAAGACTCCCTCCGCATCAGCCCCAAAGCCTACACCACTCAAGGCTACATAAGCCAAATCAAGTGGCTGATCAAGGAGCGGATCGAGAGGAGAATTCCAGAGGTTTCTCTAGAAATGCACACGACGGAAAACCCCGTAGTGCCGGTAAGTCTCCATCAGTACACCTTTTATGTGTTTCAATCTTCAAGTTATACTTCAATACTGATATGTTTTCTTGTTTTCAGCTTGCTGACCTCCCCGAGTCGGAACTTGCTCCGCTCGAAGGATATCCTCCTGAGTTTTCTCAAGAGACAGAAGTGGTCCCATTGCCGGACCTTGCGCTCAAGAAGCGCAAAGCTCCGACAGTGGCTGTTGGCACAAATGAGGTGCCTGTTGTGAAGAGGTAACTTTCAGTCACAATTTCCGCCTTTGTACCTTTCTCAAATTTCTTTTTGAGATGTAATGTTTCCGACTTTACTACATTCTCAGAGCAAAGCCTCTCATCAAGGGTAAGGGGAAGGGGATTCCTTCGAAGCCCCTGTGACAGACGAAGCTCACCATAGCTTCCCCTATCGTGGATCCTCTGACTCCTACCCCTCAACCTTCTGCAACTCCGGAGATCATTCCTTCTCCGCTGGTTGCAGAAGATCCGGCTCCTCCAACAGAGCCTGCGATCCTTGGGTCGCAAACTAACGTCACCGTGAGTGCGTCAGGTCAAGATAAGGGTGAACCCTCTTTGGGTAATGATCCCTCGGCAGAAACCTTCACCGAAGACCTCATCAGCAATCCGGGACTTGCCAAGTTTGGCCTGTCCTAGAAATCTGCAGAGGAGATTCAGCGGCTAGCCAGGCAAGTCCTAGAGAAAAGCCATTTATCTCCCGAAGAAGAAGCGCAAGAAGCAGAGGACGTCAAGTTCTGTGACCTTCTCGCTCTAGTCCGCCTTCGCGACGAGAGGATTAGGACTGACGAGCTTCCAACAGCCCCAGTGATCCCTCTTACTCTTGCCGAGAAGGTGGCCGCTGAAGTGAACGCGGGTTTGGATAAGCTCACCCGCGAACAATATGTAAGTCAGAATTCCAACTCTTGTTTTTCCATTATGTTATATCATATCCTCTAGCCCCCAAGCATGAAGTAGGATAGACAATCCGGGTTTATGCTTCATTAGGATGCCAAAGAACGAACTAGTGTAGCCCCAAGGCTCGTGCTGATATTTAGCAAAAAATATTAGCCCGAGTCTTAAGTAGCTTTATGACTTTGGCTATTCTGACTTACAGAAAGTATGTTCCTATAACCAGGAATTATTGAAGAATGTTTGTGATAAGCGGAGAGAGGTCAAACCTCTCCGGCTTAAAAATGCTGAACTTAAAGTCGCCAAGGATGAGGCCAAAGGTAAACATTCCGAGACTCAAACCTTGTCTTTGTTATTTTTCAATGTCGAATTTTTCTGAACTGTTGTTCTTTTTTGACTTACAGCGCTGGTGAAACAATCCGTCGCCATGATTGAAGAGGCCGAGAACCTCAAGACCCTAGTGGTGGAGAACAAGGGACTTTGCCAAGAGCTGGATAAGCTCAAGGTGGATCATGAAAGGAGCATAGCTCAAGTCCTTGAATCCTCCTCCATGGCCACTGATGAGCGTGATCGCAAGATCGCTGCTCAAGATAAAATAATCTCGAACCTCAAGAATGAGCTTGGCAGAGAGAAAGACATCTCCCAGGCGCTCCGGGCTGAACTCCAGAGTCTCCGGGAGGAGAAGACCAAGATTGACGATGTCATTCTCGGTACGTTCCATCTATCTGACTTATCTTTTTCTTTGACTTCTATCAATGTCGGATTTTTCTTAACTTGTTTTGTGTATAGGTCCTCTGAACTTGACGGACTCTTCCTCCTCCGAGCCCCGCACCCACCGGCTTACCCAAGTCGGTGACCTTCTTCACGACTTCCGCCAGTCCCTTGAGGACATCAGCGAAGCTCTAAGGATTCCGGAAATGCCAAGCATGTCGGAATTTTAGGTGCGGGACAAGGCCAAGGAGATGTCGCAGCTTGTTCGGGACTGGAATATGTCCTACGCGTGGACTGCTGCGCAGAACGCTCTCACCATGGTCATGAGCCACCATGGAAACATGGAGATATGGCTAGTGACCAGAGGGTACTGCAAGGTAGACGAAGACGGCCAGGAGCAAGACCTTAAAGCCATCATGCATTCCTGCGCTAGATATGGGTGTCACGTGGCTGATCTGACCAGCTACGAGATCCCCTTCTTCACCCGCGTAGCTACTCCGCCTCCTCCAGAAGAAACCGATGAAGTTTCTGACAATGAACGGACCACCTCGGATCCAGACATCTCGGAACGATATCAAGGCGGAGTAACCAGCGAGCCGGCAGCTCCTTCATCTCCTCCTACATCATAGACTAGAAACTTATGTATTATTCCCGAAAAAACATGATGCGTTTGTGATATTAAGTACTATTTATTTTGCTAGTGCTAAGCTTTTCATCTATTCAGCACTTTTGGCTTTGATTTTTTTTTGCGTGCCTGAAATGTTCACATAAGCACTTGTATTTTTACGTCTTCACTTATCATTTATCTGGCTTTCCCCTTTATCCCTTTCGCGAGCCGGCTAAACCTTCTGCCGGAAACTTTGCCGAGCAACGGAGCTCAATTGCTAAACCAGTTTAAACTCGAAAACAAAGACGGCTTCCAGTACCAACAATTCACTACTCAGAAAATACCTGCATCCAGCAATCAGACAAATAACAAAAGTAAAGACTAGAAATTTTGGAGTTATACCCAAAGGTAGCAATTTTTAGAATCGGAAATCTAGACCAGAACGAACATGAGCATAAAGTACTTTCAAGCATTCTGGGATTTTCGACTATGGCATGATCATTTGGAAATAAGATGGTAAAAACTTCTCAGAAAAATTTGAGGCAACCAAAACTTTTATTTCTCATAGAACATGTACATATATATGATTACAAAGAAGGATAAACTAAGAATAAAAGGGACATAGTTGAGCAATATTCCATGGTCTGTCTAACTCATCTGGATTTGTACTGCCTCCAGCTCTCTTTCTCTTCTTAGTAGCAGGTCTTTCTTTGACTGGCCTCATGTCAGTTAAGTAGTACGATCCATTGTGCAATACTCGACTAACTAAAAAGGGCCCTTCCCATACTGGGGAAAGTTTGTGCTTTCTTTGTTACACAAGCCGGAGAACCAAATCACCTTTATTGAAAGATCTAGTTCGGACTCTCTAGCTATGATACTTGCATAACTTCTGCTGATAGGCTGTAGATCTCATTTCAGCAACGACGCGAACTTCTTCGACTAAGTCGAGATCATTTTTTCAAGAAATCTCGACATCCTCTTCGATATACGCGGCCACTCTAGGAGAAGTATGAATCAAATCACTAGGAAGAACTGCTTCTGCGCCATAGACCAAGAAGAAAGGTGTGTATCCTGTTGACCTGTTCGGAGTTGTTCGTAAACTCCAAATTACAGAGGGTAATTCCTCTGCCCAAGCCCCCGCAGCACGCCGTAGTGGTGCTTCGAGTCTCGGTTTCAGGCCTTGTAAGATTAAACCATTTTCCCTTTCGACTTATCCGTTAGTCTATGGATGCGCGACTGACGCAATGTCAAGCCGGATATTTTGCTCGTCGCAGAATTCAGCCAGTTCTCCCATAGAAAAGTTACTCCCGTTGTTCGTGATGATGCTATGCGGGTAACCATACCGGATTATAACATTCTCGACAAATCTGTTGGTTGTTGCTCCATCACAACTAGTGACGGATTTAGCCTCAAACCATTTTGTGAATTTATCCACCATCACTAAGAGGTGAGTAAATTCACTTGGAGCTCGTTTAAAAGGTCCTACCATATCAATCCCCCAGACCGCAAAGGGCCATGTTATAGGTATTGTTCGCAACTGATCAGCCGGAACATGGGCTTGCTTGGCGTACTTTTGGCAGCCTTTGCACGTCTTGACTAATCGTTCGGCATCTACCTGAGCTGTAAGCCAGATAAATCCGTGTCTAAAAGCTTTTGCCACTAAAGATTTGGCTGCAGCGTGGTGACCATACTCTCCTTCGTGGATTTCCCTTAAGATTTCCACTCCTTCTTCCGGAGATACGCAGCGCTGAAAAATCCCAGAAACACTCCGTTTATGGAGCTCACCTTTAACAATAGTATAGGCTTTTGCTCGTCGGATAATCTGTCGGCTCAGCACCGTGTCTTTGGGTAATTTGCCATCTACCAAATAATTGAGGTAGGGTTGAGTCCAGATGGGAATTACAGCCAGAACTGCTGTCAAAGGTGAGTCGGATTTGGTCGGATATTCCTCATCTACTCCCTTTATTGAGGGAACATTGAGGTGCTCTAAAAAAGCGCCATCCGAGACCTCTTTTCGAGCAGAGCCTATACGAGATAGTGCGTCTGCTTCCTCATTTTATGCTCGAGGGATGTGTTGAACTTCAAACCCTTCGAACGATTTAGATAGATCATCCACGATAGCTTTATATGCTGTCATGTGTTTATTTGCATTAGAAATATCTGACACTTGCTGAGCAACAAGATCCGAATCTCCGTAACACATCAAACGTTGGATGCCAATATCCTTAGCAATCCGGATTCCATGCAGCAGTGCTTCATACTCGGCAATGTTTTTTGTCACTGTGAAGTGGATCTGCAACACGTATAAAAGTTTATCTCCTTGGGGTGACTTGAGAACCACGCCAGACCCCGAGCCCCCTTGAGCCTTAGACCCATCGAAAAAGAGGGTCCAATATTCCGACTTAGGGAGGATCATGTTCTCCTTCGTCTCTGTCCAATCAGCAACAAAGTCAGCAAGGATCTGGGGTTTGATTGTTGTTCGAGGTTTATACTCAATGTCGAAAGCTGAAAGCTCTATTCCCCATTTGGCGACACGTCCTATGGCATCACTATTGTTGATTATGTCTCTCGTGGGAGCTTTGCTCACCACGGTGATTGGATGCTCCTGAAAATAATGTCGTAGCTTACGAGATGCTAGAAAAACATCGTAAGCCAACTTTTGATAATGCGGATACCGCTGTTTGGACTCTATCAGAACCTCACTGACAAAGTAAGTCAGATGCTACACTAGGTGTTCCTGATTTTCCTCTGGTCTCTCCACAACCATGATGATACTGACAACCTTATTTGTCGCAGCAATGTAAAGCAACATCGGTTCTAAAGTTCCGGTGCTGCAAGGATAGGAGCAGATGAGAGTACTCTTTTCAGATCTTGTAGTGCAGCTTCAGCTTCGTTAGTCCAGACAAAATCCTTGGTCTTTTTCAGGAGTTTATATAATGGTGCGGCTCTTTCACCAAGCCGGCTTACAAATCGACTGACCGCAGCAATGCAACCAGTTAATCTTTGTACGTCCTTCAGGCGAGTTGGCCTGGAAATATTGAGTATAGCCTTGATTTTTTCACGGTTCACCTCTATGCCTCTTTGAGACACGATGAAACCTAACAATTTTCCAGCTGGTATTCCAAAGAAGCATTTCTTCGGGTTAAGCATGATGATGTATTTTCGTAGATTGGCGAACGTTTCCTCCAAGTCGGAAATCAGCGTTTCCTTCTTTTTGGACATCACCGCGATATCATCCACGTATGCATGTACATTGCGTCCGAGTTGGTCATGGAGGCAACGCTGCATCGTGCGCTGGTACGTAGCTCCTGCGTTCTTCAGCCCAAATGGCACCGTAACGAAACAGAAGGTTTCGAAGGGGACTTTGTCAGATTCCTTCATCCGAATTTGGTGATAACCGGAATATGCGTCCAGAAAACAGAGGAGTTCCGAGCCTGCCGTAGAATCGATGACTTGATCAATTCTAGGCAGAGCAAACAGATCTTTTAGACAAGCCTTGTTTAAGGCAGTATAATCAACACACATCCTTAAATCAGTGGTGTCCTTTTTAGGGACCATTACAGGATTGGCCGACCACTTAGTGTGGATGACCTCTTCTATGAATCCGGCTAACTCGAGCTGTGCTAGTTCTTTAGTTGTTGCCTTACGCTTTTCATCGCCAAACCGTCGTAAGGACTGTTTGACGGGTTTATCGTTCGGGTTTACATTTAGAGAGTGCTCAGCAAGTTCCCTAGGTACTCCGGTCATGTCAGATGGCTGCCATGCGAAGATATCTTGATTTGCTTGGAGGAACTTGACGAGCGCGCTTTCCTATGCGCTACTTAGACCTACGCCTATCTGGGTCACCTTGGAGGGGTCATCATCCTTCAATGGCGTCTGTTTCGTCTCTTCTGATGCCTTGAACTCTGGATTTGGCTTTGTCACCTCCTTCTTCGTCGCGGGCATCTCGGACGGATCTATGCTCTTCTTGATCTCCTGGTACTCCTGGGCGTGCAGCACGGCTTCGGCAAAGGCGGCATTTCCATCCTCGCACTCTCGCGCTTTCTTCGGGTCTCCCCTGATGGTGATCACGCCGTTGGGACCTGGAATTTTCATCATATTGTAAATGTAACACGGACGAGCCATAAAAGCCCAATAAGCCGGTCGTCCGAATATAGCGTGGTATGCGCTCTTGAATGCGACCACTTCGAAGGAAAGTGCCTCCGTCTGATAATTCTTTGGAGTTCCAAAGGTAACATCCTAAGTAATCTCTCCTAGGGAATTAGCTTGTCTTCCTGGGACAACTCCATGAAAGATCACAGAGCTATGGTTCAACTAGGTTTCCGAGATCTTCATCCGGCGTAGCGTTTTGACATAGAGAATATTGATGTTGCTACCACTGTCCATGAGTGACATGGGTATACCCTACAGGTACTCGAGCTTGGTAGATACGGTCTAAATGCGTACAGGCCCACGGTGTCACCAAGGCCCAGACGAAAGGACTCGAGTAACCTGCGGACTCTCGATTGCTTAAGAGACAAGAAGAAGCTAAAGATAGAAAGTTTGAAGGGGAAAACCCTAACTTGTAACCGACTCGACCTGCTACCCGAGACCTAGCCTATCTATATAAAGGCTAGGAGGGGGTGGCGAAGAGGACACACGCAACCCTAGTTTCCACAACTCTCGCTAGATTGCATCTGCGCACCATTGTAATTTTTGACTCCTTCGATAATTCCACGAGCAGACAAGCAGGAGTAGGGACCTCTACGAGGCCTAAACCTGGGTAAATCCTTTGTCCCCTGTGTGCTTGTTTGCTAGCCGATAGATGTCTCCAGCACTCCCTCCTTCTCCAAAACCCAAGTCCATAACAATGGGCATTGATGAGTTAAAACCTCGTCAATTGGCGCCGTCTGTGGGAATTGGGAGTGCTGATGTTGCGGATTCTTCGGCCCCATCAACTGCGATCTACAACTCCGCAACAGCGGAGATTCGCCAGCTCTTCGGCGCCTTCGACTTCACCGTCCACACGCCGGCCACCCGCCCGGCCTTTGAATCCGTGGGCGACGGAATTAGCCTGGCGATTGGGAGCTTCCGCTTCCAAGTTGGTCAGATGGGCACGCTTCACATGCCTTATCAACCGACAGCACCAGCGATTGCCCCGGCATCATGGTTCCCTCCATCGATCGGCACCCTCAGCGAGCTCAATGCTCTAGTGGTAGTCGAGAACACGATCAGCGACAGCAGTCGCGATTCCGATCTGAGCAATCTGGCCACAGAAGATGGAACCTACGGTTCCGAATCTGAAAGTTGTGGAAGCAGCAGCTTCCCCAATCACTTCATGTGCGCCGTCATTAACGCAGGCGACACCTCCGCCAATCGCGGCAATGGCGGTAACACTGGCAATGGTGGCAACGGCGGTAACGGTGCCAACGGGGGAGCAGCCGAACCTCCCAGCATAATCAATGAACAAACCGGCGAACGCGTCGTAATCAGGCTCAACGAGCAAGAGTGGGAGCGTTGCCGCGAAGCCCTACGAGGTGCACCTCTACCCCTTGGGTCCCTGCAGGAACTACTGATGGGCTACCACTGGATTCTAAAAGAAGAGTTCACGCGCCAAAAACAAGCAATCGCGCAACTTGAGGCGCGTAAAAAGGCG
Source organism: Avena eriantha (assembly GCA_910589775.1). Classification (NCBI taxonomy): domain Eukaryota; kingdom Viridiplantae; phylum Streptophyta; class Magnoliopsida; order Poales; family Poaceae; genus Avena; species Avena eriantha. The sequence continues at coordinate 284,799,662 of OU342743.1, read as the reverse complement.
GCGGACGAGTCGAGCCTTCGTCACGCTGGGCTCTCCTCCTACGGAGGATCCTCCTCACGAGGCAACGAGTACATCGCTAAGAAGAGGCAGTCGCGAATGGCTTAGCTCACCGTACAAGAGCGCATAGACGCCGCGAAAGTCCTCCACTTCGGCTCTATGACAGTCGACACGAGAGGCAACGTGGTCCCCAGGACGCCGCAGGCCGCGGTGACAACAACCACCATGTACCTCCTCAACAACCAGCCACCGGCTGGAGATCCCCAAACCGCCATGCACCGATCTACGATCGCGGGTTTGGGGCTAATCGAGTCCGCCCTCGACAAGGAGCCGGTACCAGACCCAAAAAAGGGCAAAGCGCTAGCAAAACGCTACTCCTCGCCCTCATCCAGTGATGACAGTCACGACCTGTCTCGACGCCGTTGCTCACGACGACACGATCGAGACTACGATGCACGCAACGACCTCACACAGCGCAAGATCGACAAGTCAAGGACACGACGTGCTCGGTCGAGTGACTCGGAAGAGGAAGATGGGGAGCTTTGCGGCGCCAGATGCTTCAGTAGATCCATTAGGCAGAAGCGAATGCCTAAGGGGTTTAAACTTCCGTCGGAAAATCCGAGGTTCGATGGTCTACAAGACCCTAAAATCTGGCTAGAGGATCATATCTCTTCCGTCAGGCTCCACGGGGGCAGTCGAAGTATTGCCATGCAATGTTTGCAGCTACAGCTGCAGGGCGCCGCCCGAGCATGGCTCAATAACCTCCCACGTGGATCCGTTCGCAGTCGGGATGAGCTGGTTTACAGCTTCGTGCGCAACTTTAAGGGCACGTACAAACGGCCCGCATCAATCGAAGAACTGAGATGCTGCCAGCAAAGATCTGGCGAATCGCTGCGCTCATACATCCAAAGGTGGTCCATCATCAAGAACTTCGCAGAAAACATCTCGGAGGACCACGCGATTGATGCATTCAATGGTGGCGTCCGCCGTCTAGAGCTCAGGTAGGAGCTGGGCTGCTCAAAGCCCCAGACCATCGACCACCTGATGGAGATCGCGAATCGGTGGGCTGATGGAGAAGATTCGGTGAAAAACCGCGCTCACTCTGACGAGGAGGCAGAACTCGAACGCAGACGCGACCGCCGAGGCAAACACCGCATGCGCATCTACGACGACCGTGACGACGCCAACATGGTCGCAGCCGGCTACGCCGATAGACGCGACGACAACCGCAACAGCGGATACCGCGACTCCGGGAAAACTATACAAGTGTGGCAACGCTGCACTCGCGACGAGGCACCCGCGACCTCCATCGAGGAAGAACTGTCCGGGCCATGCACGGTACACTTCTACATCGACAAGCATGACGGCAAGAGAAAGTCCAGCCACCTCCTCAAGGACTGCCGCGAGTTCCTCAAGCTACACGAGGGATTGGTTTGAATGAATCACAACGCAGTCGAAAGATGCTACGGAGCCGCTCCAGGCTCCGTGGCACATGGCGCACCGCCACCACCACCGGGGCCGCCCCCGAACGGAGCTGAACCGGACCAGCACCACAGAGGAGAACCGTACCCACGAGCCATGGGTACCATGATGATCCAAAAGGGGCGCCCCTCCAACAGGGTGCAGAAAGCCATCACTCGCCAAGTCAACTTGGCCACGCACTCACCACCATCCACCACTGAGTACCTCAGTGGCAGTGAGTCGTGCATCACCTTCGATAAACGCGACCACCCTCCTCAAGTACCTCGCCTAGGTCATTGCCCCCTCATACTCGAGGCGCAAATTGGAGGCTTCGACATGAGTCGCGTCTTCATGGATGGCGGAAGCGGCATCAACCTCATATTCGCGAGTACCTTGCGAGCAATGAGGATCCCTCTAACCTGCTTGGAGGCATCGGACACAACGTTCCACGGCATCGTCCCAGGGAAAGGCGTATACCCCCTGGGCAAAATCAACCTCGACGTCATATTCGGCACGCCAAAGAACTTCCGGCGCGAGCGCATTGACTTTAAGGTCGTCGACTGGCCCTCACAATACCACTGCATCCTCGGACGCGTCGCATTCGCTAGGTTCATGGCGGTACCCCACTACGCCTACCTGCAGATGAAAATGCCAGGTCCCAACGGCGTCATCATGATCAACGGGAGCTTTGAGCGATCTGACAGTTGCGACAGGGAATTCAACAGAATCTCCCAGTCCTTCGGCATGCAGGAGGAGCTCGCGCGATTGAAGGAAACGACAGACAACAATCTGCCTCCCCTGAGTAGGCCAAGCTCACCTGATCTGTCCTTCGACTCATCTGTATACACAAAGAAGGTGCAGGTCCATCCGACAGATCCCGCCAAAACAGCCCTCATCGCCAACAACTTGAGTCCCGCATAGGAATTCACGCTCGTCGAATTCCTCCGTGAGCACTGGGAAGTTTTTGCCTGGTGTCCTGCGGACATGCCAGGATTTCCCAGGGAATTCGCCGAGCACGCACTCAACGTCAACCCCGACGCAAAGCTAGGCAAGCAAACAATCAGGTGACTGTCTAAGCCACGAGCGCATGCAGTCGGAATGGAGATCAACAGACTCCTCGAGGCCAAATTCATACGCGAGATCAAGGAAAGCACTTGGCTCGCCAATACGATGCTGGTGCCAAAAAAGGACACGGATATCCTACGGATGTGCGTGGACTTCACTTCTTTAAACAAGCACTGCCCAAAAGATCACTTCCCGCTACCACAGATCGATCAAATCATCGACTCCACCGCTAGGTGCGAGCACCTCTGCTTCCTCGATGCCTACTCAGGCTACGACCAAATTCGAATGAAGGAGGAAGAGCAGGAGAAGACCGCGTTTACAACGCCCTTCGGTGTGTTCTGCTACAACACAATGCCCTTCGGGCTAAAAAACGCGGGAGCCACCTACCAGCGGTGCATGCAGGCTTGCCTCAAGGAGCAATTGGGCCGTAACATCCAAGTCTATGTCGACGACATAGTAATCAAAACTAAGGAGGAAGCCTCCCTAATCGACGACTTGCGCGAAACATTCGCCAATCTCGATCATTACCGGATTAAGCTCAATCCGGACAAATGCGCCTTCGGCGTACCATCTGGGCAGCTGCTCGGGTATCTCATCTCCGCGAGAGGGATTGAGGCAAACCTGAAAAAGATAAAGGCCATACTGGAAATGGAGAAGCCAAAGAACATAAGAGGCGTCCAGCAACTAGCCGGACGAATCGCGGCCCTCAGTCGATTTATTAGTCGAATGGGAGAAAAGGCACTGCCCTTCTATCAGCTCCTCCGCAAAGCTGACAAATTCGAGTGGACCAAGGAAGCGCAAGAAGCATTCGAAGATCTCAAGCGCCTGTTATCCACCTCGCCAGTACTGGTGACTCCACGAGAAAGGGAGCCACTACTGCTGTACATCTCTGCTACCAACCAAGTGGTTAGTACAGTGCTCGTCGTCGAGCGAGCCGAGGAAAACAAGTTCCATGGCATACAACGCCCGGTATACTACCTCAGCGAGGTCCTCACGCCAAACAAACAGCACTACCCGCACTACCAGAAGCTGGCGTACGGCGTCTTCATGACCGCCCGACGACTGCGCCATTACTTCCAAGAACACCCAATCGTGGTAGTCAGCGACGCCCCATTGGGACATATCCTCAATAACCCCGACGCCACGGGACGAGTCGCGCTTTGGGGAATCGAACTATCTCCACGAGACATCACATACGAAAAGCGCGACGCAATCAAGTCGCAAGTTCTCCTTGACTTCCTTGTGCATTGGATGGAAAACCAACTCCCGGACAAGCCAGATATGTCCTACCTCTGGACAATGCACTTCGATGGATCCAAGTAGAAAGATGGAGCAGGAGCAGGTGTCATACTGACATCACCTCAAGGGGACAAGCTGAAATACATCCTACGAATGCAATTCACAGCCTCAAATAACGAGGCTGAATACGAGGCCCTGTTGCACGGGATGAGGATGGCAAAAGCCTGCGGTGCAAAGAGGCTCATCATATATGGCGACTCCAAGCTGGTCGTCAACCAAACAATGCACGAGTGTGACGCACTCAATGACAACATGATCGCATACTGTGACCTCTACGACACACTCGAGGGAGACTTTGATGGTTGCGAGTTGCGACATGAAGGTCGTGAAAGCAACGAGGAGGCGGATGCACTCGCCAACATAGGCTCTACCTGCGCCCCCATACCACCTGGGGTATTTCTCGAGTGCATCTGCGAACTCTCCATCAAGCCAAAGGCCGCAGAGAAGAAAAGAAGCGCAACAAAAGACTCGGGGGCTACGCCACCCAATGAGCCAATGGCACTCGATAACTTGGAGCCAGACACAGGACTCGAAGGGCCAATGAGCGTCATGATGATCGAACAATCCTGGACGCAGCCGTACATTACATATCTCCTCAGCAAGCGCCTACCGGACAACCCGACAGACGCACGGCACATCGCGCGACGCTCCAAGACATTCGCCGTTATCAACGGCGAACTGTATAAACGCAGCATCATAGGCGTGTTACAACGATGCGTCTCCCTGGCCGATGGAAGAGCAGTCCTCCTCGACATACATGAAGGGACCTGCGATCACCACGCCGGCAGTCACGCCCTCGTTGCCAAAGCTCTACGAGCTGGATTTTACTGGCCCACGGCCATGCGCGATGCCAAGGACATAGTCCAAAAGTGCAACGTTTGTCAGCGATCCGCGGACAAACCACACGCACCAGGCACAGAACTACGGCCTATTCCATTGGCCTGGCCCTTCACACAATGGGGGCTCGACATGGTAGGCAAGCTCCCAAGGTCATCGCAAGGAGGCTACGTCTATCTTTTGGTTGCAGTCGACAAATTCACCAAGTGGATTGAAGCCATGCCAGTGACCAAGCAATCAGGTCATAGCGCGGTCAAGTTCTTCGAGTCCATCGTCTACCGCTTCGGCGTGCCGCATAGCATCATCATTGACAACGGAACGAACTTCACATCCAAAGAGTTCCAAGAATTCTGCGGAAACCTGGGGATCAACATCAGCTATGCCTCAGTCGCGCATCCACAGACCAACGGTCAGGTGGAAAAAGCAAATAGGCTCGTCTGCAGTGGCATCAAGAAGCGACTCCTACGGCCACTCGAACAAGCCGCGGGTTGCTGGCCAGATGAGCTCCAATCCGTACTCTGGAACCTACGTACAACTCCAAACAGCGCAACAGGCTACACGCCATTCTTTATGGTGCACGGAGCAGAAGCGGTACTACCCGCCGAAGTAAGGTACAGGGCGCCACGCATAGTCGCTTACAGTGAACAAGAGTCATCTCTTGCACTCGAAGACTCCGTAGACCTTCTCGATGAGGCAAGAGAAATCACCGCAGAAAGATCCATGATCTACCAGCAGAACCTGCGCAACTACCACAGTAGAAGGCTTCGCCCCAGATCCTTCGTCGAAGGTGACCTGGTCCTGCGACTGAAGCAGCAGGGGCATCTCAAGCTCGAGTCCCCCTGGGAAGGACCATACTTGATTACAGAAGTAATCCCAGGTGGCGCCTATCGCCTTCAAGACTTAGAGACAGGAGTCGCAAACTCCAACCCTTGGAACGTCGCACAACTGCGACGCTTCTACCCCTAGATGTTTTTACTTTTACATCGCAAATGAGGCTACCCAGCCAAGGCTACTTAGCCACACATTGTACCCCGTACTGTTCTCCAAATAAATAAAAGCTAAGTGCCCCAAAACTCTGTGTTTTCTTTTCACTTCCGTCAATTTTATACTCGAGGGCTGCGCCACCCTACATACATCTGTTCTTCGAACCAATAAACGCGACATCCTGAGTAGCTGGCACATCAATCAAACCCCTTAATGAAAACCCAACCCAGCTGCAACGCACCTGGCAGGTTGACAAAGGGATGGTCAGGCTAACGAAAATGACTCGCATAGTGCAACGCACCTCACGCTAACAAAGCTGTTTATACACGTTTGACAATAAATTATCTATAACATATATATAAACCTTACAACACAAATACACTTTTATGTAGGACACAAATCTGGTTACTACTGCAACAGAAGAACATTGGTTTGTTCCTCGAAGAAGTCGACAATCTCCTCTGCTAGACGGTCCACCGCTTGATAGTGCGGCACCATATTCCAAGCAGATCCGGCTGGCGGCGCTGGCAGACCGGAAGCTACGGCGGTGACATCCATGTCAGGCCTGTGCAATCGCACCATAGAGAGGGCAGCCTTGGCACCAGCCACCAACTGCTTCCTCACGCACTCGCGAACCGCGGACATATCTTGAAATTTGTCCAGGAGAGCCAACAGGCTTGATGGAGTGTCATCCAACGGGAACATCGCCCGATAGATATTCTTCAAACATGACTGAAGAGCAGCACTCGCGAAGTGCGATCCTGCAGGGTCGCCAATGCAGTCGCACGATCATGATCCACCCAGAAGTATCCACTCTCTTGAAGTTCCTCCTGGGTGAGACCATGAAGGCGGATGGCAATCCTATCCCTCTCCTCCTGCGGATGGCGTGCGCTAACAACTACATGAAGCAGCACCAACAGCATGAGTACAACGTACCACTGCGACTAACTACAAAGGAAAAGATGAGGACGAGCAAACTAACACTTAAACTAGTCGCCCAGCTGCGTCACCTCGCCAAGCAGATATTGGTCGTGGGCGGAGGCTTTTTCCACCTTTGACTTCCACACATCTGTGTTACCACGGATCAGGGGCAACTCACGCTCCAGCTGCTTCACGCGGTCACGAAGTCGCGACAGCAAGGACAGCTCCTCTACCCTGGAGCGCGGCGGTGCCACTGTCTCATCAAGAGATGGTGAGTCCTGGGTTCCCCCTACGGGACCACTTGATGTGCCCTACCACAAGTCAAGATAGAAGAAAATAAGGCGACCAAATTAACACAAAGGCAAGGGGAACAGGTCCATTTAGGATAAGCATAAATATTCACAAGCACACTCGCCAACATGCATGTTCTTAGACCAAAAGGACAATTCATCATCTATTACAAAAGCTAACTACGGAGGAGTTGGCTTCTTCGACTTCGACGCCTTCGGGGGCTTCATCAAGTCCGTGGCAATATCAGATGCCACTGACTTTCCGCCTGCCCCTGAGGCTGAAGCTTTTGCCGCCTTCTTAGCGCGCTGGAGCTCCTCCGAATACTTGGCAATGGTATTAATCAAGGAATGGCCATATTTGGCACAGGCAGTCGCAAAGGGAGCGAAGACTACCTGCTGACCATCCGCGCCAACAGGCATCGTCTTCGACACTACAGAGGGATCTATCTCGACTCCGTGGGCTTGCACCATGGCGAGTGACATCGTCGCACCAGCCGCCCGGAGGGAGTTCTTGTAAGTAGCAGGCACGCCCCCGGCGAGTGACTCCACTAGCTCGTCCATATTATCGACCTGCTTCGCCTTTGGCATCAACTCCTCCCGGAGGCGACTAAGGGCGACCTTGGCCTTGGACAACGTATCCCGAATGGCGGCGCTTTGGTCCTCGACCACGGATACCGCGCCGGCCAGAGCGTCATCACGACGAAGGGCCTGTGGGTCAAAACTCAAGTCGCCAGCATCTACACCAAAAATACATGGATCAAATTTCTAGTGCCACCGGCAAAACTCTAGAAACAGAGAGGAGCATCAATAAAATATCCACCAGTAAAGGTACCTGAGAGGGCCTTGGTGACTGAGAATAGTTGCTCCTCGAACAACTTTTCCTTGGCTGCAAAGGAGGCGCGCAGATCCTCTTCGCGCTTCTGGGCATCATCACGAGCCGCGATTGCCTCATCGCGCCCTTTCACAGCTGTGGCCAATGTCTTCTCCAATGTTGCGATGTTGTGCAGTAAAGCGTTATGCTTAGCTACATGGCAGTGAATAATTGGTTATCAGTCGAATATACCAAAATAGAGAGAAGATGAAAAGAATAAGCGTGGAAGCACTCACTTTCGACCACGCGGTGACGCGTCTCCAGCATCGCATGCTGGCGACCCATCGCCATAACCTGCTCCGCCACTTGCGCGGCTTCCTTTACAAGGGACTGTTGCACAAAACAAGGAATTAGAGAGGGCAGCAGAAGGCATTGACTGCCACACTAAAAAAGAAGGAAAGATGTACTTACATGGTCCTCTAGCGACTCCGAGGAAGTTTGCTGAACGGTCATCCGAGAAACTATTCGATGCTCCCCTACGTGAGGAGAGCTCGAAGAATTGTGCTCGGAGTGGGCCGCCGCCGGAGGAGAAGGAGCGCGCTCGACCTCTACTTTGGCCCATGAGGTCGTGACTCCCGATTCCTTCAAAAACTCGATGTAGCCAGACGATGACGACGCCTCTTGATTGCAAGGAAAAATTCGCATTGGGAAAGGAAAACTCTAGGGCAAAGCCAGCAAGAAGAAAACATAAAAGAATGAATGAACTCGCAAACTTACCAGTCAAACTTGTCAAGATCAAACGTGGCCTCCACCGACTCCGACGAAGACTCCTTGGGCAGTCGCATCTTCTTGGGGGACGACGGTGCCACAGCCCTCATAGGAACAGCTGGAATTGGCGACTCCGCGCCAACAGCCGTGCCTTCTGGAGTCGAAGGAGTCGATGGGTCGTAATCCTCGCTGCGCGAACGCTTGCGAGTATCCGGGCTCCCGGACTCGGAGGCTTCCTCTTCCACATCAGAAGGGATAGTCGACTCAGACTCATCCTCTTCCAAAGCTTTGCGAGGAATAATACCCTCAGGGAGAGGAGGCATACAAGGCGACACCGCCCAATCCTGCATACAAACAACAAAGATGAGCAAAAGGAGCAAGTAAGCAACAGAAAAGCAATCGTGAAAATAAGCTACTGCGTAGCACAGCTATACCTCAGGAGGAGGATTCAAAGCATCGAAAGGAGGAATGACTGGCTCATTTGGAAGCACATCCTTGAAGGTGTACTTCGTGACCAGTCGCACCCGCTTATCTATCTCACTCGCGGACATGCCATCGGCAGACACGCGAGTGGCATCATCAGCACCACCCCAATGAAACATGGGATGGACTCTAGCCTGGAGAGGCTGGACGCGGCGACGCAGCCAAGTCCTGACAAGGGCACAGCCTCCCTCTTCTGCGCCTATGCGACTCTCGAGGTCGCAGACGCGTTGATATAGCACGTCTGTCTCCGCGAGTTCGGAAGGCATGATCACGTTCTTCCAAGAACGCATCTTCTTGCAGGGAGTCGCGGGATCGAAAGGCGCGAGTCCAAAATGCTCGTCCTTGGCCTTCTGGTCGTGAACATAAAACCATCTGTCCCTCCATCCCTGGACGGACTTGGCGAGCTTGATGTCGAAGTAGGTGGCAGACGGGTCGACATGGATTCCACAACCACCTACGTCGTAAACTAGAGAGCCAGATGCGGACTGATGCTTCAGTTTAAATAAGCGCTTGAAAAGGCCAAAGTGCGGCTCGATTCTGAGCCAGCACTCGCAAAGAGTGATGAAGCAGGTGATGTGGAGAATTGAATTTGGGGACAGCTGATGGAGCTGGAGCCCGTAGAAACAAAGGAGACCCCTAAGAACGGGGTGGGGAGGCAAAGAAAGACCACGAATGACGAATACAAGAAACATCACTCGAAAACCAGCGGGAGGCACAGGAATGGTCTCACCGCTGGGGACGCGCGCATCGGCGAAGAAGACGGAGATCTGAAGCCTTGATGATAGACAAACGCCATGCGCCATTGGTCACGCGGGTGCCCGCGACGTTCTTTTTCCCGCCGGCGGTGGCACTAGTGCCCGCAGCAGAGGGGCCACCCTTCTTCTTCGTCACGGCAATGGTGGCCGCGGATTCAGCGGCAACACCTCCTTTGTTTTTTCCCATTGCGCGGCGGCGATGAGAGCGCAGGAAATAACTTGGAAACGAGCGGAGGTGGTCCAGAGCTAAGGAGGAGATGAGCGCAGGGGAAAAGCAGATGAGCAGCAGCAATGGCGATGGCAGCGAGGAAGAAAAGGGCGCAGATGGAAAATTACCGCCGTAGCATCGCTACATAACCCTTAGGAGATGCAATCCAACGGCTCACAAAAACCCTACTGGACGCGTGGCACGCATCGCACTCGACACGTGGAGCAGAGGAAGCGCGAACCGTCCCTCCACTGCTCCCATTACGCGCGGAAATCGAGGAGGCACAGTTAATAATAAGATTACGCACGCCTAGTCAAACCAAAGTCAGAAAGTGGGACCCACCGCTCGTCACGTCCCGTCAAAACCACTCACGCGGGCAACTGAGGTCATGCAAGCGTCAGCACTGACGTCATCAACAGCTACGCAGCGGAAAACTTTGACTACTTTAGTCCTTGCTGGAGTCTTCAACTCCACCAAGCACTCGGGGGCTACTCCCATAGGGAGCACTGGTCGTGCACCCTATGATTTTATTTTCTTATTGCAGGGATACAGGCAATCACAATCAAACCCAACCACTCGAAACACGATTCGACTATGGACGTGGGTTACTCCCATAGGGAGCGCCGGAAACAATTTCGACTGAAACAAGCAAGCAAAAGACGACAGCAGTCGCAACCCAAGTTTTCGACTGAAACAAGCAAACAAAGACGACATCAGTCGCAAAATTTCTTTAGTCCCTGCCTGAGTCTTCGACTCAACCAGGAACTCGGGGGCTACTCCCATAGGGAGCGCTGGTCGCGCACCCTATGATTATTTGCACGAAAGCTGTGCGTTGACTACATCTGCACTCGCAGATCATGGCGACACTGCCTCATAATTCACCCTACAAAGAGACTACATCTCCTGGGTCGCCCGAATCATCTCCGCGATGATAAAATTCGGATGCCGCGCTCACAGCATGAAGGTAAGACCTGAATAAGGCCTGGCAACGTATTTAACTGCGCACTACCGGAAAAATATCCGTGCCTGCAGGCACGATGAACATGCCTCGACGGACGCGTCAAGTGCTCACACCCATATAACTAGAATTCGACTCCTGTAAGACCTCCGCGGTCTGAGTCGAATTACGCCAGCACTTTTCCGGATTCGAGTCCGAGGACTCGAGTTCGAGTAGATTGCGTTGTTTCACCCTAAGGTGGTTAACTGATACTGATACTTCGGCAACATCAGGTATGTATATCAACAATCCCTACGACATAAATAAAAGTAGTCGAAAAATGTACTCATTCAGGCACTCGAAGACTTCAAAAAGTACCCAGTCGAATCTGCGATTCCACTGGATACTCGGGGGTTACTAACATGGGTATACCCTAAAGGTACTCGAGCTTGGTATATACGGTCTAAATACGTACAGGCCCACAGTGTCGCCAAGGCCCAGACGAAAGGACTCGAGTAACATGCGGACTCTCGATTGCTTGAGAGACAAGAAGAAGCTAAAGATAGAAAGTTTGAAGGGCAAAACCCTAACTTGTAATCGACTCGACCTGCTACCCAAGACCTAGCCTATCTATATAAAGGCTAGGAGGGGGCGGCGAAGAGGACACATGCAACCCTAGTTTCCACAACTCTCGCCAGATTGCATCTGCGCACCATTGTTCGACTCCTTCGATAATTCCACGAGGAGACAAGCAGGAGTAGGGACCTCTACGAGGCCTAAACCTGGGTAAATCCTTTGTCCCCTGTGTGCTTGTTTGCTAGCCGATAGATCTCTCCAGCACTCCCTCCTTCTCCAAACCCAAGTCCATAACAATGGGCATTGATGAGTTAAACCCTCATCAATGAGGGTCTTGGAGAAACCATAACCGTCAATAAGTGGGTTGACGATTAAGGCATATTTTCCTTGCCTGTGTAGCTTAGGCGGATGATCAGCACGGTCAAATGTGATTGCCACTTCCGACCAGTCCAGATACTGAGGGACAGCCGGAACTGTTGCATTGAGCTCGTGGAGAACTGCTTTCTTGATCTTTGCTGGTTGAGATCCGAGGAAGGTGACGTAAGTGTCCTTGGTGGGAAAAGTTTTCTTCCCTTCCGACTTGGGATTTGAAGCATCAGCTTCCTCCATGTCGGAATCTTCCTTGGTCTCCTTGTCCTTTTCATGATTTTTCTTTCCCTTCTTCTGCTTGGCTTTGTAGCCCGCGGTATCATCTCTCTTGATGTCGTCGTTAAAACGACACTCAGCGTTGGTGTGGGACGAGCCCCCATTGGCGTCTAGGTGATGCACACATGGGTTATTGGCAATGACGGCCCAAGTGTAGGTTTTTCCTGGTTGTTGCTCTCCTCTACCTTGGACCCTTGATGTCCCACGGCCACGCCCGTGGCCTCCGCCACGTCCTCCTCGTCCTCCAGACCCGGAAACAGTAGTGACCACCGCTGTCTCCACGTTGGGTTTTTCTTCCGAGGTATTTTTGCGCTTCTGAGCCTATTGCTTTGGTTGTTTTGCTGACTGAGGCACAACCAGGACATTGAGTAATCCCTCTGCATCGTCGTCAGCATCTGCATACTTGCTCGCTGTTTCTATCATCTCTCCCAGATTAGTGACCTTGTCGCACTTCAAGCGGTGACGTAGTAGAGCAATCGGGAGTCCTGCGATGAAGGCTTCAATCGCGGTTTGATCGTTTACTCCCTCACAGGATTTCTTGGTGTCGATCCATCATCCGAGGTAATCCCGGCAAGTTTCTCCGGCTTTCTGGGTGCAACGCTGTAGGTCTCCAACCGTACAGGGCCTCCGATATGTGCCTTCGAAATTCCGAAAGAACACACTTTGCATGTCATACCAGTTGTGGATGGTGTTCTTCGGAAGTTCATTGAGCCATGATCGCGCCGTCTTCCGCAACATAAGTGGGAGATATCGGATTGCGACCAGGCTGTTTTCGCCTTTGGTGATGCAGCAAGCTTGGAAGAAATCCTGTAGCCAGGTATCTAGCCGAGCAATGCTGTCGTAGGCTTGGATGTGCCTTGAGATAGCAAATCCTTCCGGTAATTTTGTAGCTCTGACGCGTGGTCCAAAACATTTTGGGCCCACGTAGAAATCGTCGTTTTCGTAGCGCCACGCCTCTATATTGGAGTCAATCCTGTGCCTTGTGTTGTTCGGGGATAGAGATCGTCCTGAATGTCGGTTGTGGCTGTGATGCCTTGGAGCCGGACTTCGGCTTCTGCCACCACCTCCTCTGCCATGTCGTCCTCCTTGCCCTCCTTGGGGGCCGCTGTGATAACTGCCTGGTGGAGGGGGTGGGGTAGCTGAATTGTTTCCGGCTGATCGCCAGCCTCCTTCCAGAGCGTCGTTATTCCGGTTCCGGGGAGGTTCTTGACTACGATGAGCCCCCTGCCGGCTTGTTCCAGCATGGTTTCTGTCGTTCCTTCGTCCGTCGCTCCTGCCATGGTGAGGCTCAGCCGGACGGCTTTCATGTCTAGGAGGTGGCATTATCTAACGATCCTCCTCCCGACGTTTCTCTTTATCTTCTCCTTTTCGGGGAGGATTCCTCGGAATCAGTGCAGCGATCGCGTCTTTCTTGGCTGCTGGAGCGACATTGCTCCAGTTATGTGTAGTTCTGCGATGCTGTCCTGACGATCCGGTTCTTGAATAATTGTCTTCCCTGCGTTCAGGGTGTCGATGCTGCGCCCGATCGTAGTGGGATCTTACGTCAGCCCATGCCGGATCTGTGCGACATTGGTCGGAATCCGAGACCAGCTTTTGACTTCCAGACAGGGCGACCTTTTGCTGCTCCATTCCCTTATTGAGTAGCTTGATACCCAAACGTATACCCTCTGGTCCTGGATTAGCCGATAGAATTTCGCGAGCTGCCACGGTATTTTGCACCGGTGTTGGGTAAACCCAATCTCCATTGCTATCCTTCAGTGGCTTTCCCATCTCATCTCCAAAAAGGACGGCACGGACACGTGGGAATTGATTGTCATCTATGTGACGCTTCCGTGTCTTCTGATGTAGACGGGACATATACTCCTTGTTTGACATGCGCTTCTTTTGCACCTCGATGTTTTTGGCTTCATCAAGGAGTTGTTGACGATGCACTTCTAGGGCTTGGGCCCTTTCGTCCAGCTCATATGAAGTAAGTTCTGTAGCTGTAGGGATAGGTGTGGTTAATGCGACATCAATGAGTTTACACGCACCTTCAGTGATCACGTGTCCATCCACCGATGCTTCTTTTTTCGGCTCGTCTAGGATAAGTGCTCCATCCGAGTCTTCCTCGTATTCCTCGGCAATCACCTCCTCTGTCAGAGGGTCTTTTGCCAGAGTCTTGTTCTTCTCGTTCTTCTTCTTTGCCTTCTTGGCACCGCCGGTAGCAAAGATGGCTTTTGGTCCGTTTCTCGAAGTCAAGCTTTGATCGGTACTTTCGGACATCTGGATTTTGGGATTATCTCCGACTTCCATATCATCCTGCGCTTTGGGAGACTGTTCCCTGGATCCTTTGTCCATGGCCTGTCCATCTTCTGCAGCTTTGGAGTTGTACTCCTCGTCATATTCCGCGGAGAACTTTTGGAAATCTGCCGACATCATGGACTCATCCGAGGACGCGGGAACGTCGGCGTTTGTTCCAATTGCCTCCAGCACCGAGTCGGTGTTTTCTCCAGCATCGGCAGAGCCGGATCCGGATCCCACATATCCGACGAAGTGCGATGCGTGCTTCCTGAGGTACCTGCGGCTTTCGCGATCAGCCATATCGAAACTTTTAATGGTTTCGAGGATTGCTTCTGCGCTAGCGCCTTGCAGTATCATACATCTTAGTGTGTACCCGAGGAAAGGCCTGTCTGTCCCGACATCGCCAGAGTCGGAATCAGTGTCGCTGATGTGCTCCTCCTGGATTTCGACTTCCATGGGTGGGTCGATCTGGGATCCGGCTTCTCCAAGGAGATCCACTCCAGATTCGACTTGGACCGTGAGGTCTCCTTCAGGCTCGGATTTCTCCACCATCTCCACAACTGGTGCGGGCTGGGTGGGATTAGGGTTTTCTGAGATCTGGAATTCTACCGCCTCCGCGGACAAAGGGGACCCAAAAGATTCTTCTGCCTCTATCATCACCGCTGGGGTGGGTTGGGCAGGTTCAGCGAAACCGATGTAAACATCGATCTCGCCAAAAGACATGATTGTATAGGCAGTCACGGCCTCCCTAGCCGGAATCCAAGTCTCGTCGAGAACGATGAGAGGGACGTCGCTGGCGTAGAGGATGCGACCGATGGCGATGGTCTAACCGATTCCGATTCTTGCAGATTCCGCTCGGAACGCAGATCCGAAGCTCACTTGCCCCACGGTGGGCGCCAACTGTCGTCGGTTTTAGGACAAGTACGCCATGAGGGGGTCCTCGAGGCGTGTGGGAGAGAGGGGTGTGAGACGTACGGTGTTCCGAGACGGTGAGCACACAAGTTTACCCAGGTTCGAATCCGCCGGCTTTGGACAGACCCTACTCCTGCTAGCAATCGAGTAATACGGCAGAGCCGGAATATGGGTTACAAGGGTTTCGCCTGTGCGAGTTGAGATTGTAGACTATTGAGGTGTCTAGTGTTGCCCTAAAGGCTCTCCCTAGGGCGGCGTATATAGATATCCGTCCTAGGGTTTACAGGAGAGATCAATCCGGCTACAACTAAGAGTTGGTTATAGAGTACATCTTGAACTACAAGTAACATTATGGGCCTAAGTCGGTAAGTCTTCTGGGCCTTCCTGTAGTCAGATTGGACTCCGTCTTCTCTCCCTAACTGGGCTGCCCGTGAAGCAAAGCTCTAACCCGAAGTGGGCCACCCTGGTCAGTGAGGATCTGTGAGGATACCTGGAAAGTATATCCCCAACAAGAAGCACGTCAAGGAGAATTTCCGCAAGCTGCTTGGTGAGTTTCTGTCATTGCCTTAGCCTTTTGTTGGGTCCCCGCTTTGGGGGTTTCATTGTTTCACTGACATCTGACTTTGTAGCTGTGGTAGGCCAAAGCGACCCGGTGGTGCAGACTTATACTGCCTCTCAGTGCGTAATTGCCGTGATGAATGCGGCCACGGCCTCGGCGTTGTGTGTCCAGGCGGCTCTTCAGGGCATGTCTCCCACCGAAGTCGTCCCTGGGGGGCTCACAGAGGTGTGGTGTGGCGCTATCTGGAGGAGGTGCCCGCGGTTGTGGTGTGGATGACGCGCTCGGCGTTCAGACGCGGGGCCGTCACGGCGTTGAGCTTGGGTCTCGCGCATTTCCCCAACGACTTCGATCTTGACGATGTCACGAGTGACTATCCCTCGGCGACCGGCACGGTGGAGATGTCGGAGGTGCTGAAGCTGACCGCGAAGGCCACTCCTTATGCCGATCGTGTCTTGGCGATGGGGGATCTGCTGCCGTACCAGGAGATGGTGTTGGCGCCTGGCGACCCCGAGCCGGAGCACCGTGATATGAAGTCGGAGCAGCCCTTCCGGTCGTCATTGGCAAAGTCGCTGACCACGTACCCGACGAACCCGTGGGAGCCCTTTGTGCGCGTCAAGGGTGGTGGCGCTTCTTCTTCATCAGAGCCTGTGGAGTGAGCAAATGTAAAAGTTGTAATAGATGCCAAGTGGCGAATGTTTGTATGATTTTTTGTAATCCATGTCGCAGGGACTTGGTCGACTTGTGTTATTATTAAGGCAGTGTTTTGTTCAACAATTTGAGCGAGTCCCCGAGCGCGTCCGCCCTTTAATGGGGTATAACTCGACTGTGTGTTTCTATGTGTTTCCTTTGTTTCGCGTTTGTTTTTGTCCCCCGCGTCTACTGAGCGGCGAGTTCCCGAGTGCGGGTGAGGTTTGTTTGTGAACGAGTCCCCGAGCATTGTGCTAGACCGTATTGGTCGTGATCCTGTTGTAGGTTAGGAAGGCGTTGTTTGTAACGAGTCTCCTCCCCTGGCCCGGAGAGCCAGTCGCTTGGCGAGCCCTAGGCAGCTCTCTTACTAGGTGTGTTCCCGAGCCGCGTGGGGTCCCTGTTTTGCGGAGTCCCCGTGCGTGGTACTTAACCGTTCGAGTCGCTTTGCGCGAGGGTGGGAGGGACAGATCGCTGTGAGAAGCGTGTATCAGATGTCTTGGCCCGGCAGGCCAGTCGGGCTAGGCGACTCCAATGGTGGCTCTGGGTTGGCGTTTTTCGTGGACGACCCAAGGCCCGAATTTTTCCGGTGCCCTTGTGCCGCACGACTTGGCCGTGCCGGTCGCTCGACCAGAGGCTAACTTCCGTAAGTAGCATATTGCTAGTATGTATGAGTGCGAGTGGCACAAGAATATGGCGAGTGGACATAATTTGTGCGATCCGAATGAATTTCATTATATATGCCGATGGAGTACAGTGTGAGGTTCTAAGTATAGAACTTTCTGAGGAGGTTTACGTTCCATGGCCTCCCGACCTCCAATTGGCCGTCACCCCGTATGTCGATGAGGTAGTAGGCATCGTTGCCAAGGACTCGACCTATGGCCAATGGCCCCTCCCATGGGGGGGATAGCTTGTGCATGCCCTTCTTGTCTTGGACCAGTCGTAGGACTAGGTCGCCTTCCTGGAAGGTGCGAGTTCACACTCGGTGGCTGTGATAGCGGCGAAGTCCTTGCTGGTATATGGCGGTGCGGGAGCGAGCCAGGTCGCGTGCTTCGTCGAGTTGATCGACGCTGTCTTGGCGGGCGGTTTCGTTGGCCGCCTCGACGTAGTTGGCGACTCGGGGGAGTCGTGCTCTAGGTCTGTTGGCATTACGGCCTCAGCGTCATACACCATGAAGTAAGGCGTGAACCCAGTTGATCGGTTGACGGAGGTGCGGATCCCCCATATCACAGAGGGGAGCTCATCGACCCAGCATCCTGGGGTGTGCTCGAGGGGCACCTGTAGTCACGGCTTGAGACCGTGGAGGATGCCCTGGTTGGCGCGCTCTGCTTGGCCGTTTGACTCCGGGTGGGCGACTGATGCGAGGTCGAGTCGTATGCCGTGCTCCTCACAGAATTCCGCCATGGCCCCCTTGGCGAAGTTGGTGCCGTTGTCTGTGATGATGCTATGTGGGTAGCCGTACAGGTAGATGAGTTCGCGGAGGAACTTGGTAGCCGTCTTGCCGTCGCACTTCTTGATCGCCTTGGCCTCCACCCATTTGGTGAACTTGTCGACTGCGACCAGGAGGTGAGTGAAGCCCGATGGGGCCTTCTTAAACGGGCCGACCATGTCCATGCCCCATACGGAGAATGGCCACGTGATGGGGATTGTCTTGAGCACCGAACCAGGAAGGTGCGTCTGGTTGGCATACTTCTGGCATCCGACGCATCTTTGGACAACGTCGGTGGCGTCGGCGTGTGCGGTGAGCCAGTAGTAACCGTGTCGCATGGCCTTGGCGACTAGCGACTTGGCGCCGACGTGATGGCCGCAGTCGCCGACATGGATGTCCTGGAGGATCTTGCGGCCTTCCTCTGGCTGTACGCAGCCCTAGAACACGCCGGTCACGCTGCGCTTGTGGAGCTCGCCGTTGATGATGACGAAGGATTTGCAGCGGCGTACGATCATTCGCGCCTCTGTCTCGTTGCTCGGTAGGAGTTTGTGCTCCAGGAAGGCGACGCATGGCACTGTCCAGTCGCTAGGTTCCACAACCATGGCGACTAAGGCATGTTTTGGTTGTAGTGGGATCCCGATGTCTATCTCCTTCGGTGGACTGACGGAGGGCTTGTGGATGATGTCGAGGAAGACACCTACTGGTGGTGCCTGTCGTGCCGATCTGATGCGGGAAAGGGTGTCCGCCTCCTCGTTTTTACGCCTGTCGATCCACTCGACGGAGTAGCCGTTGAAGTGTCCTCCCAGTTGGTCGACGGCCTGGCGATACGCTATCATTGTTGGGGAAACAGCGTCGCATGTCCCAGCCACTTGGCCGGCGACTAGGTCGGAGTCGCTGTAGCATCGTAGGCGATTGATGTTCATCTCCTTGGCGGCTCTCATGCCGTGGAGGAGGGCCTCGTATTCCGCCACGTTGTTGGTGCAGGGTTTGAAGTTGAGGTGGAGCACGTAGCGGAGCTTGTCTCATTTGGGGGAGGTCAGTATGACCCCAGCCCCCACGCCGTCGGTGTTCTTGGAGCCGTCGAAGTGGAGCGACCAGTAGTGGAGGTATGGGAGCTTCTCTGGCTTCTGTGCCTCTTCCCAGTCGGCGAGGAAATTGGCCAGGGCTTGTGACTTGATCACTTTTCGGGGCTCGTATTTGATGTTGTGGACGCCGATCTTGACGGCCCACTTGGCGACTTGCCCAGTCGCATCACGATTGCGTATGATGTCTTGCAGGGGCGCGGAGGATACCACCGTGATTGGGTGCTCCTGGAAGTAGTGCGGGAGTCGCCGCTGTGCTCGGAATACCGCGTACACCAGTTTTTGGTATTGCGGGTAGCACTGTCGTGAGTCTGTTAAGACTTCGCTGATGTAGTATACTGGGCGCTGTATGGGGCGCTCCTTGCCCTCTTCTGGTCGTTCGACGACCATCACGGCACTGACGACCCGATTGGAGGCCGCGACGTAGACGAGCATTGGCTCTCTGTTGAGTGGCGCGGCGAGTAGTGGTGCCGCGAGTAGCACTTCTTTGAGTGCTTTCAGTGCGTTGTCGACCTCTGCGTCCCATTGGAACGTTGGGTTCTTGCGCATCAGGCGGTATAGGGGCATTGCCTTCTCGCCTAGTCGGGGGATGAAGCGATTGAGAGCCGCGACTCGCCCTGCCAACTTTTGGACGTCGCGCAGGCACTCGGGTTTCCCGAGTCGCGCGATGGTGTCGATCTTGGTGGGGTTGGCCTCAATGCCTCGCTTAGAGACTACGTACCCCAAAAGTTGTCCGATGGGTACGCCGAAGGTGCATTTTCCGGGGTTCAGCATGATGTTGTACCTCCGCAGATTTGCGAAGGTTTCTGCTAGGTCGGCGAGCAGATCGTCCTGGCGGGTGGATTTTATCACCACGTCGTCGATGTAGACTTGGATGTTGCGGCCAATTTGGCTCGCTAGACACTCCTGCATGCACCTTTGATATGTGGCACCTGCGTTCTTGAGGCCAAATGTCATGGTCGTGTAGCAGAACGCGCTGAATGGCGTGATGAACGCCGTCTTCTCCTCGTCTTCGACCGCCATCTTGATCTGGTTGTAACCAGAGTAAGCGTCGAGAAAACACAGCGACTCCGATCCCGCGGTCGAGTCGATGATCTGATCGATGCATGGTAGGATGAACTCCTCCTTCGGGCAGGCGCTGTTGAGGTTGGTGTAGTCTATACACATTCTCCAGGTGTTGTTCTTTTTGAGGACCAGGACTGGGTTTTCCAGCCACTTGGAGTACTTAATTGGCCGGATGAAGCCTATGGCTAGCAGGCACTGGACCTCCTCGACGATTGCTCGACGGCGCTCTTCATTGAAGGGCCATAGCGACTGTTTTACTGGTCGCACTTTGGGGTCGGCATTGAGTTTGTGCTCAGCGAGTTCCCTCGGGACAGCTGGCATGTCAGATGGCTTCCATGCGAAGATGTCGCTGTTCTCATGGAGGAACCCGATGAGCGCGCTTTCCTATGCGGGGCTCATATGCGCCCCGATGGTGACCGTCTGGCTGGAGTCTCCTAGGTCGAGCTCGACGGTGCGGGTGTGCGTGGTCGCCTCGAACATGGAGTTCACGGCGATCGGTTTCTTCAGGATGGTGGGATCGTCCTTGTTGATGTTGCTCGCGTAATTCGCGAGCTCCTCCGCATGGTCAGTCTCCGCGGCGATGACGGCGTCAGCGAGCTCGACGCCTTTTTCCTCGCATTCCACGACCATATCGGGGTCGCCGTGGACGGTGATGATGCCGCTCGGCCCGGGGAGCTTCATCATGTTGTAGGCGTAGTGTGGGGTCGCCATGAACTTTGCGAATGCCTGGCGGCCCAGGACGCAGTGGTAGGGACTGCGGAAGTTTACCAGCTCGAAGACGATCCTCTCCGTGCGGTAGTTTGCCGAGGTGCCGAAGGTGACTGGCAGCGTCACCTTCCCGATCGGGTACACCTTCTGACGGGGATGATGCCGTGGAAGGTCGTCAGTGTTGGCTCGATGGCTGTTTCTGGGAGCTGGAGCCTTTTGAAGGTGTCGAGGTACAGGATGTTGATGGAGCTCTCACCGTCCATCAGTGTCTTGGGCAGCCAGTAGTCGGCCACCTTTGGCCTGACCACCAGGGTGACTCACCCTGGATACTCGATTCTTGGCTCGTGGTCCTGGCGACTCCAGGTGATGCTCTGTTCGGACGAGTTTAGGAAGCGGGGGATGTCGACTTGCGTCACCGCATTGACGGCGACCGCGCGGGTGAGTACCTTCTTCTCACGCTTGGTGCCGAGCCTGGTGAAGATATGAAGTGACCCGAGAATGGTTCTGAAGCCGCCGCCGCTCCCATTGTCCCGTGGTTGGTTGTTGTTGGGGTCCTCCCTTGCACGTCTTGCCTTTTCGATCTCTTTGAGAGAGTGGCAGTCAGCGGTCGTGTGGGTGGCTGGTTTTCCCTCCCTACTGTGGTAGATGCAGGGCTGATTAAGTAGGGCAGCAGGGTCGAATTTTGGCCTCGTCGCGTTGTTGGCGCGGTAGTTCCCGCTGTCACGGTAGTTTCCTCCGTCGCGGCGGTAGTTCTTGGAGTCGTGTTGGCCGTAACCGGTGTTGGCCACGAAGTCGACTCGCCCATCGAATCCGACACTTTCCGGTGATGCGGGTGTTGCTGTAGCGCATGTCGCGTAGTCGCCCGCTGTCATGGATGCTGGTGTGCCATCTTCCTCCCGACTCATCGTCGGAGTCTTGGCTGGGGTCTTCCTTCGCGTAGCGCTTGGCAATCTCGAGGAGGTCGTGGATGTTATCGAGCGTCCGGTAGACCCTCTTGATCTTGGCGACCAAAGGTTCGTACCGGCACGCATTCTTGAAGCAGTGTATCGCCGTGTCTGGGTGGATGCCGGAGTCGTTTATCCACAGCTCTTGCCACCTTTGGATCCACCGGCGGGTCGACTCGCGTTGTCCCTGGATGCATCGCTCCAGGTCCTCGATGGTGGTGGCGCGGGTGTAGGAACCCTCGAAGTGCCTGACGAAGGCGTCCCGCATTTCTTCCTAGGAGTCGATGCTGTCGGCGGGTAGTGTATTGATCCATTGCCGGGTCGCACCCTCCATCATCAGGGGGAGCTAGCGAGCGGCGAGCAGGTCGGTGTGGCCTGCGATCCCCATTGCCATGAGATATGTGTCCAGCCAAACGGCGGGGTCGTACGTCGGGTCGTATTTCTCGATCTCCTTGGGGGCCTTGAAGTTGACGGGGTATTTTTCCCCGCGGACCATGGGTCCAAAGCATTGTGGCCTGACTCGACTGAGCGAGCCTCTTGGCTCCGGGTCGCCGTGGTTGGCGAGGGTGTGTTGCAGGTCATAGGGCTGGCGCGACCGCCACGCCTGATCGTTGATGATGTGCGTTCGGGCGTCGAGTGGTTGCCCGTTTGTAGCGACGGTGTTGTTCGCAGGTCACGGCTCGTTGGTCGACAACGCGGGGTTGGCGGCCCGCGGTTGGTTTGTCAGGGGTTGGGGTGGTGGGCAAACTATCGCATTGGCCACGGTTGGGTGGCCGCTTGATGCCCCCCTGCTTGCTGACGAGCGGGAATACATCCGTCCACGCGGATCGACTCCCGCGGCTTGTTGCTCGACGGCCCTGACAAGTAGGGCCTTGGCGTACTAGATTTGTAGCGCGCCGTCGCCTTGGACATCGAGGTTGGTGATCGCGGCGTCGGCTACGACGACGTTGTCCATCAGGGTGGAGTACAGTGGTAGCCCGTTGGCGTCCCGGGCTTGAGGCAAGATGATGATCCGTGGTTGGTTAGGTGGGGGCGCATGGCCCATGGGTGGTGGAGGGGCCCCATTCGCCGGTGCTCCAGGTGGTGGTCTTGCGGGGTTGCCTCCTCCTGGCGGCGCGTTCTCGCCGTGTTCGCGCTCGGCGGCGCGTGTGGGGTCGCCCTCGTCGTTGAAGTTCAGGACGCGGCCCTGAACATCCTGGTTCAGGCGGGTCCTGATGCGGCGCTGGTGATAGAGTGACAACTAATTCGCCGTCTCTCGTTCGAGGCGGTATTTCTCGCGCTCGATGAGTTCGTTGCGCTGCGCCTCCTAGAGCCGTAGGCGGGCTTGTTCCACCTCCATGGCCGTCGCGGTCGGCGACATCGGCGTGAAGAACGGATCTGCCAGGGCGACCGTGCTACCCGCAATGTAAATCGCGTTGAAGCAATTGGATCTGGCGCGAAGATCCTCGGGGGATTCCGAGCTGGAGTCGGAGTCGAAGATCCCCAGTATGGAGGGATCGTCGAAATCTTCAGGGTTGGAGACTCGCATGATGGAGTCCTCCCGTGACGCGGCGGTGATGGATTCGTTGACCGATGCAGGGGTCGCAGAGTCGGCGTCGTCATTTAGGGCGTCGTCGTTGGTGGCGACGTTGGTCTCGATCGCGTCGCTAGCGGCCGAGTCGTACTCGGTGACGAGGCCCCTGATGGAGCGGACCTGCTCCTCCGAAAGCAGATCGCGGTGTGGAGGCGATCCGCCGACGATCATGGTTGCGGCTGGGTCGACCGCGCCGGTAAAGCCGATGAAGAGGTTGATGGAGCCGACCGGCATCACCGCGGCGTGTGTGACCGGGCGCGACGCCGGGATGTAGCTGTTGGGCAGGATCTGCAAGATCTCGCCGAAGGCGATCATGCGGCCGGTGGCGAACGGCCGCTCGATCGGCGAGTAGGGTCTCGCCGCAGAACTCAGGACAGTCCCGCTATGCCCCCACGGTGGGCTCCACTGTCATGGAAATGGCCACGGCAGTCGCTACCATCGGCAGTGATTGAGAGTTTCGTGAGGAAGAGTTGGTGGCCATCTGCGGTGCGAGATGGGGGCAGATGCACAAGGGTTTACCCAGGTTCGGCCCCCCCGGAGGGTAAAGACCTACTCCTGCTAGGTTAGATTATGAGAGAGCAAGTTATAGGGGTGGCGAGCTCGGCGGCTGGGCAGCGAGTCGCTTGAGGGGTTGTATGATGGAACATGAGTCCCTACGATACCCTAGGGAGGTTTATATATGAAGCACCTCCCAGGGTTTACAAGTTGTCCCCGAACAAGATAAGGATCCGGGAACTTTCGACCTAATCCGATTGGGCTTCTGCAACGCTCCTAGGCTTCCAGTCGCCAGTCGATGGGCCTCTTCTTTCCTCAGAGTCCAGTCGCTGTCCTTGAGGCGTACTCGCGGGCCTTCCGGCCCATTCGAAACCTACTGCTGAGAATACCCCCTTTGGAATATCCTCATCACTTCTTGTTCTTCTTCTTCGGCTTCTTGGCAGCGTCGGTAGAAAAGACGGCTTTGGGTCCGTTTCCCAGAGTCAAGCTCTGATCGGTACTTTCGGACATCTGCACTTCGGGATTGTCTCCGACGTCCATGTCATCCTGCGCTTTGGGAGAGTGTTCCCCGGATCCTTCATCCATGGCTTCTCCTTCTTCTGCAGCTTTGGAGTTGTACTCCTCTTCATATTCCGCGGAGAACTTTCGGAATTCTGTCGACGTCATAGACTCATCCGAGGATGCGGGAACATCGGCGTTTGTTCCAATTGCCTCCAGCATAGAGTCGGTGTTTCCTCCAGCATCGGCAGAGCCGGATCCGGATCCTACGTATCCGACGAAGTGCGTTGCGTGCTTCCTGAGGTACCTGCGGCTTTCGCGATCAGCCATGTCAAAACTTTTAATGGTCTCGAGGATTGCATCTGCGCTTTCGCCTTGCAGTATCATACGTCGTAGTGTGTACCATAGGAAAGGCATGTCTGTCCCGACATCGCCAGAGTCGGAATCAGTGTCGCTGATGTGCTCCTCCTGGATTTCGACTTCCACGGGTGGGTCGATCTGGGATCCGGCTTCTCCAAGGAGATCCACTCCAGATTCAACTTGGACCGTGAGGTCTCCTTCAGGCTCAGATTTCTCCACCATCTCCGCAACTGGTGCGGGCTGGGTGGGATTAGGGTTTTCTGAGATTTGGAATTCTGCCGCCTCCGCGGACAAAGGGGACCCAGAAGATTCTTCTGCCTCTATCATCACCGCTAGGGTGGGTTGGGTAGGTTCAGCGAAACCGATGTAAACATCGATCTCGCCAAAAGACATGATTGTGTAGGCAGTCATGGCCTCCCTAGCCGGAATCCAAGTCTCGTCGAGAACGATGAGAGGGACGTCGCTGGCGTAGAGGATGCGACTGACGGCGATGGTCTCGCCGATTCTGATTCTTGCAGATTCCGCTCGGAACACAGATCCGAAGCTCACTTGCCCCATGGTGGGCGCCAACTGTTGTCGGATTGAGGACAAGTACGCCACGAGGGGGTCCTCGAGGCATGCGGAAGAGAGGGGTGTGAGACGTACGGTGTTCTGGGACGGTGAGCACACAAGTTTACCCAGGTTCGAATCCGCCGGCTTTGGACGAATCCTAATCCTGCTAGCAATCGAGTAATACGGTAGAGCCGGAATATGGGTTACAAGGGTTTCGCCTGTGCGAGTTGAGGGTCTAAAGTATTGGGTGCCCTAAAGGCTCTCCCTAGGCCGGCTTATATAGATATCCGGCTTAGGATTTACAGGAGAGATCAATCTGGCTACGACTAAGAGTTGGTTACAGAGTACATCTTGAACTACAAGTAACCTTATGGGCCTAAGTCGGTAAGTCTTCTGGGCCTTCCCGCAGCCAGATTGGACTCCGTCTTCTCTCCCTAACTGGGCCGCCTGTGAAGCAAAGCTCTAACCCGAAGTGGGCCACCCTGGTCAGTGAGGAACTGTGAGGATACCCGGAAAGTATATCCCCAACATGCATCCCATCTACTAGGCTGTCCCTGCCTCCTGCTAATGCCCCTGCCCTGCTAGGCGTCTCCGTGTCACGGCCACCTGCTGTTGGCCCTACTTTTATTTTGTTCTAGTTAATTATTACCTGTGTGTGGCATGTAAGACAATATATCCGTGGTGTCTCTAGTGAACCTTCTATATTAATCTACTCCTTTATATGGAGTGCCTTAAATTTTCTAGTGTTCAATTATATTTACTGGTCATGCTCATGCACACTACAAAATATTTCTAGTGCTCGATTATATTCTAATTGTCAAGAAATACATCAACAAGTTAAATTGGTCTAAATTTTGTATTGAAGTAACTAAATGTATCAAACACATAATAAACTAGAAACTAAAATCTAGTTCAAACACATAATAAACTAGAAACTAAAATCTAGTTCAAACACATTATATATCACCACCACTTGTTGTTGTCCTTGACTTGCTTCCCCTTCAACCGCTTGATGTCGCCACCGTCCCAAGATCCCTGCTCGTCCTAAAACCGCTTTCTGTCCTCCTTGCGCTTCTTCTCCTAGGCTAGCTTGCAACCAGGCAATAGCTCTCTCGCGAAAAACCCCGCCTTAACCATCCCATCTTTCATGGTAATGAGCTTACTGTACAACTCGTACGCCATGTAGGCGTCTCTGGCTGCATACTCGAGGCGCACCTGGCTCATCAGCTTCCACTCCCAGTAGTCGTGACCGAGTCGCTTCAATTTCTTCAGTTTTTCGTAGGATTTATCGATGATTTCCACTGCCAGATCACCGATGCCATCCTTCGCTGGGTATGGTTTGATCTCGTACAGATTTTGGATGTCGATGTGCTGCCCATCTGGGATTTTTACCAAGACACAAGAAAGCATAATTGTGTCATTTGTTATATCCACGCTAGTGAAAGTTACCCTTTCTTATAGAAGAACTCGACCAGAGCCGGACAATGCATCTCAGTTGGTTTACTCCTGCACTTAGATGGTTGTAGGGATGTAAGGGAACAAGGGATGCAGAAGTGGTGATCTCAAATTGAAATTTCATATACCTGCAGAAGTGGTAAATGAGGACCTCCTCATGTATGGCGATTTGCACGACAATGATCTCTTGTGGATGATTTTTTTGCTTATTTGCACGGGTGTACTCCAATTCTAGCCCCACAAACTTGTGCTTCTCTTTCTCAAGCAATTGCTCAAACCTGGCGAGAGTTGTCTCCACAGTCTCTTCATCATTTCTGTACACCACTGTCAAATTCATGGTGCCATGGGCAGGGACCAAGTGGGTCTCTGTTGTGCGTTTCCCATCGTCCATGCCTGCAAGGAAATGGGTGAAAGGAAATGCCTACAAGGAACTGCCTGCAAGAGGAAGAAGAAGATGAACCGACGGTTCCAGAACAGAGGAAGAAGAAGCGCCCAGGAAAAACTGCAGAGGAATGACTGAGGAAGAAATGTGGTAACTTCAACTTTCGGTTTGAGAACTCACCGTGGTTATGTGGAGATCGTGGCAGTGCCGCCAGTTCAACAAGTGGGGCCAGTTCCTACGAGAATATGGAATTAGCTGTGCATTTTTCTATGCGAGAAATTGAGAGAAATCATTTATATTTTGTCTTTCATAATTAAACACAATGAAGTTGGTACATCCCAAGAGATTTGAACAAAAGAGATTTGCTAGTTTAACATACAACAACACAAAAGTTTCTGAGCATGTATTCTTGAAATTTAAATTCTCATGATTTATTCAGAAGTTCTAAGCTACAACCGACATTACAGAGCCAACGCTCTCGTCTTCGTCCTCCTCGTGCTGCTCATCATTGTCATCTTCCGCATCCTCTTGTTTCCTCTGCCGAACCGGTGACCACCTCAATAATTAGCTTGATATAGTGCCTCAACACCTTGACCTGGACGATGAGCAGATCATCAAGGCAAATTCTATTTTTAGCACAGAATTCAGCCCAGGGGTTGGTGAACTCAATGCAATCGTCATGTACTTCCGATATGCGATATCGCCCCAAGATTTTCAGGCCTTTGTTACAATTATTCATGCATACAAAATAGAACCCTTACAGGTCCAACATGGCAGAACTTGAGCTACCATAGAGACCTCGGCAGAGGTGGCAGAATTGGTGCGGGTGTAACCACGGTGACGGCGAGCTCGGATTCTAGAGGAGGAAAACAGAACCGCATGGTCGACACGGTGATAGATCTCACCGGGAACCAATTCTCATCCCCGCACCGTGCCATGGGTGCGTCCATGGTAAGGGCGAGCTCAGACTCAGGATGGGGAGGAGAGCGGGGTCGAGCAGCTTCGTCACGTCCTAGCTCTGCACCATGGCCGCGACCACAGATTGCCACTCCGGGGAAGAAGACGTGTAATGGATGCAGGCGCCAATGCTACAAGCCTACAGGGAGGAGAGCTAGGCCGAGCAGGTTCGTCCATGTCCCAGCTTCGCGCCATGGCTGCGACGCCCCACAGATTGCCGCTCCGGGAAAGAAGAAGACGTGTAATGGATGAAGCGCCAACGCTGCAAGACTAATTGACACCTAAGCGACAGGAGCGACATGAGCGACATAATGGCGAGAACTGACAGGGGTCCCCAACTTGACAGCCTTAGCCTGATTTTTTGTATTGAAACGTAAAGTTGAATTCGTGCCGAAAAAAACCCTCTGAGTATTTGGCACACCAACTGTAGTCATCGCAGCTGATTTCAGGGAACTTGGGTACCGCGTTGCCTGGGCGACCCAACTTTCGGGCCGCAAAATGATATTCTCCTTATATAGGGGAGCCCGGGTTACAAAGTTAGGGCACACGTTGCGGCATATTCCCCGAATATGCCCCTTGGTTAAAGCTAGATGCTTCTTTATCCTCTTTAACAGTTCGTCCGGACTTTGGACGTAACCCACTGCGTAATCCATGCTTTTAGGCGTCACTAGACACGGGCTACGTCAGCCGATCCTGCTCTCATCATCTTGGTCGCCCCTGCCTCGCTGGTCCTTCCCTCTGCTTTGCTTTGCTCACGCTACAGCTAGCAAAGGCCACCTTTTGACCAGCGGGAGATTTCTTCTTTCTCTTAGAAGCCAAGTGGTAACCCGGCTAGCGCCTGGCTAACCCAGCTACAAGGATACCTGCATAATAGATAGACAAATATGGCTGACATATATTCTATGCCGGCCAGGTTAATGTTAGGTAGATGCCCCACGGGACGGGTTACTCCGTAAGTCGGCCTGCCTTGAGGTGACCCGGCTAGCACTTGCTTTGACCGTGCCGTACCTCGGCTAACTCGGCCTTTATACCCCGGCGTGACCCTACCCGGGGGTATCCCCCCCAACATTAGTCCCCGAAGCTGGTGCGGTCTTAGCAACTTCAGCTGTTAAGGCCACAGTAGGTTCACCATCCGAATTTGCTCCTCTTCGGCTAAGTTATTTCGTAACCCGGACATTTGACTTCTATCTCCCCTTCGCAAATTTGAGTTATTTCTCGCTGGCCAGGTCTTTGCTCACATATCCGGGTTACCTTTCCTTCTCTCATAGGCTTCCCCACGTCCTACGTGGAGGGTAATCATCACTTTGCCTCATTTTAAGGGCCACGACCGTTTACTGCACCGGTTACTGTAGTAATGTCAGGGATAACTGCTCCGCACATCCTGTCGCAGTAGCGCCTCGTGAATCGTAACACCACATCACGTCATGGGATTTTTTGCTCCATGTGCCCCTCGCTGTGGCACACACTTGATTGGTTGATTGCGCCGCATACATGGCCACGACGTGTGGTTGAGTTGCCGTAAAGGATCCCACTACTTGCCCGCACTGCACGGTTAAATAGGGGGCAGGGGCCTTCTGGGGGATTTGCCCACACTTAGCGCCCCCTGCCTTTCTTCTTCTCCACTGCGATGCCTCCACCGCCAATGCTTCTGCTTTAGCGCTGCACCACCGTAGCCACGCTCATCCGCACCTTGCGACCGCGTCGCCGCCTGCACTCAAGCTCTTCGCCACAGGGCCCTGTGCTTTGAGGTTTCCTGCGGCCAGCTACCTCTATTCGGACTTTGTCCTTGAGGAGCTCGACCCCGCCATTACTGAGGAAGAGGCTGCTGTGGTCGCTCAGCAGGAGGAAGACGATGCCCGTGAGCGCGGCGGCTGGGACGGTGCCTTCGTCTGTGAAGACAACATAGAGTGGCTATACGCCGCACGCCGCATCCCCACGGCTATTACTTGCCGCCTTGCCACCGAAGAGATTTCTCCCTCTCCAAATCTAGGGGAGTTTCTCGTCTTTCTTTCCCACTTCCAGCGCGGCTTTGGCCTTCCCGTTTCTGATTTCTTCTTAAATTTTATTTCCACCTATCAATTGCAACCACATCATCTCCCTGCCAACGCCATTACATCTCTCTCCTCTTTTGCCTCCAGCATAGAGGGGTACCTCGGCCTCTGGCCCTGCAAGGAGATGTGGATCAAGTTCTTTGGTCTGCGGAAGAATGTTGTCCCAGATCCACACCTTACTCTGGCTCAGAAACACTTGACCCAATGCGGTGGAGCCTCCATATCTCCCCGCAAGAACTCCGCGTTTCCCTGGGTCACCGAGCTCGAGTCTTGCAAAGGCTGGGCCCGGACCTTCTTCTACGTCCGGAACACTACGGACGATGATTTGATCTGGCTCATTCCCTTCAAGATCGGAGTCCCGGACACCTCTCTTTGGGAGAACATTCCAAAGCGACCCATGGCTCTGGCGAATCTGGTTAACCGTCGGATCAAGGAGCTGCTCAAGGAGAAGCTGCGGGGGGAGGATATTATGATCACCTTCGTTTGTAGCCGGATTTCCCCCCTCAGAAGCGCGCCCACAAGATCTTCTACTTGAGCGGCCCCCTCGATCCCCACCGGACTTGTTCGTTCGAGCTCAATAACTCGGCGATGTTCCGCCAGGTCAAGGCCATCTTCAACGTGGAGAAGGAATTTTCCGAAGCTTGGGAATGGGGACTTACACCCTATACCCGGGCAAATCCTCCTCCATAGGTAATTTTTTCTTTGCAGTTCTTCTGGGTCTTCTTGGGATGTTGGACAACTTTTTTAACTCAACCATTGCTGCTTTGTTCTCAGTGATTCCTCCAGCAGCCACGCGAGGATGGCCAGGAGCTGGCGAGCAAATGGGTGCCAGATCACGCCAAGCCGGACAAAGTGGAGCCTGATCCGGAGATTTTTTTCCCACTCCGGACACCGTCAAACGCACCTCTGGTAAGGCCTCTTCTTTAAGGGATTGGTTGGATGACGATGACTCGGATGTTGAGGTTCTTGAGGTACTTGACCCGGTGCCCATCTCTTACACATTCCCGGTTATGTTCGAATCTTCAGCTAACCTGGCCGGTCAGGTCCACGACGTCCCTCCTCTTGCCACGGGTGATCCGGCTCCTGCCCCTTCCTGGAAGCGCGTGGCTACCTCGGCCACAGCTTCGAAGGCGCCACTGCCCAAGAAGAGGCAGAAGAAGTCCGGGGTGAAAGCCTCGGCCAAGCCAGTGGCCAAGAGCACGGTCCAGAGGGCACCCAAACCTCGGGCACCTCCAACTTCGGATGAGTGAGTCATTCTGCGTTTGCTTTTGGGTCTTTCCCTTTCTGCCTTTGCCTTTGCTTTTTATTTGTTCTTTCTTTCTCTTTTTGACTTGTTGCTCTTTTACTTTCTAGAGCTCCTAGGATCATTCCCCAGAGTGGCTCCGACATTGCTTCACCGATCTGGAGCAGTCCTTCTCCCCCCTGTGAGAATGGCGTATGTCCGCTCAATCCTATTCAAGAGGACTCCGTGGCTGCGCCTGATCAGAGCCGACCTCGTCATGAGGAGGGAAATGTCGGCGTGGGGGGTAGCGGGGCAACCCAGGATATGGCAGTGCCGAACCATCCTAGCTCCTCTACTTTGGCTCCACCGCCCAGCTCTGAGGTGCCAGTTTCATCGGCACCGCCCCAACCAATTTCTTCTTCGACTTCAGTTTCTTCCGCATCGACAACACCAGTACTAGTAGCACCAGCAGCACCAGCAACAGCAGCACCAGCATTAGCAGTACCAGCATCACCAACAACAGTAGCACCAGTGACACCAGCAGCACCAGCATCAGCCCCAGCACCAGCCTCGGCGCCAATGCCAGCAACAACAGCAACAGCCGCAACCAAGCCTCCCAAGAGAAAAACTCAATCTGCTGCCTCCGGATCTACGGTGTCCATTACGGACATCTTCTAACTAGTTTCCCAGGCGTCGTCTAGATTAGCAGCCTCAGATCTTCTTTAGCGTCC
Organism: Avena eriantha; assembly: GCA_910589775.1. NCBI lineage: Eukaryota > Viridiplantae > Streptophyta > Magnoliopsida > Poales > Poaceae > Avena > Avena eriantha. The sequence goes on along the minus strand of OU342743.1, from coordinate 284,767,686 downwards.
TGCGTCATCTGGCAAGCTCAAGAAAGCTGTCGGGCCAGCCAATGGCACCACTTCCGGGTCTCCCGCTGCTGGATCAGAAGGCAGTAGGTAACTGGTTCTGCATACCAGTCCTGCTGCTGTCCAATCCACAAGGAAAGAGGCCCATGCCAAAGGCTTGGTGACGCATCATACTCCTAGTGGTGAAAGCTACAGCCCATTGCTTCTTGAATATGTAAAAAACTGGAATTGATCCAAGGGACGATCTGCTGGAGAAGTTCAGCCCAGCAGAGTTCAGCGCTCAGATGTACTCCGCCACCAAGGCCATCTCTTTGGCTAGCCGCATGATGGAGGTAACCCTTTTCTTATGCTATGCTTCTTTACATGCATGAATGCTTATAAATATATCCCCTAGTCCTCGAGCCTCCGACGGAGTAACTTGTTACTCGGTTGGATGCTCCTAGAGAATATAGTTTACGTCCTTAGCAATTTCATATAGTGATAAAGTTAGATCCGGGTTAAATTCCATATGGCCCGGATCATGAAGACTTCGAATATCCACACACCTAGAGCCGGGTTAAGTTCCACTTGGCCCGGATCTTGAATACTTCGAATACATACACACCTAGATCCGGGTTAAGTTCCACTTGGCCTGGACCTTGAATACCTCGAATATCCACATACCTAGAGCCGGGTTAAGTTCCACTTGGCCCGGATCTTGAATACTTCGAATATCCACACACCTAGAGCCGGCTTAATTTCCACTTGGCTCGGATCTTGAATACTTCGAATATCCGCACACCTAGATCCGGGTTAAATTCCACTTGGCCCGGATCTTGAATACTTCGAATATCCACACACCTAGAGCCAGGTTAAGTTCCACTTGGCCCGGATCTTGTAGACTTCGAATATCCACACACCTAGAGCCAGGTTAAGTTCCACTTGGCCCGGATCTTATAGACTTCGAATTTTTTTTTCCATGAACTAACATTGTCTTGTTTTTCAGATCACCACTAACCGCCGAACTGCTGAGTTCCAGCGCCTGCTGGACTGCTACAAAATATTCGCGCCCGTTATGGCAAGTTGTTAGAGGATCACCAGAGGAAGGGTAACTTTCTTTACTCAAGACTTTTCCCTTTTTCATTCGCATTCATTCGAGTTATCCATGATCCATATTAACTTGTTACTCGAACTATTCAGCCGAGGTTGAGGTTGAGAACATTATCATGCGAAAAAATCTGGCTGAAATCCAAGGTATTTTGTCTTGTTCTCATGATCATTGTGCGCTCTTTCCTTGAATCGGTAGATATTTATACTTCGGCTCCACCAGATTAACCCACTGTTGCATTTTCCCTTGAAGACAGCGTACCTATTCCTGATATGATGACACATTTTCTCGAACAAGCAGGAAAGCATCAAGATGAATTAAAGAAGAAAGATGACGAGATAGCTCGGCTGTGCCTCTAGGACTCGAAGATTACTCGGCTGAATGCCGAAATCCAGAGGCTTAAGGACCTCCATAAATCCGAGCTAGATAAAGCTGACCAGGAGTTTGCCGAGGAAAAGCAGCGTCTAACCACGCAAATTTCCAAGGACAAGTACTTATTGGAGGAAGCCGACGTGAAACTTACATCGGTGACCTCGAATATGAGAAACTCCAGGCCAACAGCGCCAATGTTCATGTCGATCTTCAGCGTCTCCTCTTCTAGATCGCCCGTGAGTTCTCTTCCTCTTGTTCAATTTTCATCTCACGGGTTTAGTGCTTCTGCTCACAGTTTTCCGTGGTTATGTTCTCAGGCAAGTTCCCAGAAGGTGACACTCTCACTATTGTCGATGTAACCCGGTCTCACGAGCAACATGGTATTCCCACAGGTCCTGCTGCCTGATCAACCCCTTATAAGACAGAGGATCTGCTGGTGAGTCTTTTCGCTCGAATGGAGCTAGTGAAGAATCATGTCGGCCGCGATGCGGATGCTCAACTCCCTCTAGCCCACTGAGCCCACTCCCAAGGGAAATGCGGCTCTTATAGCCAAATTGATGGAGTGCGAGACTCAGTTGCACTTGTGGCGGGAATCTGCTGCACGAGCCGCGCTGACATAGCACTGCAGTTCGTCCTATCGTGGTATGAAGGAATAGACTTGGGGCTGCTCACCCGCATGCGCACCGGATCAAAGTGGTCCGATGATCCGGAGTGCGTTGCTCGTTGCAAAGCCTGCACCAACAAGCTTATCCAGTACTCCTTCTGCCATGCTTGAAATGAAGGGTCGAGCTACCTTGATGCATTTGATGATGATGGTGCTTCTGAGGGTGAGGAAAATGAGGGAAGCAAGGGCGAGGCCTCCTAACTTGGCGACGAACCTGAAGATCCATAAGATGGAGAGGCCAACCCCGAAGATGAGGCCGAGGATAGCGTCCCGCCCATGAACTCCGAAGTACCTCCTCCGTCGACCGGTGATTCGGTCTCTCCCCCTGCTCCTTGAGCATAAAAACACTTGACCATATTTGTCAGATCTCCGGAATGCTGGGTAAAGATGTATTTAAATAATTTGGTTTGGTTTTGCTACAATTTGTGTTGTTTTCTACTAAGTTTCTAATGTCGGATTATTATGGGCGAAGTCCCCGAGTTTCCTTTTCTTGTTTCCCCATTTTTTTACTCGGTTCACGTCTACCTTGATTAGGCTTTTTGACTTAAGTCCGAGGTTCAAAACATTGACTTAACAATATTTGAAACTTTGAGATTAGCTCAAAATAATCCGGTGGAAGACGAATAAAATAAACACAGGGTAAGCCCGAATAACAAATGTCAGCTCGCTTAGGTTCTTTCCCTTAGTCGTTTTTCATGTGCTTTGCAATTCCAAACTTGTTCTCTTGCTTTCCATGAAGCTAATTCTTGTTGGACAACAACAAAGTCGAAGAGTTGGGTTTTTTGTGCTCACAGATTACTAATCCGGCTAAGATATAAGCGACTTAACCTAGCCGACATATAAAAATACGAAAGCAAGAAGAACAATTATTATGGCAGTCCCGAATTTCTGCTTGGGGTGCTGATGTTTTATTAATAACCTCATTGTCAACATACATACCCACATATGAGTAGCTCAAATACATTCACCTCTTTGTCTGGTGTAAAAAGGACGAAGTAGTGCTACATTCCATGGTAACTTAGATTCCTCTCCGGACCTGCCCGCCTTGTTCTTTTCATGTGGTTGTGCATTAATAAGATAGTAGGAATCATTGTGCAAAGCTTTGCTTACAATGAAAGGTCCTTCCCATGGAGGGCATAACTTATGCATGCCAGCAGTGCGCTACACCAACCGGAGTACTAAATCACCTTCCCGAAAAACTCGGGGGTTTACTTTCCGGCTATGGTAGCCTCAGAGATTGTGCTGATATATGGTGGATCTGGACAAGGCCAGTTCTCTCGCTTCTTCCAACAGATCAACATCATTTTGCTGGGCTTCTCGCACTTCGGCTTCTGTGTATTGGGTGACCCTGTGCAAATCATGCTCTATGTCGGATGGTAATACAGCTTCTGCCCCATATACCAAAAAATGGTGTATAGCCCTGTTGATCGATTCAAAGTTGTTCTTAAACTCCACAGTACCAATGGTAGTTCTTCTATCCAGCACCCCGCTGATCTTTGCAGCAGCTCTATGAGCCGAGGTTTTATCTCGGACAACACCAGTCCGTTGGATCTTTCCACTTGCCCGTTCGATGCGGGGTGGGCCACCGAGGCTACATCTAGCCGGGTTTTTGTTCTCTTGGCAGAACCTCGCAAATACTCCTTCAGCGAAATTTGTGCCATTATCAGTTATGATACTGTGTGGGTAGCCATATCTCAAGATTATATCCTTGAGGAACTTTACTGCTGTTGCCCCATCACATTTCCTAACTGGCTTCACTTTGATCCATTTAGTAAGTTTGTCCACCTTAACCAAGATATGGGTCATTCCTCCCTTAGCCGGCTTAAATGGACCTACCATGTCTGGGCACCATACAACAAACGGCCAAGTAATGGGGATGGTCTTCAGTTCCGACATTGGTACATGGGTTTTTGTGGCGTACCTCTGACACCCATTATATTTCCTCACCAGATCCTCTGCTTGTTCCAAAGCACTTGGCCAATAAAATCCATGCCAGAACGCTTTTGCCACTAATGCTCTTGAAGATGTATGGTGGCCATTCTCCTTGGTGGATATCCCGGAGTATTTCTAGCCCTTCTTTCGGATCAACGCATCGTTGCAACACAATGGTTACACTTCTCTTGTATAGTTCGGCATTAATAATGGTGTAGGCCTTTGCTCTTCTCTGGATTTTCCTTGAGAGTACCTCATCATCTAGTAGGATTCCCTCTTTCAGGAAGTCAAATATTGGCTTGTCCCAGGTGGGTATAGCTCAGATAGGAAAAATTTCCTCATTGGTTTCCATCGCCTCTACCGACATTACCCCTACCGGGTTTGGCTGAACAGTCCTCGGGTTTGCTGAGGCAGTCCCCGAGTTTTCCGAAGCAGTCCCTGGGTTTACTGAAGTGCTCCCCCAGTCTATTTCCATAGGCGTAGCTTCTGACCCGGAGAGAGCCGGGGTATAGATTGACTCGGACTCCGGTGATGATAAATGGTTTTCTCAAGTGCTCCAAAGCAACATTTGGCGGGATTGGTTGCTGTGATGAGCCCAATTTCGACAGTGTATCAGCCGCTTCATTTTCAATCCGAGGTACGTGATGGAATTCACATCCCTCGAAAAATCCTCTTATCTTTTGAACATGGAATCTGTAAAGGGCCATGTTGGCATGCAAGGCATCCCAATTGCCTGAAACTTGCTGTACCACCAAATCTGAGTCTCCAAAGCACTGTATCCGATGTATCCCTACTTCTTTGGATACTTTGAGCCCATACACAAGTGCTTCATATTCAGCAACATTGTTGAGGCGCTGAAATGGATTTGAAGGACATACTTCAACTGATCTTTCTTGGGCGAGGTAAGCACTACTCCGGTGCCCAGTCCTTCTTTCAGTTTTGACCCGTCAAAATGCATTCGCCAATAATTGGAGTCTGGCAAAGGTGGTTCGTACTGCATCTCGGCCCAATCCACAAAAAAATCCGCCATAGCCTGTGATTTGATCGCATCTCTTCTATCGAACTATGGTGCGTATGGGCCCAGCTCAATTGCCGACTTTGCTATCCGGCCACTTGCATCTTTGTTACTCATAATCTCTGATATGGGTGCCTCACATATCACTTTGATGGGGTGTTCCTCAAAGTAGTGTTTGAGTTTCTTGGTCGACATATACATGCCATACGCCATCTTTTGATAGTGAGGGTAGTTCTGTTTTGAAGCCGATAACACTTTGCTCAAGTAATACACGGGCCTCTGCACTGATTTTCCTTCCTCTTCACGCTCCACCACAATTACCGCACTTACGATTCGGTTGGTCGCGGCTACATAGAGCAACATTGGCTCCTTGGGTAGTGGTGCGGCTAAGATTGGTGCAGTAGACAACATCTTTTTTAACTCTCGAAACGCGCTATCTGCTTGCGATGTCCACGTAGTTTTGTCCGCCTTTTTCATTAACTAGTATAGGGGCAAGGCCTTCTCTCCCAGCCGACATACGAACCGGCTTAACGATGCCAGGCAACCAGTGAACTTCTTCACATCTTTAAGGAATTTTGGTAGTTCCATTCTTTCTATAGCCCGGATTTTCGTCGGGTTAGCTTCAATACCTCGGCTGGACACCAGAAAACCGAGTAATTCTCCTGCAGGCACACCAAACGTGCATTTCTCCGGGTTAAGCTTCATCCGGAACCGTCTTAAATTCGCGAATGTCTACCGAATATCGTCAAGGAGCGTATTGCTTTCCTTAATTTTTATCACCACATCATCCACATAGACTTGTACATTCCGGCCTATTTGGTCATGTAAGCATTTTTGCATGCATCGCTGGTACGTTGCTCATGCATTACGTAATCCAAACGACATAGTTCGATAGCAATAAGCCCCGTACGGGGTGATAAATGTAGTGTTTATTTGATCATCCGGATTCAGGGGTATCTGGTGGAAACCAGAATATGCATCTATGAACGACAATAACTCACACCCCATAGTTGAATCTATGACATGATCTATCCTTGACAGTGGGAATGGATCTTTTGGACACACCTTATTTAGATTCGTGTAATCAATGCACATACGCCACACCACTACCACATTGGGATCATCCTTCTTTTTCTCCACCAACACCGGATTAGAGAGCCAATCTGGGTAAAGTACTTCCATGATAAATCCGGCTGCCAAGAGCCTTGCTATCTCATCTCCAATGACTTTTCTCCTATCTTCGGCGAATCGGCGGAGTGGTTGCTTCACCGGCTTAGCCCCGGGTCTCACATGCAAAGAGTGCTCGGCCAACTCCCGCGGCACACCTTGTAGATCCTGTGTGGACCAAGCAAAGATATCTCGATTCTCACGGAGGAAGTTGAGGAGCTCGCTTTCCTATTTGTCGCCTACCCTGGCACCAATGGTTACGGTGCACTCTGGGAACTGATCATCAATTGGCACTTTCTTAGTGTCCTTGGTCGCTTGAAACGACACACTTCCATGTGGGTTAGTCAGGGCCAACATATGCTGCTGCGCGGACTGAGCCAGTGCAGCTACTTCCATTATTTTCCTCTTCTCTTGAGCAATCACGAGTGCCTCGGCCAGATTAGATCCGGCGGACGCACATTCTATAGAGCGTCTGAAGTCCTTGGCTATGGTTATCACTAACCTTGGTCTAGGCAATTTCATCTTTAAGGAACTGATGTGAGTACTTGCCATGAATTTGTTCAGCGTGGGCCTGCCGAGTAACGCGTGATAGGCGCTTTCTAAGTTCACTACCTCGAACTCCAGATTTTCAGTCCGGCAATTGTCCCTCGTACCAAATAGCACATCAACCTGGACCTTACCAATTGGTTCACAAGAGATACCAGGCACGATGCCATGGAAGGTGTTCCTTGTAGCTTGGAGCATATTCTCTGATATCCCCAACTTGTGCATGATATCCTTGTACATGATGTTAATGCTACTTCCATTGTCTATCAACAACTTGGAAAACTTCATGTTGAGATTCGGTCCGATGAACGTCGGATCCAGGACCAGCGCGTAGGTCCCTAGACTAGGCATGAGCTTTGGGTGATCTTTGATACTCCACGTAATTTCTTGATCCGACCAAGGCATATACCTCACCACCGCCGGCATTACCCCATTTACCTCCATATGCCGGCGCTGCAAGCTTTTCCGGTCAGTTTCTTCCGTGGTAAATACACAGTAACTTTGGTGATGTTCCATGGGACTCGTTTCGTCCCTCATTTGCGTGGTAACCTTGGTCTTCCTGCTGGTTATTATGCACTTGATGCACAGCATCCCTCCTTCCTGATTTTCATATCTCGGTGGAGGCGGAGGTAACATCACTTGTTGTCCATTCCCCCTGTTAGCAAAGGCTGCCAAGGTGCTTCGTTCCGAGGTGCCTGAGCATTCCTCGAACTACCCTGTTCTAGCTTCCTCATCCACTCACATTGCCAGGTCGTATGATTTGCTGGGCTATTTGGACTTGGCGTATGAAATTTGCAAGGTTGATCCAACATAGACTCGAACGTATATCTCGGACGATCCTTTCGCTCCTGCCATTGTTTCTTCTGCTCTCGGGTCCAGGGCTTCTTGCCCTCACCCTTTTGCTACCACTGTTGACCTCCAGTTTTCTGGCATTGGCTGGCTCCGGCATTTGGTTGATCTCGCTCTACCTCTACCACTTGCTGTGAGCTATATCTATAATCTGGACGCTCGTCTCTTCTTTTTCCTCGGAAATCATTTATTCTTGATGACCTGGAGCCATCTCGATTGTAATACTCCTCACTCGCCTCGCTTGACATTAGCCAGGGTTGAGTTGGGTCCCCCAAAGCATATGAATCCGCGATCCAGATCGTCTCGGCCAAAGTGGTTGGCATATCTCATTGTAACCTTTGCCACAACATACTTCCATATCTACAGCCCTAGGCGAACCATGCAATTGCTTGTGATTCAATTACCCCCACACAGCACCGAGTTTGGAAATCTCGTTCAGGCTCATTCGTCCTCTGCCAGCATAAGGCCAAAGTCTGTGGCCTATTGGGTCTCCTTTAGGTACTTGAGAAGTTGCTGACGAACAACTCCTCGAAATCCAGCCAACAATTGACACTTCCTGGCAGCAAGTTGTTTAGCCAAACTCTCGCAGGTCTTTCCAACATCTGGGGCACATACCTCACTGCCCATCTCAAATTTCCTGTTGCTATCTTAACTGTTGTTGCGTAATCGGTGAGCCAATCCTCAGGTCTGGTGCTTCCATCATAGGTCTTTGTTCCTCTTGCCAATTGGAAATTCGGCACTGATACATTGCAAATGTATCTATAATTTTTGATGTTCCATGCTTGTTTTGTCCACACTTTGGAGTGATTTTCATATGATTTCTTGGACTAACATATTAACAAGATGCCACAGTGCTAGTTGCCTGTTTTCTGCTGTTTTTGGTTCCAGGAAAGTCAGAAAATGAATATTCTCGGAATTGGACCGGACAAAAGCCAAAGTTCTTATTTTCCAGGAAAACTCACGGAGCCAGAAGGAGAGTCGGAGAGGGGCCACAGGGTGGCCAAACAACCCCTAGGCGCAGGTCCCCCCAGGCCATGCCAAGGCATGGTGTGGGCCCCCTGGCCACCCACCGACCTTGCCTCTTCGCCTATAAGATGCCTCTCGATGCAAAACCCCTTAATCGTCAAGCCTCCAGCCATGAAAAGTTCCGCAGTGCCACCGCAACCATAGGGGAGATTCGAGGGACAAAATGTCTCTGTTCCGGCACCCTGCCGGGACGGGGAAGTGCCCGCGGAGCCATCTCCATCGGTCTCCACCACCATCTCCATCGCCGTTGCTGATTCCCAGGATGAGGAGGGAGTAGTTCTCTCTCGAGGCTAAGGGCTCTAGCGGTAGCTATGTGTTCATCTCTCTCTCTATGCATGATCTTATTGAGATCATGAGCTTCTAATCTATAGATCAACCTTGCTACTCAAGTGCTTTAATAGATCTCTGCTCTCCCCATGTGTGTGAAGTTGATAGTGTGCACACCATGGTGGCACTTAGGCTAGAGATGAAAAATACTTGTTATGAGTTATATTTGGAGTTGGATGTCTTTATGAAATTGTGGTGTTTGTTGGAACCATCTAGTGCTCAAGATGACAGTGTGGGGTTATCTAGATGCGGAAAGCGATCTTTGAGGTGTGATGTTATAGCCCTACCATGGATTAGAGTGTCCAACCGGAGAGTAGTTAAGAGTAGTATCATAAAGAGAAGATATTTATATGAGAGTGTTCACTAGTGAAAGTATGATCCCGAGGCCTTGTTTCTAAACACTGAAACACCGTTTGCTACTAGATATGTTACATGTTTGCTTGCTTCCATCTTTATCTTTGTTTTACTTTAGTCTTTTCCACGCCATCAAGCTATTTTCTATCACCATTGCCACTTATAATTATCCATACCACTTGTATTTCACTATCTCTTTGCCGAACTAGTGCACCTATACACCTGACAAGTGTATTGGGTGTGTTGGGGACACAAGAGACTTCTTGTATCTTGATTGCAGGGTTGCTTGAGAGGGAATACCTTTGACCACTTCCTCCCTGAGTTCGATAAACCTTCGGTAATCCACTTAAGGGAAACTTGTTGTTGTTCTACAAACCTCTTCACTTGGAGGCCCAACAACTGTCTACAAGAATAGAAGTGCATAGACATCAAGCTATTTTCTGGCGTCGTTGCTAGGGAGGTAAGGTAAAAGGTACTCACATCCTTCGGTGTGAGTGCTCGAAGTTATTTCCTTTAGATTCTGCAATTTTGTCTTTTTTTTTCTTGTTTTCACTAGTTAGGCTTAATGGAAAACAACAACAAAATTAGAGAGCTTTTTAGTATTTTTCCTAATGTAGAACATGAATTATCTGAAAAGAATATTAAAAACCCATGGAACTTTCTTTGCATGCTAATAGCAATGTTATTAGTATGAATCTTTTGAACACCTTTGTTACTAATGCTATGGAAACGTCTAAGCTTGGGGAAGTTAGTTTTTATGAAAATGATCTTTTTAGTTCCCCAGCTTTAAAGAAGAAAATTAGCTCTGATGATACTTTATCTCCCATATGTGGTAATTCTAACGATACTTGTGATATTTTAAATCCACATACTGAAAGCATCTCTTTTAAAATACCTATAAAAATTGTTGAACGTGTTATGAACAACTGGTATTTGGGAGATGGAACTGTCCATCCTGGTGATCATTTACTCTTTATACACGAATTATGCAAGTTGTTCAAGTGTGCAGGTATTTCAATGAACCAAGTTAAGAGGAAGCTATTCCCTTTATCACTTACGAGCATAAGCAAGTGAGTTGTATGAGCTACTAGATGATCCTCATCATTTGGAGTGGAAGGAACTTGAATCTCTCTTTTACTCTAAATTTTATCCTCCTCATGAAATTCATAAAGATAGGAATCATATTTATAATTTTCATCCTCATGATGGAGAAAGTATTGCCCAAGTATGGGGGAGATTGAAATCATAATGCTCAAATGTCCCATTCATGAGCTCCCTAGTAATATTGTTATTAATAATTTCTATGCAAGGCTTTCAGAGCATTACAAGGACTATCTAGATACTTGTTTAGAGGGATCCTTCACAAGTAAGGAGGCAAAGTTAAGTGGGATCTTCTTGAAACAATTCAAAGCAATATCGAAGATTGGGATAACAACAAAGGTAAATAACCAGGTATAAACTATGAGTATGATTGCATTAAGTCTTTCGCTGAAACTGCTGATTTTCCAGAGCTTAGTGCTAAATATGGTCTTGATCCTCCAATTCTTATTGATTGTTTCAGAGCCTTTGCTTCTCATATTAATGCTCCTAAAGAAAAATGGGACATGTATCATGAGCCTTTTAAAGACACTTGTAGTGAAAATGAAATTGTTATTAATGATAGCAATAAACATGCTCAAACCTCTGAAAGTACTATTTCTTATAAGCATGTTAATTTTTGTGGAATACATAGACCTTGTGAGAATAATCAAATTGAAGAAGAATATTGTATCACCCACAGGAATGAAAAAACTAGAATGTGGTATAGGGCTTTAAATGATCTTGGTAAAAAAGTTTGTGCCCTTTATCCTTTTATTTGTGAACTTTGCTTTGAAGTGGGTCATTTCAATTTTCAATGCTCAGGCCATAATAATAGCCCTTCTAATCCAATGAGTACTGCAAGTTTGTATTGTGATGACATGATCACTCCTAATCAGCATGATGAACTTACATTATTTTTGGGGTGTGAAGAGTTATCAAGAAAAACCTCTTTGGTAGATATGGGTGCTTTTGATATGAATAGTGTCCTGTATGGTTGTCATCTTTATTGTGTTGATAATTGTCACACAAATACTTACATAAAAAATATTATAGAAGGTGAGATTTTACCAAAATATGACAGGACTAATATGTGTTTTGTTCTTATTAATGAAAAGGAGGAATCCTCCAAAGTTTCTTCTATTGTCTCTAACAATGAACCAGGGTATATGGAGAAGCTTCCTTTCAAGCCTCTCCCTCCTAAAGAGAAGAAGAAAAAGAAGAAGAGGAGGAGTAAAAGGAGAGAGGAAATGGTATTTCCCTTAAGCATGTTGCTCCTATTATAGTTTTTGACGAGTCTGAACTTGATGATGGTCCTATGCCTGTCACTGATGGCTCGTGTATTAACAAGCTCGTTGGGGAACCCCGAGAGGAAGGTATGATGAGCACAACAGCAAGTTTCCCTCAGTTATGAAACCAAGGTTTAATCGAACCAGTAGGAGCAAGGAAACACCCCAAAGGTGTTGGTGGTTGAGCCTTGGCAGGGCGCACTACCGGTGCTAGTAGCAACGTGGAGACCTACACAACACAACCACAAAACTCTATCCCCAACTTGCGATGAGGTTGTCAATCTCACCATATTTTGCTGAAAACAAAGGATTAAACGTATCGAATGGAAGGAAGTAATAGTTTGTAGAAAGTAAACACAAAGCAGTAAGCAGTTTGTAGATTGTATGTAAAAGAAAGGACCGGGATCCATAGTTCACTAGAGGTGGCTCTCCTTAGATAGATAACATGCTGGGTGAACAAATCACATCGGGGAAATTGACAAACATCGAGAAAACAATACATGCATATACTAATCATCTTGACTCCTTTGAGACTTGATTGGGCATTACAACATTATACATAGACCGCCATCCAACTGCATCTATGACTAATAATCCACCTTCAGATTATCATCCGAACCCCCTCCAGTATTAAGTTGCAAGCAACAGATTATTGCTTTACGAATTGCGTGTAAAGTAAACAATACGATTGTTCTATGAACAAAGGATTGGTGTTTTCTCCCTAGTAGCAACAGCTCATCTAGTACCTTAGAAATTTCTGTCACTTCCCCAGATTACCAGAGGCATGAACCCACTATCGAGCATAAATACTAACTCTTGGAGTTGCTAGCATCTACTTGGCCAAGATAGCTACTAACAACGGAAATCATGCAAGATCACAAATAACAAAGACATGATAGAATCAATAATCAATCTGAAATAACATCTCAATATCCATCGGATTCCCGCAAACACAACATGCAGAATTACAAATAGATGATCTTGATCATGAACGGAGCTCACAATATCTATACATGAAAGCACAAAGGAGGAGAACCAGCCATCTAGCTACTACATGGATCCATAGTCCAAGGATGAACTACTCGCGCATCACACCGGAGGCTTGCATGGTGATGAAGAAGGCCTCCAGGGTGAATTCCCCTCTCCGGCAGGGTGCCGGGAAGAGCTTCAGATCCCTCCCGATCTAGGGATAGAGATGACGGCGGCTACAGACTCTTTCGTGGATTTTTGATCGGGTACTTAGGGTTTTCGTCCCGAGGGCATCTTATAGGCGGAAGGAGAGGCCGATGGGGTGCTGGGGTCGGCCAAACCACTGATACATTGCAAATGTATCTATAATTTTTGATGTCCCATGCTTGGTTTTATCCACTTTCTTGTGTTTTGTCCACACTTTGGAGTACTTTTCATATGATTTCTTGGACTAACCTATTAACAAGAGCCACTGTGTCAGCTGCCTGTTTTCTGCTATTTTTGGTTCCAGGAATGTCAGAAAATGAATATTCTCTGAATTGGACGAGACAAAAGCCAAAGTGCATATTTTTCTGGAAGACTCACGGAGCTAGAATACGAGACAAAGGAGGGCCAGGGGCTGGCCACACCCCCCAGGCGCGGGCTAGGCCTGGCCGCGCCTGGGCATGGTCTGGCCGCCCAAGCTACCCCTCGGTCTCCCTATTCGCCTATAAGAAGCCTTCTGACCTAAAAACTCTGGGGGGGGTCGACATTTTTCCAGAAGGAGTTCCGCTCCGCCGCCACCACCAGATTCCACGAAACAGCACCACAAACTCCGTTCTAGCACCCTGCCGGGACGGGGAATTGGAGGAGATCATCACCATCATCATCACCATTGCTTCTCCATCGACCGTCCATGTTTCCCCCATCTATGAGTCAGTAATCCCCCGTTGTAGGCTATGGGGATGGTAGGGATTGGATGAGATCGTTCATGTAATGGCATCAGATTGTTAGGGCATGGTGCCTAGTATCTTTTATTAGTGCTTTATGACTTTGTTGCGACTTGTTGTGCTTAATGCTTGTCACTAGGGCCCGAGTACCATGATTTCAGATCTAAACATGTTATTGATTCATTATGATAGTATTGTTTATGGTCTTATCTGCAAGTTGTATACACACGTTGTTGTCCGGAACCAATGGCCCTGAAGTGACAGAAATCGGGATAACCGGAGGGAATGGCTTTGATGTGAGGATCACATGTGTTCACGGAGTGTTAATGCTTTGCTCCGGTGCTCTATTAAAAGGAGCATCTTAATTGCCAGTAGTTCCCTTGAAGCCCCGCCACAAACGGGCTGGCATGACAAAAGATGTTGTGCAAGTTCTCATTGCGATCATGTATGACTATATATGGAACACATGACTAGGATTATCTAGTACTTGGATGCTTTATCTTATTTATCCGCAATTGCCCTATGTTCTAATTGCTATGTGAATTTTCTTGTCCGTGCAACGCCCGTCCATCCATCCCTATGCCTACCGCACTCGAATATTACTGTTTGCTGCTATTGTTGCTGCTGTCTTTACTTTACTACTGCTGCTACTTCACTATTCCTACTACAAAACTGTTGCTACTGATAAACTGTTGTGAGCAAGATTGTTTCCAGGTGCAGCTGAATTGACAACTCAGTTGTTAAGGCTTATAAGTATTCTTTGGCTCCCCTTGTGTCGGATCAATAAATTGGGTTTCACTTCCCTCGAAAATACTGCGATACACCCCTATACTTGTGGGTCATCAAGACTATTTTCTGGCGCCGTTGCCGAGGAGCATAGCTTTATTTATCAAGTCCACTTGGAATCACTATTTCTCAAGCTAAGTTTATTTTCTCCTTGTTTGCTTGTTTCTTTATCAAAAATACAAAAAAATTGGTTCCTACTCTAGTTGTTATTTTCGTTGGTCTGTTATTGTCTTGCTTTATCATGCTTGTTGTCAATGATTGGTTTCTTTGAAACTGAATCTTATTGGCAAGGTGGGTTCACGGAAGATCAAAAAGATTATTATAAGGAACACCGCTTGTCACAAAAAGGGAAACACTTATGGGAACAAATTGATAAATTTTATACCATTGCTATATACGTGTGCTCTACTTATAATGTTACTTATTGCCTTGATAAATCTTGTTGCAGTAGGAGGTACAAACACCTACCTTTTCAATGTGAGTATAATGATAATGTTACCATATCTTTTTATGTTAAATGGAATTATGACTTTTATGATGTGGAACAAATTGATGAATTTATTGCTTGGAAGGGTGCATTTGAACTTGCTAGTTTGCTTGAAAATATTGATGATTCACCTTATAAATATGAGGTTTATGGTATACTTAAATTTTTCTTTGATAATTACAAGGAAGAAAATGGCTATATTCTTGAATATATTAATAGATGCTTTCCACAAATGGAAGAGACTAATGCCTTACAGGATCCTATGGAAGAAGTAATTGATGAACCTGAAAGCTCATTAGATGAAAAATAGGAGGAGAGTGATGAACAAAAGGAGGAAGAATGGATTAGCTACCCATGCCTACCTTCTAATGAGAGTAACTCTTTATCCCTTACATTATTTGATTGTCCCCCATGCTTACTAAAGGAGGATGAATGTTATGTTCCTAAGGATTCTTTTGAAAATGTTTATAATAAAGCTCTAGTGCTTGTAGATCATGAAAAGCATGCTTTATGTGATAGTTATATTGTTGAGTTTATTCATGAGGTTACTGGATATTATTATGAGAGAGGAAAATATGGTTGTAGAAGTTTTCATGGTATTGAAACACCTCTCTATGTGCTGAAAGTTTTGATGTCACTCTTTTTGTATCTTTCTATGCCTGTAACTTTGTTCCTTGCGAATTTATTTGCATACACGATTCCTATGCATAGGAAGTGGGTTAGACTTAAATGTGTTTTAAATTTGCTTCTTGATGCTATCTTTTACTTCAACTCATATTTCTTATGTGAGCATCCTCTCAAACTATCATGCCTGAAGATGATAATATGTCTATTATTCTTGGGAGACCTTTTCTTAAAATACTGCAGGAGCTGTTATTAATTGTAATCAAGGGAAGGTGACCTTCAAGGAACATACTGTCTATTTCCCCAAGAAGATTGATAGGACTTATGGTTTTGAATTCAATTGAACATGTTGAGGGCATTCCAGTTGGAGAAATATATTGTCCCATACCAAGAGAAAATTCGAAACTATTATGATTGGGACCATTGCTATCAAGTTTGAGGTAACATAATCATTAGTGGAATACAAAGTTTTGTCTCATATGAAATTGTTTTGGTAAAAAGACCTGATCAAACCTTGTTAAAAAAGGATTTCATTGAACAAAACAATGTTTTCACCATGATTATCTCTGCTTACTTCTATTCTATCTATTTTAGTTTTTGCTTATGCCTAACTTAAAGGCGTTAAAGAAAAGTACTTATTGGGAGATAACCCAAAAGTTTTAGATGAGTCTTGGAAGTTATTACTTCAGTAATAACCGCTCCTTATCCTTTTTATTTGCTTTTTTGCCAAGAGTAACCTCTAATGAGAGAGAAGTAATGGTTGGGAAAGTTGCTGTTCCGAAACAGATTTCTGTGCTTCACCGTAAAAATTCGTGTAAAATATCTGAACGTCTTTTTGAGGCGTGAATTTTTGTGCGTCCGCCCCAGGTTGTTATCTAAATTTCTTTAGTTCAACACGTTTTTATTTGAGCAACAGAAGGTCTTCGAAAAATCCATATTTACCTGCTGGTCTGTTTTGACAGATTTCTGCCATTTTCTGCATTTGCTTCTTGTTGGTTCCTTTTTGAGTTCTTTTGGGGAATTGAGATTTTTGAGGGAAGTTCTATAGTATCATGTGTTTTAATGGAAGTTTTATTGGTGTTGTAACTGAACCTAAAGACCTATTATCTTGAGTGCACTAATGTTGCTAATAAAGATTGTGTGAAGTTTTGTATGAAGGAAAAATTTCAGGTGTATGGAAGGAATGAGTAATGAGATGAAGGATGGACTAAAGCTCAAGCTTGGGGATGTCATGCGTGTCACCCCAAGAAATATCCAAGAAGTACAAGCGTCAAAGCTTGGGGATGCCCAAGGCATCCCCTTCTTCATCAATAAAAATCTCAGGTTTCTTCCAACCACTTCATTTTTATTGTTTCATGCACAATTGTGTTGTTCTTGGAGCGCCTTCTTTTTTTTCGTTTTGGTTTTTGTTTGCTTGGTTTTCTTAGTTTTCTGAATAAATCGGTTGGACTCCCTCTATCATATATTGGTTTGCAAATAGTTTGGGTTGGTTTGGAAAAGAGTAGGAAAGCTCATGCTTAAGTGGTAAAGAGAGCTTGTTTTTGACTGTGGCCTATGCTTTGTCATGCCATGCTTGATATTGTTTTGGCTTTATGCTTATTATTATTTGCTGTATCATGACTTGTTATAAACAATTGAGATTGCTTAATGTGCCTTGGATGAATCATGCGTTGTTTTAGCATATTAAAGCATAGTATAGTGGTATTCTCCTTTGATGCTTTATTTGGGTTGACTTGGCACATGCTCACACCATGTTATGACTATCCCAAGTCACCATAAGCCTTGATGATCCTTTAGTTTTCAACTTGTAGTATCACTTTATGCTTTGATCAACGATGTTTTGTCACTCTACATGATTATGGCCATTATTGCTCTCTCGTTTGTCGCTCCCTTACTATTGCTAGCCTTCACTTCCACTGAGTATTTTGCTCATGTTTCGAACTCCCTTAAACCAAATATTGCCAAAGTGTCCACCATACCTACCTATTAGCATCATTTGCTACTTCCGTGCATATCCAATATGCCTTGCTTTCTTCCGAATAAAATGTTTGCTTGTTATGTGAAAGTTAGTTAGTAAAGCTCTCACAAACTTGATGGCACACTTTATTTTCTGCAATTAATGAACCTGAACCATTGTGACTCTCCATGAAAGTTATATGATTGCAAATTATAGGCTGGGGATTAGCAGAACTGTGCTGTCACGGGGAATGCTTTCAACACTTGTAAATATATACCCAGTTGATACCATGCTCTTTTGTTTGCGGATGTCGTCGGTGTGAAATAAAAGGGGAGCTTGTAAGTCCATGGAGTTATGTATGTGTGTTAGAGAAACGCCTGGGCTGCTGGTCTAATCCATGCTGACATGGTGGAAACCTGCAGCGTAACCAACAAGTTGGATACACACGTTGTTGTCCGGAACCAATGGCCCCGAAGTGACAGAAATCGGGATAACCGGAGGGAATGGGTTTGATGTGAGGATCACATGTGTTCACAGAGTGTTAATGCTTTGCTCTGGTGCTCTATTAAAAGGAGCACCTTAATTGCCAGTAGTTGCCTTGAGGCCCCGCTGCAAACGGGCTGGCAGGACAAAAGATGTTGTGCAAGTTCTCATTGCGAGCACGTATGACTATATATGGAACACATGCCTAGGATTATCTAGTACTTGGATGCTTTATCTTATTTATCTGCAATTGCCCTATGTTCTGGTTGCTATGTGAATTGTCTTGTCCGTGCCACGCCCGTCCATCCATCCCTATGCCTACCGCACACGAATCTTACTGTTTGCTACTATTGTTACTGCTGTTTTTACTTTACTACTGCTGCTACTTCACTATTCCTACTACGAAACTGTTGCTACTGATAAACTGTTGTGAGCAAGATTGTTTCTAGGTGCAGCTGAATTGATAACTCAGTTGTTAAGGCTTATAAGTATTCTTTGGCTCCCCTTGTGTCGAATCAATAAATTGGGTTTCACTTCCCTCGAAAATACTGTGATACACCCCCTATACTTGTGGGCCATCAACCATCCCCTGGCGCGGGCCAGGCCTGGCCACGCGGCCAGGTGGTGTGGCCGGCCCCTAGCCCTTCTCCGTCTCGTATTCTGGCATCTGATGACTTCCGGAAAAATAGGCACTTTGGCTTTTGTCCCGCCCAATTCCGAGATTATTCATTTTCTGACTTTCCTGAAACCAAAAACAGCAGAAAATAGGCGGCTGGCACTGTGGCTCTTGTTAATAGGTTAGTCCAAGAAATCATATGAAAAGTACTCCAAAGTGTGGGCAAAACACAAGAAAGTGGATAAAACCAAGCATGGAACATCAAAAATTATAGATACATTTGCAATGTAAACATTACACGGATCATTATCGATACATTTGTTATAGTGGTATTCTCCTTTGATGCTTTATTTGGGTTGACTTGGCGCATGCTCACACCATGTTTACATTACACGAATCCCGGCGGTTTACATTGCAAATGTATCTATAATTTTTATGTTCCATGCTTGGTTTTATCCACTTTCGTGTGTTTTGCCCACACTTTGGAGTACTTTTCATATGAGTTCTTGGACTAACCTATTAACAAGAGCCACAGTGCCAGCTGCCCTTTTTCTGCTGTTTTTGGTTCCAGGAAAGTCAGAAAATGAATATTCTCGGAATTGGACGGGACAAAAGCCAAAGTGCCTATTTTTCCGAAGTCATCAGATGCTAGAATACGAGACGGAGAGGAGCCAGGGGCATCACACCACCTAGCCTCGCGGGCTAGGCCTGGCCGCGCCAGGGGGTGGTGTGGCCAGCCCAGGCACCCCTCGGCCTCTCCTTCTGCCTATAAGATTCCCTCAGGACGAAAACCCTAAGTACCCGATCAAAAATCCACGAAAGAGTCTGTAGCCGTCGTCGTCTCTATCCCTAGATCGGGAGGGATCTGAAGCTCTTCCCGGCACCCTGTCGGAGAGGGGAATTCACCCTGGAGGCCTTCTTCATCACCATGCAAGCCTCCGGTGTGATGCGTGAGTAGTTCATCCTTCGACTACGGATCCATGTAGTAGCTAGATGGCTGGTTCTCCTCCTTTTTGCTTTCATGTTTAGATCTTATGAGCTACGTTCATGATCAAGATCATCTATTTGTAATTCTGCATGTTGTGTTTGTGCGGATCCGATGGATATTGAGATGCTATTTTAGATTGATTATTGATTCTATCATGTCTTTGTTATTTGTGATCTTGCATGCTTTCCGTTGTTAGTAGCTATCTTGGCCAAGTAGATGCTAGCAACTCCAAGAGTTAGTATTTATGCTCGATAGTGGGTTCATGCCTCTGGTAATCTGGGGAAGTGATAGAAATCTCTAAGGTACTAGATGTGTTGTTGCTACTAGGGAGAAAACAACAATCCTTTGTTCATAGAACAATCGTATTGTTTACTTAATACTGGAGGGGGGTCGGATGATAACCTGAAGGTGGATTATTAGTCATAGATGCATTTGGATGGCGGTCTATGTATAATGTTGTAATGCCCAATCAAGTCTCAAAGGAGTCAAGATGATTAGTATATGCATGTATTGCTTTCTCGATGTTTGTCAATTGCCCCGCTGTAATTTGTTCACCCAGCATGTTATCTATCTTAAGGAGAGCCACCTCTAGTGAACTATGGATTCTGGTCCTTTTCTTTTACATACAATCTATAAACTGTTTACTTATTTTTGTTTACTTTCTACAAAGTTTTACATCTTTCCATTCGATTCGTTTAATCCTTTGTTTTCCGCAAAACACGGTGAGATTGACAACCTCATCGCAAGTTGGGGACAAAGTTCTGTGGTTGTGTTGTGCAGGTCTCCTCGTTGCTACTAGCACCGGTACTGCGCCCTGCCAAGGCTCAGCTAGCAACACCTTTGGGGTGTTTCCTTGCTCCTACTGGTTCGATTAAGCCTTGGTTTCATAACTGAGGGAAACTTGCTGCTGTGCTCATCATACCTTCCTCTTGGGGTTCCCAACGAGCTCTACATCAACATCGCACCAGCATTTTCCTGGCGCCGACACTGAGCCATCAAGCATTTTTCTGGCTCCGTTGCTGGGGAGTCAAGGACATCTTCACAAGAGGATTCCCTCATAACCAATCTCTTTACTTTGTTATTTTTGTTTTGCTTAGTTTCTTTTTGCTTTGGTTGCTTGTTTCTTTATCAAAAACACAAAACAATTAGTTTTACAAGTTTGCTTTCTTATTTCAAAAACACAAAAAAATTAAGTCTCCTTTAGTTGTCACCTCTTCCTTAGCTCACCATGTTGATCCCCAAATTCACCCTGAAAGACCTTTCAATTGGTAGTGGTTCTATAATTGGGAAATATAATATTGAAGAATTCTTTAATCATGTTAGCAAACATGAAGATACTGAGGATAGATCCCTTGCAGAACTTGCTCCAAACTATGAGATTGGTGAAGCTTCTTTAATTCACATGTTAGAAGCTAGGTTTGTTAACCTCAACCCCTTAATGCAAGTAATGTTTCTTCAGCTTAAAGAAATTGAAGACCCTGAAAAGAGGGATTTTATTCTAGAAACTTTGTTTAAGGAGTTCTATGATGTTGCCAAGGAAGCTAGGAAAGTCTTTGAACGTTTCAATATGCTAGGCTCATGTGTAGATGTGGTTGGTACACGAGAAAACCGAACCTAATGGGGAGGAACCTAAGATACCAATAACCTTTAAACTAGTAGCAATACATGATGCCATAGAAAAGAATCTCGATTGGATTGTTCCTGCAAACCCTTTTGATGAGAATAGTGAACCTAAGAGCATTGAGAGAGGATCCTCTAGAACTTATTTGGATGATATACCTTGCCTTGTTGAAAATATTTCTGGTATTAGTCTTAATGCTTCTTCATTTGAGAACACTTGATCTTTTTTCTTACTTCTTATGCCTAACTTAAAGGCGTTAAAGAAAAGTACTTATTGGGAGATAACCCAAAAGTTTTAGATTAGTCTTGGAAGTTATTACCTCTGTAATAACCTCTCCTTATCCTTTTTATTTTCTTTTTGTGCCAAGAGTAACCTCTAATGAGAGAGAAGTAATGATTCGGAAAGTTGCTGTCCCGAAACAGATTTCTGTGCTTCACCGTAAAAATTCGTGTAAAATCTCTGAACGTCTTTTTGAGGCGTGAATTTTTGTTCTTCTGCCCCAGGTTGTTATCTAACTTTCGTTAGTTTAACACTTTTTTATTTGAGCAACAGAAGGTCTTCTAAAAAATTCGTCTTTACCTGCTGGTCTGTTTTGATAGATTTCTTCCATTTTCTGCATTTGCTTCTTGTTGGTTCCTTTTTGAGTTCTTTTGGGGAATTGAGCTTTTTGTGGGAAGTGCTACAGTAGCTAATGTTCTAATGGAAGTTTATTTGGTGTTAGAACTGGACCTTAAGACTTATTTATCTTGAGTGCACTAATGTTGCTAATAAAGATTGTGTGAAGTTTTGTATGAAGGAAAAATTTCAGGTGTATGGAAGGAATGAGTAATGAGATGAATGATGGACTAAAGCTCAAGCTTGCGGATGCCACGCATGTCACCCCAAGAAATATCCAAGAAGCACAAGCGTCAAAGCTTGGGGATGCCCAAGGCATCCCCTTCTTCATCAATAAAAATCCTAGGTTTCTTCCAAACGCTTCATTTTTATTGTTTCATGCACAGTTGTGTTGTTCTTGGAGCGTCTTCTTTTTTGTTTTTGTTTTGGTTTTTATTTTTATTTTGTTTGCTTAGTTTTCTGAATAAATCGGTTGGACTCCCTCTATCATATATTGGTTTGCAAATAGTTTGGGTTGGTTTGGAAAAGAGTAGGAAAGTTCATGCTTATGTGGTAAAAAGAGCTCGTTTTTGACTGTGGCCTATGCTTTGTCATGCCATGCTTGATATTGTTTTGGCTTTATGCTTAGTATTCTTTGTTATAGCATGAATTGTTATAAACAATTGAGATTGCTTAATGTGCCTTGGATGAATCATGCGTTGTTTTTGCATATTAAAGCATAGTATAGTGGTATTCTCCTTTGATGCTTTGTTTGGGTTGACTTGGCGCATCCTCACACCATGCTATGACTATCTCAAGTCACCATAGCCTTTATGATCCTTTAGTTTTCAACTTGTAGTATCACTTTATGCATTGATCAATGATGTTTTGTCGCTCTGCATGATTGTGGCCATTGCTCTCTTAGTTTGTCGCTCCCAGTCTTTTGCTAGCCTCCACAACCAAGCATGAGTTCCACTCATGCATCCAACTCCCTAAACCAAGTTATTCCAAAGAGTCCACCATACCTATCTACTAGCTTGTGCTATTCCAATTATATTCATGCTTTTGTTTACCTTCCAAATTAAACTTGTTATGAGAAAACTAGTGATTAAAGCTCTCACGAACTTGATGGCACACTTTACTTTTCTTGCCCTTAATAAACTTGAACCATTGTGTCATCTATGTTGTATATGCTTGCACTTATTTGTTGGGAATTAGCAGAACCATGCTTTCATGGGGAATGCTTTCAACATTGCACTTGGTACTTGTACCTAGTTGATATCATGCTCTTTTGTATATGGATGTCGTCGGTGTGAAATGAAAGGGGAGCTTGTAAGTCCATGGAGTTATATATATGTGTTAGAGAAATGCCTGGGCCGCTGGTCTAATCCATGCTAACATGGTGGAAACCTATAGCGTAACCATAATGAGCTGTCTATGAAGCATTCTTCTTATAAAGGAGTCCTATTGAAAAAAATGAGAAAAAAGAGAAAAAGAAAAAATGAGATTATGAAAAGAGGAAAGAGAGAAAAAAGCACCATATTCCCATGGTAAATAAGAAGATTGCTGAGATGCTCGTTGTCTGCTTGCCTTGTCATTTTGATATGGGGATTCTTTCGTATAATCGGGCAAGGGGTACCCCGTTGGCGGTTCTCTATGATACACATGTACTTACGATGACAAGAACTTACCGGTGACTAAACTTGAGTAGCATGAGGAGCGGCCCTCGTATTCAAGGGACATGAGATTTCCAAATTATACTTTGTCAAGCATATACTCCATAGTTTGTTCACTTTAACCTTAATCACTTCAAGATGCTTATGATAGGGGAAATTAGAGCTGAAAGCTTACAAGTTCCATAATTTTTGGAAGCTCTTTATGAAACTTGAATCTCTGCTTCCTTCTATGAAGACATTTCTTTTACTTTTATGTTGAGTCTCCACCTTCTATCTTTATGCACCTACTTTGAGAGCACAGTGGCACTTCTTAGTTCTATGTGCATTGTCCCAAGACTTGTTGATTGATGCATAACTTGATATTGCTTGTTCTTAAACTATTTGTATCTAGTCACTCTTATGAACTTTGAAGGTGTACTATGCACTTATGTTTGCAACTCTATGTGGGACAAGCTGAATGCCATTATGCTATGTTTTCTTTATGTGAAACAAACAAACGTCTTGCAAAGCATTGTTATTCATGAGTCTTTTGTTTGTGCCTTTTCATGTTGCAACATAGTTTCTTTGTCTTATTGCTAGAACTTTGTCTTTCATGTTATGATGGAAGTACTATGATTCCAGCTTGGAATGTTTTACAAATACTTTGATCAAGTTTATGATGGTGCATGTCACCTCAAAAATTATTCTTTCTTTTTATCACTTACCTACTCGAGGACGAGCAGGAGTTAAGCTTGGGGATGTTGATACATTGCAAATGTATCTATAATTTTTGATGTTCCATGCTTGGTTTTATCTACTTTCTTATGTTTTGTCCACACTTTGGAGTGCTTTTCATATGATTTCTTGGACTAACCTATTAACAAGATGCCACAGTGCTAGTTGCCTATTTTATGCTGTTTTTGGTTCCAGGAAAGTCAGAAAATGAATATTCTCGGAATTGGGCCGGACAAAAGCCAAAGTTGTTATTTTCCCAGAAGACTCATGGAGCCAGAAGGAGAGTCGGAGAGAGGCCACAGGGTGGCCAAACCACCCCTAGGCGCAGGTCCCCCCAGGCCGTACCAGGGCATGGTGTGGGCCCCCTGGCCGCCCACCGACCTTGCCTCTTCTCCTATAAGATGCCTCCCGATGTAAAAACCCTAAATCGTCAAGCCTCCAGCCACGAAAAGTTCCGTAGCGCCGCCGCCAATGCAAGGGAGATTCGGGGGATAGAAAGTCTCTGTTCCGGCACCCTGCCGGGACAGGGAAGTGCCCCCAGACCCATCTCCATCGATCTCCACCACCATCTCCATTGCCGTTGCTGATTCCCATGATGAGGAGGAGGTGGTTCTCTCTCGAGGCTAAGGGCTCTACCGGTAGATATGTGTTCGTCTCTCTCTATGCATGATCTTATTGGGATCATGAGCTTGTAATCTATAGATCCATCTTGCTACTCAAGTGCTTTAATAGATCTCTGCTCTCCCCATGTGTGTGAAGTTGATAGTGTGCACACCATGGTGGCACTTAGTCTAGATATAACAAATACTTGTTACGAGTTATATTTGGAGTTGCATGTCTTTTATGAAATTGTGGTGTTTGTTGGAACCATCTAGTGCTCAAGGTGACAGTGTGGGGTTATCTAGATGCGGAAAGCGAACTTTGAGGTGTGCTGTTATATCCCTACCATGGATTAGAGTGTCCAAGCGGAGAGCAGTTAAGAGTAGTATCATAAAGAGAAGATATTTATATGAGAGTGTTCACTAGTGAAAGTATGATCCCGAGGCCTTGTTTCTAAACACTGAAACACCGTTTGCTACTAGATATGTTACATGTTTGCTTGCTTCCATCTTTATCTTTGTTTTACTTTAGTCTTTTCCACGCCATCAAGCTCTTTTCTATCACCATTGCCACTTATAATTATCCATACCACTTGTATTTCACTATCTCTTTGCCGAACTAGTGCACCTATACACCTGACAAGTGTATTGGGTGTGTTGGGGACACAAGAGACTTCTTGTATCTTGATTGCAGGGTTGCTTGAGAGGGAATACCTTTGACCACTTCCTCCCTGAGTTCGATAAACCTTGGGTAATCCACTTGAGGGAAACTTGTTGCTGTTCTACAAACCTCTGCACTTGGAGGCCGAACAACTATCTACAAGAATAGAAGTGCGTAGACATCAGGCACAGGTGGCTCTCTCATGATCCGGGGTCCAAAAACAGACCGAGCCCGGAGGTCCCTGTACCTCGATCATCTCTGACCTGTAGATCTGGTCCATCTTCAGCCTCGCATCATCTGGCTGCAAGATTCTGCTTCCCAGCCTTGAGCCAATCACATGGTGCTCTGGTCTTGGGTATCCATCGTTGACCATCGCCGAATAACCATCATTGTATCTTCCTTGATCCAGATGAGCATTCTGTTGTTGTATTGCTTGTCCAACACTTCTCTCCTATTGAGGTGCATATGGCTGCTGTTGCTGCCAAGGTGCATTTTGCTCTGCCCCTGCCGGATCACGCTGTCCGGCATTGCCATTGGCAACGTTCCTTTGACCGGCATTGCCTTGGTCGCGGTTACCTTGACTAGTACTATGGTGATCCTCATCATCTTGTATCGCTTTGCTTTTCCAGCTCTCACCGGATCATAGGGGACAATCTGTTTGTCTCTTCTCCCGGAGTTTACCACTTCCTCTCTCCTAGGGTTATGACTCGGAGACGATGCAGCTCTGGTGGATTTTGCCGGATTATTTCTAGCGGAATGAACCACATGTGACACTCCTGGTTGTACCGGGTTTGCCTTGTTCATTTCCTTATTTTACTGGCAAGCGGCTCTCAGCAAGTGGTTCACCCTCTGCTGTTGCCTTTCCCAAGCCTCTCTGGTTAAACCCTCTAAGTCGGATGCCGCTGCGTTTGCTACCCTGAGGTTCTTTGCCGGGGTACTGTACCTCTCCAGCCCGCCTGTTATGATCGTGGCTATCTGACCCTGATACATTGCAATTGTATCTATAATTTTTTATGTTCCATGCTTGGTTTTATCCACTTTCTTGTGTTTTGTCCACACTTTGGAGTACTTTTCATATGATTTCTTGGACTAACCTATTAACAAGAGCCACAGTGCCAGCTGCATGTTTTCTGCTGTTTTTGGTTCCAGGAAAGTCAGAAAATGAATATTCTCGGAATTGGACGGGACAAAAGCCAAAGTTCCTATTTTTCTGGAAGACATTAGGAGCCAGAATACGAGACGGAGGAGGGCTAGGACCTGGCCACACCCCCCAGGCGTGGGTACCCCCAGGCCGCACCAGGGCATGGTGTGGGCCCCCTGGCTGGCCACCGACCTTGTCTCCTTCACCTATATATTCCTCTCGAGGCAGAAACCCCAAATGGTCAATCAGAAATCCACGAAAAGTTCCACAGTGCTGCTGCCACCGAAGGAGAGATTCGGGGGACAGAAAGTCTCTATTCCGACACCCTGCCAGGACGGGGAAGTGCCCCTGGAGCCATCTCCATCGATCTCCACCACCATCTCCATCACCTTTGCTGATTCCCATGATGAGGAGGGAGTAGTTCTCTCTCGAGGCTAAGGGTTCTACCGGTAGCTATGTGTTCATCTCTCTCTCTATGCATGATATTATTGAGATCATGAGCTTGTAACATATAGATCTACCTTGCTACTCAAGTGCTTTAATAGATCTCTACTCTCCCCATGTGTGTGAAAGTGACAGCGTGGACACCATGGTGGCACTTAGGCTAGAGATTACAAATACTTGTTATGAGTTATATTTGGAGTTGGATGTCTTTATGAAATTGTGGTGTTTGTTGGACCGATCTAGTACTCAAGGTGACAGTTTGGGGTTTTCTAGATGGGAAATACTTACTTTGAGGAGTGTTGTTATAGCCCTACCATCGATTAGAGTGTCCAATCGGAGAGTAGTTAAGAGTAGTATCATGCAGATAATATATTTATGAGAGAGTGTTCACTAGTGAAAGTATGATCCCTAGGACTTGTTTCTAAGCATTGAAACACCGTTTGCAATTAGATATGTTACATGTTTGCTTTCTTCCATCTTTATTTCAGTTTGCCTTTAGTCTCTTCCACACGCCATCAAGATATTTTCTAGCATCGTTACCACTTATAATTATCCATACCACTTGTATTTCACTATATCTTCTCCGAACTAGTGCACCTATACACCTGACAAGTGTATTGGGTGTGTTGGGGACACAGAGACTTCTTGTATCTTGATTGCAGGGTTGCTTGAGAGGGAATACCTTTGACCACTTCCTCCCTGAGTTCGATAAACCTTGGGTGATCCACTTAAGGGAAAACTTGCTGCTGTTTGTAACATCCCAAAACTCTAAGTAATGTTAATCAAGATCCAAATCACCCAATTTAGGGTTAACAAAACCTTTTTCTATTTAAAGTATTTAAGCATGCATATAAGAAAGGCCTTATTTTGAAATCTTTGTGAATGGTCACCATTGCTTGATCCATTGGTTGTAAAATGTTTCTATGGTGAAGTAAACATCATCTAAATCATTCCCAAGCAAATCCCAAAGAAAATTAAATAAAAAACAATTAAAAATTAGGAATGGTCATTTTGGTCATTTTAATCCACTACACTACTTTGAGTGTTCCTAGCACTCATTTCCCAACAGAAATGATTCTGGATCTTTGCACCCCTTTCTAGTACACATAATGAGGTATCAAGGTCCACTTTGTGATCTGCTAAAAACATTCAAATACTAGTTTTAAATGGCAGTTTAAAATTGAATCTATTTCATATGGGAAGATCCCCCTATTTCAAAAACCATCCAAATGAACTCAAATTTCAAAACCCTTGCAACCATAGACTACCTAGTAATAGTGGAGATCACTCAAAAAATTTGAACCCAAAATTACAAAGTTTATTTCTTGCGGCCATTTCATCAAACACTTGGCAGGCAGGGTTAAACTCTAAACCTAGCTCACTATTTGCAACAGGGTTTTGCACCCAAATTTCCTCAAAACTCTCTCTCTGTCCCCAAATGATCTAACCACAGCCTTTAAACCCCATCTCCTACCACCCTAGTGGCAATGCAAGGCCATGGCGAGCACCAACTCGCCGGCCACACCTTGCCCCGCTGCAGCAGACCACCTCCCCCTCTCTTGCCATGTCTAGCAGCTAGCCAGCACCTCACCCCGCCCACTGTCCCCTCCCCGAGCCAGGCCAAGCCATGGACCATCGAGAAAACCCCGCGCCCAGTGCCACTGCACCATGCCGAGCACGCGCCAGAGCGCCGCGCCCGACACGTGTGCACAAGCCGCCGCTCGACCGCAGCCCGCACCCACCGCGTCGCCATTACCCAGGGAGGACGCCAGACACCCCCATTCACCATCCAACGCCTCACAGCCACCGCTCGCCGTCGAAGTCGCCGCCTTTGCCGCTCAAAGCGCCAGCTGTGCCCGACCGCATACCACCGCCCCTAAGCCCGCATTCATTTCCTAGAGCACCACCAGGAGACCGTGCGCCGATCGCCGGCCGCAGCCATGCCGCTAGCAGCCCGTAGCCATGTCGCCACCGTTGCCTGCCCATCCCTCTCGGTCTCTCCGTCGAGCCTATAAAAGGAGGGCACCCCCAGCCATTTGCAGCACACCACTCCACTCCCCTCACTTCTCTGATCGTCCCACACCTCTAGCCGGAGCAAGGGGAGCATCCGTTCGCCAGAATTGCACTGGAGCAGGCTGCCTCTAGAGGAGAAAGGCGCCACTGATTGCGACCACCCCCGGAGCTGCCTCGACCGTCCCTGAGCTCGCTATCGACCACCAGTCCATTTGCCCGCCTCGCCGCCATTGCTGGAGCCCTGGTATGCCCCCTATGCACCCCCACCGAGCCACTAGGGTTAGAGCTCATCGGCGATAGGTCCGTCATCGACGACGATCCACAGCCGTCGATCCCAGCTCTAATCCAACGTCCCACATCGCCCCGTACCACTTTGCACGTTATGAGCCGCTGACCCGTGGACCCCCCCTGTCAGCTGAGCCCCGCGCTGCGGAGTGACACTGAGCCGGCCCGATAAGCTTTCCCGCGCAACCCAGTTAGTTTGAATTAGGATTTTTCTTTTTAGTCTAAACCTAGTTCTGTTTCTGTGTTTGAAATTCATTTCAGAAAGATTTACAAATCCAAATTGTATGAAACCATTTTTTCCAGAAAGGTATTGAAATGAACTATCCAATCCCGTTGGATTTAATTCCATCAGAGTTAGAGATCTCTCTTAGTAAAAATATGAAGACAGAAGCTTTTGCACTTTGCAACATTTTTATAAAATCAACCAAGATATTTTTTGAGTTGATTCCAACTCTCAAAAATCACATTTCACCATATCTATCTGAATATGTGATAATATTAAGGTTTACATGCAGTTACTTTGGACTAGTACCAAAATAATGCTATATAGGAATTTCTAGTCACTTTAAATCATTAAATAATAAACTTAAACCAAAGTTATTATGATCCAACCCTTAAATCACATTCCCACATGTTAGGATATGTGGTGATGACATGTGTGCACATGATCCCATATTTGAAGTGGTGAATATGAAATCTTAATAAATTTTTCAATGAGTAGAAATTACTTTTCTAAAATAAAAAGGATGAAACTATTGAATTAAACTTGTGATGCTTGTGATGATAATAGATCATCAACTTTATGCCTTAGAGTGCTAATTCGACTAGTTAAGTATTGTTTGGTGATTGCGTACTACGTATGTATTTATAGAAGATAGTACCGACCAAGCTTTCGAGGAGGATGAGTTCTACCAAGATGGTTAACAATGCAAGCTAACACTTGCAAGTATAATGCTTAGCAAGCTAGGATTAAACTAGATGGTTTAACAAAGATGCTTTAGGCATGCTTTGACTATACCACTTGACTATTAGTTACCCCAAGTCTTAGTTTCAAGCTTTACTTCCTTTACTTTACCCAAAGTCCTTTACTTGTTTAGAAGGTAGCATAAAAAGTATAAAACTTGGCCTATTTAGATAACCCTTAGATGTCATTCTATGGCATGAGATTTGATCCTATCTTTTCCACCTTAGTGAACACTCTTAACTTAGTAGATTAAAGCTAGATCAAAACTTGAGTCATTTTAGATGGGAAAACTTCGTGAAAATGAATTATGAAAACCTTAGAATGATGAGTCATTCTATTGAGATGTTTTGACATGTGTTGAGAAACTCAAATGGTTTATGATGATGAAAATGTTGAGGCATGAGCCTTAACACTTTTATAAAACTAATGGTTGGATTCGGATGCGATACCATTCCAAATTTACCGTACAACCACACTACCTGAATTGGGTAAGGCTTAGCCAGAAGTTTATATGCATTAGTATTAGTTCCCTCGCGGGAGAGGTTTGAGCTGTGGCTAACTCCCAATGCTTTCCACCTATGCAGTACCCAAGATGACAGATGGTCATGGTTGGGAGGCCATGCTCATAGGAGAGGTGCTTATACTAGGGTGTGTAAAGGAAAGGTTATGTTTGATTATCTGCATACTAAGTATGATTATTCCGGATTATCCCTGACATATGTATCGAATCTTGTGGTGAAAGTGTACCACCTCTATAGAGTGTCAAACTATTCGAATAGTCGTGTCCGCGGTTATGGATAGTTGGAATGGCCATACTGTTTCGTTGTCAGATGTTTTCAAAATGACTTATAAAATGATGAACCTTTACTTGACCACAACAGGGTTGTGTTTATGAAAATAGCTTCCCAGCTTAAGTGATTCTAGAATTTTATTCTATCTTTCTTTGCTTCAGAACTCAGCTTAGGTTTCAAACTTAACTTTATAGTTAAACTTAGACTTAGCACTTTAACTTAGAATACTACTTGTTAGTGGTAGTTTGTGAGTACTTAAAGAGTACTCATGGCTTTTGTCCCTGGCTATTCTCATGGCCAGACTATGAAGGAGATTATCAAGATGATGGCCAGCAGGACGGCTATGATAACTAGGACTATCTGCCTTCGTCAGCATTGCCTGTGCCCCTGAAGATGGACCCCACCGCTATGCTTATGTTTTATTTTCCGCTGCTTGTTGTATTAAGACTGGATCATGAGATCCTTATTTGTGTAAGACCTTATGTATGGTTTGTAATGGATGATGTACTGTGATATCCAATCCGTTATGTCTCACAAAAATGGTAATCCTGGGATTGCCAGGTATGGCATAACGGGCATCTAGGATTAAAAATCCAGGTGTTGACACTGTTCTACAAACCTCTGTACTTTGCCGGTGCTGGAGATGCTTCTCGTCTGGATTTTCACCCCTACTAGCACCGCTAGCCCCACGGTGGGAGCCAACTATCGTGGTGGTGGCACAACAGATGCCATGGATAGGCTAAAGATGGGTCCAATGAGCGCTAGGGGAATCCAGGGAGAGATAACGTGGTGATTCCATGCACAAGTGTTGCTATATTTCCTCTATCAATGGTGGTTACAGGTGCTCCCATAGCTATTTTTGAGAAGGAGACTAGGTCTCTTACTCCCCACAACTTAGCTCTAGAGTTCTACCTTAGACAGAGAAAATGATCGATCCCCCTCTATGGAGTCCCTAGTCCTCCTTATATAGGGGAGCCCGGGTTACAAAGTTAGGGAACACGTGGCGGCATATTCCCCGAATATGCCCCTTGGTTAAAGCTAGATGCTTCTTTATCCTCTTTAACAGTTTGTCCGGACTTTGGACATAACCCACTGCGTAATCCATGCCTTTAAGAGTCACCAGACACGGGCTACGTCAGCCGACCCTGCTCTCGCCATCCTGGTCGCCCCTGCCCCTCTAGTCCTTCCCTCTGCTTTGCTTCGCTCACGCTACAGCTAGCAAAGGCCACCTTTTGACCAACGGGAGATTCCTTCCTTCTCTTGGAAGCTAAGTGGTAACCCGGCTAGCGCCTAGCTAACCCGGCTACGAGGATACATGCATAATAGATAGACAAATATGGCCGACATATATTCTATGCCGGCCGGGTTAATGTTAGGAAGATGCCCCACGGGCCGGGTTACTCCGTAAGTCGGCCTGCCTTGAGGTGACGCGGCCAGCACTTCCTTTGACCATGCCGTACCTCGGCTAACTCAGCCTTTATACTCCAGCGTGACCCTACCCAGGGGTATCCCCCCAACAATGACTTTGTGAGGCTCTGATTCACTAACATGTGGGCCCTGTTAAGGTCGGCCCCACCTTCCAGTGAGAATCTGCATGCACCATGTGCTTGGAGCCACTAGGTATGTCCACAACGAAAATTACAATTCGCAACTAGTTGCACCGGCAACAAGCTGTTGCCTATGGCACTTCCAAGTTTTCAGAAAATGTGAAATAAATCATGAACATAGATCATATTTATATAGTTCATCTATAAATTTCCATCCCAAAACTATTACTAGTACATGGTCTGGCCACCACAAAATGAACAAATGAACACAAGATATTGTTCACTTAGGTTTTTCTTTTTATTGACACAGGTCACATAAGATCTTATTGTAGGACCGAATATTGTAGATGCACAAGATACAACATAGCCAATGTTCCGAATTTATTTCACATTTTTTGAGAACTCGAAAGTGCAACAAATAATAAAGGGGTGCGGGCGCAACGAGTTGCAGAATATTCAACCCACACTGACTAAAACTATGGCTTGGATACAAAAGGAGTTTGATCAAATCGCATGCCTTGCACTACATTGCAGCGAAATGAGTGTTAGAGTACAACAGTTTAACAGCTGAGGCCATACGATACAAATAAGGTGAAGGAAATAATTCAAGATACGCAAATCCCTATTCCATATGATTTCCCTTGAACCATTAATTATGCCGGTTCCAATCCTTCGCGTTGGCCAAGCTTGGGAAGAACTACAACCGAGTCTGCCGCCAATTCTAGCAATGTTTTTTTATGGAAAATTCTAGCCAATGTTGGTTGAGAAACCAACAGCGGCGTCTTGAGCATTCATAATGATGCGGCATATTTCAGGACAAAGATTAAATCCATCGAGACTAACTGCATGCGGCGAGGTGTATACACAATTGCTCCTGATTAGATTTTCAGGGCCAAGTTCTGTCGTGCCAATTGAAATGGTAATCGGATAGTTCAATCCAAGGAAGATAGAAAATTCTCCAAGTTCTAAAATGTAACTACCTCGGTGAATTACACTCTTAGTTAATGCCTGGTTGAACGTAAGTGGTTAAAATAGTACTGTGGGGCCTAGGGCCACTCTCGGTAGACCTTTCGGCCGTCCTAACCAATTTCAGACAACGGGACAAGAACGAGCGGCGTAATCGGCAGGCGAAGGGATCAACTACATACACAAATGAGTATGTATGCAAGCCACATACAATAGTCCTCAGAGCCATTCCATCTAAAAGAAATAGAAATATTGCAACACCATACGGCAAGATCCAAATGTCCTAGATAGATATAATAATTTAGGATAGCTCCTCATACATCACACATCAGAGTATCAGGCGGAAGCGGAAAACAAGATCTGAGTACGGATAAGAAGCAAATTGGCATAAGATGCCCCATAAATAAACACATCCCGCCCACAGATCACATGGATCCCCGTTCCCGGAATCTCTACACCGAATGATCGTTGCCAACATCATCTGTCTCTTCCACCCAGTATCCATCTTGCGGGTATACCTGTTCATCTGAATCAAACAATTTATCGTGTGAGACCCTAGGGGTACTCAGCAAGTCTTTATGCCGCTAAAGGGGACACAACCTGGGGTGACGCAATTGCAGCAAAAGATAATACCTAACAATTCTACAGATACTCGCTAACTATCCGCCCAACCAATGATAGACGGATGTCCATGAATTGAGAACAACAGTTATAACAGTATAATTAACAGATCCATCCTCCTCCTCGCTTACCAACGAGGAAGCGGACGAACAACCCCCATCATCCGTTGGCAGTTTTATTAACCATTCCATGAGTATTGTACTATTTACTAGTCAAGTACTTAGTCAATTTAAAAGCGGTACTTTAGTTATACTTGTCTATGATCGAGAAACTGTGCTCCAAGTCGTCCATAACCGCGGACACGGCTTTCAGAAATATTTACCATGCACGGGTGCACGAATAGCAACACACACTCGACCAACCTCGGAAAAACCAAATCAAAACCCAACGAGGCATTCACGACAAAGCAATCACAGGATTCAGAAATATTTCAGGGGGCCACCCATTAAGCTACCCGCAACGAAGTTGGCCGGCTCCGAGACGGACCCAAGGTTTGTGTGGACGGCGGTAAACAACCGGGAACCCGAAAATGTGACTGGGCTTGCCGATACCGCGAAAACGTGTCATGATCCAAAACAGTACAGGTGCTCCTCGCACAATCATAAATAAAGCAGTAACATGGCATAAGTACAGGATAGTAATAAAGCCCCAAACTAATTGTGGCCCCAAGAAATAAGAATGAATCAAGCTCTGACTCAGGGGGGTCCATAAGGCCTCCCGGATGTGGATAGTGCGAATAGTCGAGGAACATGAATCAAGTACTCGGAGTCCTATGGGACACAAGTGAGCATGAAAAACCAAATAGCAGATATTACTCACCGGTGCCTCTTTCATTAGTTATCCCATTACTACTCCGATTATGTTGTTTAGGTACCTCGTTATTCATCAGACACTCACATACCCTACACATGCTTTTCTACGACTCGCATGGCTCAAACAACTCCTGTAGTAATGGCTCATGGGATGGAGGAACAAGCTTCGGTGGGGTTTAAAAGTAAAGGCTATGCAGTACTTGGGATTCAATTTAATGCAATCACGACTCAATGATGCAAGAATAAGATAGAGGCAATAGGTACTGTATGTATGCAAGCATGTGGTAGTGCTTGCCTGGCAGCTCAGTTGAAGCGAGAGATGGATCTGCGTAGTACTCCTGTGATTCCTGGTAATTCTCCTGCTGGGCGTCTATTCGAAGAAGAACCAAACAAACACGGGCCAACATAAATAAAGTGCACAAGCATATGAATTAAAGTGCGACAAGCAAACAAGCATGCCATGATGAATGATGCACAATTTACATGTCCTTAAAGTAGCATGGCAAGGTGAGGTGTGGATACAAGGAATAAAGCATTTTATTATTTATTTGGTCCCATCTTATTGTCATAAACAGTTCAGATTTGTAAGAATGACATGATGCATGCTTCCATTCAGAACAAGGAGTGCATAGATAGAACGAGCTCGTCGCGCTGATCGATTTAGACTTATTATTTGTCAAATTTGGAGTTATAAAACAAAAGTTAATAATTAATTAAGGAAAAGGGCATTTTAATGTAATTTTAATCATCTCGAAAATTTAAAGTGTTCAAACATATTTTGAAGGGCATATTTGAATTCCTCACATTTTTCTGATTCCAAAACATATATTATTGGTATTATTTGGATTTGTATTTTAAAATTTATTTGAATCTGAATTGAATTTGAATTTAAATCAATTTGAAAAAGGTTTAATTAAAATCAGACAGCCAGGAAAACTTTCCTTACTCAGACAGATTCAGCCACCGTCACTGACGGGTGGGCCTTGCGCTGACTGGGGCCACGCGCGCGAAAATACTTTTCCACCGCGGGCTAGGCTAGCCACTGAGGCTGACAGGCAGGCCAGCGGCTGGAGGCCCACGTGCCAGTGGAGCTTAGCCCCAGAGGCTAACAGGTGGGACGTGACGGGAGCGCAGGTTACGCTCTGAGAAAACAGAGGGGCTTTCTGCAAAAATGCTAGTGCGGCTGACTAGTGCGGTCTGTAGGAGCGCGGGTTAAGAATAAAAAGGTTGGAACATGTCAGGGGGTAGGGGGACTCACCGCGGGCTCGACGGCGGTACGACGAGGCGGAACATGTCAGGGGGTCGAGGGACTCACCGCGGGCTCGACGGCGGGCTTGGATCGGAGCGAGGGGCTGCGGAACGGCAAGATCGCTGGCGCCCCAGACCTAGGGTTTGCGGTAGAGCGGCGAGGTACTGGCGGTCCTGGGAGCTTCTCGTCCAAGTCGGCGTGTGCAGGGCGACGTAGTGGAGCATCCTCGGTCTTCCTGGCCACCTCCACGTCGCGCTGACCCGCTGGAACGACGGGGGCGAGGTGGTGCTGGCGGCGACCGGCGGCAGGAGCTGGGCGTCGGGGAGGAAGAAGGGGAAGAAGAGGGGAGGCTCGGGGTGGATCTGGCGATGCAGGAGAGCCGTGTGGGCGAGGGAAAAGTCAGAGGGAGAGAGAGGAAGGCAGGCGTGGCAGGGGCAGATAAAGTGGCCTCGGATGCCACTTTTCCTTCTCCTCCTCCTCACATGGCGGGCTGGGGCTTTTCCTAGGGCTGGGCAGCGCAGAGGGGAGGCTGCAGGTGGACCAGGGACGGCGTGGTGGCTGCAGGGTGGGGCTAGCTCGGCCGGTAGAGAAAGAAAGAGAGGAGAGAGGGTAGCTCGGGCTAGGTTAGATGGGGCTCGGGTTAGGGCTTAGCTAGGGTTAGATTGAGGGTTAGGGTTAGCTGAGGTGGGCCAGGGAGAGAGAAGGGATCAGGTGGTGCTCATGGGAGAGAGAGAGATAGAGAGTGAGGAGAGATCAATGTTAGGGTTTAGTAGAATTAGTGTTAGGAGAAAATTAGAGGGAGGAGCTAGATTTAGGTTTTATTAGGTATTTAGATTTTTAGTTTTTTTGTTTATGAGGCCATACCAAGAAGGAACATGGAGCTTGATCTAGCTTGAGCTAATGTGGAAGAGAAACAAGAAAGAAAGAGGAAGAAAAGAAATAGGTGGAAAGAGTCACATATGATCATGCATGTAGAAAGTAAAATAAAAGAAAGGGATGTGGTGAGGATATGAGAATGGTGGAATGGAAGGAGATGGTTTCCCAAGATAGGATCCATTAAATCAAAAGAAAACCAATGGAGTAAAAGGTGGTGAAGAAGTGTGCATGGCCCATGCAAAATAATAATGCCATGATTTATTTTGTGAAAACAATAATAATATTATGGCATTATTCTCATGCATTTCCAAGAAATGGAATAAAGCCAAGCAAAAGAATTTAAAGGACTAGATCCACCCTATTGCCCATGAGCTAGATAAAACCAAAATAAAGACAAACAAGCTCATGAACTAGTAGGATGGTGGAATTATAAAGTGGTGGAAAAGAAAAGGTGATGGAATTGAAATAAAAGATATGCCCCCAACTCAACTTGGGCATTTAAACAATATATCAATAACCAAATACAATATCAAGAGGCAAATACAATTTATACTGCATATGGGAGAAATACCAAAGAACCAGGGTTTTATATGATGCTCAAATGCAAGGTGGCATGATGACATGAGCATGATATAATTATGATGCAACAATTAAATATATGAAGTAGCCAATGTCTTACAGGACAAGTAGCATTACAATTGTTAGACAATTGGGATGCTACAACTCTGCCCCACTAAACAGGAATCTCGCCCCGAGATTCTAGGAAGAAGAAGACTCAAAGAGGGTAGGATACTTGGCACGGAGCTCATCTTCATGTTCCCAGGTGGCTTCATCAACGGAATGGTGCGACCACTGCACCTTGCAGAACATGATGGACTTGTTGCGAGTCCATCTTTCTGCGACTTCAAGAATTTTTGTGGGGTGTTCTTGATAAGAAAGGTCTTCTTGTAGATTAATGAGTTCATGGTCCACGGTCCTGCCGGGATCCTTGAAGCACTTCTTGAGTTGAGAGATGTGGAAAACGTCATGGACCTTGAGTTTTTCAGGGAGCTCAAGAGCATAAGCAACTTCTCCTCTTCTTCCACGAATTTTGAAAGGACCGATGTATCTAGGAGCCAGCTTTCCTTTGATACCAAAGCGGTGCGTGCCTCTCATGGGAGTGACACGAAGGTAAACGAGATCACCAGGGACATACTCCATGTCCGTGTGCTTTCTGTCATAATTGCTCTTCTGGCGACTTTGAGCAATCTTCAGGTTTTCAAGAATGATGTGAACTTTCTCCTCCGCTTGAGTTACAATGTCGGGGCCAAACAATACTCTTTCACCTGCGCCCGACCAACCAATCGGAGTTCTGCATTTGCGACCATAGAGAGCCTCAAATGGTGACATCTTTAGACTTTTCTGGAAGCTATTGTTGTAAGAGAATTCAGCATAAGGAAGACATTCTTCCCACTTCATGCCGAAAGAGATAACGCAAGCACGGAGCATATCTTCTAGAATCTGATTGATCCTTTCAACTTGTCCTTGCGACTGAGGGTGGTAAGTTGTGCTGAAGTTTAGTTTTGTTCCCAAAGCATTTTGGAAACTTCCCCAGAACTTGGAAGTGAAGATACTTCCACGGTCGGAACTGATCTCAAGAGGAACTCCATAGAGAGAGACAATTCTGTTGATATAGAGTTCAGCCAACTGAATTGCAGAAATTGTTTCCTTGACTGGAAAGAAGTGAGCTACTTTGGAAAGCCTGTCAATGACAACAAATATTGCATTGTTGCCCTTCTGCGACCTTGGAAAACCAGTGATGAAGTCCATCTCTACTTTCACCCATTTCCATTCCGGAGGCTTCAATGGCTGTAGAAGACCGGAAGGTTTCTGATGGACAGCTTTAACTCTACGACAAACATCACACTCCGAGACATACTTGGCACAATATCGTTTCAAACCAGGCCACCAATATTGTGTTTTCAAGTCCATGTACATCTTAGTGCTTCCAGGGTGGATAGAAAGAACAGAATCATGCGCCTCCTTGAGAACTTGCTCTCTTAAACCCGGGTAGTTCGGAACAAACATCCGATGTTCAAAGAAAAGAGTACCTTGGTCATCAACGTGGAAAGACTCATACTTCGGAAGTTGAATGTTGGAGATGATCTTTTTAGTGTAAGGATCACCAAGATGAATGGAACGGACCTTTTCTTCCAAGAGAGGTGTTGCTAGAAGGTTCAGAAGATAACCTTGATCCACAATTTCAAGGTTGAGCTTGCGGAATTCCTCGCACAAGAGAGGCTGTTGTTCTTCCACCATGAGGTTGTTGACATAAGCTTTTCAGCTGAGAGCATCTGCCATGACATTGGCTTTGCCCGGAGTGTAGTTGATGGTCAAATCGAAATCATTTATTGTTTCAATCCACCTCCTCTGACGAAGGTTGAGATCGGGCTGTGTGAAGATATACTTCAGACTCTTGTGATCAGAAAAGATCTCACAACGGTTGCCAAGAAAGTAATGCCTCCATACTTTCAAAGCAAAGACAATTTCTGCGAGTTCGAGGTCATGTGTAGGATAGTTGATCTCATGCGTCTTCAACTGACGAGATGCATAAGCAACAACTTGCTTTTCTTGCATAACGACCGCACCCAATCCTTGCAATGAAGCATCACAGAAAATCTGGAAAGGCTTTGATGTATCTGGAGGAACCAAGACTGGTGTGGAAGTGAGCTTATCTTTGAGTGTTTCAAAGCTTGCTTGACATGTAGGAGTCCAAAGGTATTTCTTGCCTTTCTTGAGGAGATCGGTAAGAGGCTTCGCAATCTTTGAGAAGTTTTGAACGAAGCGACGGCAGTAACTAGCCAAGCCAAGGAAACTTCGGACTTCTTTGACATTTATGTGTGGAAGCCAGTCCATAATTGTCTTAATTGTTTCTGGGTTGACGGCAATGCCCTTGGCAGAGATGACGTGACCAAGGTATGTGACTTGAGGCAGCCAGAATTCACACTTGGAGAACTTTGCATACAGGCGGTTCTCACGAAGCTTGTTTAGGACACACCGAAGGTGTTCTTCATGTTCTTCCTTTGACTTAGAATAGACTAGAATGTCATCCAGATAGACCACAACGAACTTATCAAGATATTCCACGAAAACCGAGTTCATAAGCCTCGAGAAGGTGGCAAGTGCATTGGTGAGACCGAAAGACATGACCGTGTACTCATACAGGCCATAGCGGGTGGTGAAAGTTGTTTTGGGAACATCTTCCTTGCGGATCTTGATTTGATGATAACCACTTCTCAAATCAAGCTTAGAGAATACCACAGCTCCAGCTAGCTGATCGGAGAGATCATTAATCCGCGGAAGGGGATATTTATTCTCGATGGTTTTAGCATTGAGTGCCCGATAGTCAACACAAAGTCTATCAGTCTTGTCCCTCTTCTTCACAAAGATGGTTGGACTACCCCAAAAGAAGTACTGTGCTGAATGAAACCCAACTTCTCTTGTTCATCCAACTGACGCTTAAGTTCAGCCAACTCAGCTGGACCCATTTTATAAGGCCGCTTGGAAATAGGAGCGGTACCAGGTTCAAGTTCAATGACAAACTCAACCTCACGATCCGGAGGCATACCTGGCAACTCTTCAGGAAAGACATCTGGGAACTCACAGACTACAGGAACACTCTGAATACCTTCCATAGCATCATCATTCAGAGCCGCCAAAGAATAAAGCTGAATTGCAGGAGTCAGACTTGGAGAATAGACTATATGGCCTTCAGGAATTTTCAGAGAAACCGAACGTTCAGCACAATCAATCACAGCTGCATTTGCTGTCAACCAATCCATGCCCAAGATAACACCAATATCAGAATTGCCCAGAATAATTAAGGAAGCCGGAAACGAAGAGCCACCAATCTCAATTTGATTGCCATGGCTGATATGAGCAGCCCTCATGTTTGACCCAGGAGATTGTACCACAAGACGATGCAATAAAGGAACCATAGCCAGATCTTGCTCATGAGCAAACTTGTGAGAAACAAAAGAATGCGAAGCACCAGAATCAAAAAAAACTCGTGCAGGAACTGAGTTAACAGGAAGCATACCCATGACAACTCCAGGTGCATGCTCAGCTTGAGCGGCGTTGACACAGTTGGCACGAGCAACCGTAGACCCCGGCTTAGTGTTGATGTTGAGAGCCTGAGGTGGAGGTGCACGAATCATAGGAGCACTTGCCGCAGGTCTTGGAGGTGGTGGTGGAAGAGCTTTGTTGTTCATTGGACAATTCCAGTGCTGATGCCCAGTGTTTCCACAAGTATAGCAAGCACCAGGTGGACGTGGAGCAACGTAGCCAGGGACTCCGCCAGGCGCTCCAGGGTAGTTGTGGTTGTAGCTCCTGGGAGCCGCAGTGAAGGAGTTTGGTGGCCTTGGTGCGTAGCTTGACGGTCTTGGTGGAGCAGGGAGCGACGGTGGGGTGTTAGGAACCCAGACACGACGCTTAGAAGGAGCTGTCATAGCAGAAGAGCTTGCTGTATCACGGCTGTGTTTCTTTGACTCCTCAAACACTTGCCTACTTGCTTCTTCCTGCAGAGCTGTGTGTTGAAGTTCCAGAAAAGATGCCGTCCTTGCATGAGTGATTGCATATTTGATGGAAGCATTGAGGCCTTGCCGAAACCTCTTTTGCTTCTTCTTGTCATCAGAGATCTCATCGCCACCATAACGAGACAGATTCATGAAGTTTCTGATGTAGGTGTTGACATTGTCAGTGCCCTGCTTGAGGTTGAGAAACACTTCCTTCATCCTTTCCATGACAATTTCTGACAGATATTGCTCTTTGAAAGCAGTAGTGAACCGCTCCCAAGTAGGCTGAAAACCAGAAAGATCTGCCTTGAGATAATTTTCCCACCAGAGAGCTGCATCTCCCTTCAGAAGGTGAGTAGCACACTTGACCCATTCTTGCTCGGGAACATCCGCAGTCATCAGCAACCTTGACACTTCACGCAGCCAATCATCCGCATCAAGTGGCTGATCAAACACCTCAAATTGGCATGGGTTGAACTTGAGAAAACTCTTGATGTCTCCTCGCTTGGGAGGTGGAGGTAGCGGAGCAAACTCATT
The DNA here is from genome assembly GCA_910589775.1 of Avena eriantha. Taxonomy (NCBI): domain Eukaryota; kingdom Viridiplantae; phylum Streptophyta; class Magnoliopsida; order Poales; family Poaceae; genus Avena; species Avena eriantha. Next base: position 284,725,481 of record OU342743.1, on the reverse strand, counting down.
CCTCCTCACGCTTTCCTCGAAGCGCTGCTGGTTTTGCTGCATAGTGCCCAAAGCATTTGCAATACTTGCCAAAGCAGCCCCAAGTTCAGGTGGTATGTCCTCCTCAGAACGGCGTGGTGGTGCCATCCTGTGATTGATATAAAACACAAGTCAGTACTATAATGGAGAATGATAATAATCCAAAATAGTACCAAGATGGAATTAATCAAGATTAAGGAATGCAATTCACTGAGATGATATTAAAATATCAACAAAGTTCAAGGCAATTAGAAGATATTAAGCATAACACACGCGACTGAACAAGGAGTGTGGTACACAACTAACAAAGAAAATTTTTCAGCAAATTTCGGCATTAAAATACCACTATATGCGCAAAACCACTTAACGGATCAAGATTAGTAACTCTACTAGTTCAATATACAAAAGCAAATGATAAAAGTAGTGGTATGGTCGCGACTCCATCCCGCACTCAAATCATTACTCCGCACATGAATCAGTAAAACACACATCCCAACACCTTCTTCTTAAGATGAACCTAAAGATTGGTAACTACGAAATAGAACACCCCAACAAGATAACATCGGATAACAAAGAGTAAGATAGATCGCATCGGTGTACAATGAATCAGAATAGATCGCGTCGGTTTACAAAGGCCTGTCGGTATGGAATGTACCAACAGTTGATAACCAAAAGGCAGATAGTGATAACATTTGGATGCAACAGATAGACTTGGAATTCACACACACACACACACACACAACACAACACAACCTAAGGTACTACGGAACCCAGAACACGTAAATCCTAGTTTGAATTTTATAAGAGGATTGAAAACGTTACACTTCCTTACCAGAAAAGGGTGGGTGGGTGGGTAAGAAGAAAAATGGAAGCAGTCCTACTCTCACATTTGTTTTTCCCTAGTATACATAACTACCCAAAATATTTGCTAGACTGACAACGACCATTTTGGCTGAGACCCTGAAGGGCGGGATGGCTCTGATACCAATTGTAACTACCTCGGTGAATTACGCTCTTAGTTAATGCCTGGTTGAATGAAAGTGGTTAAAATAGTATCGTGGGGCCCAGGGCCACTCACGGTAGACCTTTCGGCCGTCCTAACCACTTTCAGACAACGGGACAAGAACGAGCGGCATAATCGGCAGGCGAAGGGATCAACTACATACACAAATGAGTATGTATGCAAGCCACATACAACAGTCCTCAGAGCCATTCCATCTAAAAGAAATAGAAATATTGCAACGCCATACGGCAAGATTCAAATGTCCTAGATAGATATAATAATTTAGGATAGCTCCTCATACATCACACATCAGAGTATCAGGCGGAAGCGGAAAACAAGATCCGAGTATGGATAAGAAGCAAATTGGCATAAGATGCCCCATAAATAAACACATCCCGCCCACAGATCACACGGATCCCCGTTCTTGGAATCCCTACACCGAATGATCGTTGCCAACATCATATGTCACTTCCACCCAGTATCCATCTTGCGGGTATACCTGTTCATCTAAATCAAACAATTTATCGTGTGAGACCCTAGGTGTACTCAGCAAGTCTTTATGCCGCTAAAGGGGACACAACCTGGGGTGACGCAATTGCAGCAAAAGATAATACCTAACAATTCTACAGATACTCGCTAACCATCCGCCCAACCAATGATAGACGGATGTCCGTGAATTGAGAACAACAGTTATAACAGTATAATTAACAGATCCATCCTCCTCCTCGCTTACCAACGAGGAAGCGGACGAACAACCCCCATCATCCGCTGGCAGTTTTATTAACCATTCCATGAGTATTGTACTATTTACTAGTCAAGTACTTAGTCAATTTAAAAGCGGTACTTTAGTTATACTTGTCTATGATCGAGAAACTGTGCTCCAAGTCGTCCATAACCGCGGACACGGCTTTCAGAAAGATTTACCCTACAGGGGTGCACGAATAGCAACACACACTCGATCAACCTCGGAAAAACCAAATCAAAACCCAACGAGGCATTCACGACAAAGCTATCACAGGATTTAGAAATATTTCAGGGGGCCACCCCATTAAGCTACCCGCAACGAAGTTGGCCGGCTCCGAGACGGACCCAAGGTTTGTGTGGACGGCGGTAAATGACCGGGAACCCAAAAATGTGACTGGGCTTGTCGATACCGCGAAAACGTGTCACGATCCAAAACAGTACAGGTGCTCCTCGCACAATCTTAAATAAAGCAGTAACATGGCATAAGTATAGGATAGTAATAAAGCCCCAAACTAATTGTGGCCCCAAGAAATAAGAATGAATCAAGCTCTGACTCGGGGGGTCCATAAGGCCTCCCAGATGTGGATAGTGCGAATAGTCGAGGAACATGAATCAAGTACTCGGGGTCCTACGGGACACAAGTGAGCATGAAAAACCAAATAGCAGATATTACTCACCGGTGCCTCTTTCATTAGTTATCCCATTACTACTCAGGTTATGTTGTTTAGGTACCTCGTTATTCATCAGACACTCACATACCCTACACATGCTTTTCTACGACTCGCATGGCTCAAACAACTCCTGTAGTAATGGCTCATGGGATGGAGGAACAAGCTTCGGTGGGGTTTAAAAGTAAAGGCTATGCAGTACTTGGGATTCAATTTAATGCAATCGCGACTCAATGATGCAAGAATAAGATAGAGGCAATAGGTACTGTATGTATGCAAGCATGTGGTAGTTCCTGCCTGGCAGCTCAGTTGAAGCGAGAGATGGATTTGGGTAGTACTCCTGTGATTCCTAGTAATTCTCCTGCTGGGCGTCTATTCGAAGAAGAACCAAACAAACACGGGCCAACATAAATAAAGTGCACAAGCATATGAATTAAAGTGCGACAAGCAAACAAGCATGCCATGATGAATGATGCACAATTTACATGGCCTTAAAGTAGCATGGCAAGGTGAGGTGTGGATACAAGGAATAAAGCATTTTATTATTTATTTGGTCCCATCTTATTGTCATAAACAGTTCAGATTTGTAAGAATGACATGATGCATGCTTCCATTCAGAACAAGGAGTGCATAGATAGAACGGGCTCGTCGCGCTGATCGATTTAGACTTATTATTTGTCAAATTTGGAGTTATAAAACAAAAGTTAATAATTAATTAAGGAAAAGGGCATTTTAATGTAATTTTAATCATCTCGAAAATTTAAAGTGTTCAAACATATTTTGAAGGGCATATTTGAATTCCTCACATTTTTCTGATTCCAAAACATATATTATTGGTATTATTTGGATTTGTATTTTAAAATTTATTTGAATCTGAATTGAATTTGAATTTAAATCAATTTGAAAAAGGTTTAATTAAAATCAGACAGCCAGGAAAACTTTCCTTACTCAGATAGATTCAGCCACCGTCACTGACGGGTGGGCCTTGCGCTGACTGGGGCCACGCGCGCGAAAATACTTTTCCACCGCGGGCTAGGCTAGCCACTGAGGCTGACGGGCAGGCCAGCGGCTGGAGGCCCACGTGCCAGTGGAGCTTAGCCCCAGAGGCTAACAGGTGGGACGTGACGGGAGCGCAGGTTACACTCTGAGAAAACAGAGGGGCTTTCTGCAAAAATGCTAGTGCGGCTGACTAGTGCGGTCTGTAGGAGCGCGGGTTAAGAATAAAAAGGTTGGGGGGGTAAGGGCAAAGTGTCATCGCGCACTGTTCCTCTTCCTCATTTTCTGACGAAACTGACGGCGTGTCTGGCGACAGCACGTGCGCGGCACGGGGCGGGGAGTTGAACACGGGACGCGGGCGAGCGCGCTGAGGGGCGGAGCCACTGTGGCGGGCTACGGGAGCTGTTAGGAGAGGGGCTGGGGCCTAGGTGAGGTGCTAGGTGGCGTGGAGCGCTTGCAGACTCCGACGAGTGGCGCGCACGGTGGACGTTTGACGAAACGAACGGCGGGGCTAGGGCGGTACGGCGAGGCGGAACATGTCAGGGGGTCGAGGGACTCACCGCGGGCTCGACGGCGGGCTTGGATCGGAGCGAGGGGCTGCGGAACGGCGAGATCGCTGGCGCCCCGGACCTAGGGTTTGCGGTAGAGCGGCGAGGTACTGGCGGTCCTGGGAGCTTCTCGTCCAAGTCGGCGTGTGCAGGGCGACGTAGTGGAGCATCCTCGGTCTTCCTGGCCACCTCCACGTCGCGCTGACCCGCTGGAACGACGGGGGCGAGGTGGTGCTAGCGGCGACCGGCGGCAGGAGCTGGGCGTCGAGGAGGAAGAAGGGGAAGAAGAGGGGAGGCTCGGGGTGGATCTGGCGATGCAGGAGAGCCGTGTGGGCGAGGGAAAAGTGAGAGGGAGAGAGAGGAAGGCAGGCATGGCAGGGGTAGATAAAGTGGCCTCGGATGCCACTTTTCCTCCTCCTCCTCCTCACATGGCGGGCTGGGGCTTTTCCTAGGGCTGGGCAACGCAGAGGGGAGGCTGCAGGTGGACCAGGGACGGCGTGGTGGCTGCAGGGTGGGGCTAGCTCGGCCGGTAGAGAAAGAAAGAGAGGAGAGAGGGTAGCTCGGGCTAGGTTAGATGGGGCTCAGGTTCGGGCTTAGCTAGGGTTAGATTGAGGGTTAGGCTTAGCTGAGGTGGGCCAGGGAGAGAGAATGGATCAGGTGGTGCTCATGGGAGAGAGAGAGATAGAGAGAGACAGGAGAGATCAATGTTAGGGTTTAGTAGAATTAGTGTTAGGAGAAAATTAGAGGGAGGAGCTAGATTTAGGTTTTACTAGGTATTTAGATTTTTAATTTTTTTGTTTATGAGGCCATACCAAGAAGGAACATGGAGCTTGATCTAGCTTGAGCTAATGTGGAAGAGAAACAAGAAAGAAAGAGGAAGAAAAGAAATAGGTGGAAAGAGTCACATATGATCATGCATGTAGAAAGTAAAATAAAAGAAAGGGATGTGGTGAGGATATGAGAATGGTGGAATGGAATGAGATGGTTTCCCAAGACAGGATCCATTAAATCAAAAGAAAACCAATGGAGTAAAAGGTGGTGAAGAAGTGTGCATGGCCCATGCAAAATAATAATGCCATGATTTATTTTGTGAAAACAATAATAATATTATGGCATTATTCTCATGCATTTCCAAGAAATGGAATAAAGCCAAGCAAAAGAATTTAAAGGACTAGATCCACCCTATTGCCCATGAGCTAGATAAAACCAAAATAAAGACAAACAAGCTCATGAACTAGTAGGATGGTGGAATTATAAAGTGGTGGAAAAGAAAAGGTGATGGAATTGAAATAAAAGATATGCCCCCAACTCAACTTGGGCATTTAAACAATATATCATTAACCAAATACAATATCAAGAGGCAAATACAATTTATACTGCATATGGGAGAAATACAAAAGAACCAGGGTTTTATATGATGCTCAAATGCAAGGTGGCATGATGACATGAGCATGATATAATTATGATGCAACAATTAAATATATGAAGTAGCCAATGTCTTACTAGGACAAGTAGCATTACAATTGTTAGACAATTGGGATGCTACATAAAACCCTCCGCCATTGCCTCGGTGGAAGTAACCTACTAGCTTCAAGAACACATGGTAGCAAAACCCAGTAGAATAGGTGTGAATATTGCGGCTGTGATGATAACCAACATTTTCAGCCATGGGATAACCACCATAAGTAGTGTCATACCACCTAGAACTAACACCCATAGTATAGATCAGAATAAGGCTACCACCATCAGGAGATCTTGTGAACCACCATAGATCAGGACTGTACTCACGATTACCGTCTAATTCAGGTGGCCCCAGAAGACGCACAAGACCTTGCAAGGAAAGCACATTCAAAGGTCAGCTGAGAAAAATTTGAATGATGAAGCTTGAAAATTTAAGGACCATGCCCGAGGATCCCATGCATAAACATTGCCAATCTAAGTTACAGCATAGACAACTCCCTTGTGGATAATTGCATCACGGTAGCTGAACATGATGAACTGGTTCTCAAGAACCATCCACATACCATGAGAACCATCAAGTAAGGAAATTACCGTGTCAAAGATGGCCAGGACAGAGAAATCCTTATAGTTCCTAGTAGCTATGAGAACTCGACAAATGGCTATCTTCAGTAGATTAGTAGGCTGACCAACCGCGATAAACTTAAGTACCTCGGGTGTGGCCTCAAAATTGAAGATCGCTGGTAGAGGAATCCGGTGACGAGTGAACACATTCACAAGCTCCCAGTTCCAAGCGAGGCCAATAGTGGCTATCCAATCTCCATGGGCGCCTGCCCACTCCTTACCCTCACAATCTGGCATCATAGCATCGGAGGAGGACTTGTCCAGCAGCGTGAGCTCACACAAGATCCACCAGAACTTCTTATGTGGCTTCTGCTTGTCCCTGCCACAATAGTAGCTACCCCTATAGAACGGCTTCATGCGATTGTCACGGTAGAAGACATTGTACTCACGCGGTACCTCAGTTGAGTGAGAGTGAAGAACACAAGGGAGACCAAACGCATGAGATTTCGACAGGGATGCACTATGTGTTGCTGAGTAAAGATAACGTTTGCAGCAGGCGACGAGGCTCGCGGCGGTGATGATGTCGCATCTAGCAGAGATTTCTTCAAGGGGGCCATCGAAAAACACCCTAGAAGTGTCACTGACATTGATCAATTGGGACATCGCGAGGAAGTGCTCGAGCAGGTGGGGGGAGATGGCGTTTGGTTCTGATTGGGGGTTTTGGAGGAGAGAGCGAGCGGCAGCTGGCTGGGCGAGACAGAAAACAGTCTATCAAACTAGGCGCCGGAGCTGATCCTAAAGCGGCATGGCGGCATTGGCGCGTGCCTGTATTGGTGTGCGAGTGGTAATGGCCATCGCTGGGACGCTAGAGGTGAAGTGAGGATGGAGATCGAGGAAAAGAGAAATATGGAATGAAATAAAACCAAGCGTACCTTCTTTCTCTCTGCTAAATCTACCGTGCATATCGAACTGGGATACGGAGATGCTCCAAAAGTGGAATTGCGGCATTGGCGTGTGCTAAAGGTGGGCGAGTGGGGATCAGTGACAAGATGGAGAGGAAGAGGATGGAGAGTAAAGGAAAATAGAATAAATCGATTGAAATCGTACCGCCTAACGAGCGTGTTTTTTCTCTCTTCTCTGCGTTTACTGGTGCCTATCGAGTAAATAGGTCAGGCCTTTCTAGGAGTAGTACAACATAACCTAGCCTAGCATGGGATGGAGTTGTACTGTCCTCTCAAATAAATGGTCATGGAAGAGAGACGGTTTGGAGTATACTCGGAGCTCCTCTTGCCGAACGTAATAATCCTTGGATCTTCTACATTCATCATCTTGTGCAGTCACATTTGGAACAAGTACTACTATACTACTACTGTAACTAATAAACACATAAAGGTTCCACTAGTAATTACGTAACCAAAACTAGAATCCTACTACTCTCGAACTCGTGTGTAGTACAACAACAAAATGCTCACAAAATGGGCTACTGATACGTTGCTAACGTATCCATAATTTTTGATGCTCCATGCATGGTTTTATCTACTTTCTTATGTTTTGTCCACACTTTGGAGTACTTTCTTTACACTTTCTTGGACTAACCTATTAACAAGAGCCACAGTGCCATCTGCCTATTTTCTGCTGTTTTTGGTTCAAGGAAAGTTAGAAAATGAATATTCTCGGAATTGGACGGGACAAAAGCCAAAGTCAGTTTTTCACCGAGGGACACAAGGAGCCAGAATACGAGACAGAGAGGGGCCAGGGGGGCGCCACACCACCTGGCCACGCGGCCCAGCCTGGCCCGTGCCAGGGGGTGGTCTGGCCTCCTACGGCACCCCCTCGGCCTCCCCTTTCGCCTATATATCTCCTCCGATACAGAAACCCTAAGTACCCAATAAAAATTCCACGAAAGAGTCTGTAGCCGCCATCGTATCCATCCCTAGATCGGGAGGGATCTAAAGCTCTTCCCGGCACCCTGTCGGAGAGGGGAATTCACCCTGGAGGCCTTCTTCATCATCATGCAAGCCTCTAGTGTGATGCGTGAGTAGTTCATCTCTAGACTACGGGTTCATGTAGTAGCTATATGGCTGATTCTCCTCCTTTGTGCTATCATGTTTAGATCTTGTGAGCTCTATTCATGATCAAGATCATCTATTTGTAATTCATACATGTTGTGTTTGCGGGGATCCGATGGATATTGAGATGCTATTTCAGATTGATTATTGATTCTATCATGTCTTTGTTATTTGTGATCTTGCATGCTTTCCGCTGTTAGTAGCTATCTTGGCCAAGTAGATGCTAGCAACTCCAAGAGTTAGTATTTATGCTCGATAGTGGGTTCATGCCTCTAGTAATCTGGGGAAGTGACAGAAATCTCTAAGGTACTAGATGTGCTGTTGCTGCTAGGGAGAAAACAACAATCCTTTGTTCATAGAACAATCGTATTGTTTACTTTACACGCAATTTGTAATGCAATTATCCGTTGCTTGCAACTTAATACTGGAGGGGTTAGGATGATAACCTGAAGGTGGATTATTAGTCATAGATGTAGTTGGATGGCGGTCTATGTATAATGTTGTAATGCCCAATCAAGTCTCAAAGGAGTCAAGATGAGTAGTATATGCTTGTATGCTTTCTCGATGTTTGTCAATTGCCTCGCTGTAATTTGTTCACCCAACATGCTATCTAAAGGAGAGCCACCACTAGTGAACTATGGACCCCGGTCCTTTCTTTTACCATCAATCTACAATGAACTGTTTACTGCTTTGTGTTTACTTTCTGCAAACTATTACTTTCTTCCACTCGATACGTTTAATCCTTTGTTTTCAGCAAAACCGGTGAGATTGACAACCTCATCGCAAGTTGGGGGCAAAGTTATGTGGTTGTGTTGTGTAGGTATCCACGTTGTTGCTGACGCCGGTAGTGCGCCCTGCAACGTCCAACGAGCAACACGATTGGGGTGTTTCCTTTCTCCTACTGGATTGATAACCTTGGTTTCATAACTGAGGGAAAACTTGCTGTTGTGCTCATCATACCTTCCTCTTGGGGTTCCTCAACGAGCTCGACATATTTTGGGCCATCAAGCTCTTTTTCTGGCGCCGTTGCCGGGGAGTCAAGGACATCTTCACAAGGGGAGTCTCTCATAACCAATCTCTTTACTTTGTTACTTTTGTTTTGCATAGTTTATTTTTGCTTTGTTTGCTTGTTTCTTTTTATCAAAAATACAAAAAAAACTAGTTCCTACTATAGTTGTTATTTTTGTTGGTTTGTTATTGTCTTGCTTTATCATGCTCTCTATCAATGGTTGGTTTCTTTGAAACTAGATATTATTGGCAAGGTGGGTTCACGGAAGAACAAAAATATTATTATAAGGAACACCGCTTGTCACAAAAAGGGAAACTCTTATGGGAACAAATTGATAAATTGTATACCATTGCTAGAAACGTGTGCTCTACTTATAATGTTACTTATTGCTTTGATAAATCTTGTTGTTGTAGGAGGTATAAACACCTCCCTTTTCAATGTGAGTATAATGATGATGTTACCATATCTTTGTATGTTATGGGAAATTATGACTTTTATGATGTGGAACAAATTGACGATTTATTGCTTGGCAGGGTGCATTCGAACTTGCTTATTTGCTTGAAAATATTGATGATGCACCTTATAAATATGAGGTTTAAGATATACTTAAATTTTTCTTTGATAATTATAAGGTAGAGAATGGATATATTCTTGAATATCTTAACAAATGCTCTCCACCAATGGAAGAGACTAATGCCTTGCAGGAACCTATGGAAGAAGAAATTGCTGAAACTGGAAGCTCATTGGATGAAAAAGAGGAGGAGAGTGATGATCAAGAGGAGGAAGAGTGGATCTACCCATTCCTACCTTCTAATGAGAGTAACTCTTTACCCCTTATATTATTTGATTGTCCCCCATGCTTACCAAAGGAGGATGAATGTTATGTTCATGTGGATTCTTTTGAAAATGCTTATAATAAAGCTCTAGATGATGGTCCTATATTGGTTGATAATATTAATTGTGCTACTATTGAAAATGAGATTGATCAGTCATCTTGTTATAAAGTTGTTAAAAGTGGGTTTGAAGGTTTTAATCCCACTATTTTTGAGCTTGATAAAAATTATTTGTTTGTAGATCATGAAAAGCATGCTTTATGTGATAGTTATATTGTTGAGTTTATTCATGAGGCTACTGAAAATTATTATGAGAGATGAAAATATGGTTGTAAAAGTTTTCATGGTACTGAAACACCTCTCTATTTGCTGAAAGTTTTGAAGTTACTCTCGTTTTATCTTCCTATGCCTGTCACTTTTTTCTTTATTAATTTATTTGCATACAGATTCCCATGCATAGGAAGTGGGTTAGACTTAAATGTGTTTTGAATTTGCTTCTTGATGCTCTCTTTTACTTCAATTCATATTTCTTATGTGAGCATCTTCTCAAACTATTATGCCTAACTTAAAGGCGTTAAAGAAAAATACTTATTGGGAGATAATGCAAAAGTTTTAGGTGAGTCTTGGAAGTTATTACTTCTGTAATAACCTCCCCTTATCCTTTTTATTTGCTTTTTGTGCCAAGAGTAACCTCTAATGATAGCGAAGTAATGATTGGGAAAGTTGCTGTCCCGAAACAGATTTTTGTGCTTCACCGTAAAAATTCGTGTAAAATATCTGTACGTCCTTTTGAGGCGTGCATTTTTGTGCTTCTGCCCCAGGTTGTTATCTAACATTAGTTAGTTCAACACTTTTTGATTTGAGCAACAGAAGGTCTTCGAAAAAAATTGTCTTTACCTACTGGTCTGTTTTGACAGATTTCTGCCTTTATTTGCATTTGCTTCTTGTTGGTTCCTTTTTGAGTTATTTTGGGGAATTGAGATTTTTGAGGGAAGTTCTATAGTAGCTTGTTTTTTAGTGGAAGTTTTATTGGTGTTGGAACTGAACCTAAAGACCTATTATCTTGAGTGCACTAATGTTGCTAATAAAGATTGTGTGAAGTTTCTATGAAGGAAAAATTTCAGGTATATGGAAGGACTGAGTAATGAGATGAAGAATGGACTAAATCTCAAGCTTGGGGATCCCACACGTGTCACCCCAAGAAATATCCAAGAAGTACAAGCGTCAAAGCTTGGGGAAGCCCAAGGCATCCCCTTCTTGATCAATAAAAATCCTAGGTTTCTTCCAAACGCTTCATTTTTATTGTTTCATGCACAGTTGTGTTGTTCTTGGAGCGTCTTCTTTTTTGTTTTTTTTTGGTTTTTAGTTTGCTTGTGATCTTAGTTTTCTAAATAAATTGGTTGGACCGCCTCTTTCATACATTGGTTTTCAAATAGTTTGGTTTGGATTGGAAAAGAGTAGGAAAGTTCATGCTTAATTGGTAAAGAGAGCTTGTTTTTGACTGTGGCCTATGCTTTGTCACGCCATGCTTTATATTGATTTGGATTTATGCTTAGTATTCTTTGCTGTAGCATGACATGTTAGAAACAATTGGGATTGCTTAATGTGTCTTTGAAGAATCATGCGTTGTTTTAGCATATTAAAGCATAGTATTGTGGTATTCTCCTTTGATGATTTATTTGTGTTGACTTGGCACATGCTCACAGCATGTTATGACTATCCCAAGTCACCATAGCCTTTATGATCCTTTAGTTTTCAACTTGTAGTATCACTTTATGCTTTGATTAATGATGTTTTATCGCTTTGCATGATTATGGCCATTATTGCTCTCTTAGTTGGTCGCTCCCAGTCTTTTGCTAGCCTCCGTAACAAAGTATGAGTTCCACTCATGCATCCAACTCCTTAAACCAAGTTATTCCAAAGATTCCACCATACGTACCTACTAGCATATGCTATTCTAAGTATATTCATGTTTTTGTCTACCTTCCGAATTAAACTTGTTATGAGAAAACTAGTGATTAAAGCTCTCACGAACTTGATGGCACACTTTACTTTCTTGCATTTAATAAACTTGAACCATTGTGTCCATCTTTGTTGCGTATATGCTTGCGCTTTATAAGTTGAAGTTAGCAGAACCATGGGGAACGCTTTCAACATTGCATGTGTACTTTGTACCCCGTTGATATCATGTTCTTTTGCTTATGGATCTCGACGGTGTCAAATAAAAGTTGAACTTGTAAGATCATGGAGTTTGTATGTGTGTTAGAGAAACGCCTGGGCCGCTAGCCTAAGCCATGCCTAATCATGGTGGAAACTTGCAGCATAACCATAGTGAGCACTCTATGAAGCATCCTCAATAAACACATATGCAAATAGCAAATAAAAATATCAGTGAGATGCTCATTGTCTGCTTGCCTTGTCATTTAGATTATGGGATAGCTCCTGTATCATGTGCAAGGGGTACCCCGTAGGCGGTTCTTTATGATACATATGTACTTACAATGACAAGAGCTTACTTATGACTAAAGTTGAGTAGCACGAGGTTCGGTCTTTGTAAGTAAGGGGCATGAGATTTCGGTTTATAACTTGTCAAGCATATCCTCTTAGTTGTGTCACTTTAACCTTAATCACCTTCAAGATGCTTATGATAGGGGCAATGAGAGCTGAAAGCTAACAAGTACCATAATTTTTGGAAGCTCTTTATGAGACTTGAATCCCTACTTCCTTCTATGAAGGCCTTTCTTTTACTTTTATGTTGAGTCTCCACCTTCTATATTTATGCACCTACTTTGAGAGCATAGTGGCCATTCTTAGTTCTATGTGCATTGTCCCAAGACTTGTTGATTGATGCATAGCTTTGATATTGCTTGTTTTAAACTATTTGTATCTAGTCACTCTTATGAACTTTGAAGGTGTCCTATGCATTTATGTTTGCTACCCTATGAAGGACAAGCAGAATGCCACTATACTATGTTTTCTTTATGTGAAACAAACAAACGTCTTGCAAAACATTGTTATTCATGAATCTTTTGTTTGTGCCATTTCATGTTGCAACATAGTTGCTATGTCTTATTGTAAGAACTTTATCTTTCATGTTATGATTGAAGTACGATGATCCCAGCTATTAATGTTTTGCAAATACTTTGATCAAGTTTATGATGGCGCATGTCACCTCAAAAATTATTCTTTCTTTTTATCACTTACCTACTCGAGGACGAGCATGATTTAACCTTGGGGATGTTGATACGTTGCTAACGTATCCATAATTTTTGATGTTCCATGCTTGGTTTTATCTACTTTCTTATGTTTTGTCCACACTTTGGAGTACTTTCTTTACACTTTCTTGGACTAACCTATTAACAAGAGCCACAGTGCCAGCTTCCTGTTTTCTGCTGTTTTTGGTTCCAGGAAAGTCAGAAAATGAATATTCTCGGAATTTGACGGGACAAAAGCCAAAGTCAGTTTTTCACCGAGGGACACCAGGATCCAGAATACGAGATGGAGAGGGGCCAGGGGGCCGCCACACCACCTGGCCACGCGGCCCAGCCTGGCCCGCGCCAGGGGGTGGTTTGGCCTCCTCCAGCACCCCATCGGCCTCCCCTTTCGCCTATATATCGCCTCCGATACAGAAACCCTAAGTACCCGATCAAAATTCCATGAAAGAGTCTATAGTCGCTGTCGTCTCCATCCCTAGATCAGGAGGGATCTAAAGCTCTTCCCGGCACCCTTCCGAAGAGGGGAATTCACCATGGAGGCCTTCTTCATCATCATGCAAGCCTCCAGTGTGATGCGTGAGTAGTTCATCTCTAGACTACACGTCCATGTAGTAGCTAGATGGCTGGTTCTCCTCCTTTGTGCTATCATGTTTAGATCTTGTGAGCTCCGTTCATGATCAAGATCATCTATTTGTAATTCATACAGGTTGTGTTTGTGGTGATCCGATGGATATTGAGATGCTATTTCAGATTGATTATTGATTCTATCATGTCTTTGTTATTTGTGATCTTGCATGCTTTCCGTTGTTAGTAGCTATCTTGGCCAAGTAGATGCTAGCAACTCCAAGAGTTAGTAGTTATGCTCGATAGTTGGTTCATGCCTCTAGTAATCTGGGAAAGTGACAGAAATCTCTAAGGTACTAGATGTGTTGTTGCTACTAGGGAGAAAACAACAATCCTTTGTTCATAAAACAATCATATTGTTTACTTTACACGCAATTCGTAATGCAATTATCCGTTGCTTGCAACTTAATACTAGAGGGGGTTCGGATGATATCTGAAGGTGGATTATTAGTCATAGATGCAGATGGATGGCGGTTTATGAATAATGTTGTAATGCCCAATCAAGTCTCAAAGGAGTCAAGATGAGTAGTATATGCTTGTATGCTTTCTCGATGTTTGTCAATTGCCCCGCTGTAATTTGTTCACCCAACATGTTATCTATCTTAAGGAGAGACACCACTAGTGAACTATGGACCCCGATCCTTTATTTTACCTTCAATACAATCAATTGTTTACTGCTTTGTGTTTACTTTCTGCAAACTATTACTTTCTTCCACTTGATACGTTTAATCCTTTGTTTTTAGGTAAACCGGTGAGATTGACAACCTCATCGCAAGTTGGGGAAAAATTATGTGGTTGTGTTGTGCATTTCTCCACGTTGCTGCTGACGCCGGTAGTGCGCCATGCCAAAGTCCAGCGAGCAACACCTTTGGGGTGTTTCCTTGCTCCTACTGGATTGATAACCTTGGTTTCATAACTGAGGGAAAAATTGCTGTTGTGCTCATCATACCTTCCTCTTGGGGTTCCCCAACGAGGTTGATATATTTTGGTCCATCAACTACCAGTACCATCTGTACACCCACACGTTGCCACCTCAAATAAGCTTGCCTACCACACCACCAATTTCCTCTCCCCTGTTGGCCTCTACGGCCCCGTTACCGGACCCCAAATTGAACATCTCTCAGTTCAATAAAGAAAAAAGTCGACAATCTCTCAAAAAAAACCAACCATCGACCAAAACAAAATCCATTGTCTAATGCTTTCCGTTCATTATGAACGGACGGTCGCAATTACTCGAGCGCCGCACGGGAGTATTAGTCGTCTAAGCTACTGGTTGTAGCTCTGCGAAAGCACACACCTAGAAGCGGCAAAAGTATTTATTCTCTATCAGTGATTGAAGAAGATCGACGATATACAGTACCAAATCAACAAGTCAGTGGCTTTATCTGTCTGGACAGTGAGAGCCGACACGAGTAGTGAACAGCTTGAAGCGCAGCGGAACAGGTGCCTTTAAGGCATACAGTATGTACACCTCCGTTCTGATTTAGGATGTTCACATAGTAACTTGCACATGTACCTTCATAGTGGGTAACAACATGTGTGTAGTGTCACACAAAGGTCTAATTAATTAGATTGTACTCCCTCCGTTTAGAAATATAAGACGTTTTAGCTTTGTAAATCGAATGTATCTAGACGTCTTTTAGTGTATGGGTTCGTAGAGATTCAGAGTGAACCTATACACTAAAAGGTGTCTAGATACATTCATTTCACAAAGCTAAAGCGTCTTATATTTCTGAACGGAGGGAGTAGAATCATATACTACTAGTCTTGGTATGTGTGATATTATGGTAACTAGCGAAGTTATTACATCACTTTCCTTTTTCATTAGTTAACTCGGAAAAGACATTTAATTCGAGACAAGTATCTACGCTTACTTGTAGTTCAAGTTTGTCAAGATGCAAAATTTTAGGAAGAAGTTGAACCTCTTGTCAAAAATCTTTGTGGTTTCTGATACGGAGTATATTAATTGATTGTCTGATGGGTGCCTCCAAAAGCTTTTTCTTAAAACTTTCCAAGCAACCTATAATTTACTTGTAGTTCAAATTTGACCAAATTTTTGATGAATCTACATAGAGTCATTCAAGTGGCAAAGTTATCTAGGAAGTTTGAAAACTCATAAAACATAGGAATAGTTAGTACAACATGTTGGTCCACTATATATACTAGTAAGTTGCACGTTCCTTACACGTGAGACTCAGATAGTAGACGTATGACATATCATCACTATACACTAATTGGTAAAGCCCAAAAAATTATAAATTTGGTCAACATCTATAAAGTATTGGTGTATATTTGGTTCTTGTACTTTGTATAATCATGTAGAAGTCAAAGATTATTAGCTACCTAACACATGAAACTTTTAATAACATGGTCTTGAGAAACAAGGGAGAAGATTCTAGTATGATGGAGAAGTGTGTTTTGAGGTTTGTGCATAGCATTAATTATGTTGAAGACTATCAATATAGTCTTCTAGATGCTAGAATGGAAAATAAGATCCAACAGCTAGAAAAGCTGGGATTCGTGAGTCTTGATCCAACGGTCAACATTCAAAGTTGTTCGTACACTATATAATGTTTTGTAATAAAGACTATCAATAGAATCTTCAAGATGCTAGAATGTAAAAGAAGATCCAATGACTAGAAATGTTGGGATTCGCGAGTCTTGATCCAACGGTCAATATTCAAAGTTGTTTGTACATTATAAAGTGGTAAGATCGTGTAGAAGTCAACGATTATTAGATACTAGTAAGTTGCACGTGAGAGTCAGACAGTAGACGTATGATATATCATCACTATATAAAATTATAATTTGTAAAGCACAAAAAATTATAAATTTGATCAACATCTATTAAGTATGGGTGTATATTTGGTCCTTGTACTTTGTATCATCATGTAGAAGTCAAAGATTATTAGCTACCTAACACGTGAAATTTTTGATAACATGGTCTAGAGAAACAAGGGAGAAGATTCTAGTATGATGGAAAAGTGTGTTTTGAGGTTTGTGCATAGCATTCATTATGCCGAAGACTATCAATAAAATCTTCTAGATGCTAGAATGGAAAAGAAGATCCAACAGCTAGAAATGCTGGGATTCGCGAGTCTTGATCCAACGGTCAACATTCAAAGTTATTCGTACACTATATAGTGGTTTGTAATGAAGACTATCAATAGAATCTTCAAGATGCTAGAATGGAAAAGTAGATCCAACAATTGGAAATGTTGGGATTCACGACTCTTGATCCAACGGTCAATATTCAATAAGTTGTTTAACAATATATAGTGGTAAAGTCAATGATTATTAGCTACTAGTAAATTGCACGGGAGACCTAGATAGTAGAGTATGACATATCATCACTAGATAAAATTATAATTGGTAAAGAACAAAAAATTATAAATTTGATCAACATCTATAAAGTATGGGTGTATATTTGATCAGTGTACTTTGTATCATCATGTAGAAGTCAAAGTTTATTAGCTACCTAACACATGAAATTTTTGATAACATGGTCTAGAGAAACAAGGGAGAAGATTGTAGTATGATGGAGTAATGTGTTTTGAGATTTGGGCATAGCATTCATTATGCCAAAGACTATCAATATAATCTTCTAGATGCTAGAATGAAAAAGAAGATCCAACGGCTCGAAATGCTAGGATTCGCGAGTCTTGATCCAATGGCCAACATACACTATATAGTGGTTTGTAATGAAGACTATCAATAGAATCTTCAAGATGCTAGAATGGAAATGA
The DNA here is from genome assembly GCA_910589775.1 of Avena eriantha. Taxonomy (NCBI): domain Eukaryota; kingdom Viridiplantae; phylum Streptophyta; class Magnoliopsida; order Poales; family Poaceae; genus Avena; species Avena eriantha. The sequence goes on along the minus strand of OU342743.1, from coordinate 284,707,986 downwards.
AGATCCAACGACTGTAAATGTTGGGATTCGCGAGTCTTGATCCAACGGTCAATATTCAAAGTTGTTTGTACACTATATAGTGGTAAGATCATGTAGAAGCCAATGATTATTAGCTACTAGTAAGTTGCACGTGCGACTCAGATAGTAGCCATATGCCATATCATCACTATATACAATTGTAATTGGGAAAGCACAAAAAATTATAAATTTGATCAACATCTATAAAGCTCGGGTGTACATTTGGTCCTTGTACTTTGTATCATCATGTAGAAGTCTAAGATTATTAGCTACCTAACACATGAAAAATTTGATCACATGGTCTAGAGAAATAAGGGAGAAGCTTCTAGTATGACGGAGAAGTGTGTTTTGAGGTTTGTGCATAGCATTCATTATGCCGAAGACAATCAATAGAATCTTCTAGATGCTAGAATGGAAAAGAAGATCTAACGGCTAGAAATGCTGGGATTCACGAGTCTTGATCCAACGGTCAACATTCAAAGTTATTCGTACACTATATAGTGGTAAGTTAAGATACTAGTAAGTTACACTGTGCCCTGCACGTGAGGCTCAGATAATAGACGTCTAACATATCATCACTATATAAAATTATGATAGGTAAAGTGGAAAAATATAAATTTGATCAACATCTATAAAGTATGGGTATATTTGGTTCTTCTACTTTGTATCATCATGTGTAGAAGTCAAATATTATTAGCTACCTAACATTTGAATTTTTTGGTAACATGGTCTAGAGAAACGAGGGAGAAGATTCTAGTATGATGGAGAAGTGTGTTTTGAGAGGTTTATGCATAGTGCATTCATTGTGTCAAGACTATCAATAGAATCTTCTAGATGCTAGAATGGAAAAGAAGATCCAATGGCTGGAAATGTTCGGATTCACGATGCTCGATCCAACAGTCAATATTCAAAGTTATTCGTACACTATATAGTGGTAAGATAAGATAAGATCTCTAAAAACATGGCTTCTGGCATTCAGATCCATACTTTTTAAGACTGTCTTTACAGAAAGGAACAATCTCGTCATCACTCGGAAAATTAAGAATGATATTTCTTGATATTTGAAAACTCACACCGACGACATTGTTTACTACAAGAAGATGCACCCGTCTACCTCCAAAAAGACAATTAATTTAAGAGCAATCTATCGTATTTACTTATAGCTCAAGTTTGATCTAATTTCGTTAAATTGTCAAGATGCAAAATCTTAGCAAGAAGTTGAACTTGTTGTAAGAACTATCGGTGGTGGTTTGTGATATATTAAATCAGCCCCCAATGGTTACCTCCCAAAAACGTAAAACTTTCAATGCAACCTACAATTTACTTGTAGTTCAAAATTGACCTAATTTCAATAAATCAACATAAAATCAATTTCAAGTGGGCAAAGTTAGCTATAGGAATAAGTTTGAAAACTCATAAAACACGGGTATCATAAGTACAACATGACGTTCCACTATATATGTCTGAAATCTTGGCTTGTGGCATTCAGGTCCATATCCTTCGGACTTTGTTTACAAAAACGAACAATATTCTCATCATCACTCGGAAAATTGAGAATGTTCTTTCCTGATAGTTGGAAACTCACACCGACGGTACTGATTACTCCAAGAAAATGCATCCATATACCTCCAAAGAGACATTTAATTAAAGAAAAATCTATTGCGCTTACTTGTAATTCAAGTTTGAGCTAATATTTCGTTAAATTGTCAAGATGCAAAATCTTAATTAGAAAGGAGTTAAAAACCTATTGTTAAAACTCTTGGTTACTTTATCTATACCTAATAATAAAAGGATTAAGGTTTCTCTCTTCGACCATCAGTTTACGCCTTCAACCTTCACTGGGGCGCCTTCATACGTGGCTCTGAGTTGTTCGTCGGTGCGGAACCGATGCAGTCATCCTATCCCGGGTGGACTCCTTATGTACCACGCTCCGACTTCCATCGGCTCGGCGCCTTTCCTGATTCCCACCACTGGCTCTCTATATACACATGACATCAAGGAAACATAGGTGATCGAGAAGGCGAGATTAACCACGACGAGAACTACCCCTGCTCTAACCGATGACCATTGAGACGAGATTGACCACGACAACAACTACCCACCCAAGAATATGTTCTTCAAGAACCTAGCCGGGATCTCATCTCATGTACTTGGAGTCTCATGGAAGACCACGATAATGACGCTGATGAACGTCAATATCTAGTGTCATGAGGCACCTTGAAGGTTGGTTTGATCTGAGAATCTTCTTAATTCGATCCAGCGGCGGGGCAGAGTATAGGGTCGTCGCATGTCGACGAATACTTGGCGGCGCAAGGCACGGGCATGCACTGTTATGTCAATGCAGGGGAGAGAGGTTGGAAAGAGAGCTTAGAGGAGGCGTGGCTACGTGTCCTTGATACAGTCGGCACCGTCACCTTGGAGGAGTCGGTCCTCGCTGGGTTGTCCGGGGTAGAGAGAGTACATGCAAAATCAGAAGACGTCTAGCTCTGAAAGGGAGCACGATAGAGATGAGGGTCGCAGTGAATGAGCCAACGCGGTGCAGGCCAGACCTATGTCCAAGGAAACCGAACTAGGAGAACTACAACATGCAAAATCAGAAGACGTCTAGATCTGAAAGATCCAGTCAATGGCGACCGTCTCTGAACATGACCAGCTCTGGCCACTAGCTCTAATACCAGAGGATGGCACTTCGTCGCCACTGCCAACAATCGCCGAGTCGCCTGTCAGTGTCTTCGTCAGCCCCCGGACATATGAACTCAGAGTAAACATTTTTGTTGGAAGCCTAAAACAGGTAAATCGATACATATACAACATACATTTTGAAGTTCAGGGTACGATCCAACTAATTGAACACGAGATCAAATTGAGGTGCACCCAAAAACAGAGCAAAGTGGAATTTCAAGTTTTGAACTAGCGAACTGCACATGAGAAACAGGCTGAATCCAAATCTGGTGCAAGAAAATTACAGAGTAACTTCGTTTTTTCCGTCAAGAAGTTAGCATCTAGGAGGACGCGCTCATTTCTAAGGAGTTGGTCTTGTCGGCTTCGGCATCTAATGGTAGATACAATGAGCCCTACAGCAGCCCTGACATCCCTTCAGCGCATTTAGACGAGCCTCCACCAAGAGAATGAGACAGGTGAGAAAATGAGGATGGTTGGTTGTTGCAATCATCAGGGCATTCGCCATAAATATCCACTCCAACATAGAGTGGAGAATCGGATTGGTTCATCTGCATGTGGCAGAGAAAGAAAACCTATCGGGCAGTCTAAAAAAAATTCTAATACATAAATTCAGAGGTGAGAATGATTAGAATCTCACATATGCCTCGTGCAAAATAATTTTTTTATCACGGTGCAACTACGGGTATTTGTGCTAGTGATATATTAACTAAGCCCCCAATGGGTACACCTCCAAAAGTTTTTTGTAATTCTTTAGAAGAAACCTACAATAATTTAGTTGTTGTAGTTCAAGTTTGACCAAATTTCCATAAATATAGGCATGAAGTCATTCAAGTGGGGCAAAGTAAATTCGCTATATAGGGACTTTGAAAACTCATAAAACATGGGAATCATAAGTAAAACATGTTGGTCCACTTAATATGTCTAAAAGCTTGGCTTATGGCATTGAGATCCATATTTTTCAGACTTTCTTTACATAAAAGAACCATCTCGTCATCACTCAGAAAACTGAGGATTTTCTTTCCTCATAGTTAGAAACTCACACCGACGACATTGTTTACTAAAAGAAGATGCACCCATCTACCTATGAAAATACATTTAATTCAAGAGGAATCTATCGCACTTACTTGTAGCTCAAGTTTGACCTAATTTCGTTAAATCGATAAGGTCACTGAAGTGTGCAAAGTTTGCTAGGAAGCTTGAAAAATCCTAGTACTAAAAACTTGGGCATTACATATAAGAAACCATTGGTCCAGTTTGTGTGATAATTGGGGTGGTTGCATTTTGTTTTAACTATGGTAGGTCTCGTAGGAGAGAGGTGCTTGAGAGTTAACACGATCGATGGAAGTACAACTTACATCAAGGACCTCATCAAAAAATGAAAATTGCATCCAAGTCCATCCATTTAACACAATGACCCTAAAACTGAATAATGAAGTGTGTGTGTTTTAAGGCTTGCACATACTAGCTTTCATCGTGCTAAAGACTATCAATAGAATCTTTCCCGATGCTAAGGGAAAATAGAAGAGCTAACAGTTAGCAATGTTTGGATTTGTCAGTCTTGATCCAGCGGTCAATGTTCGAAGTTAATTCGTACACTATACAATGGTGTTGTAAGAGATAAGACAAGATAAAGATAAGATAAGAAGTACCACGAATGGCCGATCTAATGGATGGTCTCGTAGGAGCGAGGTCCTTGAGAGTTAAGATGGTCGGTGGAAGTACAAGTTACACCAAGGACCTCATAAAAAATGAAAATTGCATCCAAGTCCATCCATGCATTTAGCACAAGGACCCTGAAACTGAGCAATGAAGTGTGTGTTTTGAGCTTTGCGCATACTAGCGTCCATTATGCTAAAGACTATCGGTAGAATCTTTCTAGATGCTAATAATGGATAAGAAGATCCAACGATTAGCAAAGTTTGGATTTGCTAGTCTTGATCCAACAATCAATGTTCAAAGTTGGGATTTGCCAGTCTTGATCCAATGGCCAATGTTCAAAGCGGGTTCAAAATTGCCTTCACTCCCGATGTTTGGCCGATCTTTTGAATAACCTTCCCTCCCGATATTTGGGAAGCAAGTGAAAATTTCGAATACTAAAAACTTTGAATTTTTGTGCTACCAAGGACCAAAGTGGTTTCCTTCCTATGTACTCCTCATCCCTACTCCACACCAACACGCGGCTGCTAAAAACGCCTAAGACATAGAGCCATCGTACCAAGGCACACGTGCGCAGTGCCACGTTGTGGACGAGGGGAGAGAGATCAGCCGAACCGGTGTGCGAGGGGAAATGGGAGGAGAGATGGAGCATAGGGAAGGAGAGATAAAAGACACGATTTGTTTTGCGTGCATAGGTCCTGAAAATTACTACTAGTAGAGTGTACTACACTGTAAGGCCGCAGGAGTACCTCGTGTCAGAAACCCATCATAACTTTGCTCTGACATGGAACCGCCTTTAACTTCTCTTCACTGCTGCCCTCTTCCCCTGCCAATGTTTTATTCTCTCAGCATGTACAGCGTGTGGACAGAGGTGACCATATATCTAAGAAAATAAATATATTACTCCCGCATTGTGTAAAAAAGCACACCTTCATAAGACTCAGATAGAAAATGTATGACATATCATCACTATATAAAATTATAACTGGTAAAGCACAAAAAATTATAAATTTGATCAACATCTATAAAGTATAGGTGTATATTTGGTCCTTGTACTTTGTATCATCATGTAGAAGTCAAAGATTATTAGCTACCTAACACATGAAATTTTTGATAACATATTCTAGAGAAATAAGGGAGAACATTCTACTATGATGGAGAAGTGTGTTTTGAGGTTTGTGCATATCATTCATTATGCCGAAGACTATCAATAGAATCTTCTAGATGCTAGAATGGAAAAGTAGATCCAATGGCTAGAAATGCTGGAATTCGCGAGTCTTGATCCAATGGTCAACATTCAAAGTTATTGGTACACTATATAGTGGTAAGATAAGATAAGATAAGATAAGATCATGTAGAAGTCAACAATTATTAGCTACGAGGGAGAAGATTCTAGGATGATGGAGAAGTGTGTTTTGAGGTCTGTGCATAGAATTAATTATGCTAAAGACTATCAATAGAATCTGCTAGATGCTAGAATGAAAAAGAAGATCCAACGGCTGGAAATGTTGGGATTCACGAGTCTTGATCCAACGGTCAATATTCAAAGTTATCCTTACACTATATAGTGGTAAGATAAGATAAGATATCTCTATCTCTACTACTATATAGTGGAGCAGCTTTTAATTTGATCCATAGCACCAATCCTGACCGTTGGGCTGTTGGATCCAATGGTTCGGAGAAGCTGGATTCGTGTTGAATAGTACCTAGAGAAAACTCCACCATGCATGTTCTAGAACCATCATGTCACCACCCCCAAAATTTCATAGAACAGTAGACTGTATTCTCTCTACTACTATAGTGGATCAGTTTTGAATTGGATCCATAGCACTAATCATGACTGTTGGGCTGTTAGATCCAATGGATCAGAGTAACTGGATTCGTGTTGAATAGTACTCCCTCCGCCAAAATATAAGGCGCCTAAGGATTAGTCAAAAGTCAACTTTTTAAAGTTTGACCATGATTATACACAAAAATATAAAAATTTAGAATACTAAATCAATATAAATAGATTCACCATAAAGTATATTTTCTTAATATGTCCATTCAATATTGTAGATGTAGATATTTTTTTCTAAATATTTGGTCAAAGTTAGTAAGGTTTGGCTTTTGACCAATCCTTAGGCGCCTTATATTTTGGGACGGAGGGAGTACAGACCTAGAGCAAACTCCACCATGTTCTAGAACCATCATGTCACCACCCCCAAAATACATAAATTAAGTCTATTAATAATAACTATCTACACATATTGAGAATACAACCTAATGTGCTTTGAAATTTTGGGGTTGGTGACATGATGGTTCTAGAACATGGTGGAGTTTGCTCTAGGTACTATTCAAAATGAATCCAGCTGCTCTGAACCATTGGACCTAACAGTCCAACGGTCAGGATTGGTGCTATATATGTATCAAATTCAAAACTGCTCTATTATAGTAGTAGATATAGATAAAAAGCACACTTTAATAAGGCCTACTATGTGGCATCCGCTAAGGTTCACCTTATACATAGTGGAAACTATAAAGTATCTTTAAGCCTAAGGTGCACCTCAAGCTTGTGTGCTGACCATAGAGAATATAAAAATCATTTCCCCTCTCTCCTTATTTCATGTGATCATTTTCAAAAGGGGTTCAAAATTTTCAAGAGGCAAAATCTTATTAGTAGCTAGAAGTCGAATAATCTCAACTGATATATTAATTGACCGCTCGATGGGTAGCCCCAAAATCTTTTTACATAAAACTTTCAAACCAACCTACAATTTATTGCTTGTAGTTCAAATTTGACCTTTTATTTTGATACATCGACATAAAGTCATTCAATAAGTGGACGGGGTCAGCTAGGAACCTTGAAAACTCATAAAACATGGGAATCGTATGTAAAACACATTGGTCCACCTAGCTAATATGTCTAGAAGCTAAAGTTTGACTTAATGTTGTTAAATTGACAAGAAGTCACCAAAGTGCGCGAAGTTATCTAGGAATCCTAGTACTAAAAACTTGGGTATTACGTATAAGAAATTGTGGTCCAGTTTGTGTGATAATTGGGGCGGTTGCATTTTCTTTTAACCTTGGTAGGTATCATAGGAGCGAGATGCTTGATAGTTAACATGGTCGGTAGAAGTACAAGTTACATGAAGGACCTCATAAAGAATGAAAATTGCATCCAAGACCATGCATTTAGCACAAGGACCCTGAAACTAAGCAATGAAGTACTGTGTTTTGAGGTTTGTGCATACTAGCGTTCATCGTGCTAAAGAATATCAGTAGAATCTTTCTAGATGCTAAAATTGGAAAAGAAGATCCAACGGTTAGCAATGTTTGGGTTTGCCAGTCTTGATCCAACTATTAATGTTCAAAGTTAATCTCTACACTATATGTAGTAGTATGGTATTGTAAGAGATAAGAGACAAGATAAAGATAAGATAGAAGTACTGCGAATGGCCAATCTAGTGGTAGGTCTCGTAAGAGAAAGGTGCTTGAGAGTTAACATAGTCGGTGGAAGTACAAGTTACATTAAGGACCTCACAAAAAAAGAAAATTGCATCCAACAAGTCCGTGCATTTAGCACAAGGACCCTTAAATCGAGTAATGAAGTACTATGTGTTTTGAGGTTTGTGCATACTAGTGTTCATCGTGCTAAATACTATTAGTAGAATCTTTCTAGATAATAAGAATGGAAAATAATATCCAACAGTTAGCAATGTTTGGATTTGCCAGTCTTGATACAACGGTCAATGTTCAAATAAGTTAATCCCTACACTATTTAGGGTTGGTATGCATGGTATTGTAAGACATAAGAGACAAGATAACAGTAAGATAAGAAGTATTGTGAATGACCGATCTAATGGTAGGTCTCGTAGGAGCGAGGTGATTGAGAGTTAACACGGTCAATGGCAGTACAAGTTACATCAAGAACCTCGTAAAAAATGAAAATTGCATCCAAGTCCATGCATTTTAGCAGAAGGACCCAGACACTGAGCAATGAAGTACTATGTGTTTTTAGGTTTGCGCATACTAGCGTTCATCATGCTAAAGAATTTCAATATATCGAATCTTTCTCGATGCTAAGAATAGAAAAAATATCCAACGGTTAGCAATGTTTGGATTTGCCAGTCTTGATCCAACGATTAATATATTCAAAGTTAATCCCTACACTATGTAGTGGTATGGTATTGTAAGAGATAAGAGACAGGATAAAATATAAGATAAGCAGTACTGCGAATGGCCAATCTAATGGTAGGTCTCATAAGAGCGAGGTGCTTGAGAGTTAATAGTGGGTAGAATTACAATTTACATCAAGGACCTCATAAAAATGAAAATTGCATCCAAGTCCATGCATTTATCACAAGGACCCTAAAATCGAGTAATGAAGTACTGTGTGTTTTGAGGTTTGCACATACTAGTGTTCATCATTCTAAAGACTATCAATAGAATCTTTATAGATTCTAAGAATGGAAAAGAAGATCCAATGGTTAGCAATGTTTGGATTTGCCTGTCTTGAGATCCAACGGTGAATGTTCAAAATAAGTTAATCCCTACACTATGTAGTGGTGGTACATATGGTATCGTAAGAGATAAGAGACAAGATAAAGATAAGATAAGAAGTATTGCGAATGGCCGATCTAGTGGTAGGTCTCGTAAGAGCGAGGTGCTCGAGTGGTCAGTGGAAGTACAAGTTACATCAAGGACCTCATAGAAAATGAAAATTCCATCCAAGTTTGTGCATTTGGCACAAGGACCATGAAACTGAGTAATAATGAAGTACTGTGTGTTTCGAGGTTTGTGCATACTAGTGTTCATCGTGCTAAAGACTATCAGTAGAATCTTTCTAGATGCTAAGAGTGGAAAAGAATATCCAACAGTTAGCAATGTTTGGATTTTCTAGTCTTGATCCAACGGTCAATGTTCAAAGTTAATATGTTAGCAAAGTTTGACCTAATTTCATGAAACGGTGAGCAAAGTTTGACCTAATTTCATTAAATAGTTAGGATGCAAAATCTTAGCAAGAAGATGAACCTGTCGTCAAAACTCTCGGTGGTTTCTGATATATATAAATTGACCCTCCCCCCGATGGGTACCTCCAAGAGCTTTTTCATAAAACTTCCAAAGCAACCTACAATTTACCTGTAGTAGTCCAAATTTTACCTAATTTCGATAAATCGACATAAAATCATTCAAGTGGGTGAAGTTAGCTAGGAAATTTGTGAACTGATAAACATGGGAAATCGTAAGTGCATCATGTTGGTCCACTATATATGTGTGAAAACTTGGCTTGTGGCATTCAGATCCATAGTCTTTGGACTTTCTTTAGGGGAAAGAATAATCTAGACATCACTCGAAAAATTAAGAATGTTCTTTCCTAAGGTAGTTGGAAACACACACTGGCGCCATTGTCTACTACAAGAAGATGCACCTATATCTACCTCCGAGAAGACTTTTAAATCAAGAGGAATCTATTGCGCTTACTTGTAGCTAAAGTTTTTCTAGTTTTGTTAAACTGGCATGATGCAAAATCTTAGCGAGAAATTGAATTTGTCGTCAAAAATCTTGTTGGATGGTTTCTCATATATTAATTGTGACCCCCCGATGGGTACCTTCAAAAGATTTTTCATAAAACTTTCACAATGACCTACAATTTACTTGTAGTAGTTCAAATTTGACCTAATTTTGATAAATCAACATAAGGTTATTCAAGTGGGCGAAGTTAGGTAGCGATTTTGAGAATTCATAAAACACAGGAAATCATAAGTATAATATGTTGGTCCACTATATATATGTGTGGGCGACAACTTGGTTTCTGGCATTTAGATCGATATTCTTCGAACTTCCTTTACGAGAGAGAATAATCTTGACATCACTCAGAAAATTGAGAATGGTCTTTCCTGATAGTTGGAAACTCACACCGACGACATTGTTTACTACAAGAACATGCACCCATCTACCTCCGAAAAGACATTTAATTCAAGAGGAATCTATCGCGCTTACATGTAGCTCAATTCTGACTTAATTTTCTTAAATTGTCAAGATGCAAAATCTTAGAAAGAAGTTGAACCTATCATCAAAGCTCATAGTGGTTTCTGATATATTAATTCACCCCCTCCCCCGAAGGGTACATCCAAAAGCTTTTTCATGAAACTTTCAAAGCAACCTACAATTTACTTCTAGTTCAAATTCGACCTAACATAATTTCGATAAATTGGGATAAAGTCATTCAAGTTGGCAGAGTTAGATAGGAAGTTTGAAACCAAATAAAACATGGGTATCGTTAGTACAACATGTCGGTCCATATTCTTCGGACTTTCTTTACGAAAAAGTTCGAAACTCACACCGATGACATTGTTTACTGTATATTGATTTTTTTCAATGAGTATACTATTTAATACTGTATATAGTTGGTCAAACTTTGTAACGTTTGACTTTGACTAAACCTAATATGCTGAGTAATACTCCCTCCATTTAGAAATATAAGACTAGTAACTTGCACATGTACCTTCATAGTGTGTAACAACATATGTGTAGTGTCACACAAAGGTCTAATTAATTAGGTTGTACTCCCTCCGTTTAGAAATATAAGACGTTTTAGCTTTGTGAATCGAATGTATCTAGATGTCTTTTAGTGTATGGGTTCGTAGAGGTTCAGAGTGAACCTATACACTAAAAGGCGTCTAGATACATTCATTTCACAAAGCTAAAATGTCTTATATTTCTGAACAGAGGGAGTATTAAATAAATGGAGTATAGGATAAGATTAGGAAAACGTCATTTTTTAGAACCCTCACAAGCTTTTTCTTAGCATCATAGATCTGAATATTACATTAACACTGATGATTAACCAAACTGCAAACAGAGCAAACCCAAACACATGCGGAGTAGTAGTAGTACAAATTAACAACTTCTAGGGGGACTCCACGGTCTTCTTAGGAAACTTGGTAGCATCCTCCGCGGGCAACTTGGTTGCATCCTCCGCGGTACCATTGCCAAGGAGGGACTCGTGGATATTGGGCAGCACGCCACTGTGCACGATGGTAACACCGGTCTGCAGCTTGCTGAGCTCCTCATCGCGCATGACGCCGAGCATCACGTGCCTCAGGATGATGCGGATCTTCTTACTGTCCTTTGTGGCTGGCCCGGCGAGCTCCAGCACCTCGGTGGTGAGGTACTCGAGAACGGCTGCGAGGTAGACGGGAGCCCCGAAGCCTATGCACTGGGAGTACCGACCCTCCTTGAGGTAGCGCCCGATCCGGCCGACGGGGAAATGCAGACCGGCCTTGATGGACCTCGACACCTGGTTCTTCATATGGCTGCCTAGTGCGAGACTGTGACTTGGAGTGGCCAGAGCAGGATTCGTAAGCTGGTGACATGTCTTCTTTTTCTCCCTGGCCTTTGTCGCTGCCACCTAGGTCTTCTTCTTCTTCCCACGGGGAGCTCCGGTCTTTGGAGCCATAGCTACAAAGTCTAAGAGGAAGAAAGGTTAATTGTGGAGGACTGGTGAAGGTCCCCAGGTCCCTTGTATTGAAACTTTAACAGCGTCGTCTTTACTGTTTTACAAGTGAATTTTTAATAGGAGTACTACTAAAAGGCTGTGTGCATGTTTTATTATTTTCTTTCACTTTTTTGAAACATGGTCAGATGTGTCAGCATGAAAATTCATACAAAGAAGTTGTATCTTTCAAAACAACAATCGATTTTCAGTATGACTGCGTGGGTACAATAATTAGTACTATATGAACTTCTGACAAATTTAGAAGCAATCTATCACGCACTTGTATTTCAAAATTTACCTACTTTGGTTTTATTGAAAAAATGTCATTTAATTATGCGAATTTAGCTAGAAGGCTTGAAAATTCACGAAACTTATTAACCATGAAACATACTCTATTTTGTGTGAAATTTAGTGTGTTGTGGCATTCGGAGCCATACTCTTTGCCTTTTCTTTAAAAAATAATTATATGTGGCACTTCTAAAATAATTTAACAAAATTCTATACATAAAAGTTGAAAAGTCCAATTAACAACATTAGTATACCATGCCAAGATGCACCCCGTCTACCCGAAATGGACACGACCTTTTTCATTATTTAACTTGAAACCCAAGTATGTTAACACATCGCTGGTCATATTGTTAAGAAGTGTTTTTAAACCTTGTCAAAATTCATGTTTATCATTTACGGAAGAGGACACCATACATAAGTGCTTAACATTTTTTATTGTTTTCTTTAGTTTTCTTTAATTTATCCCAATAAACGGGACGAGTGATGCAGATATGACCTTGATATTGGCAACTTGTCTTAAAATGTGAACAATGTTCATAAATGGTTATGACCATATTGTGTAGCAAGTTTTTTGAAAGTTGTCCAAATCCATGTTTGTAGTTTTCGTCCAAACAAGCACAAATATAAGAGGACACCATTTAAGTTTCAACTATGTATCATTACCACCCCCTCCCGCAAAAAAAACTATGTATCATGACACACATTGGAATAAGTATTTTCATATAGTACTAACATGCGGTGGAAATTATCTATATTTTGCTAGAATACAGTGTGTGCACTCTAAGCCAAATTATCCAAATGTACTTAATTACTAAAAATAAATCCTATCACTTGGAAACTTAAAAGCATTTTCCTAAAAGTACGGAACTCTCATTGACAACATTATTTACCAAAGCCAAGATGCTTCCTAGAACGAGATATAGTACACTGCCCGCCTCTTCTCTGGACGCCATTTAATTTTGCACTCGGGCACGCTTCTTTAGGGGGGGGGGAGAGAGCTCCTCGTCGTCGTCCTCAACCTCCTCACCGTCATCGTCTCTGCCTCCTCCCTGTCATCGTCTTCGGCCTCCTCCTCAAGGTCGACCTCAGACTCCTCCTCTTCCTTAGTCTCATCTTCCATCTTATCGGAGTCGCTTGGCGTTGGTGGTGGCGTCCCTTCGAAAAAGCGCTGCCGATGGCTATCTTCTTCATTAGAGGAGTCAGACAGCAGCGGCAGCCATGGCCCGTCGACTGAGTCTGGGCTTCCAGATGGAGCTTTGGGGCCTTTCCCATTTGTCAGGTCAATCGACGTGTTCTAGAGAGAGTTGTCATACGACATTTTGGAAGGAAATAGAGAGAGATCGAGTTCTAAGCAACGGTGGGTTGGGTGTTTTGGGTGAAAGTAGGTGTGCATATTGTTGCAATTTATAATGTCTATTTATAGTCGTGCTTGTGTTAATACCCTGAAAACTATCCCAAAATATCATAAATAGATTGTACCAGACTCGTCCCATCAACAAAAAAAGGATTATATCAGACTTGTCGGTTCTTGATTCTTCTTAGCCTAGAGAATTCAGGAGGCGCCCCACTTTATCAAAAAATGAAGAGAATCATGCAGATCATGCTGAATTAGTCGGTGTCTCTTACTTCCTTCGTTAAAAATTAAGTGTCTATAGTAGTACATACTTATCTAGCTACAGTACTACTAGTATACGTATATTTTTCACAAAGTTGCATCACCGAACTTGATTGATGGTGATATCGTGTGGGCCTCATCTTTTTCTACACCGCTGCATCTCAGACTAGAAGTATAATCATTGCATGAAATCTTACATGGGAAAGAAGGAGAAATGGAGAGGATAGTGGATGGATGGTGAGAGGGGCGAAGGAGAGAGAAAATCTACTACGTAGTAGTATATGTGTACTAATACCACGTGTCACGACCCATCGTAATATGTACTAACTTATAGCCGAAGTTAGATAGGAACCATGATCAACTACAGTATGTGTGAAACCATTAGCTTGTGGCATTATGAACCATATTATTTGGACTTTCTTCACAAAAAACATTACCGTCCTCACTGGGAAAATTGAATTTCTTTTTTTCCTAATTGTTGGAAACTCCCACATGCAACAATGCTTACTACGCCAAGATGCACCCATCTACCAAACTATCGTGGAAACTCTATCAAATTGTAAACTATGATGTTGATATGGCCTTGATGACCTTGGTCGTTCGGGTTGAAATAAACCCGATAATGTCCATACACATGGTAGGATAATATTGGGAAGCTATTTTTCCAAAACTTATCTAATCCCATGATTGCAGTTTTCATGGCACGTGGTGCACAAGACATGATAGGACATCATGAGTAAAACTTTTATTTTTATTTTTCGTTTATTCAATGTGGTCAATGTTCAAAACTGGTTCAAAATTTCCTTCCCTCCCGATGTTTGGCCGATCTTTCGAATAACCTTCCCTCCGATGTTTGGGAAGCAAGTGAAATTTTTGAAAACCAGAAAACTTTGAATTTTTGTGCCGCCAAGGACCAAAGTGGTTTCCTTCCTATGTACTCCTCGTCCCTACTCCACACGAACGCGCGGCTGCCGAAAACGCCAGAGACACAGAGCCGCCGTACCAAGGCACACGTGCGCAGCGCCACGCTGTGGACGAGGGGACAGAGATCAGCCAGACCGGTGCACGAGGGGAAATGGGAGGAGAGATGGAGAATAGGGAAGGAGAGAGAAAACACACTATTTGTTTTACGTGCATAGGTCCTGAAATTTACTACTAGTAGAGTGTAGTAAACTATAAGGCCGAGGAGTACCTCGTGTCAGAAACCCATCATAACTTTTCTCTGACATGGAACCGCCTGCAACTTCTCTTTGTTGCTGCCCTCTTCCTCTATCAATGTTTTATTCTCTTAGCATGTACAACGTGTGGATAGAGGTGACCATATGTCTAACCAGAGAAATATACTACTCTCGCATTGTGTAAAAAAGCACACCTTAATAAGGCTTAGATAGTAAACATATGCCATATCATCACTATATAAAATTATAATTGGTAAAGCACAAAAAATTATAAATTTGATCAACATCTATAAAGTATGGGTGTATATTTGGTCCTTGTACTTTGTATCATCATGTAGAAGTCAAATATTATTAGCTACCTAACACATGAAATTTTTGATAACATGTTCTAGAGAAATAAGGGAGAACATTCTAGTATGATGGAGAAGTGTGTTTTGAGGTTTGTGCATAGCATTAATTATGCCAAATACTATCAATAGAATCTTCTAGGTGCTAGAATGGAAAAGAAGATCCAACGGCTAGAAATGATGGGATTCGCGAGTCTTGATCCAACGGTCAATATTCAAAGTTATCTGTACACTATATAGTGGTAAGCTAAGATAAGATATGATAAGATAAGATCATGTAGAAGTCAACGATTATTAGCTACGAGGGAGAAGATTCTAGTATGATGGAGAAGTGTGTTTTGAGGTTTGTGCATATCATTCATTATGCTGAAGACTATCAATAGAATCTTCTAGGTGCTAGAATGGAAAAGAAGATCCAACGAATGGAAATGTTGGGATTCGCGAGTCTTGATCTAACGGTCAATATTCAAAGTTGTTTGTACACTATATAGTGGTAAGATCATGTAGAAGTCAACGATTATTAGCTACTAGTAAGTTGCACGTGAGACTCAGATAGTAGACGCATGACATATCATCACTATATACAATTATAATTGGTAAAGCACAAAAAAATTATAAATTTGATCAACATCTATAAAGTATGGGTGTACATTTGGTCCTTGTACTTTGTATCATCATGTAGATGTCAAATATTATTAGCTACCTAACACATGAATTTTTTGATAACATGGTCTAGATAAACAAGGGAGAAGCTTCTAGTATGACGGAGAAGTGTGTTTTGAGGTTTGTGTATAGCATTCATTATGTTTGAGGTTTGTGTATAGCATTCATTATGCCGAAGACTATCAATAGAATCTTCTAGATGCTAAAATGGAAAAGAAGATCCAAAGGCTAGAAATGCAGGGAATAGCGAGTCTTGATCCAACGGTCAACATTCAAAGTTATTCATACACTATATAGTGGTAATATAAGATACTAGTAAGTTGCACGTGCCCTGCACATGGGGCATAGATAATAGACATCTGGCATATCATCACTATATAAACTTATAATAGGTAAAGTGGAAAAAATATAAATTTGATCAACATCTATAAAGTATGGGTGTATATTTGTTTCTTCTAATTTGTATCATCATGTGTAGAAGTCAAATATTATTAGCTACCTAACACTTGAAATTTTTGGTAACATGGTCTAGAGAAACGAGGGAGAAGATTCTAGTATGATGGAGAAGTGTGTTTTGAGAGGTTTATGCATAGTGCATTCATTGTGTTCAAGACTATCAATAGAATCTTCTAGATGCCAGAATGAAAAAGAAGATCCAATGGCTGGAAATGTTCGGATTCGCGAGTCTCAATCCAACGGTCAATATTCAAAGTTATTCGTACACTATATAGTGGTAAGATAAGATAAGATGTCTAGAAACATCGCTTCTGGCATTCAGACCCATACTCTTCAGACTGTCTTTACAAAAAGGAACAATCTCGTCATCAATCGGAAAATTAAGAATGATATTTCCTGATATTTGGAAACTCACATCGATGACATTGTTTACTACAAGAAGATGCACCCGTCTACCTCCAAAAAGACAATTAATTCAAGAGCAATATATCGCATTTACTTATAGCTCAAGTTTGATCTAATTTCGTTAAATTGTCAAGATGCAAAATCTTAGCAAGAAGTTGAACTTGTTGTAAAAACTATCGGTGGTGGTTTGTGATATATTAAATCAGCACCCAATGGTTACCTCCAAAAAACATAAAACTTTCAATGCATCCTACAATTTACTTGTGGTTCAAAATTGACCTAATTTCAATAAATCGATATAAAATCAATTTCAAGTGGAGAAAGTTAGCTATAGGAATAAGTTTGAAAACTCATAAAACACGGGAATCATAAGTACAACATGACAGTCCACTACATATGTCTGAAAGCTTGGCTTGTGGCGTTCAGGTCCATATCCTTTGGACTTTGTTTATGAAAACGAACAATAATCTCATCGTCACTCGGAAAATTGAGAATGTTCTTTCCTGATAGTTGGAAACTCACACCGGCGGTACTGATTACTACAAGAATATGCATCCATCTACCTCCAAAGAGACATTTAATTACAGAAAAAATCTATCGCGCTTACTTGTAGCTCAAGTTAGAGCTAATTTTTTGTTAAATTGTCAAGATGAACAATCTTAATTAGAAAGGAGTTAAAAACCTATTGTAAAAACTCTTGGTTGGTTTCTGATGTATTAACTGAGCCACCAATGGGTACACATCCAAAAGTTTTTTGTAATTCTTTAGAAGCAACCTACAATAATTTAGTTGTTGTAGTTCAAGTTTGACCAAATTTCAATAAATATAGGCATGAAGTCATTCAAGTGGGGCAAAGTTAATTAGCTATATAGGGACTTTGAAAACTCATAAAACAAGGGAATCGTAAGTAAAACACATTGGTCCACTTAATATGTGTAAAAGTTTGGCTTATGGCATTGAGATCCATATTCTTTAGACTTTCTTTACATAAAAGAACCATATCGTCATCACTCGGAAAACTGAGGATTTTCTTTCCTCATAGTTAGAAACTCACACCGATGAAATTGTTTACTAGAAGAAGATGCACCCATCTACCTACAAAAATACATTTAAGTCAAGAGCAATCTATTGCACTTACTTGTAGCTCAAGTTTGACCTAATTTCGTTAAATCGACAGGAAGTCACTGAAGTGTGCAAAGTTTGCTAGGAAGCTTGAAAAATCCTAGTATTGAAAACTTGGGCATTACGTATAAGAAACCATTGGTCCATTTTGTGTGATAATTGGGGTGGTTGCATTTTATTTTAACTATGGTAGGTCTTGTAGGACAGAGGTGCTTGAGCGTTAACACGATCGATGGAAGTACAACTTACATCGAGGACCTCATAAAAAATGAAAATTGCATCCAACTCCATCCATTTAACACAATGACCCTAAAACTGAATAATGAAGTGTGTGTCATTTGAGGTTTGCGCATACTAGCGTTCATCATGCTAAAGACTATCAGTAGAATCTTTCTCGATGCTAAGGGAAAATAGAAGATCTAATGGTTAGCATTGTTTGGATTTGCCAGTCTTGATCCAACGGTCAATGTTCGAAGTTAATTCGTACACTATACAATGGTGGTATGGTATTGTAAGAGATAAGACAAGATAAAGATAAAATAAGAAGTATCGCGAATGGCCGATCTAATGGTTGGTCTTGAGGAGCGAGGTGCTTGAGTGTTAAGACGATCGGTGGAAGTACAAGTTACATCAAGGACCTCAAAAAAATGAAAATTTCATCCAAGTCCATGCATGAATTTAGCACAAGGACGCTGAAACTGAGCAATGAAGTGTGTGTTTTGAGGTTTGCGCATAATAGCGTCCATTGTGCTAAATACTATCGGTAGAATCTTACTAGATACTAATAATGGAAAAGAAGATCCAACGGTTAGCAATGTTTAGATTTGCCAGTCTTGATCCAACGGTCAATGTTCAAAATGGGTTCAAAATTGTCTTCCCTCCCGATGTTTGGCCGATCTTTTGAATAACCTTCCCTCCCAATGTTTTGGAAGCAAGTGAAAATTTCGAAAACCAGAAAACTTTGAATTTTTGTGCCGCCAAGGACCAAAGTGGTTTCCTTCCTATGTACTCCTCGTCTCTACTCCATGCCAACATGCGGTTGCCGAACATGCCAGAGACACAGAGCCTCTGTACCAAGGCGGACGTGCGCCACACTATGGACGAGGGGAGAGAGATCAACTGGATCGGTGCGCGAGGGGAAAGGGGAGGAGAGATGGAGCATAGGGAAGGAGAGATAAAACACACAATTTGTTTTGCGTGCATAGGTCCTGAAATTTACTACTAGTAGAGTGTCATACACTTTAAGGACAAAGGAGTACCTCGTGTCAGAAACCCATCATAACTTTGCTCTGACATGGAACCGCCTTCAACTTCTCTTCACTGCTGCTCTCTTCCCCTACCAATATTTTATTCTCTCAGCATGTACAGCGCACGGACAGAGGTGACCATATGTCTAAGCACAGAAATATATACTACTCCCGCATTGTGTAAAAAAGCACACCTTAATAAGTCTCAGATAGTAAACGTATGACATGTCATCATTACATAAAATTATAATTGGTAAAGAACAAAAAATTATAAATTTGATCAACATCTATAAAGTATGGGTGTATATTTGGTCCTTGTACTTTGTATCATCATGTGGAAGTCAAAGATTATTAGCTACCTAACACATGAAATTTTTGATAACATGTTCTAGAGAAATAAGGGAGAATATTCTACTATGATGGAGAAGTGTGTTTTGAGGTTTGTGCATAACATTAATTATGTCGAAGACTATCAATAGAATCTTCTAGATGCTAGAATGGAAAAGAAGATCCAACGGCTAGAAATGATGGGATTCGCGGATCTTGATCCAACGGTCAACGTTCAAAGTTATCCGTACACTATATAGTGGTAAGATAAGATAAGATAAGATCATGTAGAAGTCAACGATTATTAGCTATGAGGGAGAATATTATAGTATGATGGAGAAGTGTGTTTTGAGGTTTTTGCATAGCATTCATTATGCTGAAGACTATCAATAGAATCTTCTAGATGCTAGAATGGAAAAGAAGATCCAACAGCTAGAAATGTTGGGATTCACGAGTCTTGATCCAACGGTCAATATTTGAAGTTATTCGTACAGTATATAGTGGTAAGATAAGATAAGATATCTCTATATCTACTACTATATAGTGGAGCAGTTTTGAATTGGATCCATAGCACCAATCCTGACCATTGGTCTATTGGATCCAATGGTTTAGAGAAGCTAGATTCGTGTTGAATAGTACCTAGAGCAAACTCCAGCATGCATGTTCTTGAACCATCATGTCACCACGCGTAAAATTTCATAGCACAATAGACTGTATCCTCTCTACTAATATAGTGGAGCAGTTTTGAATTGGATCCATAGCACTAGTCATGACCGTTGGGCTGTTAGATCCAATGGTTCAGAGCAACTGGATTCATGTTGAGTAGTACTCCCTCCACCAAAATATAAGGTGTCTAAGGATTAGTCAAAATTCAACATTTTTTAAGTTTGACCATGATTATACACAAAAATATAAAAATTTAGAATAGTAAATTAATATCAATAGATTCACCATAAAGTATATTTTCATAATATGTCCATTCAATATTGTAGATGTAGATATTTTCTTCTAAATATTTGGTCAAAGTTAGTAAGGTTTGACTTTTGAACAATCCTTAGGCGCCTTATATTTTGGGACGGAGGGAGTACAGACCTAGAGAAAACTCCACCATATTCTAGAACCATCATTTCACCACCCCCAAAATGCATAAATTAAATCTATTAATAATAACTATCTACACATATTGAGAATACACCCAACTATGCTTTGAAATTTTGGGGTTGGTGACATGATGGTTCTAGAACATGGTGGAGTTTGCTCTAGGTACTATTCAAAATGAATCCAGCTGCTCTGAACCATTGGACCTAACAGCCCAACGGTCAGGATTGGTGCTATATATGGATCCAATTCAAAACTGCTCCATTATAGTAGTAGATATAGATAAAAAGCACAGCTTAATAAGGCCTACTATGTGGCATCCACTAAGGTTCACCTTATACATAGTGGAAACTATAAAGTATCTTTAAGCCTAAGGTTCACCTCAAGCTTGTGTGATGACCATAGAGAATAGAAAAATCATTTCCCCTCTCTCATTATTTCATGTGATCGTTTTCAAAAGGGGTTCAAAATTTTCAAGAGGCAAAATCTTATTAGTAGCTAGAAGTCGAACAGTCTCAACTGATATATTAATTGACCGCTCTATGGGTACCCCCAAAAGCTTTTTACATAAAACATTCAAACCAACCTACAATTTATTTCTTGTAGTTCAAATTTGACCTTTTATTTCGATACATCGACATAAAGTCATTCAACAAGTGGACAGGGTCAGCTAGGAACCTTGAAAACTCATAAAACATGGGAATCGTAAGTAAAACACATTGGTCCACCTAGCTAATATGTCTAGAAGCTTGGCTTATGGCATTGAGATCCATATTCCTCGGACTTTCTTTACAAAAAAGAATCATCTCGTCATCACTCAGAAAACTAAGAATTTTATTTCCTTATTATTGGAAACTCACGACATTGTTTACTACAAGAAGCTGCACACATCTACCTCCGAAAAGACAATTAATTCAAGCGAAATCTATCACACTTACTTGTAGCTAAAGTTTGACTTAATTTCTTTAAATTGACAAGAAGTCATCGATGTGCGCAAAGTTAGCTAGGAATCCTAGTACTAAAAACTTGGGTATTACATATAAGAAACCGTGGTCTAGTTTGTGTGATAATTGGGGCGGTTGCATTTTATTTTAACCTTGGTAGGTCTCGTAGGAGCGAGGTGCTTGAGAGTTAACACGGTCGGTGGAAGTACGTACAAGTTACATCAAGGACCTCATAAAGAATGAAAATTGCATCCAAGTCCATGCATGGATTTAGCACAAGGACCCTGAAACTGAGCAATGAAGTACTATGTTTTGAGGTTTGCGCATACTAGTGTTCATCATGCTAAAGACTATCAATATAATCTTTCTAGATGCTAAGAATGGAAAAGAATATCCAACGGTTAGCAATGTTTGGATTTGCCAGTCTTGATCCAACGGTCAATGTTCAAATAATTTAATCCCTACACTATGTAGTGGTGGTATGCATGGTATTGTAAGAGAGAAGAGACAAGATAAAGGTAAGATAAGAAGTATTGCGAATGGCTGATCTAATGGTAGGCCTCAAAGGAGTGAGGTGCTTTGAGAGTTAACACGGTGGGTAGAATTACAATTTACATCAAGGACCACATAAAAATAAAAGTTGCATCCAAGTACATGCATTTAGCACAAGGACGACCCTGAAACTAAGCTATGAAGTGTGTGTTTTGAGCTAGAGGTTTACGCATACTAGCGGTCATCGTGCTAAAGACTATTAGTAGAATCTTTCTAGATGCTAAGAATCGAAAAAAAAGATCCAATGGTTAGCAATGTTTGGATTTGCCAGTCTTGATCCTACTGTCAATGTTCAAAGTTAATCCGTACACTATATGTAGTGCATGGTATGGTACGGTATTGTAAGAGATAAGAAAAGATAAAGATAAGATAATAAGAAGTATTATGAATGGCCGATCTAATGGTTGGTCTTGTAGGTGTTATGTGCTTGAGAGTGAACACGGTCGGTGGAAGTACAAGTTACATATCAAGGACCTCATCAAAAATGAAAATTGCATCCAAGTCCATGCATTTAGCACAAGGACCCTAAAACTGAGCAATGAAGTGTGTGTTTTGAGGTTTGCGCATACTAGCGTTCATCGTTCACATCAAGACTATTAGTAGAATCTTTCTAGATGCTAGGAATGGAAAAGAAGATCCAACAGTTAGCAATTTTTTTGGATTTGCGAGTCTTGATCCAACTTGTCGTCAAAACTCTCGTTGGATGGTTTCTCATATATTAATTGTGACCCTCGATGGGTACCTCCAAAAGCTTTTTCGTAGAACTTTCATAGTAACCTAAAATTTTCTTATACTAGTTCAAATTTGACCTATTTTCAATAAACCGACATAAAGTCATTCAAGTGGGTGGAGTTAGGTAGGCAATTTTGAATTGGATCCATAACACCAATTGTGACCGTTGGGCTATTAGATCCAATGGTTCCGAGTAGTTGGATTCGTGTTGAACAGTATCTAGAGCAAACTCCACCATGTTCTAGAATCATCATGTCCCCCTTAACCCCCCCCCCCCCCCCCGCCAAAAAAATTGATAGCATAGTAGGTTGTATTCTCAATATGTGTAGATAGTTATTATTAATATACTTAATGTATGATTTTTTCTCTAACAAGACTATTGGTTAATAACAACTTAATGTTTGTTAAATCACATTTCATACAGTATATACGAGTGTGGCACATGCCTGTGTGTGCGTGTGAAAACTTTGGCTTGTGGCATTTATTTAGATCAATATTCTCCGGACTTCCTTTACGGGAGAGAATGGTCATGACATCACTCGAAAAATTGAGAATGTCCTTTCCTGGTAGCTGGAAACTCACACCGACGACATTGTTTTCTACAAGAATATGCACCCAACTACCTCTTAAAAGACATTTAATTCAAGAGCTGTCTATCATGCTTACTTGTAGCTCAAGTCTAACATAATTTCATTAAATTGATGCAAAATCTTAGCAAGAAGTTGAACCGTACCTATATATCATCAAAACCCTTGGTGGTTTACCATATTATAATTGACCCCCCCTGATATATATGGGTACCTCCAAGAGAGATCTTTCGTCAAAATTTCAAAGCAACCTACAATTTACTTGTGGCAGTTCAATTTGTACCTAATAATTTCGATAAATTGGCATAAAATCAATCAAGTGGGCAAAGTTAGCTAGGAAGTTTGAGAACTCATAAAACATGGGAAATCGTAAGTACAAAATGTTGGTCCACAATATATGTCTAAAAACTTGCCTCGTGTGTCATTCAGATCCATATTCTTCAGACTTGCTTTACGGGAAAGAACAATCTCGTCATCACACTCGGAAAATTGAGAATGTTCTTTCCTGAGATAGTTGGAAACTCGTAGTGATGGAATTGTTTACTACAACAAGATGCACCTATAGACCTCCGAAGAGACATTGAATTCAAGAGCAATCTATATCGCGCTTACTTGTAGCTCAAGTTTGACCTAATTTCGTTAAATTGTCAAGATGCATAATCTATCTTAGTAAGAAGTTAAACCTATTGTCAAAACTCTTGGTGTTTTGTGATATATTAATTGACCCCTCGATGGGTACCTCCAAAAGCATTTTCGAAAAACTTTCAAAGCAACCTACAATTTTCTTAGACATGGGGCTAGTAAATTTCTAAGCTACGTATAGTAAGGGCGTGTGCAGTGTCTAGAAGTAGCTATGAAAACTACTTTTGGTCTAGCGTTTAGAACTGAAGTGGGTCCACACAACCATGCTAAAAAGAAAAACAGACGGTTATCCACTGAATAGTGGGCCCTCCCAATTCATTCTCTTAGACATAAGTCTAGCACTAGAGTCACCTTCAAGAATCTTTTTGTTACCACTACCCACTCCACCGTTAAGATATATGTTTAAGACTTGACACCGTGCTTGCTTTGATGTCTGGGGCCAATGGGCTCACTACCGTGGGGCTCCGTTCTTATTAGTGGTCTAGTGATATCCTATAGTAGCCAACGAATGTTAGATCTGACTCCTCTAGCTCTTCCTTCTTGATGAAGCCTCAACGCTTGGCTTTGAAGGATGGTTACGAGGGCAGTAGGTGCCTATGGTGACTTCGTCAAGCTCAAGCCCCCCACCGGACAGTCTGAAGACACAATCTTTCGGAGGTGCTCATAGGGGTAGGATGTGCGTTCATGCATTCATAGGGGTGAGTGTGTGTATGCATTTGTCAGCGTGTGCGTTTTGTAGTGGATTTTCGCAAAAATGAGAGAGATGGGCCTTCCGTTTGTATTAAGTTTTGCTCGGTTTTCCCAAAGTAATTGTAATGGTCACTAGTGTCTAGGGTCTATGGGCTCACTACCGGGGGCCACATTATTAGTGGTTCAATTACATCCCATAGCAGCCAACGAATGTGAGCTCCAACCCCTAGAACTTCCTTTGCCATGAAGCCTCGATGCTCAACTTTGCAGGATGGTTATGAGGGTAGTGAGAGGCAACGTTCCCATTAATATATAGCGAGGTGCCTATGGTGACTTCGTCAAGCTCAAGCTTCGCGGGATCAGTATCAAGATCCAGTCTTTCTGAAGTGCTCATAGGTGTAGGGTGTGCGTACCTACATTCATAGGGGTGAGTGTGTGTACCCATTTGTGAGCGTCTCCGTTTTGTAATGGGTTATCGCAAAAATAGAGGGGGGCTTTGGTTTATTTATTAAGTTTTGATCTGTTTTCCAAAAGTACTCCATGTAATGCAAGTCGAACTAGGTGAGTGATGTTTGGGGGCCCAAAGGCTCTCTAGCGCGGGCCCCAGTTATCAGTGGTCGAATTAAATCCAACATGGAGTAGTAGCCAACGAATGTGAGGACCGGCTCCCCTACCTCTTCCTTCTCCATGAAGCCTCTGCACTAGGCTTTGAAGGCGTGCTTTTTTTGAGCAATGTCGGCGGATTTAGTCATGCCGGTCCGGCGAACAACAGGGGATCTTGATGCACAAGGCAGTCGGGTTATGGTAAGTACGCTAGGGTTCACGGTCTCAGTTTATTTTCTCGAATTCAGCTTATGGTTCTCTCCTTTTGGGTTTTTTCTTTATTCTGCCCGTCTCGATCAACAATGTTTCCTGGGTTCAGATGCCGGCATGGATGGTAGACGCGGAGTGGTACGGCATCGTTACGGATGCGGATCTCTGGCTCTGGTGCGACTGCGCCCTAGCGCCCCGTCGCAGCATCGCGTTCAAGGGAACAAACTTCGACCGCAGGTTCTTGGGTTGCAACTGCGAATGTGAGCGTTGCACGTTCGTCCACTAGGTAGATCTACCGCACTCACTTTTGCTGCAGCGTGCAATGATGTCGTTGTGGTTACAGCTCGAGATCCGCGATGACCTCGAAGAGGAGGAGCAGAAGCACTATCAGATGCATGCCGAGGAGATGACTGCAGAGTTAACGGATGTCTCCAACTCACTGCACTCAGTCGTAAATAGGATAGATTCTCTTAGATTTGGGTAATAAGAGCTGGAAATTAGGTTCTTAACCAAGTACGGTCTGCAATCTAGATATTTAGCATGCTGATGATGCTTTTGGTGGCTGGCTGTAGATTCCACTAATAATTAAGCAATCCCCTTTTGTTTACTAGTACTCGCCATCTCATAGTACTGTCACGTTAAATTACACTAGGTTAATTAATATGGGAGTAGTTGCCAGTCTGCTTACAACCCTTCTGGACTTTGTGGTTACTACTAATTGATCTGGTTTATGTGTTACTGCTATCTATATATACGAGTATCGCTACATTTTTTGCACATTTGTGCACCTCCCTCGTCGCGCACCTTCTTTACCCAGCAGCGTCCACCTTTCCATCACATCAGTGCAATCTCTGGTGAGTCTGCAACCATCCGGATAGTTGTTTAGGTGATTTCTAGTTGAAATAGTAGATCTATATGAAACATTAGGAAGCTGGGATCACCATGGATGTAGCCATGGAATTAGTTATAAGGTCCAATGAAAATAGGTAAGTATATGCTGCCACAAAGAGTCTTATGAGGACGGGAAGCTTGCCCCCTAGCTTTATTTCATAGAACGGTCCTCTGCTGAATAATGCAGATATAATTTGCTGCATATCATTCATAAACAGATTGTTGTTTGCTGGTGTCCTACATTGCTAAGTTCTTTAAATTATATTTTTCGTTAAAGGGAAACACGCTCAATCCTTGGTATCAGATTAATGCACGTATCCTTCTTTGATTGCGAAGTTGATGTGTTCTTTCCTAAAATTTACTGGTTTTGCTGCATTTCATTAAGCATCATGCGCATGTCCCACCCGTGGAGGAGGCATTATCGAGTGACAAGTGTTTTTATGTATCCAACTGCTTTTGCTAGAATTTCAGTAACCTATGCTTTGTCCTCGAAATTTTTTTTTCGATAAAGAGCGCTTTATTACTTAAAATGTCCCCTAAAATATACTGATCATTTTTGTTGCATCATGATTTGCAGAAACGAAGTCATTCTGATCTGTCTCCACTTATTACTAAGGCCAGGACTGCTCGTTTTTGTTGCATCATGATTGGCCAGGTGTATGACCGGATCTTGCAATAGGTGGGAATGTGAACTGGTAATCTTTTCAATTCGGCTCTAGAAGCAGATGAGACACTGACAGAAATTCAAGATTATCCACGCGCATACAGTCCTGATCCTGCAAAAGATAAGGAAATCTGTAAACCATATTGACCGCTATACTTTCATTTTTGAAGGGTTTGGGTCTCTTGTGGGGATGACTGTTTGTTAAGTCAGGTACTATAACTGTTTTTTTTGCTCTGCTGGTGTGTGGTGTCCATGAATCTATATATTTGATGTACTATTATGACATATATACTGGACCTGGCTTTATGTGACTATATTTGGCAACAATAGTCATCTTATTCGAACTTGCAGTGGTTTTTTATCTTTCAATTTTTTTCATTATGAGATCTATTAATGACAATTATAATGCCAGTTGCGAGTGATTTGTTAGCATGTTTCTGGTAGTAAACCAAAACTTGTAGTTGTAGATTGTGGAATGTTAGGTCAATGTTTGCACTCTAGATCTTGATGTCATAGAAAGGGCATGCTTCTACCACCTAGAATATTTTACCCAGCAATTAATTGTATCACACGAATAAGTGCACAAACTTGATGTCTGTAGGCGGGAAACTAAGCAACGCAAGTGCACAAACTTGTATCAGTCGTGTGGTTGCTACTATTAATACAGTCGGGGTTTTCCCTAAAAAGCTGGGTTTGCAAAAAAATAAAAAAAAATGGTGGGGCAAAAGTTATTTTCGAGTTCGAGGTAGCTCAGTCGTGTGCCCCTCGACCCCATCGTCATCTTATCCGCTTGGCCACCCTCCCTCGACTGGACCTTCCCCGCCGCTCCACCATTGAACACCACCGCACCGCCGTTCGCTGCTATGTACGTCCCCAACCTCCAGCCATTACACACTTTCTAAAGGATAGAATGCATTTATTTTTGGGCATTGCGAGCTAAATAAGCTTGTGGCGTTTACAGGAAATGGAATCGGCATTGGCGGATGCATTTGCTGCGTCGGCGGATGCTTGTAAAGCAGAGGTGGATGCTGAAGCAGCACCAGCGGATACATGTGAAGCGGATGCGGAGGTCGATGCTTGTACCGCATCAGAGTATTGGGTAGTGTTGAGTGATGCTTGGAAAGAGGTGGAGGCGCGGTCGAAATCCTCGTCGGCTGGTGTTGGAAAAAATCCGGCTATGTTGGCTGCCGCTGCCAAAGCAACGGCTGCGTGGGATGCTAGGAATGCGTCAGCTCGTGGTCGTTCTTCTTCAGCGTCAACGACTGTGGCTTGTCATTCATCGGCGGTGCCTGCTCCATCTGCTCAGAACTCGTCGACCCCATTGTAAGTTCTGCGTTGGATTTTGTCTCCCTGGCTTCCTCCCTCTTTTGTGTATTCTGGTCCGGGGTTTTTTCTGGATGTAGTCGATACTAGTTTAAACTAGTAGTACTGGGAACATAAAAATCTATTTAATCACAAACTAGTTATTCGAATGGGATGAAACTTTCACACGATTCAAACCTAGGCACCGACAATTTACTAATTTTTTGTCAATTTTTCGAACAGTTGTACTTTTTAGTTCAAAATCTGAGCTACTGTCATACGTTTGATCAAAGATGGAAGGTGGATCCTGGGGAAAGTCACCGTGAGACTTGGGTTCACCAAGTCACTGAAGCTGCGCCCATTTTTTCTTCCCTTCTTTATGATAAAACCAGAAAATTCAATTGGGGGCCTTTCTGTCCTCACCGGTGACCCAAAAAAAGTTCTTCATTCCCTTTGCCCAATTCCGACATGCTGAAGCATTTTGCGGTGCTTTGTACTACTCTGGTTGATTTTGTTATCAGACTATGCTTTTTAGGTAGTTTTTTAGATGCGTGCAGTTTAGGAAATTTTGATGATAAATTTTCCTGTCAAATTGTATGATGCATTGTGGTGTTTACTTAATTATTTTTTAGGGTTGTGCATTCTGGTTCATGACTATGACTCGCTCGCTGTGGTTCATGAGAAGAACACACATGCAATGACACTGGTGGATCCATGTGTGGTTTGTGAGAATAACACACATCCAATGACACTGGGTGTGGATCATGAGAAGGACACACCTGCAATGACACTCGTGGATCCATGTGTACACTGTGAGAGGAACACACATACAATTACACTGGGTATGGTTCATGAGAAGAACACACATGCAATGACACTGGTGGATCCATGTGTGGTTTATGAGAGGAACAAACATGTAATGAAACTGGTTGTGGTTTATGAAAAGAACACACATGCAATGACACTGGATGATCCATATGTGGTTTGTGAAAAGAACACACATCTAATAAGACTGGGTGTGGTTCATGAGAAGAACACACATGCAATAACACTAGTGGATCCATGTATACACTGTGAGGGGAACACACATGCAATAACACTGGGTGTGGTTCATGAGAAGAACACACATACAATGACATTGGTGTATCCTTATGTGGTTTTGAGAATAACAGACATGCAATGACTCTTTCCTTTGTTCATGAGAAGAACACACATGCAACGATACTGGTGGATCCATGTTTGGTTTGTGAGAACAACATACATCCAATGACTCTGGCTGTGGTTCATGACAAGAGCACACATGCAATGACACTGGTGGATCCATGTGTGGTTTGTGAGAAGAACATACATCCAATGACACTAGGTGTGGTTCATGAGAATACCACACATGCAATGAAACCGGTGGATCCATGAGTGGTTTGTGAGAAGAACAGACATATAATGACACTAGGTGTGGTTCATGAGAAGAACACACATGCAATAACACTGGTGGATCCTTGTGTGGTTTGTGAGAAGAACAAACATGCAATGACTCTAGATCTAGTTCATGAGAATAATAGACATGCAATGACACTAGTGTATCCTTATGTGGTTTGTGAGAATAACAGACATGCAATGACTCTTGCTATGGTTCATGAGAAGAACACACATGCAATGACCCGGTGGATCCATGTGTGGTTTATGAGAGGAACACACATGCAATGACACTGGTTGTGGTTCATGACAAGAACACACATGCAATGACACTGGTGGATCCTTATGTGGTTTGTGAGAATAACAGACATACAATTACTCTTGTTGTGGTTCATGAGAAGAACACACATTCAATAACACTGGTGGATCCATGTGTGGTTTTTGAGAAGAACACACGTGCAATGACTCTTGCTGTGGTTCATGAAAAGAACACACATCCAATAACACTAGTGGATCCATATGTGGTTTATGAGAGGAACACACATGCAATGACACTGGTGTATCCTTATGTGGTTTGTGAGAATAACAGACATGCAATGACTCTTGCTGTGGTTCATGAGAAAAACACACATGTAATGACACTAGTGGATCCACATGTGGTTTGTGAAAAGAACACACATGCAATCACACTTGGTGGATCCATGTGTGGTTCATGAGAAGAACACACATGCAATGACACTAGTGGATCTATGTGTGGGTTGTGAGAAGAACACACATGCAATCACACTAGGTGTGGTTCATGAAAAGAACACACATCCAATGACACTGGTGGATCCATATGTGGTTTGTGAAAAGAACAGACATGCAATCACACTTGGTGGATCCATGTGTGCTTAATGAAAAGAGAAGACATGCAATGACACTGGTGGATCCATATGTGGTTTGTGAGAAGAACACACATCCAATGACACCGGTGGATCCTTATGTGGTTTGTGAGAAGAACAAACATGCAATGACTCTAGCTGTGGTTCATAAGAAGAACACACATGCAATGACACTAGTGGATCCATGTGTGGTTTGTGAGAAGAACACACATCCAATGACACTAGGTGTGGTTCATGAGAAGAACACACATGCAATGACACTAGGTGTGGTTCATGAGAAGAACACACATGCAATGACACTGGTGTACCCTGATGTGGTCGGTGAGAATAACAGACAATCAATGACTCTTGTTGTGGTTCATGAGAAGAACACACATGCAATGACACTGGTGGATCCATGTGTGGTTTGTGAGAGGAACAGACATGCAATGACACTGGGTGTTGTTCGTGAAAAGAACACACATGCAATGACAATGGTGGATCCATATGTGGGTTGTGAGAAGAACAAACATGCAATGACACTTGGTGGATCCATGTGTGGTTCATGAGAAGAACACACATACAATGAAATTGGTGGATCCATGTGTGGTTTGTTAGAAGAACACACATCCAATGACACTTGGTGTGGTTCATGAAAAGAAAACACATGCAGTGACACCGGTGGATCCATGTGTGGTTTGTGAGAACAAGACACATCCAATGACACTGGGTGTGATTCCTGAGAAGAACACAAATCCAATAACACTGGTGGATCCATGTGTACAATGTGAGAGGAACACACATGCAATAACACTGGGTGTGATTCATGAGAAGAGCACACATGGAATGACACTTGTGTATCCTTATGTGGTTTGTGAGAATAACAGACATGCTATGACTCTTGTTGTGGTTCATGAGAAGAACACACATGCAATGACACTGGTGGATCCATGTGTGGTTTGTGAGAGGAACATACATGCAATGACACTAGGTGTGGTTCATGAAAAGAACACACATGCAATGACACTGGTGGATCTATATGTGGATTGTGAGAAGAACATACATGCAATGACACTTGGTGGATCCATGTGTGGTCCATGAGAAGAACACACATGCAATGACACCGGTGGATCCATGTGTGGTTTGTGAGAAGAACACACATCCAATGACACTGGGTGTGGTTCCTGAAAATAACAATCATCCAATGACACTGGTGGATCCATATGTGATTTATGAAAAGAACAAACATGCAATCACACTTGGTGGATCCATGTGTGGTTAATGAAAAGAGCATACATGCAATGACACTGGTGGATCCATGTGTGGTTTGTGAGAAGAACACATATCCAATGACACTGGTGGATCCTTATGTGGTTTGTGAGAAGAACAAGCATGCAATGACTCTTGCTGTGGTTCATGAGAAGAACACACACGCAATGACACTGGTGGATCCATGTGTGGTTTGTGAGAAGAACACACATCCAATGACACTGGGTGTGGTTCATGAAAAGAACACACATCCAATGACACTGGTAGCTCCATGTGTGGTTTTAGAGAAGAACACACATCCAATGACACTAGGTTTGGATCCATATGTGGTTCATGAGAATAACACACATGCAATGACACCGGTGGATCCATGTGTGGTTTGTGAGAAGAACACACATCCAATGACACTAGGTGTGGTTCATGAAAATAACACACATCCAATGACACTGGTGGATCCTTATGTGCTTTGTGAGAAGAACAGACATCCAATGACTCTTGATGTGGTTCATGAGAAGAACACACATCCAATGACACTGGTGGGTCCATATGTACACTATGAGAGGAACACACATGCAATGACACTAGGAGTGGTTCATGACAAGAACACACATGCAATAACCCTGGTATATCCTTATGTGGTTTGTGAGAATAACAGACATGCAATGACCCTTGCTGTGGTTCATGAGACGAACACACATGCAATGACAGTGGTGGATCCATGAGTGTTTTATGAGAGGAACATACATGCAATGACTCTGGCTGTGGTTCATGAAAAGAACACACATGCAATGACACTGCTGGATCCATATGTGGTTTGTGAAAAGAACACACAAAAAATCACACTTGGTGTGGTTCATGAGAAGAACACACATGCAATGACACTGGTGTATCCTTATGTGGTTTGTGAGAATAAAAGACATGCAATGACTCTTGTTGTGGTTCATGAGAAGAACACACATGCAATGACACGGGTGGATCCATGTGTGGTTTGTGAGAGGAACAGACATGCAATGACACTGGGTGTGGTTCATGAAAAGAACACACATGCAATGAGAGTGGTGGATCCATATGTGGTTTGTGAGAAGAACAAACATGCAATGACACTTGGTGGATCCATGTGTGGTTCATGAGAAGAACACACATGCAATGACACTGGTTGTGGTTCATGAAAAGAACACACATCCAATGACACTGGTGGATCCTTATGTGGTTTTTGAGAAGAATTGACATGCAATGACTCTAGATGTGGTTCATGAGAAGAACACACATCCAATGACATTGGTGGTTCCATGTGTGGTTTGTGAGAGTTACACACATCCAATGACACTGGGTGTGGTTCATGAGAAGAACACACATGCAATCACACCAGTGTATCCTTATGTGGTTTGTGAGAATAACAGACATGCAATGACTCTTGTTGTGGTTCATGAGAAGAACACACATGCAATGACACTGGTGGATCCATGTGTGGTTTATGAGAGGAACACACATGCAATGACACTGGTTGTGGTTCATGAGAAGAACACACATGCAATCACACTGGTGGATCCATGTGTGGTTAATGAAAAGAGCATACATGCAATGACACTGGTGGATCCATGTGTGGTTTGTGAGAAGAACACATATCCAATGACACTGGTGGATCCTTATGTGGTTTGTGAGAAGAACAAGCATGCAATGACTCTTGCTGTGGTTCATGAGAAGAACACACACGCAATGACACTGGTGGATCCATGTGTGGTTTGTGAGAAGAACACACATCCAATGACACTGGGTGTGGTTCATGAAAAGAACACACATCCAATGACACTGGTAGCTCCATGTGTGGTTTTAGAGAAGAACACACATCCAATGACACTAGGTTTGGATCCATATGTGGTTCATGAGAATAACACACATGCAATGACACCGGTGGATCCATGTGTGGTTTGTGAGAAGAACACACATCCAATGACACTAGGTGTGGTTCATGAAAATAACACACATCCAATGACACTGGTGGATCCTTATGTGCTTTGTGAGAAGAACAGACATCCAATGACTCTTGATGTGGTTCATGAGAAGAACACACATCCAATGACACTGGTGGGTCCATATGTACACTATGAGAGGAACACACATGCAATGACACTAGGAGTGGTTCATGACAAGAACACACATGCAATAACCCTGGTATATCCTTATGTGGTTTGTGAGAATAACAGACATGCAATGACCCTTGCTGTGGTTCATGAGACGAACACACATGTAATGACAGTGGTGGATCCATGAGTGTTTTATGAGAGGAACATACATGCAATGACTCTGGCTGTGGTTCATGAAAAGAACACACATGCAATGACACTGCTGGATCCATATGTGGTTTGTGAAAAGAACACACAAAAAATCACACTTGGTGTGGTTCATGAGAAGAACACACATGCAATGACACTGGTGTATCCTTATGTGGTTTGTGAGAATAAAAGACATGCAATGACTCTTGTTGTGGTTCATGAGAAGAACACACATGCAATGACACGGGTGGATCCATGTGTGGTTTGTGAGAGGAACAGACATGCAATGACACTGGGTGTGGTTCATGAAAAGAACACACATGCAATGAGAGTGGTGGATCCATATGTGGTTTGTGAGAAGAACAAACATGCAATGACACTTGGTGGATCCATGTGTGGTTCATGAGAAGAACACACATGCAATGACACTGGTTGTGGTTCATGAAAAGAACACACATCCAATGACACTGGTGGATCCTTATGTGGTTTTTGAGAAGAATTGACATGCAATGACTCTAGATGTGGTTCATGAGAAGAACACACATCCAATGACATTGGTGGTTCCATGTGTGGTTTGTGAGAGTTACACACATCCAATGACACTGGGTGTGGTTCATGAGAAGAACAAACATGCAATCACACCAGTGTATCCTTATGTGGTTTGTGAGAATAACAGACATGCAATGACTCTTGTTGTGGTTCATGAGAAGAACACACATGCAATGACACTGGTGGATCCATGTGTGGTTTATGAGAGGAACACACATGCAATGACACTGGTTGTGGTTCATGAGAAGAACACACATGCAATGACACTGGTGGATGCATGTGTACACTGTGAGAGGAACACACATGCAATGACACTAGGTGTGGTTCATGAGAAGAACACACATGCAATGCGACTAGTGTATCCTTATGTGGTTTGTGAGAATAACAGACATGCAATGACTCTTCCTGTGGTTCATGAGAAGAACACACATGCAATGACACTGGTGGATCCATGTGTGGTTTATGAGAGGAACAGACATGCAATGACACTGGTTGTGGTTCATGAAAAGAACACACATGCAATGACACTGGTGGATGCGTGTGTACACTGTGAGAGGAACACACATGCAATGACACTAGGTGTGGTTCATGAGAAGAACACACATGCAATGACACTAGTGTATCCGTTGACTAAACCTCTCCCTAGGGCAAAGCATGAACAACACCAGAACGCCATGGGTGTTCGGTATATTACCATGTAATCTAGATTATTGACTCTAGTGCAAGTGGGAACATGTTGGAGATATGCCCAAGAGGTAATAATAAAAGTGGTTATTATTATATCTTTGTGTTTATGATGAATGTTTACATCCCATGCTATAATTATAATATTAGGAAACACTAATACATGTGTGTTTTGTAAACATAAGAGAGTCCCTAGTAAGCCTCTTGTTGAACTAGCTTGTTGATTAATTGATGATCATGGTTTCCTGATCATGGACATTAGGATGTGATTAATAACAAGGTTATATCATTAGGACAATGATGTGATGGACACACACCCATAGTAAGCGTAGCATAAGATCAAGTCATTAAGTTCGTATTGCTATAAGCTTTTAAATGCATATTAACCTAATCCTTCGACCATGAGGTTGTGTTAATCACCATCACGGGATGGGTACTTTGATGACATCAAACAGCACTTCGTGACTGGGTGGTTATAAAGGTGTCATTGGGTATTCTGAAAGTATGTGTTGAAGCGCATGGATCAAGATTGGGATTTGTCCATCCATATGGCGGATAGATATGCTCTGGGCCCTCTCGGTGGAATGTCATCTAGTTAGCTTGCAAGCATGTGACTGGGTCACAAGGGATGACATAACATAGAACGAGTAAAGAGTAATTATCAGTAACGAGGTAGAACTAGGTATGGAGATGCCGACTATCAAACCTCGGATAAGTATAGTATCGCGTGACAAAGGGAATTGGTTTCGTATGTAAATGGTTCAATCGATCACGAAGTCATCGTTGAGTATGTGGGAGCCATTATGGATCTCTAGGTCCCCCTGATGGTTATTGATAGGAGATGTGTCTCTGTCATGTCTACATATTCACGAACCGTAGGGTGACACACTTAAGGTTCGAAGTTGTTTTAAGTAGATATGGAATGTGCGTTGGAGACCGAATGTTGTTTCGGAGTCTCGGATTGGATCCAGGACATCACGAGGAGATCCAGAATTGTCCGGAGAATAAGATTCATATATTGGGGATCATTTTCTGAGTTAGGAAATGTTCCGGAGTATTTGTATGAGGATTCTAGAAGGTTTCGGAATGTTCCGGAAGGTTCTGGAAGATTTCTTGGAGTTTGCTTGAAAACCAAGAAAGGGATCAAGGAGTCCTGGTGGGACAAGACAAGGAGTCATGGGGGAGGAGGACTCCTCCCCCCTCCCCAATCCGCCGGCCATAGAGAGGGAGGGGAGTCCTACTAGGACTCCCCCTCCCATGGCGCCTCCCCCCTTTAAATAGAGGGGTGGGGGCGCCACTTCCAAACCCTCCTCCACAACTCCAAATCTCCGCCGCATCTCTCTCCTCCTCCTTTCTCCTGCACAGGCATAGGCGAAGCCCTGCAGAATTCTCTACTCCACCACCACCACCACGCCGTCGTGCTGCTGGGATTCCGTGGAGAAGATCTACTACCTCTGCTGCTCGCTGGAACGAGGAGAGGAAGGTCTGCTTCGACTCCGCACGTGTGGCCGACTGCGGAAGCTCTGCCGGAACGCGGCGCCGGAAGGATCGTCCACACAATCTTGAAATCGGCAAGTGATCGACTACATCAACCACGAGATCTAATCTCGTAACGCTTTCGGATCTACGAGGGTTAGTACCGATCTATCTCGTTGCACATGTCTAATAGATTAGATCTTGGCTTTTATCTAGATTAGATCTGGGTTTTGTTCGTTCTTGCGGTAGAAATTTTTTGTTTTCCATGCTACGAACCCATCATTGGTATCAGAGCCATGTCTATGCGTAGATCTGTTGCACGAGTAGAACACAATGGTGTTGTGGGCGTTGGTGCTCGTGCCATCTTTTTCTTTGTGTACTTTGCATCTTGCTGCATGGTGGGATGAAGCGGCTCGGGCTAACCTTACATGTCATCGCACATGAGACTTGCTCCACGCTTGACGTGTAACTTTCTTTGAACAAGTGGCTTTGCGGGTGTCTGTCTCTCCCACCATAGTATAGATCCAATTTACACTTTGCACGCGATAGCACTTGTATCAACGTTGTGGTTCAGTTTCGTAGGTAAGATCCGTTATTGTTCGAAAGCCCCAAGCCACGTAAAACATGCAAAGAAAATTAGAGGCGTCTAACTTGTTTTTGCAGGGGTTTTGTGATATGATATGGCCATCATGTGATTGTGATTATATTTGATGTATGCAATGATCCTTGTTGTAATATGGCAACCGGCAGGAGCCTAATGGTTGTCTTTAATTATGTTAAGACCTGTGTGTCTATTCATCTTGTAATAGCTTTATTCCAAGTAGTTGTAATAGTTGCTAGTGATGATGGACAACCATGAAGCGGCGCCACTGACCTTGACGCAATGCTGGTGATGATGGAGATCATGTTCGTGCTTTGGAGATGGAGATCAAAGGCGCAAGAAGAAAGGGCCATATCATATCACACTAATTATGAATTGCCTGTGATGTTAATCCTTTATGCATCTTGTATTGCTTAGATCGCGACGGTAGCATTATAAGATGATCCCTCTCACTAAATATCAAGTAATAAAGTGTTCACCCTTAGTTGGCACCGTTGCTAAGACTCGTCGTTTCAAAGCATCTCGTGATGATCGGATGTGATAGATTCTACGTGTGCATACAACGGGTGCAAGCTAGATTTGCACATGCGGAAACTAAGGTTATCTTGACGAGCCTAGCATGTACAGACATGGTCCCGGAACACAGAATACCGAAAGGTAGAGCATGAGTCATATAAATGATATGATGAACATGAAGATTGTTCGCCGATGAAACTACATCTTCTCTCGTGAAGATCGGACTTGGTGTAGTGGACTTGGTTCGTGTAATCACTAAGACAATCTGAGGGATGTTGTTTTGAGTGAGAGTTCACCTAGTTAACTTAAGTATTAAATTTGAACTCTATTCATCATAAACTTAGTCTAAACTACTTGCAAATTTGTTGTAGATTATGGCGACCCCCTCCATCAATTTCAATGCGTTCCTAGAGAAAGAAAAGCTTAAGAACAATGGAAGCAATTTCACGGACTGGTTCCGTGGACTGAAGATCGTCCTCAGGGCTGGTCAGTTGACCTATGTGCTCGAAGCACCGCTAGGTGACCCACGTGCAGATGATGCTACCGATGACGTAAAGAATGTTTACGCCACTCGAAAAAATCATTACTCCACAGTTCAGTGTGCCATCCTGTACGGTTTAGAAGCGGAGCTCCAAAAGCGTTTTGAGCACCACGACCCGTTCGAGATCATTAAGGATCTCAGGCTAATTTTTGAGACTCGCGCGGCCATGGAGAGCTATGAAGCCTCCGAAAAGTTCTTTAACTGTAAGATGGAAGAGGGAAGCTCTGTTAGCGAGCACGTGCTCACCATGTCTGGGTACGCAAACAAGCTCCAAGAATTGGGGATATCGATTCCTAATGAATTGGGGATTCACCGTCTCCTCCAATCACTGCCACCGAGTTATAAGAACTTTGTGATGAACTACAATATGCACTGCATGAACAAGACGTTGCCTGAACTATCGTCCATGCTGAAAACTGCTGAAGTGGAGATCAAGAAGGAGCACCAAGTGTTGATGGTCAATAAGACCACCAATTTCAAGAGACAGGGCAAGCCTAAGAACAAGGGCAACTTCAAGAAGGACGGCAAGAAAGCTGCCGCACCTGCAAAGAAGCCCAAGGCTGGTCCCAAGCCTGAAACTGAGTGTTTCTACTGCAAGGGTTTTGGTCACTGGAAGCGTAACTGCCCCCAGTACCTGGCGGATCTGAAGAACAACAACATCAAGAAGAAAGGTATATTTGATATATATGTTATTGATGTGTATCTTACTAGTAATCGTAGTAGTGCTTGGGTATTTGATACTGGTTCGGTTGCTCATATTTGTAACTCGAAACAGGAGCTGCGGAATAAACGAAGACTGGCGAGAGACGAGGTGACGATGCGCGTTGGAAATGGCTCCAAGGTTGATGTGATCGCCGTCAGCACGCTCCCTCTACATCTACCTTCGGGATTAGTTTTAAATTTGAATAATTGTTATTTGGTGCCTGCGTTAAGCATGAACATTATATCTGGATCTTGTTTATTGCAAGACGGTTACTCTTTTAAGTCCGAGAATAAAGGTTGTTCGATTTATATGAGTAATATCTTTTATGGTAATCCACCTGAGATGAATGGTTTATTCTTACTGAATCTCGATAGTAGTGATACACATGTTCACAACATAGATGCTAAACGAATAAAATTGAATGATAATTCTACATACATGTGGCACTATCGTCTTGGTCACATTGGAGTGAAGCGTATGAAGAAACTCCATTATGATGGACTTCTTGAATCACTTGATTTTGAATCACTTGAAAGATGAGAAGCATGTCTAATGGGAAAAATGACTAAGACTCCATTCTCTGGTACAATGGAGCGAGCTACAGACTTATTGGAAATAATACATACCGATGTGTGCGGTCCAATTAGTGTAGCATCGTGTGGTGGATATCGTTATGTTCTCACTTTCACGGATGACTTAAGTAGATATGGGTATGTCTACTTTATGAAACATAAATCCGAAACTTTCGAGAAGTTTAAGGAGTTTCAAAGTGAAGTGGAAAATCATCGTAACAAGAAGATTAAGTTTCTGCGTTCTGACCGCGGAGGTGAATATCTGAGTTATGAGTTTGGCATGCATTTAAAGAAATGTGGAATACTTTCGCAGTTGACACCGCCGGGAACACCACATCGTAATGGTGTGTCCGAACGTCGTAATCGAACTCTCTTAGATATGGTTCGGTCTATGATGTCTCTTACAGATTTACCGCTATCATTTTGGGGCTATGCATTAGAGACAGCCGCATTCACTTTAAATAGGGCACATTCTAAATCCGTTGAAACGACACCGTACGAATTGTGGTTTGGTAAGAAACTTAAGTTGTCGTTCCTTAAAGTTTGGGGTTGCGAAGCATATGTAAAGAAGTTACAACCTGATAAGCTGGAACCCAAAGCAGAGAAATGCGTCTTCATAGGATACCCTAAAGAAACAATTGGGTATACCTTCTATCATAGATCCGAAGGCAAAGTTTTCGTTGCAAAGAATGGATCCTTTCTTGAGAAGGAGTTTCTCTCGAAGGAGGTGACTGGAAGGAAAGTAGAACTCGATGAGGTTATTGAACCTTCTCTCGGATTTGAGAGTAGCGCAGCACCGGAAGATGTTTTTGTGCCGCCTGCACCAATTGGAGAGGAAGCTAATGATAATGATCATGAAACTTCAAACGAAGTTGCTGCTGAACCTCGCAGGTCAACGAGGGTTCGTACCACTCCTGATTGGTATGACTCTGCCTTGAACGTCATGTTGGTGGACAACGCTGATGACCATGCGACGTATGAAGAATCATGGTGAGCCCAGATTCCAACAAATGGCTCGAAGCCATGAAATCCGAAATGGGATCCATGTACGAAAACCAAGTGTGGACTTTGGTGGACTTACCGGATGGCCGTAAGGCTGTCGAGAACAAATGGATTTTCAAGAGAAAAACAGATGCTGATGGTAATGTTACTATCTATAAAGCTCGACTTGTCGCGAAAGGGTTCCGACAAATTCAAGGAGTTGACTATGATGAGACATTCTCACCAGTAGCGAAGGTAAAGTCTGTGAGGATTTTGTTAGCAATTGCTGCACATTTCGATTATGAAATTTGGCAGATGGATGTCAAAACGGTGTTCCTTAATGGTGACATTGAGGAAGAGTTGTATATGGTACAACCCAAGGGTTTTGTCGATCCTAAAGATGCTGACAAGGTATGCAAACTTCAGCGCTCCATTTATGGACTGAAGCAAGCATCCCGAAGTTGGAATCAACGTTTTGATAAAGTAATCAAAAACTTTAGGTTTATAAAAACTTATGGAGAAGCTTGTATTTACAAGAAAGTTAGTGGGAGCTCTGTAGCATTCCTAGTACTATATGTAGATGACATATTGTTGATTGGTAATGATATAGAACTTCTTAATAGCGTCAAAACCTATTTGAATAATAGTTTTTCAATGAAGGATCTTGGCGAAGCGGCATATATTCTAGGCATCAAGATTTATAGAGATAGATAAAGACGCCTAATAGCGCTTTCACAAAGTACATACTTAGACAAAGTTCTAAAGAAGTTTAGAATGGAAGATAGCAAGAAAGGGTTCGTGCCCATGTTGCCAGGTAAGACCTTGAGTAAAACTCAAAGTCCAGCCACGGCAGAAGATAGAGAGAAAATGAATAATATTCCCTATGCCTCGGCCATAGGTTCTATCATGTATGCCATGCTGTGTACAAGACCGGATATAGCACATGCTGTTAGTTTGACTAGCAGATATCAAAGTGATCCTGGAATGGAGCACTGGACAACGGTCAAGAATATCCTAAAGTACCTAAATAGGACTAAGGATATGGTTCTTTCTTATGGAGGTGATGAACAACTTGTTGTAAACGGTTACACCGATGCTAGTTCGAACACCGATCCGGATGACTCAAGGTCATAGTCAGGATACGTATTTATTTTGCATGGTGCTGCAGTGAGCTGGAGGAGTGCAAAGCAAAGCGTTGTGGCGAAATCTTCAACTGAATCAGAATACATAGCTGCTTCAGAGGCTGCACAAGAAGCCGTATGGATGAAGGAATTCATTACTGAACTTGGCGTGGTTCCCAGTGCGTTGGACCCGATGGCCATCTACTGTGACAACGCAAGGTGCCATAGCTAATGCACAGGAGCCAAGGTCACATAGCAAGCTGAAGCACATCAAGCTACGTTTCCACGCTATTCGCGAGTATGTCCGAGATGGTGACATAAAGATTTGCAAAGTACACACTGATCTGAATGTGGCAGATCCGTTGACTAAACCTCTCCCTATGGCAAAGCATGAACAACACCAGAACGCCATGGGTGTTCGGTATATTACCATGTAATCTAGATTATTGACTCTAGTGCAAGTGGGAGAATGTTGGAGATATGCCCAAGAGGCAATAATAAAAATGGTTATTATTATATCTTTGTGTTTATGATGAATGTTTACATCCCATGCTATAATTGTATTATTAGGAAACACTAATACATGTGTGTTTTGTAAACATAAGAGAGTCCCTAGTAAGCCTCTTGTTGAACTAGCTTGTTGATTAATTGATGATCATGGTTTCCTGATCATGGACATTAGGATGTGATTAATAACAAGGTTATATCATTAGGACAATGATGTGATGG
This sequence comes from Avena eriantha, assembly GCA_910589775.1. Taxonomy (NCBI): domain Eukaryota; kingdom Viridiplantae; phylum Streptophyta; class Magnoliopsida; order Poales; family Poaceae; genus Avena; species Avena eriantha. The sequence continues at coordinate 284,665,296 of OU342743.1, read as the reverse complement.
ACACACAA